>CM066032.1:1524533583-1525138637 GCA_033557465.1 Ichthyophis bannanicus
CCACATGAGGCTTGCACCAATCACATGGACAGCAGGCAGAGTACACTACCTGGGTATGTAGCCGACCAAAATACCTCCTCTGTATTCCAACAAAGCCCGCTCATGTAAGTCCCCTTGCCCCTGCTGTCACCTGTCCACAATGCCTCAACAACATTAAGGATCAGCCACATACAACGTCGCCTATGTCCCCACACATCTGCCACGTGGCCAAAGGTATCTCTCCTGCGGTGAAACAGGCCAAATGCATGACCATCCCTATGCAAACTGTTATACTCGCAGTTGCTAAGGGGATCAGGGAAACCCATCATATGTAGACCCCCCCCCCCCAGTATATACGCGACCTCCCGGGTGGTGACAACCCATACTTGAGTGAGTGTGTGGACCTACACACACATGACAAGGGTTAGGTGTAGTTGATTGTCCAGAACATAAACGTTTACATGAAATAACAAAAGGACCAGAAAATGAACCGCCATCACAGGTGTGTGTGATGGGCAGCAAGCCTCCCCCCCCCCCCCCTCATGTGGGCAGATGTCACACACACACACTAGTTCCCCAATCCACCACAGGACACACATGCTCTGCACCTGAGCTTAGTTTCCAGAACAACATGAGCAGGGTATGATGCAAAACCGTATCGACAATCCTGATGTCTCAATTCAAATCAGGTCCCCTGTTAATCCACATATACACTCCTGTAACAATGTAAACACATAACAGTCATATGTATTTTGAACGTGAAGGTTACGTTTTCAAACTGCAAAGCTAGGCAAACAGCGCCACCCTATATCACACAGAAAATGTTACCATAAACCAATACATATATGCAGCACATAATAGGGTAGATGGAAATTACTCACCCAGCAATATACAGTCCCCCATAATTGTCCCTGCCTCAAATTGCCTGAACAGTGCTGAGTGATGCAGGATATAGTAGTCATGGGTGGACCCTGAAAACCGCGGGACCACATTCAGAATATGCAGATTAGCATCACATACAACCTGAACATTCAGGGAATGGTAGTGTTTGCGGTTGCGGAACACCACCTCCCTGTCTCTAGGCGGGACCAGGGCAACATGTGTGCAATCAATAGCTCCCATCACGTGTGGTATCCCAGCTAACGCCTCAAAGGCCTGGTTCAGGGTCCCCCACTGTTGCCCAATGTGAGGAACGGCTATGTAATTCCCCACCCGGCTGACCATGGCACGCAGTACTTGGTGGAGACAGCGTGAGAAGGGTGGGGCTGCTCATGCCACCCACTGCAGCCACAGATGACTGGAAACAGCCAGAGGCAAAGAAATGTAAGGCAGCAGGAGCTTGACTAAACCTGTATGGCATGTGACCGATCAGTCAGGGGCTCGAGGTCAGGTCGCAGATCCTCATAGAGCTCCCGAATAGCCCTTGTGCTCCGTTGGTACAGGGAGAGGACCAGGTCCTCACGCATGCCCTGGAGCTGGGCTCTGGGCCTGTAGAGGCGAGGCTGCCGAGCCTGCACCTCAGCACGCCGTCTGCGTCGTCCATGCACAGCACCTGTGTGGACCACCCCCACAGCTGCAGGTCTGAGTTGCTGCGGGTCTACACCCATGCCCTGTGCCTCAGCCCCCTGGGCACCATCTCCCCTGTCCTGCAACCGCAGCATCCGCCCACGTCCTCAGGGCACATGGCAGCAACATAAACAGCCGCCATGAACTACAGACACACACAAACACACACACAAAAACACACCCACACCTGCCTAAACACTGGACACCTTACAACCCACACAGAAAGGAGACACACAAAACAGCACAATACAATGCAACGTACAGCACAACTACAGCAGACACCACACAGACTAGATCCACACAATACAGCACAGTAAACGGAGAAATACAGAACAATACCATACAGACACACAGAATCCAATACACTACAGCTGCCTTTCTCTCCCTGTAAACTCACAACCAACATACACCGCACCTACGAAACAACCCTCAATGTGGACCCAATCTGCAATCATTTTTATCAAGGTTATGTTTGTACGTACCTTGCGCATGCGCGGTTATGGCCGTGCGCGGCGCGCATGTGCAGCAATGCCCTAATTTGCGTTCTGTTGTGTGTTGCATGCATGTGCAACCCCTTACGCATGGGCGTCTGTCTGTGGCGGCGCGCATGTGCAACTCGTACGCATGGGCGTATGCGTCGCCTGTGCATATGCGTCACCTGTGCGTGACGTTATACGCAACTCAAACGCACATGCGCTAACCAGCTGCACATGCGTATCGCGCACACACACATCCACCAACGCACGCCCATGCGCAATGTCACATACGCGCCGCGCACAAGCATCGCCGTCGCACAGTTGCAACATGCGCAATGTAGGTAACCGTCTAAAACGTATAAATCACCCTGCACGCCTGTTGCACGTTGAGGGATGAGTGAGGAGTGAGAGGTAGGATAGCGAAGTGTGAGAGCAGGAGGTATTGGAGCAGGTGTCAGTGTAGTGGATTGTCGTCAATTGTCTCTGTATTGTGTGTACTGTTCAGTTTATTGTGTTGTGTTTGTAGTATTGTGCTCATATCTGTTTTGTCTGTGAAGTGTGTGGCGTAGGAGAGGGAGAAGGGGTGAGGTGAGGTGAGGTTGCGTGTGGCCAGGGGAGTGGGGAGAGGAGGGCGATGGAGCGGCAGGGGGAGAGTGAGAGCCATAGGGAGAGTGGAAGGGGCACGGTGAGGGTGAGAGTGAGGGAGAGAGAGAGGGACATTGAGAGGGATAGAGGGAGGGTGGGAGAGAGGGAGAGAGAGAGGGAGAGAGAGAGAGGGATAGAGGGAGTGATAGAGAGATTGACAGAGAAAGGATGAGGGAAAGGGAGGGTGAGGGTGTGCAGGAGGTGCGGCAACCAGTTGCGCAGGAGGCAGGGGCTATGGCGGCTGAGCCAGAAGCAGGGCCATCAACACAGGGCCAGGCTGCACCCAGCCGCCACACTGGGAAGAGGAAAAGGGCCCCTGTACCTGAGACCCAGAGGAGGAGGGCCACACGGTTCTCAGATTCTGAGAACCACAACCTCCTCGCTACGGTCCTCGAGAACTATGAGGCTCTGTTTGGGAGGCAGAGCAGCCGCACAAGTACAGCAGCCCGTAATGAGGTGTGGGAGGAGATACGCAGGAGCAGTTGCCGAGGTAGGGGGCCCTCTGCGAGACATTGACTGTCTAAAGAAGAGGTATTCTGATATCAAAAGAGGGGTGCGCCAGCACCTGTGTGCAGAACGACAGCATGCCAGTGGCACAGGTGGAGGGGGCCCCCTACCATCCATGCTCACGCCCCTAGAGCAGCAGCTTGCAGACAGGCTTGGGCCAATATACACATATGGCCTTCCTGTGGCCCTGGATACAGCAGATCCGCATGCAGGTACGTATGCTACGCATATATTTCACCTCTCCATACCTTGGTGAAATAGCCATTGTGTAGATGGCAGACATTTGCACATGCACCCCCATAATCTCTACCAAGCCCCATCATGTACCCATGCTGGTGTCAGAGGTCTGTGCTGTACCCCTGCACACTCCTGTCCAACACAAACACACACGCGCACCCCAAAGGTAACATCAAGCCAATACAAAGACTCCGGGAGACCTGTAGGACAAATACATAGTTGTGGCAAACACAAATGCCACGTACCCAACATATGCTTGGTTGTGCTGGCAGCCGCAGGGGCAGTACGTGCCCCTGACAAGTGCTCCTCCACCTCATTCATACATGTACACCTACACCCTGGCCACAAACCTTTAACAGCGGTCGAACGGAACGGTTCACCTACATCATGGAGCAGTTGGAGACTGCAGATATGGCAGGCGTAGAGGCAATGCAGATCACAAAATGCGTTAAATCTATAACTGTGCTATCACCCTCCTTCACCGCACACGTACATCTGAGCAAGGTAGAAAAGATGTGGACATATGTGACGTTGTTGTAAAGGATGTGGATAGCACAGTGAATGATGGTAAAAGCGGTCTCCACAGCATTGTATGTACGCCTGGCATTACAGCAGTCCCCCAAGAACAGCATACTGTATGGGGACCTTCCCTGTCGCCGGCATATGACAATGCATTGGCAAGGTGTAGTAATACACGGTTGCGGATGCGATAACGGCAGATGTGTTGTCGACCCTCTGCCCCTGTGGAAGTCACGGAAACATGGCCTGTGTTGGGACAATGACATATGTCTCTAATGATAATATGTGTCTGTCCCTCAGAGCTCCACACGTCTTTGTATTGGCTCGCGTCACACTGTTTGCCTGCCATGCTGCAGGGACACATTCAACATGTGTCCCTCATCCCCTCAGTCCCCTGACCTGTCACAAACATCTCCACGTGTACCAGGCCCTTACCTACCCCCCCCCCAACAGTGTTCCTCATCCCCTGTAATATAGCATTGGCCTGTGAGGGGTGCATGTTTATGTGAAATACCATACGCACATTGATACATGTGCCTGTCAATGGGCACAAGATGCTTTACATTAGCTGCTCGATGCACAGTAGGTCACTGCCAGACACATGTAGCAGTGTGCTCACAGTATGTCCCAGGGACATATGGCCTGCTCAATGGCATGCACAATCAAACAGGGGGTAGAAAATACAGGTGGAAGTGTGAGAAAGGAGCAGCCGTGAGTGGACAGATGTTGGCCAGATGGGGTGACAGACGGCATGGGGGATCACTGCACAATTATAGCTGTAGCTGAGGCATGGGAAACAAACTAGGTGTGCGGACCTAAAACACACACCTGTTCCCCTGGGGCAGGTACATGTTCGCTACAGACAGGTATGGGGGTGTGTAGGGGGCCCTGTATGCAGCACACATGCTGGGTCTCCACACCATCAGGTATGTGTTGTCTGCAGCACACACGTGTACATAGCTGTAGTGCATAAACATATGTGTGCTATCTGTGTTTGCCCACAATACAGGTGACTACAGCACCATGCTGACACATGCGGAGGAGGGTGCGGTGGACGAGGAGGGTGCGGAGGAGGGGGATGATGTGGCCGTCCCTCACATCCTGGAGGGGGAGGAGGAGGAGGCGGAGCCTGTAATGTCAGTGGCACGGCCATGTTCCGGGGAGAGTCCCCTGCAGCCACAGATGAGCACCCACCCACCAATGGTGTCTAGTTGAACAGGTACCGGCCTACCACCACAGCAGGATGATGTGGTCGAGGATGACCTCATGGGGGAGCTCAGAGCCCATGCAACATCCTCACGGCAGGATGCAGAAGGTGGGTGAGAAGCAATGTCACCCCCAATGTTCTGTATGCTGTGTGCCCATTAGATATCAGCTGTGCATCCCATGGCATTAATGTTAATGTGTTACCACACCACAGAGAGGCAATGGGGTGTACACAACCTACCTGTGGAGTACATGTCCGGATGCAGTATGTGCAGCACATTGCATGCAGTACAAACTATGGTAGAACCTGTGCAAACCATACCTACACACACATCTATACATCTGAGCACGTAGTTGTTGATGTTGAGCTGACTCACATACCTTCTCTCCGTGGGCTATGTCATACAGTAGTGTGATTGCTTGGCAAGTCGTGTGCGCACACACATGTGCACAGCTGAGAGGGAACACTGGTAAAAACGGAACGTGACAGGCACAACGCACAACCCACTACTCTCTGTGTGGGGTGTGTCTGTGCTGGATGTGACAAAATACCTTCCAAAGCTGTCACATGTGTGTCTCCAGTAGACGGGATACATTTGCCCAACAAGCAATGTTACGACGTATGTTAGCGGATGTTAATGTGACACACACCATAACAGCCTAGGCACTGTTCCCTCTAAGCTGTGCACGTGTGCGCGCGCACACACCTCGCCGAGTGAGCGCACATACTTTATTATTTATTTATTTATTATTTATTACAATTTCTTATATACCGCACTATTGTCAGCGCGGTTTACATACAACAAAATGACCATAACAAACTGTTTGGCTTCACATAGAACAGGAGAAAACAACTTGGATAACATGCTTACAGCAGAGCGCACAAAAATTATGGTTCTGATTCTGATAGAAAACAACATAGTCGTCTTAAAATTTAAAAGTTGTGATTGTAATTACTAGACATATTCCGCTTCATTTAGTAATTGTCCATTTTCATTTAATTTAATTAAAATCAATGTGGTGTACATACTGTATTCTGACGTGTAGTCAAATTTTAAAGTATATAACTCCGAGTGTCGTTATGTGGCGCACAAAAATTGAACCTTGCTTCAAAAGCTGCACAGCTGATATGTTATGCACACACAGCCTACAGAAAATTAGAGGGAACATTGAGCCTAGGGTGAGTGTACACCTACGGATGCAGACCTACTAGGTATGCAGTTTCAGCTGCATCATGTTGTGTGACAATACCCCACGAATAGCATAGCACTTGCACAACTGAGCTTCATCACTGTAGCCCAGCCGTGGCCCAGTAACTACTCATGTTAACTGTCACATGGGCCATGGGGAATCAGAGATGACATACCTATACCCAAGAAAAGAACATTCGCCTTCTATGCCCCAAAATGTTGGTACGAACTTCCACCTGAAATTAGATCCATCAAAGGCCTTATGCAGTTCCGTAAGGCAATTAAACACCACATCTTCCTACTTCACTTTGCTCATGCATCCACCCCACCTCAACTCACCCACCTGCCAATGTCTACAAACCGCACCCTGTCACAAGTATCTTGAACCCGCCTTAGACCTCCTGTATATACAATCCAAATCTAATTATATTTTGTACATATGTTTATAGTTCCCCTGTTGCTCCAAGTTTATGCTCCTGTTACAATGTATGTTCCAAGTTTAAACTCCTGTTACAATGTAAGCACAGAACAGGCTTCTGACTGTGCACCCTTGTTGTATGTAAACCGCACTGATAACAAATAGCATGGTATATAAACGTTTTAAAATAATTAAAAACAAAAAGTAAATAAACATACATGTATGTCATGCACCATCACACAGACCCCATCCCCTACGGTCTGCATCACCAGGTGTAGACCAATCCTACCACATGACATTTTCAGTTGGAATGACATCAGACACACATATAGCACGATGTACAGACAGGACACGGTCTAGGATCCTGTACCCATGGTTTGGGAGGCTTACAGGTCCCTGGAGGCAGCATGTATGTCCACAATTACGTTAGGCTGGTGGACATACAGACAGGGCTCGCAACATGTCCCGTTCATGTATATGTGACACTGAGGTGCACAATGCATGGTTTTGTGACGAACCCCCCGGATCACACAGGTTATCTGGTGCCCCATGCTGGGTCCTGATGGACTAGACAGCTCACAGGTGGCACCCCTGCTGCCAAACACATTAAGGGAGGGCCCCCCCCCTATCTCTGTGACTCACTCCTCCCGAGGGCTCACCACATGCTGTTGCATGCTCAGCATGACCCTGTAGTCGCCATTTTGCGTTGTGTCACCCTGTGCTGCACCATCTGGTCCTCTCCATGCTCGTTGTGCAGCCTCCACATGTGTACCAAGGTGTACATGCACTGTTATCTGACCCCAGGTCCTTAACCACTGGGTGTATGTGGACCCCTCTGCCGTCAGACACATGTGGCATTGGTGGACCTGCCCATGTACGGGATGTGATCCTGCTGCGCCAACCCCATCCCTCATAGTCAATGGCGCTACACCTGTACCCTGTCCATGCTGTGTGTATCCCCCCAAATGTGGTCCCACATGGGTTGGCTGTGCACATTCTATCTCTCTGCATCACGACGTATCCACAGGTGTGTTTGCTGTCCATCGAACACGCTCCGCCACACTGCACAATGGACATGTGTGTGCTATGTGTCCACAGGCCTATTCCAATATCTGCAGCACGTGGGGGTGTGTGGGCAACCTGTGTATCCCTGTGTGTGCCACCCACATCACATAAATCAACCATGTGCTGTGTGTGGCATTGACATACACCTTTCTAACATTGCGTGTTCATAACCATATCCGCGTGCATACTATAGTTTGTACATTCACAATGACAATCATGTGTTATATGAGTCATCTTGTTGTGTGTTTCTTGGGAGGTATATCACACACCACCCTTGCTTCCCCCCTACAGGCATCTGTCGTGAATTGGCAGCTGTGCGCCAGTCTATCGATGCCAACATGCTGGAGATTTGCCACTTGCGGCAGGATATCAGGGACATGCCACTTGAAAGAATGTGTGTGGCCCTGGAGGGGATACGTGCCATACTGCAGAGTTATGCACAACCACCACCACCACCACCGCCACCACCTCCACAAGCACAAGATGAGGGGGAGGGTGCAGCACAAGGGGGTAGGTTTTGCGACGTGCCAGAAAGGGCAGGCCACGCCGTGGTTCCTAGGTGTGTAAATAAATGTTTTGAACAACATACATGATACGTGTCATTGCAATTTGTGTCCCTTTGGTCCCCTATGTGGTGTCCACATGCATGTCGTGTCGCTGATCAGCAGACCCTTGCTGTCGCATTAGCTGCTCCACTAGGTGTTGCAGAACAGACGGCACAACATGCTATGTGTCACCTACACAGTCCATAGTCACAGCCCCTTGGCTGTAGGGGTCCTCCTCACACACACTGACCCATGTTGTCTCAGGTGTACTGTTCCCATACCTCATGGTCTGTCGTCAGCGGCATCACCCCCCTCCCCCCCTCTGCCAGCATACCTGGTTCCATATTTGTGGTCATAGCCTATATCAAAGACAACAGTGGGAACATGTCTGGCCCCCCCCGCAAGGTATGCATGTGGCACAGGCAGACATGCGTAGCATGCTTATGTTGGCTTCCTCCCTCTGCTGACACATTTGTTAGCAGTCCAATCCACCCAACAGCATGGCTGTTTCTGGGATCCCCCTCACACTTCAACATCCCATGCGGCTTCCCTGGCCCTTAGCCACTGCACACGTTTACGCCCCATGACGGCATGTGTAAGCAGTCCATGTCTGCCAGCCATGTCAGCCTCCACAGCCTGTCCAGATGCACAGACATATCCCAGGCATTCATCCATGGTGGGTGGTTGAGGGAGACACATGACCATGTTTCCACATAACAAAAACAAATGTTTATTATATAACATTTAAACATTGGCAACATGCCACCACACAAACATCCCCATTTTGTGCGTGGAACACAGCACAGCACAGGGCACATGTGCACATCACAGGTGTTCTCAGAGGTGCCTGTGACGCCCTTCGGCAGATGCCCGCCGACATTGCAGCTGCGCAACATCGGCGGACACCTGCCGGACAGCCCCCGTCAGACACTGCAGTGCATGAAAGACTAGGCGTACGTCGCGCCGCACATCATCAATTGCCCCCAGCACATCATGCATGCACCTGCCAGCACATAGGCAAATGGTGCCCGTGGTCTGTGTGCTGGCATGTGCATGCAATATGCCGTGGGCCGTGGATGACATGTTTGTGCGACGACGCCTATCCCCAGCTTCCACCTGCAGTGTCTGACGGGGGCCCACGTAGCCCTGTGCTGTGCTGTGTTCCCCCGCACCCCCCCCCCAACCCTGTCCTCTCCCCAAAACACTCTCAGCCACCCTCTCTGCCCAACCCAGCACCCCCCCACACACAGGTTGCACATTGCCCCCCTCACCCGCAGCCGCCCTCCTGCCAGCAGCATCACCCTCTGGGTGTGCCTGTGGGGGCCTCTCCTCCTCTCCCATCTCGTCACCCCCCACCACCGTCAATTGCTCCTCCTCCCTCTCCTCCTCCGCCAGCTCCATCTGGGATCCCTCTTCCACCTCCGTCTCGCTTTCCACCACCACCACCTCCACCTCCCTTGCACGGTGGGTGGTGGGCCGCCGGAGTGAGTAGGCCAATGTGTGGCCCTCGCCGCTGCTTTCCTCTCCCCCTGTGAAAGTTAACAGACATATCAAAACGTACATGAGTGTTACGTTACACATCTACAGATGCATTAAACACACACGTTGGTGGGCCAATGTGACATTATAAACTGAGAGTCATGCCTGTCCAGTCTCACCATCATTGGGTGTCTGTGACCCCCTGCTGTAGCGCGCCAGGAAGTCTCCATGGAACTGCCGTAGTTCACGCGCCTTCTTCCTCAGATCCTCCACCTGTTGATAAACAAACATTGTTTGGGGTCATTACCTACCCTTCTGCACAGGTGGATAGTTAACATACCCATATTCATGTTTGGCCACTGTCACCCTGCTCCCTGTGCCCTGCTGTGTGTTCTGTATTTCCTGCACAGTCACACACTTGTGACAGGTGATCCCTGGGAAATGTGTGCATAGGCCTGCCTATGTGTGTGAGGGCGGGACCCACGGAGCCTGTCGGGGGTCTGCAGGCATCATCATATGGTACACCAGCCAGCAGCATTGCCCAGCACCTACAGGCTTCCCCACCCCCCACCCCATATCATCACCCATAGGCACGTCATGTTTGCAATGGTGGGGGAGAGAGGGAGACAAAGGGGTGGGGTATAGGGGGTGGGAGAGTGTGAGAGGGACAGGGAGTGTGTGCGAGGGTGTCACATCCCCTGGGGGCAATGTTGTGTATGTGTTGACAAATCCCTTATTTTCAGGGTTATCAGCTGATACAGGTATGTAGGTATGTGTTGGACATGGAGGTGTGGAACATGGTCCCCACTGGTGGGGGCACCCTAGTTGTGCAAGCATGGGAGATGATCCCATTGTGTTTGGACCCTGTGGAGGTGTTATTTGACCATCCATGGTTCCCTGGTCAACACAGTGCAGTGCGATTCAGAGTCCGGTATGGATGGGATACCTGTTGGACTGCGCCTGATCAAATATTGCACCCCTGTGTGTGTCTCCACATGAGTGGAAATGGCTGTGGGAGGTGTGAGATCATCACTATGTGAGTGCTCGTCAGCTGTCGTTCTCACAGGCCGACTGTCGTGCACCCCAAGGACTGTGTGAGATGTGCAACCTACCCACCATAGCATAGAAACATATCCGACTGACATACCCTCCGTCACAGTCTGCTTTCCCACCCCCCTAGGTCTGGTGTGTCCTACAGCACCACATCAGCAAGATACAAACTGAGAACAGGGTGTTGCCCAGGAATGATTAGGCAGCTATCAGGTCCCCTGGTGATGGAGGGACAGGTTCCAACAGCATAGGCATACTGCACCATATCCCCATGGTGCTTGCTGCCCGACCCAGCTGGGCTCCGTGTACACCTGGTGATAGGGGGGATGGTTTAAACCACATTGGCAAACAGCCCCATATCCACAGGGTGATAGAGGGCCCACTCTGATGGGCTCCCTGTACCCCTGGGGACAGGGATGATGGGTTAAACAACATTAGTAGACATCCCCATATCTCCAGGGTGGGTGAGAGTGTACTTTGAAGGGTTCTCTGTACTCCTGGGGACAGGTATGATGGGTTAAACAACATTAGTAGACATCCCCATAACTCCAGGGTGGGTGAGAGTGTACTTTGAAGGGTTCTCTGTACTCCTGGGGATAGGGATGATGGGTTAAACAACATTAGTAGACATCCCCATATCTCCAGGATGACAGAGGGCCCACTTTGAAGGGTTCTCTGTACTCCTGGGGATAGGGATGATGGGTTAAACAACATTAGTAGACATCCCCATATCTCCAGGGTGGGTGAGAGTGTACTTTGAAGGGTTCTCTGTACTCCTGGGGACAGGGATGATGGGTTAAACAACATTAGTAGACATCCCCATAACTCCAGGGTGGGTGAGAGTGTACTTTGAAGGGTTCTCTGTACTCCTGGGGATAGGGATGATGGGTTAAACAACATTAGTAGACATCCCCATATCTCCAGGATGACAGAGGGCCCACTTTGAAGGGTTCTCTGTACTCCTGGGGATAGGGATGATGGGTTAAACAACATTAGTAGACATCCCCATATCTCCAGGATGACAGAGGGCCCACTTTGAAGGGTTCACTGTACACCTGGGGATAGGGATGATAGGTTAAACAACATTAGTAGACATCCCCATAACTCCAGGGTGGGTGAGAGTGTACTTTGAAGGGTTCTCTGTACCCCTGGGGACAGGGATGATGGGTTAAACAACATTAGTAGACATCCCCATAACTCCAGGGTGGGTGAGAGTGTACTTTGAAGGGTTCTCTGTAACCCTGGGGACAGGGATGATGGGTTAAACAACATTAGTAGACATCCCCATAACTCCAGGGTGGGTGAGAGTGTACTTTGAAGGGTTCTCTGTACCCCTGGGGACAGGGATGATGGGTTAAACAACATTAGTAGACATCCCCATATCTCCAGGGTGGGTGAGAGTGTACTTTGAAGGGTTCTCTGTACTCCTGGGGACAGGGATGATGGGTTAAACAACATTAGTAGACATCCCCATAACTCCAGGGTGGGTGAGAGTGTACTTTGAAGGGTTCTCTGTACCCCTGGGGACAGGGATGATGGGTTAAACAACATTAGTAGACATCCCCATATCTCCAGGGTGGGTGAGAGTGTACTTTGAAGGGTTCTCTGTACTCCTGGGGACAGGGATGATGGGTTAAACAACATTAGTAGACATCCCCATAACTCCAGGGTGGGTGAGAGTGTACTTTGAAGGGTTCTCTGTACTCCTGGGGATAGGAATGATGGGTTAAACAACATTAGTAGACATCCCCATATCTCCAGGATGACAGAGGGCCCACTTTGAAGGGTTCTCTGTACTCCTGGGGATAGGGATGATGGGTTAAACAACATTAGTAGACATCCCCATATCTCCAGGGTGGGTGAGAGTGTACTTTGAAGGGTTCTCTGTACTCCTGGGGACAGGGATGATGGGTTAAACAACATTAGTAGACATCCCCATAACTCCAGGGTGGGTGAGAGTGTACTTTGAAGGGTTCTCTGTACTCCTGGGGATAGGGATGATGGGTTAAACAACATTAGTAGACATCCCCATATCTCCAGGGTGGGTGAGAGTGTACTTTGAAGGGTTCTCTGTACCCCTGGGGACAGGGATGATGGGTTAAACAACATTAGTAGACATCCCCATATCTCCAGGGTGGGTGAGAGTGTACTTTGAAGGGTTCTCTGTACTCCTGGGGACAGGGATGATGGGTTAAACAACATTAGTAGACATCCCCATAACTCCAGGGTGGGTGAGAGTGTACTTTGAAGGGTTCTCTGTACTCCTGGGGATAGGGATGATGGGTTAAACAACATTAGTAGACATCCCCATATCTCCAGGATGACAGAGGGCCCACTTTGAAGGGTTCTCTGTACTCCTGGGGATAGGGATGATGGGTTAAACAACATTAGTAGACATCCCCATAACTCCAGGGTGGGTGAGAGTGTACTTTGAAGGGTTCTCTGTACCCCTGGGGACAGGGATGATGGGTTAAACAACACTAGTAGACATCCCCATATCTTCAGGGTGGGTGAGAGTGTACTTTGAAGGGTTCTCTGTACTCCTGGGGATAGGGATGATGGGTTAAACAACATTAGTAGACATCCCCATAACTCCAGGGTGGGTGAGAGTGTACTTTGAAGGGTTCTCTGTACTCCTGGGGATAGGGATGATGGGTTAAACAACATTAGTAGACATCCCCATATCTCCAGGATGAAAGAGGGCCCACTTTGAAGGGTTCTCTGTACTCCTGGGGATAGGGATGATGGGTTAAACAACATTAGTAGACATCCCCATAACTTCAGGGTGGGTGAGAGTGTACTTTGAAGGGTTCTCTGTACTCCTGGGGATAGGGATGATGGGTTAAACAACATTAGTAGACATCCCCATATCTCCAGGGTGGGTGAGAGTGTACTTTGAAGGGTTCTCTGTACTACTGGGGACAGGGATGATGGGTTAAACAACATTAGTAGACATCCCCATAACTTCAGGGTGGGTGAGAGTGTACTTTGAAGGGTTCTCTGTACTCCTGGGGATAGGGATGATGGGTTAAACAACATTAGTAGACATCCCCATATCTCCAGGGTGGGTGAGAGTGTACTTTGAAGGGTTCTCTGTACCCCTGGGGACAGGGATGATGGGTTAAACAACATTAGTAGACATCCCCATATCTCCAGGGTGGGTGAGAGTGTACTTTGAAGGGTTCTCTGTACTCCTGGGGACAGGGATGATGGGTTAAACAACATTAGTAGACATCCCCATAACTCCAGGGTGGGTGAGAGTGTACTTTGAAGGGTTCTCTGTACTCCTGGGGATAGGGATGATGGGTTAAACACCATTAGTAGACATCCCCATATCTCCAGGATGACAGAGGGCCCACTTTGAAGGGTTCTCTGTACTCCTGGGGATAGGGATGATGGGTTAAACAACATTAGTAGACATCCCCATATCTCCAGGATGACAGAGGGCCCACTTTGAAGGGTTCTCTGTACTCCTGGGGATAGGGATGATGGGTTAAACAACATTAGTAGACATCCCCATAACTCCAGGGTGGGTGAGAGTGTACTTTGAAGGGTTCTCTGTACCCCTGGGGACAGGGATGATGGGTTAAACAACATTAGTAGACATCCCCATATCTGCAGGGTGATGGTGGACCCACTCTGATGGGCTCTCAAGGGTCCTGGTGATAGGGGTTTTGCCCTGACCAACATTGGCACACACCCCATAGCTCCAGGGTGGCTGCCAGACCATGTGATGCACGTTTCACAACCCCTGAGGGTGGCCAATGTGTGCAGCCCTGAGGATGCAGGACACGGCCAGTTGCACATGATGTCTCTGGACCCATCCCAGGCAGATCTATGGGCTAGGTGTGTTACAGTGTTTTGTAGCACAGCAGCAGCAAGGACTCCAGGATGGCATCATGCCCTTTGTGACTACGTCCCTAAACACCTGGGTACATGGCAAAACACTCATATGTGCTACATATAGACCTTTCTTTTGAGTGTTTGGTGGTTTCACTATTTAGTATAAGCTCAATTTAGAAGGTTTAGTTGTTTTCATTACATATAGACCTTGGCATGTGGGTCCCCCAGCTACACTTTACTGATCTGGAATACCTACACACAGCACCATTGACAGCTGCAAACAACCCTGTCTGTGTCTATGGTAATTATGACCTGTGGCAATGCACTCACCTCCCTTTGGTTGTCTGCCACACGATTGAAACGCCTTTTGATTCTCTCCCAGGCCCTCTGGACCTTTTCTGTGTCTTTTCCCCTGGCGGCCCCTGGGAACAGCTTCTCCATCTTTGGCCCAACCAATGCGGCCAGGTGGCAAAGTTCGCAGTGGCTGAATGCAGGTTTGCGCATTCTGGCAGCCATTTTGTTTTCTGCCCTTCTGGACGTGACGACGCTGACGACGCAACCTCCGCATTTGCGCATTGAGGCTCGCGCACATGCACTCCGCATGGCTGCGCTCCAGACATTGTGGTGCTATTGCGTTCCTCATGGCTGCGTGGATGTTATGTTATACATTGGAAATGCACGCAACTTGCACACCCAAGGGTTAGGGTGTTGGAGATCTGTATGTGCATTGATCTCAGCAGTCACACATGGCACCAATGGGGTATGTTTAGTGCACCCTGAGATTGTGCGGGGCCGCATTGGTGTGCCTGTGCCATATACGGAGTGTGGGGTTCAGGCCATGGAAATAAAACATGGGGTCGAACGCGACCTGACTGGTGCGCCAGGCGCTAATGGCCGGGGTCCACATTTGCGGCCCGGAAGGCCACGTGGCGCGCTGTTGGACACACACGAAATGTAGCAGCAGATAAGCATGCAATAAATAAAACCAGGAGTCGTTTCAAGGATCCAAGCCAGTTTAATGTGCACATGGCTCAAGCAATAAGCAATTTCAAAATGGCTGCGCAATGGTTTCTAGCAAAACAACAACTTTTATAGCGTTCTTCTCCATTCTAGACATAGGCAAACTTTTCATTGGTCCCAGTAACCCCTCTCACCCATCTATTGGTCCCGGTACTGATATGGCTACCCAATCGGGACCCTGGTCTGGGCTCAGCACCTGGTTGCCCCCCTTCTAGTCCCAATTACAATGGTCAGTGTCTCTAACTTGTTACATCTCTCCTCCAAGGTCGCTTAGCTTGTTAAAACATATGGGAAGCAGGGCACTGTAACCTTGCTTTTTGCAGAGTTAATTAATTCCATAGAAGCATAGCACACCTTATCAGTACCAATTAAACTTGTTTTTCTATATTTTCTAAGTTTCGTTTCTGCTTAGCTATGTTCAGTTAAACTGAGTTAAGTTTCAATTCTATGGTGTCATCATTCAGGGGGGTTTTCATTCCTCTGGGCCTAACTACAGGCTTCAGTTACAGGTCAAGCTGCTTAGGCCTGTCTGCTTAGTTCAATTAGCATGGATCATAGGCCGTCGCCTACCACAATATCAACAGAGCTGTGGTACAATGGTGGGGACACCGACCAATGGTGCAGGGGCCATGTGTTCAAACCCCCTTTGTGCACAACGTAAACGCCTGACTGAGGCATCACCTTTAATAGGTAGAAGTGTTTTAGGGGGCATCTTACTTTTGCACGGCATAGGGCGGAGCAGTGTTAATTTTGAGCAGCAGCAGGCGGCGCACTATTCATTCTTGGCGGCATGAAGCGGCGCACTGTTTTTTGGGGCGACAGTGTGCGGCGAACTGTTCATTGTGAGCAGCTTAGGGCCGCGCGCAGATGGCCATGAGGCGGCGTACTGATGTGTCAGCACAGTAACAGGGACACAGCACAATGGTGGGTACACTGACCAATGGTGCACGGATCAGGGGTTCGATCCCTCACAGTGCTCAGTGCACAGGGCTGGCTGAGGCAGTATGTTTTTGGTGAGTAGTGCTGTAGGGTGGCTTTTAGTTTTCCTTTATTTAGCACAGCTACCAAACGCACTCGCACATCATGTTGACATGAGGCAGCTCATGAGGCACATGTTAGAGTGCACTGTCCGCCAAGGCACCCTTGCATGTCCCCTATAGGGCACCATATATGTTGTGTCTCCGGATAGAGACTAGTGCACCTCATATGGACCTAAACTAAAAGATGGCCTATTGTGTGCCCTATCAACCACACTCAAGGGCACCATGTGGGTATAGTACGCTGTGGGTTGATTTGCTGCCAGCAACATCTGCACATTAAATGTTAAATACCTATGCACTGCCCTACAAAATTACACCACTGTGGGTTTGAACCCATGACCTCTGACTTCACAGGCAATGAGGTACCCATTGGCCTACAGCTGCCAGCAAGCCCCTGGCTGGCTGCAGAGAGCCTGCATGTCACCACACAGACAGTCTGTTGTGGTAGCCAGGATAGGGTTAGTCCACCCATACCCATGATGCACTGCACATGCAAATCAACTGTCCACAGATAGACACAGGATCGGGAATGCACCCCGGCATCTCCACAGCTTGGTAGGAGGGAGTGTCCATGTGCACCCACACAGCACCTCGGCCTGGTAGGGTGTACTGAGTGGGTGTTGTACTGGCACAGAGTAGCTACACACCGTCACATTGTGCGGGTACTGTGCTCACCCTGAGTGTGCGTGGAGGCACCCAGGACCAGGTCCACCACAACCTCCGTGGCAGAATGAGGCCATGCCAGAGCTTCACAGCACTATTACTCTGTGAGCTAGGTTGTTTCTGCAGAGACACCTTGGATATCTCTGTTGGTCAGGGGCACCCCTTATGTGAGACCTAGGTGGGCTCTTTACCACCATTTCTCCCCCTCAGGTTGGACAGCAGGGTCTCTTATCATCATGCTACCTCCCTGCAATGGTAGCAGTAGGGTGGACCATCAACCCCAGTCCTGCTGTGGGAGAGACACCCTACAGCGCTGTCACAGCAACTCCATACACCTCCATAACACAATATCTGACAGACATTAGGCCTTGATATGCTAAGTTGCACCCCACCACTATCTGATCTTCGCCTACAGCAAGCCATCAGCCACTGCACGGTGCTCCATCAGGACACACACCAGCTGACATATGTCTGCTAGTTAGTCCTGTTGGAAATGCATGCACCCAGAACTGGGATGGCAGTGCACACCAGCAGTTAAGTCATTGACTGGGCCCCGACACAAAACCCATATATATCACATAAGAGACATACTATCATTCACTATGGGGGTGCCTAGCCATGTTGTCTTCACTGCACAGTCAGGGTGGAGTGCAACCCCAGCAGCACATACAGAGGCCACCATGTATGTGTAGGTGGTGGGCAACCACTACACTATCCCAGTCAGTGCCCTCTGCCCTGTGCAGATGCATCCTGGCCAACCCGCCCTGTCAGAGCTATACCCATGGTACCTTGCTGCTCATTATGCACATTGGCAGGCCAATACTGGCAACAGTGCTGGCAGTGTGGGCTGTGGAAGGTGTTTGCAGCCAACACACACTGTATAGACAGACACACACTCCCACACGTATGCCAGCATTGTGCTACTGTAGAGGCGTTTGTCAGCATTAGCCACCACACCAGTCCTGGGCACAGTACAGGCATGGATATGGTAGCAATACTGTTTTGAGTCACTCCCCAGGGTGGTAAACACTGTCAGAGACCAGACCTGATGCACCCACTGCAGTCAACAGACAGATTGTCATGATGGAGCTCAAGGAGCAGAATGTGCGTGACGTAGGGATATCTATCTGCCAGTACTCAGAGCAAGTGTTTGGAAGCTGTGTACCGTATACCCAGGTTTAGAGTGACATTGCTAAGGTATTCACATGCTAGTATTGTGAGATGCACACAAGGCCCAATGTCCTGCCTCTCCAGGGGGCATTGGCCATTGGGGCCTGTGGGTGTGGGTGTGGGTGTGGGTGTGTCTGCCCCTGTTGGCTGCTGCTTTACGGCTGAGGTTCCCAAATCCAGCCCAGGGTTGCAACACACTGTTCGCGTTTTCCTGCTGTCCCTCATGAATATGCATTAGCTACATCTACATGCCATGGGGGTGGTGCAGAGATATACAGCACTGGCATTTGTATGGGCAGCAGCATTGAACCTGAATGGTGTGTGGTCCTCTGGGACTGCATTTGTGAGACTCTGCTCTAGGTAATGCCCCTCGTCATGGTGTCTGTGATCAGTGGGGTGTAAAATTGGCGTATGAGCAATGCGTATGTCCCCAGCAATAATGGTTTGTCCTTACTATCACGGATTAGTTGTGGGTAAAGATATGTGGACAGGATTGGCAGGGCTTTGAACCTGTGACCTTCTGTTCTTGCACACACTGTCTGTGTGCAGTGCGCCACTGTGTTGCCACAGATGTGCTTGATTCCCTGGGCAGTCCATGACTGTACATCCGACAGGGCCTGTCTGTTGCAGTGGACGGTGCCAGCCTGCACATGGCTAGGCCACTGTCTTCTGTGGCTTGCAGCCACTGCCCCCTCCACCACCTGTACTCGTCCGCCAACATGATGGCATTCCTACTCTCAGGGAATGCATATGCCCTGATTGCATTGTGGCACTCCGGGACCGGATGTGGGGGACTGGGCTGTGGGTAATGCCCATTGTTATGGGGTGTGTGCGGGGTAGGGCAAAATATGGGTGTTTGCACCATGCTTATGTTCCCTGCAATACAGGGGTGTCTGTGCTATCTTTGTTTAGTGGTGGGTAAAACATAGGAACTGGGCTGGCATGAGCCCCAGCTTGGATTTGATCCTATGCCTTATGGTCCTAGAGGTACTGGCTCTGTCCGCTGCACCACAGTGTGTCCACAGAGACAGTGCAGTCCCTGGAGATAGTTAACCTGGCAGGATGGAGTCGCAAACCCTGCTCTGCACATTTTTACTGTGGGCTCATTCACCCTGTCTGGTGACAAACGTGCAAATAAACCCCGGAACTGACCACCGCAGAAGGGGGTTGATATATAAACAAACTGGGCAACCTTGCTATTGATGGGCAACCATAAACACCACTCACAGGGAACGTACGTAACAAGGAAATGTGTGTTGGGAAAGGTCTCCGCTCCGTAGACCCTTCCATAATTCATTTATATTTTTGGGGCTTTCCTGGGTGTGTTTTTTGGTTTTGCCCTTTACTATCACTGTTCCCCAGCTGACCTCCTCTTTGTACTATTTCTGTGGTGGTCCTTTGATATTTGTAATTGCACTTTTGTGCTGTGCACATGTATCACACTGCTCACGTTTTGAAGGTTTCCCCGGTTTAGGTGTACATTGCTGACGAAAATGGTTTCCCTTCCCTTTACATGGCCTCTACCGCGAGTGTTTCACTCGCGCTATTTTTTACTTGCGAATTCAGCCCCGATAATGTGCGGGGCGCCTCTCCCCTCCCCTTCCCTGCCCATAAGCCCCGTCTCTCCGCCCCTCCGGAGCCTTCCTCCGCCCTCCGTTAGCCTTTCCACGCCTCTATCGGACATTTGCGGGCCCGTACTTGTGCAGGGCGCGTTCGTGTGACGCGCACATGTGCGGTGGTGACCCGCACGTTTACAGGCCATTTAAGTGCTCTTAAGTACCGCTTTTAGTGCGCTATTTTGCGGCGCGCAAATTAGCGGTTTTTAGTAAACATGCCCCTAAATCATCAAGGCTGCACTCTTGTAAGTTGGTTAGTGGAAGTGTTGTTTTTAGGATTAAGTCTTTGTCAAATGGCTTAAATCTTCTCAGGGTGGGACTGGTAATGCCATTCACTCCATTTTCTTCCTTTTGGTTACATCTGGGAAGGGGAACCTTGAATATAATTAGTTTGTGATCTGACCATGGAACTGGGTTGATTGATAGATCCAAGATGGATGGTGAGTTGACAGTTGTTTCAGTTGTAAATATTAGGTCTAATATGCCACCTTTAACATGGGTTGGATCTTTAATTAATTGGTTAAACCCTAAAACCTGTAAAGCTTCAAGAAAAGCTGTTACATGGGAGTCTTGGAGAGATGGTAGATTGAAGTCTCCTAGAATCCAACTTGTTATATGGGGGTTCTGTGAGTTGGAGGCTAAGTCAATTATCATTGATAGTGAATCTGAATTGGATGAAGGAGCGCGGTACAGTAGAGTGAAGGAACAACAATTATTTACTATTGAGATAGTATCTAGGAGTGTTGAACTTGTTGCTTCCTTAAGGTTGAAATGGAGGTCAGATTTGAAGATGGCTAGAACACCACCTCCTCTCTTGCCATTTCTATGACATGTATGTAAGGAGAAATTGGAAGGCAGGAATTGGTTGATTAATACATTGTCATCACAAGAAAGCCAAGTCTCAGTGATTAGGAGTAAGTCAAGGTTGTGTAGTGATATTAAGTCAGAGATGAAAAGGTTCAGGGGGATGTTGATGCTTGGTGGTTGGTTTCTTTAGATGTCACTGCAATGTACACTAATATTGATCAGGATCAGGCCTTATCCGTTATTTCCCAGCTGCCTATTTCTCTACCTGATTGCATCCCTTGTTCCTTTTTTCAGGAGTTGTTACATTTGCTGCTCACTAAAAATTATTTTCAATTTGAGAAACAGTTTTACCATCAAATTCAGGGAATTGCAATGGGAGCAACAGTAGCTCCATCAATAGCCACATTATATATGGCGGAATTTGAAGAGTCTCAGGTTTATCCATCGCCTTGGTTTACCAATGTGGCACTTTGGGTATGGTTTCTTGATGATATTTTTTTCTTATGGACAAGTACCGAATCCTCCTTACAATCATTTATGCATTGGTTAAATTCTTTGAGATGTAATTTGTCCTTCACTATGCATCATCATTTATTTTAACTGGAATTTCTTGATGTACTTGTGTACAAAAGACATAATGTTCTTCAAACAACATTATTTCGTAAACCAGTTCAGTGAAACACACTTCTTACTTTTACCAGTTTTCATCCACCGTCTTTGAAGAAAGGCCTTCCTTTTGGCCAATTTCTTCGGCTTCGACGGATTTGTTCTGAATTTGATGATTTTTTACAACATGCTCACGACCTTTCCCTTCGGCTTACCCAGCGAGGTTATCCCAAGAAGGTTATTAAGCAAGCTTTCTTGAGAGCCAAATTCACTCATCGGGAATGGCTGTTTCCATCATCTGATTTGCAGTCCTTAAGTGATCCGAATTCTGCTGTTCATTCACAAACGATTGTGGGTGTTCTTCCTTACATGTCTCATACTCACCATGTTCAAAAAATTCTTCGTAAACATTGGCATGTGTTACAATTGCATCCGTGTTTTCAGGGTCAACTGCAAATAGCACACTCCAGGGGATCAAACCTTCGTGATATGGTTGTGTTGACGTCTTCCCCTCTAGATAGATGTGCATGGGGTAATCCTTCTGAAGTTGGTCATTTTTTGTGCTCTTCCTGTGTTTATTGTTCGCAATCTATAACGGGCACTGAATGGTCGGTGCCAGTGTTCTGATTTGGTTCACAAAGCCCGTTGGCATACCACTTGTTCGACTTCTTATGTGGTATATGTTCTGGTTTGCCCTTGTAATCTTTTATACATTGGGCGGACGGTCCGCCCTGTGCAAATCCGTCTTGGTGAGCACGTTTCCAGACTTAGGACAGGTACTTTATCAGCTCCGATTGTACAGCACTGTTTAGATCACTATCATTCTTTTGAGGATTTGACCTGGCGAGTGCTTGATAAAGTGCCTGAGAACCCGAGGGGAGGTGACCGTGAGCCATCACTTCAAGTTTTGGAACAGAAATGGATTTTTACTTGGTCTACTGTTGAACCATTGGGACTTAACAGAGATCTGGATTGGATTAGTATTCTTTAAAAGTTTGCTACAGTATGTTTTTGGTGAGCCTCAGTACTGTTTTGTCAGCCTGTGCAAGCTAGTTATGGACATTAGATCTTTGCCTATTGGCTTAGCTTGCTATTTAATGATTGAACCTTCCTGCAAGTCTCGGATCTGTAATGAGCATGCGCCGGCGTCTCGGAGAGGTGGAGGTGCTGTTTGGTGTTTTTCTTTTGGCAGTTCAACTAAGCATTGATACAGGGCATGAAATGTAAATTTGCCCGAAACACAGTGCTGTGTACTTCTGGATAACTGCTTTTGATATTTTCATCTATTTGGAAGTCTACTCCCACTTCGTCTTTTTTCGGAGTTTGAGAAAGCTGTTGGAACGTCTGGATCTGTGCGTTGCTTTAAACGGACTTTAATCAACAATCAATGGCGGTTCAGATAAGTCAAAGTGTCTTCAAGTACTTGCTTTCTCTATGTACCGTCATGTTTTAAAGGTGGCACCAAGTTGTGGTTTTTTTACCACCTTATTTTGGCTCTTGTGTGGGCGTATTTTATTGGACTATAATAAAGCTGATTAAAATGGAAGTAACGGCTTCGAGAGGCTTCTAACCTTATGGCTTTTAACCTCATGGCCAATCTTCCGACAAAAATTATGTTTGTTAATATATTTTTTTGCGTTGATTCATTAATTTGCTGTTAGTCACTCTTCTTTAGTTTAGGGTTCTCAAGTGTTGAGTGCTTGTTTTTTGTAGTTTTGGTCCACATGAAATAGACATACGATAACTTAAAGCATCTACTGACTTCCATTAACTATAACAAGTACAGCTGGCACCTCTGTGGTGACTTGAAGATAGTTGCCCTTTTAATGGGACTGCAGCAGGGATATCTAAAATACATGTGTTTCTTATATGATTGGGATAGTCGAGCAAGGGATTGGCACTACTTGCGGAAGGAATGGAATCACAGACAAAATGTAATAGTTGGAGAGAAGAATATCCAGCACCCAACTCTGGTTGAGGCTCACAAAATCCTGCTATCACCCCTTCACATCAAACTAGGTTTGATGAAAAACTTAGTGAAAGCCATGGACCGCACTTCGCCAGCTTTCCAATACCTGCATGAAAAATTCCCTCGACTCAGCAAAGCAAAGATTAAAGAGGGGGTTTTTGTGGGTCCTCAGATTTGAGAGCTCTTCAAAGATGACTGGTTCAACAACTTGCTGCAGGGTGATGCAAAACAAGCATAGAATGTTTTTCGCCTAGTGTCAACAAACTTTCTCGGGAATGTTAGGGCAGAAAACTACAAGGAGCTAGTAGAAGACATGCTGATGCAGTATCAGAAACTTGGCTGCAATATGTCTCTAAAGATCCATTTCCTTGATTCCCATCTCAATTTCTTTCCTGAAAACTGTTGTATGGTTAGTGATGAACAGGGTGAACATTTTCACCAGGATATCACAACGATGGAGTAAAGATACCAGGGAAAATGTTCCACTACAATGCTGGCTGACTACTGCTGGACACTCCCCAGAGAAGCTCCCGAACAGCTGTACAAGAGACAGGTGAAAACATCTAAGAAGTAGTCTATGACTTGTTTTTTTACAGATATTAACCGAAGGCCTTTTATATTTACTATTGACATGCATTTCGTGATGTAAACATTAATTCTTGTAGATTACAAAAAACTAGAGCCAACTTTGCAATTTCACTGTCATATTCGTGTTCAGCATATAAAACTTGATAAGAAATTACTATTTTTATTTCAGTAACATGACTTTTGTAAAAATTTGTTGACCAGTGTAATATGGGAGACTGGCAAGGATAGGGTTGCAGTAATCCAGGCAAGAAAGGACAAGGGAAACAAGCAGAGTGGTCAGAGCAGACATGGGCAGGAAAGAATGGCCTGCCCTAATGCAGTGAAGGAAAAGGAAGGAGCTCTTGAGAATGGAACTGATGTGTTGGTGGAAAGTGAAAGCAGAATCAAGAATAACCCCAAGATATCGAAAGGAAGATGTGAGGGGAATCTGGGATCCATTAAGTTGGGGTGCGAGAGAAGGTGGAGTCACAGGGGCCAGTTAGCCAGGTTGCCATTGTCTTAGCAGGATTTTGTTTGAGGTGATTTGAGCACAACCAAGAGGTAATACTCCCTGAAAAATTAAGATCAATCAAAGATCTCCAAATATTATGTAAGGAAATCAAAACACATCTGTTTTATGAACATTTTGGGAATTCAACAGACCAGCACAAAGTATGCCCAACCTAATTGTAAAACCTACCATTAAGCTCCACATTAAACCCCTCTCTATGCAACACTGATAATAACGTGGGAGATTTCAAAACACATTAGTTGATTACAAACATGAGACACCCCGATAAATATATAAGCTGATAGAGAATATCTGTAAATAATGTAAAATATGTTCTCTGTAAATATGTAATGACCAGTTCTTATGTTACACACATGTTTTTAAGTTTAATGTACCAGTTCTGTTCATTGTAAACCACCCTTGATCTCTGGAAGGAGCGGTATAGAAAAGCTTTTAAATAAATAAATAAGTACAGGTTAGGCAGGTGTTAAGTGGGATGAGATCAGGAGATGAGTGATCATTGTAGAGGATCACTAGGATATCGTCTGCATAATACAAGCATTGTGGAACCTGTGTCTTTTGGGAAAACTGCTAGGTACATATGACCTAGATTGGCCACTGTTGTAAACAGGATACTAGACTTGATGGACCTTGGTCTGACCCAGTATGGCATATCTTATGTTCTTATTGTTATGTTCTTAGTATGCTGAGCTGCTGTACAAGAAGAGCTAGTAGTGCAAGAAAGATGTTGACAGAAGGGGAGCTAAGACAGACCCTTAGGAGATACCACAATTCAGGAGAAAAGGAGCGGAGGAAAGAGCAGCCATAGAGATGTAAAAGAACAATGAAAGAGAAAGGAGGTGAACCAGTGCAGAAATGTGCCATGTAGCTTGACCTCGTACAAGCAGGAGAGAAGAAAGTCATGATTTATTAGATTGAATGCAGAGGATAGATCTAGAGATATGGCAATGGTGATGTTACCACAGTCCAGTAACTGATGAACTTCACTGAGGAGAGAGAGTAGGATGATGTCTGTGTTGTGACCTGAGTGAAAACCAGACTGGCAGGGGTGCAAGGAATTAGTGGAGTCAAAATGAGCTGTAAGCTGTGAAAAAAAATAGTTTCTCTAGGATTTTGGACAAAACAGGAATATTGGCGACGGGTATGGAATGGGGCAGATTAGATGTTTCCAGGGATGGGGTTTTTTAGTTATGGATGAACCACAGTCTGCTTCTAAGCAGAGGGGAACACACCAGAAGTGAGACTAGTATTAATAATGGACAAAGCAAAGGGAAGAAGAGCTAGGGAGTTTACAGAGAGCCAAGAAGAAGAAATAGAGTCCAAAGAGCAAGTGGTTTTATGGGAAGTTAGGGGGGGGAGGAGGGAGAGATAGGGCTTGGGGTGTGGTGTAGAGTAAGGAACTCAAATTGAAGTGAGGTAGTTTTCTCATGGAAGAATAAAGCCAGTTGGGTAGGTGATGGCTGATCGGTGGCAGGAGTGAGTGCTGCGGAGGTCTGCAACAGCTGGGTGAGAATGGAGTATAGTTGTTTGGGGTGAGAGGCAGAGGCAGTGATATGAGATGAGTAGTGGTCTTTTTTGGCTAGGGAGATCATATGATGGTAAGTATGGTGGCATTGATGGAATAGGCGCAAGACCTCTTCCTCCAGAGACTCTTAGTGCAATGTAATAAATTACCCCTGTCATGGGATAGCCAAACTATTCATATCAACAAAAAACAAGCTTTGAAATGCCTCTATGCAAATGCTAGAAGTCTAAAAACTAAAATGAGAGTGTTAGAACATATAACATTGTATGAAAGGTTAGATATAACTGGCATCTCAGAGACCTGGTGGAAGGACGATAATCAATGGGACACTGTGATACCAGGTCACAAACTATATTACAATGATAGGGTAGATCATAATGCTGGACGGGTATGTTAAAGAGGGCATTGAGTCAAACAAGATAAAGGTTTTGCAGGAAACAAAATGCACTGTAGATTCTCTATGGATAGAAATTCCATGTTAAAAAAAGGAAGGCAATAGCAGTGAGGTGTACTACTCTTCGCCTGGCCAGAATGAACAGACAGATGATGAAATGCTGAAAGAAATTAGGGCCACTAGCAAAGTTTACAGCACAATAATAAAGGGAGATTTCAATTACTCCAGTATTGACTGGGTCAATATCACATTAGGACAAGCTAGGGAGAAAAGGATTCTAGATGAAATAAATGACTGCTTCATGAAACAGCTGGCTTGTGAACCAACATGAGGGGAAGCTATTGTAGACCTAGTCCTTAGTGGAATGCAAGATATAGTTTGAGAATAATGGTGTTGGGCCACTTGGTAATAGCGATCATAACATTATCACAGTTGATTCAAAAACTAGACGATAGAAAGGAAATTGACTGTGCTAGCATTTAACTTTAAAAAAAGTAGACTATGATAAAATGAGGAAAATGGTTAAGAAAAAACTAAAAAGGGCACTGCAAAGGTTAAAAGTTTTACATCAGGTCGGGGTGTTATTTAAAAATGCTTGGAAGCCCAGACCAGATATAGTCCGTGCTTTAATAAAGGTTGAAGGAAGACAAAAAGACAGCCAGCATGGCTTAAAGGTGAGGTCAGAGAAGTGAGGTTATAGCTAGGAGAGAATCTTTCAAAAAATGGAAAAAAGAGCCATATGACAAAAACAGGAAACAACATAAGCACTGGCAAGTTAAATACAAGGCATTAATAAGTCAGGCAAAGAGAGAATTTAAAAAGAAGCTTGCCATGGAAGCAAGAGTGCATAATAAAACCTTTTTCAAGTGCATTCAAAGCAAAACACAATTCGACTCTTTGATGATAGAGGGGTAAAAGGTGCACTAAGGGAGGACAAGATTATAATGAAGAGACTAAATGAATTCTTTGCTTCAGTATTTACTAAAGAAGATATAGGAAACCTTCCCCATGCCAGAAATGATGGGCCTGATATTCAAAGGCATTTACATGTTTTACAGACCTGCAAACCATGTAAATGCTGCTTAAAGGGATATTCAGCGGCACTTACATGGTTAGTGCCGCTGAATATTACTACTACTACTACTATTTAGCACTTGTAGAGCACCACACACTCAGTGCTGTACAGCTAACCTACAAGAGGCAGCCCACATAAAAAAGACAGTCCCTACCCGTCAGAGTCATGCTCATCGGAGCTTACAATCTAGTCAGAATAATACAGAGCATAGGTCAGTTCAGTGCAAGGCATAAGATAAGGATAGAAGTCAGGATCTGAAAGCAATGGTGAAGAGGTGGGTTTTCAATCTGGATTTGAAGAGAGCCAGGGAGGGTGCCTGGCGTACAGTCACAGGTAAGCTGTTCCAGGCGTAGGGTGCAGCGAGGTGGAAGGAGTGAAGTCGGGAGTTGGCGGTGTGGGTGAAAGGCATAGATAGAAGTAATCTGCTAGGGGAGCGCAGGTTCTGAGAGGGGACATAGGGAAAGACAAGAGATAAGAGGTACTGAGGGGCTGTAGAGTGAATGCATTTATAGATCAGTAGGAGAAGCTTGAATTGGATGCGGAATTGGACAAGGAGCCAGTGAAGGGACTTGAGAAGTGGAGTAATGTGAGCATGGCGAGACTGGCGGAAGATTAGACGAGCAGTGTGATTTTGTATAGATTGAAGGGGAAGGAGGTGGCTCACAGGGAGACCCGCAAGGAGTAGGTTGCAGTAATTGAGGTGAGAGGAGATTAAGGAGTGGATAAGGGTTTTGGTAGTGTGTTCAGAGAGGAAGGGGAGGATTTTGCTAATGTTGTAGAGAAAGAAGCGGTAGGTCTTAGATAACCCCTAGATTGCGGGCCGAGGGAGCAGTAAGGATAGTGGATCTGTCCACATAGACTGAGAAAGGGGGAAGAGGAGGGGAGGAATTTGGGGGAAAGACAAGGAGTTCAGTCTTTGCCATATTCAGTTTCAATTGGCGATGAGACATCCAAGCGGCAATGTCAGAAAGGCAGGCAGAGATCTTGGACTGGGTTGCCAGAGAAACATCAGGTGTAGAGAGGTAGATCTGGGAGTCATCGGCATAGAGATGGTACTGGAAGCCTTGGGAGGAGTTAAGCACGCCAAGGCCCTGGGTATAGAGAGAGAAAAGAAGGGGGTCCAAGATGGATCCCTGAGGTACACCTACATGGAGTGGGGTAGGGGAGGAGGAGGAGGAACCGCCAGAGCATACACTGAATGAGCGATGGGAGAGGTAGGAGGAGAACCAGGATAGTACGGAGACCTTGAAGTCAAGCAAGGAGAGGGTGGTGAGGAGAAGATTGTGGTCAACGGTGTCAAAGGCAGCGGAGAGGTCAAGAAGGATGAGGATAGAGTAGAGGCCGTTAGATTTAGCCAGGAACAGGTCATTGGAGACTTTTGTGAGAGCCGTTTCAGTGGAGTGTAGGGGACAGAATCTGGATTGTAGTGGGTCCAGGAGGGCCTGGGAGGCGAGGAAGTCGAGGCAGTGACGGTGGACTGCTTGTTCAAGTAGTTTAGATATGAAGGGAAGGAGGGAGATGGGTCGATAGTTAGAAGGACATGTGGGATTGAGTGAGGTTTTCTTGAGGAGGAGTGTGACAACAGCATGCTTGAAGTCAACGGGGACAGTTGCAGTAGAGAGCGAAAGGTTGAGGATATGAGAGATGGGGGGAGATGGGGTGTAGGAGATGGGTGGGGATAGGGTCGGATGAACAGGTGGTGGGTTTGGAGGAGGTAAGAAGGAGTGTGGTTTCTTCTTCAGAGATTGGAGGGAAGGAGGAGAGGGTAGCAGAGGGAGTATGGATGGGAGGAGAATTGGGGAGGGGGGAGATAGATGAGGGGGTGAGAAATTGGAGGGTAATCTTGTGAATTTTGTCATGGAAGTAGTCGGCTAGGATTTGGACAGAGAGGGAGGGCGGGACCGGGGGCAGGGGGACCTTGAGGAGAGAATTGAGGGTATTAAAGAGATGGCGAGGATCAGAGGCAAGGGAGTTGGTCAGATGGATGTAGTAGTCTTGTTTGGCAAGTGCTATGGCTGACTGGAAGGAACAAAGCATGAATTTGAAGTGTAGAAGGTCCTCTGGGGAGCGGGATTTGGACCAAGCACGTTCGGCAGAACGGGCACAGATGCGTAGATAGTAGGTTGTGGGCGAGAGCCAGGGTTGGGGAGTAGATCGTTTGACAGGACGTGGGGTGGATGGGGCAAGGGTGTCAAGAGATGAGGATAGTGTAGCATTGTAATAAGATAGTGTCTCGTCAACGGACTTGGACGATATAATGGAGGAAAGAGATGGAAAAATGGTGGAGGAGAGAGTCAGGGGATCAATATTATGGAGGTTTCTAAATAGGTCGGAGGAGACAGGGCGGGGTTGAGATGGCGGAAGCTGAAGAGTAAAGGTGATAGGTGATGAAGGAAGGAAGGATTGAGTTGCGGAAATTAGAGGGAGAGGAATTGGAGAAGAGTATTAGGTCAAGGAAGTGGCCATGTAGGTGGGTGGGGGCGGTGGAGCAAAGTTGGAGGTTGAATGAGGAGGTGAGGGCGGGAAACTTTGAGGTGTGGGGGTCGGAGGGGTTGTCTACGTGAATGTTAAAGTCGCCAAGAATAAGAGTGGGGGAAAAGGGATCCAGAAAGGCAGAAAGTCAGGAGCTGAAGTCGGTGAGGAAGGTCAATTTGGATTTGTCAGGTGGGCGATAAATAACAGCTACTCGGAGGGGAAGTGGTGTGAGGAGGCGAATGGAGTGGACTTCAAAGGAGAGGGGGGAGTGTGACTGAGGTAGCAGGAGGGGTTGGAATTTCTTCTGAAATAGAACTAGCAGTCTTGCGTTACAGAAGGTTGTTTTACTTTCAGTGCAACAATTTTACCTTATCGGCGTATCCCTATTACGTTTTTAAGGTGAGCCAACCCCTGAAGAAGAATTTATCGAAACACAGCCTGTGTCGGGTCAGGTCTCCCTTTTACATATATGGATTAATAAAGTGTTGGTGAGAGCTTACACCTGCCTACGTTTTTGTACTGGTTAAGGTTGGATAAGTTACATGAGGATTTCTTATCAGAGTAACGTGAGGGTCTATTTATAGCGTAGTGCAGAGATTTGGAGGGAGAAGGGTGCGGGCGGATATGTCTGGGTGTGTATGCCCTCCAAGAGTGACCTGTGGGTGGGGAAGTGAGGGTGAGTGAGGGGTGGCATTGATGATATCAGGTAGGTCGTGTGAGGATTTCATTTTGGAGATAAGGTTGGGGTTGATATCTTTGGATGAGTGAGTGGGGGATGAGTGAGGGAGGGCGGAAAGGGGGAGAAGTGGGATGTGGATGAGATTAGATAAGGTGCATTAGGAACTCTTTTTAGGGTAAGAAATCGAGGGGGGCCAGGGTTGAGGTTGATGTTACCTGATGAGAGAAGGAGAAGGAGTAGTAGAGAGCGTGGTAAAGTGGAGACAGTATGGCAGAAGCGAGGGTGGGGTTGCCTTAAAGAGAGGGGGGATGGTTGAATGCGGGGGATGTTGTGATGAAGCTCAAGAGCAGATGCTAGGCTAGAGGACAGAATGGAGGGAGAAGTGAGGAAGGTAGGGGGAGAGGAGGGAGAGGAGGGAGGGTGTTTGTAGGAGGGGATGCAGTTTGGGAGGATGAGGAAGAGAAGCACAACGTGATGTGGGGCCATGGCAATGGTCAACAAGTTCTGTGTGGGCAAAGGGTAAGAAGTTCTATGCAAACAGTGGGTAGCAAGTTCTATGCAGGCAGTGGGTAGCAAGTTCTATGCAAACAATGATTAGCAAGTTCACTGCAAACAATGGGTAGCAAGTTCTATGCAGGCAATGGGTAGCACGTTCTATGCAGGCAGTGGGTAGCAAATACTATTCAAACAATGGGTAGTAAGTTCTATGTAAACAATGGGTATCAGGTTCTATGCAGGCAATGGGTAGCAAGTTCTATGCGGGTCGTGGGTAGCAAGTTCTATGCAGGCAATGGGTAGCAAGTTCTATTTGGATCGTGGGTAGCAAGTTCTATGCAAACAATGGGTAGCAGGTTCTATGCAGGTAATGGGTAGCAAGTTCTAAGCAAACAACGGGTAGCAAGTTATATGCAGGCAAAGGGTAGCAAATTCTATGCGGGTGATAGGAAGCAAGATCAGGGCCAGCAGTGGGAAGCAAGTCCAAGGCAAAGTTACTTGTAGGTGATGATTGTGAGATGGTTGGGGTCAGGAGGCGAAGTGTGGAGGAGCGATTGTGCCTGTTTGGCTCCCCGGTAACTATGGAGCTCTGCTGGAGGTGGAGCTGAATTATGGCTCACGACAGAGCACCCTGCAGGGCCCGCGCCTAAGGGCCATGCCAAAGGGCCCTCTGGCGAGGCCCTCAGGCGCATGCCCACCAGGCACGGGCACGCCCCATGGCGCCCTCGCTGTTAAAGGGCAGATGGCAGCGTGCAGCCCGATGGCGGCGCCCCTCTCTCCTAGCGGGTGGATCACCCGATGGCGCCTCGCTGTTAAAGGGCAGATGGCAGCGTGCAGCCCGATGGTGGCGCCCCTCTCTCCTAGCAGGCGGATCGCCCGATGGAGCCTTGCTGTTAAAGGGCAGATGGCGGCGTGCAGCCCGATGGCGGTGCCCCTCTCTCCTAGCAGCAGATCGCCCAATGGCGCCCTCACTGTTAAAGGGCGGATGGCGGCGTGCAGCCCGAACTGAAATGAGACTGCAGAACTACTTTTAGTAATCTGTAAAATATCATTAAAATCATCTGTAGTATGTGAAGAATGGAGAATGGCCAATGTAATGGCAATTTTCTAGAGTTCTAGAGGTGAATATCCCCGATTAATGCCACTACAAGCCCCAGTGCTAAACATGTAGCATCGGGGCGTGTTATAGGTGCTCTGGGACATTACTGAGGTAGCCCCCATCGCTAACCGGGCAGCGACATTATTGCACTTCTGCCCCGTTAGAGACCCATAGGTAAAGACAGACACAGCAAAAGCTGGCCTATCTTTACTAGTGGGAACTAACTGCCCAGTGGCTCAATATCATCATTGCCTGGTTAGTTTCTGCGGCGCCTTTGGGGCAGTTTCGCCAAATGGGTTAATTTTGCAGATATCATGACAGTTGTGAACCACACTTCTAAGCCAGGGTATGTGGAGTATGATTGTAGTCTCTCAGATTTAAAGTGGCCAATGTAATGCCAATTTTCTAGAGTTCTAGAGGTGATCTGGGAAACTACAGACTGGTGGGCCTAAAGTCAGTCCTTGGCAAAATGGTTGAAACCATTATAAATAACAAAATTACTGAACATGCAGATAGTCATGGTTTAGAAGAAAGCCAACATGGATTTAGCCAATGAAAGTCTTGTCTCACTAATCTCTTATATTTTTGTGAATGTGTGAATAAACAGGAAGATAACACTGAGACAGTTGATACAGTATATCTGGATTTTCAGAAAGGTCCCTTGGGGAAATTAAAAAGTCATGGGATAGGAAGCAATGTACTCTTGTGGATTAGAAAATGCTTAAAAGACAGAAAACAGAGAGTAGGGCTAAATGGCCAATTCTCAATGGAGAAAAGTGGATAATGGAGTACCCCAGGGATCTATGCTGGACCCGTTGCTTTTTAAAATATTTATAAATTACCTGGAAATGGGAATAACAATTGATGACACAAAATTATTCAAAGTTGTTAAAACACAAGAGGATTGTAAAAAATTAGAAGAGGACCTTGAAAAATTGGGAGACTGGGTGTCCAAATGGCAGATGAAATTTTATTTGGACAAATGCAAAGTTATGTACTTGGGGAAGAAGAACCCAAACTATGGTTTAACGATGTAAGATTCCACATTAGAAATCACTACCCAAGAAAAAGAACTGGGCATCATCATGGATTAAACCTTGAAACTCTCTGCATTCTAGCAAAGGAAGCAAATAGAATGCTAGGAATCATAAGAAAAGTAATGGAGAATAAAACCAAAGATATTATAATGTCTCTGCATATTTCCATGGTGCAACTCCACCTTGAAATTTGTGTGCATTTCTGGTCACCATATTATAAGGATATAGCAGATTTGGAAAAGGTACAGAAAAGAGCGTCCAAAATGGTAAAGGGGATGGAAGGATACCCCTATGAGGAAAAGCTTAAAGCTCTTCAACCTGGAAAGGAGAGAGCAGAGGGAAGATATGATTTTTCTTTTGTGCCTTCAATTCAATGATGACTTCTGGCAACCCAGCAGACCCTGGGTTTTCTAGATAAGGTATGACTGGAAGTAGATTGTCATGCCTGTTCTTCCAAGAAAATGGAGAGTTAAGTGACTTGCCCAAGAGTAAAAAGAGCACCAGTGGGAATCAAACCCAGATCTTGTAGATAGTAGGTTTTTGCTTTATCCACTAGGCTACTCCTCCACTTTGGTGATAAGTTAAAGATCTATAAAATAATGAATGGAGTGGAATGGATTAACAACGATTGGTTGTTTACGTCTTCAAAATGAGGAAAGACTAGGGAACATGCAATGAAGCTACAATGTAGCATATTTGAGAAAATATTTTTCACTCGTGTAATCACACTGCAATTTCTTGTCAGAGAATGTAGTTAAAGCTATTAGTGTAGCTGGGTTTAAAAGATGGGTCAGCGGTACCATTTTGTAGATCTACTGCATGCTAAGAAGAGTGAATGGTCTTAGCTTCTGCTTCCAATATAGCCCAACAAATCGGTAAACACAGGGGAGCATATCGGGGGCTAGGAGTTTGATAGGGCTTCCAATCTTCCGGTGAGGGGTCTTCAAGGGGGGAGGGGTTGCCATCTTGCAGTTTGCTTCGGGTACCTTTGGGGAAGGGGGCTTCAGACTGCCTTAGGGAAGGAAAGGATGGGAGCTCTGCTTTGTGCCTCAGGTGGGAAGGAGGGAGAGGGGATAGGGAGGTTTCTGGTGGGAGGGTGTACCTATCAGCTCGGGGCCCGCTCATAGGATTGCTGGGGTTAGGAATGTGGGTGGGGGGCTAGACCTGTGTGGTGAATGATATGCCTCCTATGCTTGAAGAAACAATTTTAGGAGGTTACTCCCACTTCTATGTGGGGGTGGGGGGGCCATCACTTTTTTCATACATGCAGATTCCTAAAATCGCTGCTCCCTGCCAGATGTGCAGAGGCATACTTATGCAGTTCTGCAGCTATTTTACAAGGGCTCTACATTTATCAAAAGCTCTTGTAAAATACTGCCCTAATTCTTCACGTCCCAGGATAGACCTGGGAATTCCCCTCACTACATCTTTTCCAAAATGCTCTTATAAATGAATATTTTGCTTTGGTCTTTACTGAAAAAGGTGTGTGGAAGCTACCCATGCCAGCAAAGGTGTTTAATGATGTTGTGAATCTCTTTAAGTTAATGTCCAGTCCATCCTTACATTATACCCCCTGTATAGTCTTCTGACATTTTTTTTTCACATTGCATACAATCCATAACACATTTAGAAGGTAATTTTATATCAAGGCACAATGGGTAGGCACTTCCTTAGGTGCCAACATAGGAGCTATTTTATAAAGACAAGTAGGCAATTACTGTTTTTATAAAATACAGTACTAGCTTAAATGGCAGTGATTAGAAACTACAGTATTAGAGGAAGAACAAGATAGGCTTTCCTAAAGCTACAAGAGTTAAAGAGAAAATTCCAGCCTCGAAATGGAATGCTACAAGATGCTGTAAGATTCATGTTAAATGATGCTGAGAAGATCAAGAAAAGGTGGAAAGAATATACAGAATCATAATACCATAAAGATCAAGTGCACCAACAGCCATTTAAACCTATACCTTATGATCAGGAATCATTGGTAATGAAAGAAGAATTTGAAGCAGCACTGAAAGCCTTATCAAAGAACAATGTACCAGATATTGATGGCATTCCCATTGAAGTATTAGAGCAATAGAATGCAGATGATACCATACTTAAAAAACTCTGCCAGGAAGACAACATCATGGCCAACTGACTGGAAAAGATCTGTGTTTATACCAATACTGACGACAGGTGATCTGACTGACTGTGGAAATTATCGCACAATTGCTCTGATCCCACATCTACTCAAGATCATTTCAGCAGAGACTATGATCATACCTGGAGCAAGAACTGCCCGAAATAAAATTAGGGTTCAGGAAAGGGTGAGGAACAAGAGACATCATTGTGGTTGTGAGATGAATTCTTGAAAAGACTAAAGAAAACCAAAAGGATATATATATATATGTGTTTTATTGAATACAGCAAGGCTTTTGACTGTGTAAGCTGTGAGAAACTCTGGGCCACATTAAGAAGCATGGGTATACTGGAACATCTGGTAGTTTTCTTACATAACCTTTACATTGATCAAGAAGCAACAGCTGGAATGGAGCAAGGAGAAACAGAATGGTTTAAAATCAGCAAAGGTGTACGACAAGGCTGTTTCATTTATATGCAGAAAAAAATCATCAGAGAAGCAGGACTATAGGAAGACAACCAAGGTGTGAAGATTGGTAGAAGATTCATCACAACCTTCACTACGCTGATGATACTGCAATACTGCCTGAAAGTGAAGATGATCTGAAACATTTGCTTCTCATAGTCTAAAATGGGCCTACATCTTAATGTAAAGAAGACAAACATACTGACAACTGGCAAAATCAACAAGTTCATCATTTATGGACAACTTTAAACTGCTTGGATTAATAATAAATAAAGAAACGGCAAGCAGTCAAGACATTTGATAGCACATTGCTCTTGGCAGAATGGCTATGAAGGACCCAGACAAGATTCTCAAGAGCAGAGATGCTTCTTTCCATACAAAGAGTTGACTTGTCCTAGCCATGATATTTGCAATAACGTCATATGGATGTGAAAGTTGGACAGTGAAAAAGATGGACAGGAAGAAAATTGATGCTTTTGAATTATGGTGCCGGTGAAGAATATTGTATATAGCATGAACTGCCTGAAGAACAAACCATCCAGTAATAGAGATCAAACCTAAGCTTTCTTTAGAAGCTCATATGACAAGAATTTGACTTTCATACTTTGGATACATCATATGAAGAAAGAGATCATTAGAGAACGGCATCATGATTGGCAAGATTGAAAGTCAACGTAAAAGAAAAAGATCAGCAATGAGATGGATCTATATAATAACAGCAGCTATGCATGCCACTCTGCCATCAAAAAGCCTCCTTACTGAAGACCAAATACAGTTTAGGACAACTATCCAGAGGGTCGCCATGAGTTGTCACTGACTTGACAGCACTTAACAACAGAGTTGTTGAAAATGCCCACACCTATATGTTTCAGATACAAATACAAATTATAGTATTTAATAATATACTTGTGTACTTGCATGCTCTACCTATGTTCATCTAAACTCCACCAATGTGCACACTCACTGGCAAAGTGTATGCCATTTTGTGAAAGCATATACTTTCACACCGGTCGGTATTTTATAAGAGGTCATTCATATACGTTTGTGGCCACGTATGTGGGTAAATGATAAAATATCACCAGACTAATCATGTATTCTACCACCTAATATATGGGTCTTCTTCTAATATTACCCTCTTTAAATATATGTCAGATAGTCTGCAAAGATCATAGCATTTCATACACATGCAATCAAACTAAAATCAAGTTCTAGGGCTGTGATTCTTTGAGGGCATATTTTCTAAAAGCTGGTAGCATGGGATTTAACATGCAAATAGCATGCGTCCTGGCCACATGGTAAACATGAGTGCATAGCAACAAAGTATCCATGATAAAATTTCCATGCTACCAGAGCAGCATGCAAAAAGGTGGGGTTAGGGTGGAGTTGGGGTGAGAAGTTGGAGGGAACAGCCATGTGAGTGGTGCTGCAGAATATGAAAAACGTTGTTAGCATGGGCACAAATAATGCCAGCCTCTGGACAAGACTAGGTTTACCCATTGCATTGGCTTGTTCCAAACACATGGTACATACTCTAAGAATATAAGAACATGAGAAATGCCATACTGGATCAGACCAAGGTCCATCAAGCCCAGTATCCTGTTTCCAACAGTGACCAATTCAGGTCACAAGTACTGGCAGGTTCCCAAAATGTTTGTCCTGGAGCAAGCAGTGGATTTCCTGGGTCCTCTTTAATAATGGTTTATGGATCTTTCATCCAGGAACTTGTCCAAACCCTTTTTAAACTCAGCTACACTAGCAGCTTTTACTACATCATCTGCTAACGAATTCCAGAGTTTAGTTACGCATTGAGTGAAAAAATATTTTCTCTTATTAGTCTTAAATGGGTTACATTGTAGTTTCATTGCGTGTCCTTTGTTAGTGATATAATGGAAGGGCTGTCAAGTACGGTTTGCCTCTTTGCAGATGATACCAATATCTGCAATAGAGTGGACACCCAGGAAGGTTTAGATAACATGAGGAGGGATCTAGCTAAGCTTGAAGAATGGTCTAGAATTTGACAGCTGAAATTTAATGTTAAAAAATGCAAGGTCATGCATTTGGGCTGCAGCAATCCAAGGGAGCATGTTTCTATGTCCTCTAGTCTTTCTACCTTTTCATAGTGTAAACAACCAATCTATATTTATCCGTCCAATTCTATTCATTAATTTATAGACCTCTATCATATCTCCCCTCAACTGTCTCTTTTCCAAGTTGAAAAGCCCTAACCTTTTAAGCTTTTCCTCATAAGGGTATCCTTCCATTATCTTTACCATTTTGGTGGCTCTTTTCTGTACCTTTTCTAATTCTGCTATATCATTTTTAAGATATGGCAACCAGAATTGCACAGAATATTCAAGGTGTGGTCGCACCATAGAACAAAACAGAGGTATTATAATATCCTATCTTTTAGTCTCAATTTCTTTCCTTATGATTCCTTGCATTCTATTTGCTTTCTTGGCCGCCGCTGCATACTGGGCAGAGGATTTCAACATATTATCCACGATGACACCTAAATCTTTTTCTTGGGTGGTGGTTCCTAATGTGGAACCTTGAATCATGATACAGATGCAGTAGCCATACAGGTAACAGTCCTGAGCCATCCCACACAAGATAAGATGACCCCATGGCTAGTGCTGTCCTGAGGCAAATAAGGTGATTATCTAGGACAGCAGCAACTGGGGAGAATCAATGTGCAACAGCCAGGACAGCAAAACAAATAACTCTTGACAGCAACAGAAATCATAACCATCAACAGAGTATTCTATCTGCTGGGAGAGTGTGCACACATATACTATAAAATAATTGTAGTCTGGGATGTATGATGTTCAGGTTTGCATATGCACTGGCAAGTTGTGAGACGGCAGCAGCTGTGATGAGCTTGGGAGGGGTTGGGAAATAAGGAATGTGTTCCATGAATTAACCAAGGTGGGACACTTGGTGAGGGTTGGGGATGGCTGAACACAGTTGGGGGTGGAGCATGCAAATGAGGTGTTGCAACTATTGGCAGAATATTAGTATGTTACTGAGATGTGCAGTATGACCATCACCTCCCTTGAATAAGGAGGGTGCACATTTCAGTGAATATGTGTACCTGGATGGTCATTCCAGTACCACAAGCTCTGTTTTTGAGGGGCATAGGCCACTCATCCTGCCCATAAAGGGTTCCTCCTACATAAGAACATAAGATATGTCATACTGGGTCAGACCAAGGTCCATCAAGCCCAGTATCCTGTTTCCAACAGTGGCCAATCTAGGTCATACGTACCTAGCAGTTTCCCCAAAAGACACAGGTTCTGCAATGCTTGTACTGGGTCAAGTATTGATATCCTGGGACTCTTCTTTATAATGGTTTATGGACCTTTCCTCCAGGAACTTGTCCAAACCTTTTTTAAACCCAGCTACAAAAACAGCCTTTACTACATCCTCAGGTAACAAATGCCAGAGTTTGATTACACGTTGAGTGAAAAAATACTTTCTTTCATTAGTCTTAAATAGTTTACCCTGTAGCTTCATTGCATGTCCCCTAGTCTTTCTATATTCTGATAACATAAACAATCAATCTATGTTTACCTGTTCCACTCCGTTCATTAATTTATAAACTTCTATCATATCTCCCCTCAGCCGTCTCTTTTCCAGGTTAAAGAGCCCTAACCTTTTTAGCCTTTCTTCATAGGAGTATCCTTCCATCCTCTTTACCATTTTGGTGGCTCTTCTCTGAACCTTTTCTAATAACGCTATATCCTTTTTAAGATACGGCGACCAGAAATGCACACAAAATTCAAGGTGCGGTCTCACCATGGAACGGTATAGAGGCATGATAATATCTTTTGTTTTATTTTCCATTCCTTTCCTTATGATACCTAGCATTCTATTTGTTTATTTTATTTTAATTATTTAACATTTCTTCTATACCGCGCTATTATAATCAGCGCGGTGTACATCGAACATAAAACATACTACAATGCACACAGGCAACATTGAGTTTACAGTGAAACAGGATATTAAACATGGAATAAACCGGGAAAACTATGTACAAGCTAACTTTATACTATGTACACTTCTCTAACTCATCTAGTTGTTACATGTGCATTTGCTATCTTGGCCGCCGCTGCACACTGGGCCGAGGGTTTTAACATGTTATCCACAATGACGCCTAAATCTTTTTCCTGGGTGGTGGTTCCTAATGTGGAACCTTGCATCGTGTAACCATAGTTTGGGTTGTTCTTCCCTAGGTACATAACTTTGCACTTGTCCACATTAAATTTCATCTGCCCATTAAATTTTGATGCCCAGTCTTCCAATTTATCAAGATCCTCTTGCAATTTTCCACAATCCTCTTGGGTTTTAACAACTTTAAATAGTTTTGTGTCATCTGCAAATTTGATAACCTCACTCGTTATTTCACTTTCCAGGTAATTTATGAATATGTCAAAAAGCAGCGGACCCAGCACAGATCCCTGGGGTACACCACTATTCACCTTTCTCCAATTGGAAAATTGGCCATTTAGCCCAACCCTCTGCTTTCTATCTTTTAACCAGTTCCTGATCCACAGTAGTACACGGCCTCCTATCCCATGACTCTTTAGTTTTGCCAAAATTCTCTGATGAGGGACCTTGTCAAAGGCTTTCTGAAAGTCCAGATACACTATATCAACTGACTCACCTTTGTCCACCTGTTTATTCACACTTTCAAAAAAACATAACAGATTAGTAAAACAAGATTTTCCTTGTCTAAAGCCATGTTGGCTGTCTCCCATTAGGCCATGACTATCTAAATGCTGAGTAATTTTATTCTTTATGATGGTTTCTACCATTTTTCCCGGTACTGACGTGAGGCTCACCAGTCTGTAGTTTCCCGGATCACCCCTGGAACCCTTTTTAAAAATTGGTATTACATTGGCGATCCTCCAATCTTCAGGTATTAGAGATGATTTTAATGATAGTTCACAGATTACTACTAGCAGGTCTGCAATCTCATATTTTAGTTCTTTCAAAACCCTTGGATGTATACCATCTGGCCCAGGTGATTTGCTACTCTTCAGTTTATCTAATAGTTGTAATACATCTTCCCGATGTATCGATATTTCCTTCAATTTTTCTGCACCTTTAGATACCACTTCAGTCATGGGTAACATCCCTACATCTTCCTCAGTAAAGACCGAAGCAAAGAATTCATTCAGTCTCTCCGCTATCACCTTGTCGCCTCTTAGTGCCCTTCTAACTCCTCTATCATCTAATGGTCCAACCGACTCTCTCACGGGTTTTTTGCTAGGAATGTACTTGAAAAAATCTTTATTTCGCATTTTTGCTTCCGCAGCAAGCTTCTTCTCAAATTCTCCCTTTGCCTTCTTTATCAATGCCTTGCATTTGACCTGCCAGTGCTTGTGCTGTTTCCAGGTTTCGTCGTTTGGCTCTTTTTTTCCATTTCCTGAAAGATGCTTTTTTGGCAACAACAGCCTCTCTGACCTCACCTTTAAACCATGCTGGCAGGTTTTTGGACTTCCTTCCACTTTTCTTAAAGTGTGGAATACAGCTGGTCTGGGCTTCCAAGATAGTATTTTTCAACACCACCCAAGCTTGATGTAAGTCTTTAACGTTTGCAACTGCTCCTTTTAGTTTTTTCTTAACTATTTTCCTCATTTTATCATAGTCTCCCTTTCGAAAGTTAAAAGGTAGTACTGTGGATTTCCTTACTATCCCTCCTACACTAATTAAATCAAACGCGATCATGCTATGATCACTATTGCCAAGTGGCCCCAACACCCTTATCTCTTGCACTAGGTCTGGTGTTCCACTAAGGACTAGGTCTAATATGGCTTCCCCTCTGGTCGGTTCATGAACCAGCTGCTCCAAGAAGCAGTCATTTATGTCATCTAGGAACTTTATCTCCCTAGCATGTCCTGCCGTGACACTGACCCAGTTGATACCGGGGTAATTGAAATCACCCATTATTATTACCGAGCTGTAACTTTTGTTAGCTTCCTTGATTTCTTTGAGCATTTCATCATCCATTTGTTCATTCTGGCCAGGCGCTCGATAGTACACCCCCACTGCCATCGCCTTCCACTTTTTGCATGGAATTTCAATCCATAGAGATTCTACAGCAAATTTTGTTTCCTGCAAAACTTTAATCCTTTCTGACTCAATGCCCTCTCTAACATAGAGCGCAACCCCTCCACCAATTTGATCAGCTCTATCATTACAATATAGTTTGTACCCAGGTATCATAGTGTCCCACTGGTTGTCCTCCTTCCCCCATGTCTTTGATATTCCAATCATATCTAACCTCTCATTTAGTGCTATATATTCTAACTCTCCCATCTTATTTTTTAGAATTCTAGCATTTGCATACAAGCATTTTAGAGACTGTATTTTATTCATATTAATTTGGCTATTGGTAGACATGGGTAATTTGGGATCTTTAAGCTCTGTCTGCTCCATACTTGAGGGCATTTGGGCTACTTTACTCTTTTGTGGAACCTCTCTGCTTTTGGTAGTATCCTTCAAAGATACATTCTTCTGAACCATCCGCTCTTGGGCGACTGTCGGCTTTCCCCTATTATCTAGTTTAAAAGCTGCTCTATCTCCTTTTTAAAGGTTAATGCCAGCAGCCTGGTTCCATCCCAGTTAAGGTGAAGCCCATCCCTTCGGAAGAGCCCCTCCTTTCCCCAGAATGTTCCCCAGTTCCTAACAAATCCAAAACGCTCATCTCTGAAGCATTGTCTCATCCACGCATTGAGACTCCGGAGCTCTGCCTGCCTTTTGGGTCCTGCACGTGGAACGGGAAGCATTTCGGAGAACTCTACCCTGGAAGTTCTGGATTTCAACTTCCTACCTAAAAGCCTAAATTTAGCCTCCAGAACCTCCCTACCACATTTTCCTATGTCATTGGTACCGACATGTACATGAGGAGCATGTACAGAATCCATCGGATTTGGAGGTCCTCAGAATCCTGAAAGCTGGCATGCTTGGTCTAGTGACCGAATGTGGTTGCCCTGCTCCATGGTGATGTGTGGGTTGCACTGCAGTGTGCCCTCAGAGCCATCAACATTGTAGGAGCATGGATGGCATGGCTACTTTGGAGTATCTCTCACCTCAGAAACATAAGTTACTTGTGGGGTGGATACCCTATATGCCTCATCTAAGGGCTGCATCTGTATAACCTCTGCCTCTATAGATGGAAGAGGTCGGTGGCAGAGAACCCCTGCCAGATGCACCCCATATTTGTGTGGTCTCTGTCTTGGAGCAGTTAACCTGTGCATCAGGCCATGGTCCCCCCTCACTCACATGAGAGGGAGTCTACACACTCCTCCCTAGTAAGTACTTAGTGACAAGTATATGAGGAGAGTGACAGGGAAGATCCCCAACATCATCCCCCCCCCCCCCACACACACACATCAGAGGCCTGGCTACCCATCTTTGGAAGCCTAGGTTGTCAAGCACCCTGGATAACTTGAGATAAGAGGATCACATGCAGGGCCAACCCCAGAGTTGTTTCAAGCTGCTGGCATCCACTATCCCTTCGGAAGAGCCCCTCCTGTCAAAATCTATTGTTTATCTTTGAATGTTCTGCCCTCTCTATCCCCCCCCCCCCCCCAAATTGCTGTCCTAGGAGACTGCCTAGTTCATCTGCTGGTTCGCCCAGCCCTGGTCACATGCTCCAGAGCCTGCATGCTAGGCATTGCTGTGCTTTCACCAGGATGGACCCCTGTACATGTGGATGCAGCATTTGTGCCCTAATTCCCACAGATGTGGCTGCAGCTCAGTCTCTATCTATGGGTTTGCTCCCCTTATTTTAATGCCCCATCCTTTTGTACTTTGGCCCATATCTTTATGCTGTGCAGCGGAGTGCATATATTCCTTTGTCAGACTTCTCTATCCTTCACTGGACACTTGCACTGTGCTATGTTGGTGAGGTTACAGGCTATATATTGTTTGTTCTCTCTGCTGAGGTGTGGTGGGCAACTTCCTCACATGTCAACAGGGTGGCACTGCTGTGTTTCTAGGCCCAACTTTCACACAGCATGGTTATGTGGCGCCAATGATGTATTGCTGTCTAAGGGGATCACACTGGCATTAGCATGCATATGCAGGATTCACATAGCACATGCCTTCACAACGTGCATATATGCACCTGATGCATGGTTGCTAATACTACACAACTGATGCACCTGGTGCAACAATACTTCTCTGCCATGGCCTCATCCCCATTTTTCCTATGGCTGTTCTGTCCTGCTGCAGTACAAACAGGGGCGGCCCAAGGGGGGTGCGGGGCCATGTGCGGAGACTCGGTGCGGGGCCTCATTCGCATAAGTGGCTTTATTTTCATAAATATTTGCATAATGTTACCATATACTAACTTTTAGTAAACATGTCTCTTAATGAGTGTATGGATAAAGAAAGACTAAAAGATTTTTACATTACTATAATCCAGTGCCAACTGCCAGGCACATTAGGAACTACTACAAACGCTGCCCATTTAGAACCCATAGCAAACCCGCCATATCCTGACAGCATTACCAGGACTCACAAAGCACCATACCCTACCTATCAAAAGGCAACACTGCAAATATTAAACCAATACATTTCAGAGAATACTGGGGAAAGAGAACAAGTGGCAATGTCAAATAGGAATTACATAAACAGAATACCTCAGCTCAGTTACACATGCAGAACATAGACCATCACCAAACAAGAAATCACAATTTAGAAACAGGAAGGCAATAATTAAACTGGGAACCCCAAAAGCCAAACTTGGAATGTACAACAACACTGTAGAAATAAAACTATAAATTAATTTCCTCTTGTACCAAACAAAGCGCAGACGTTAATGATGCACATTTCCCAGAGCTTTCATATTCCAGGTAATAAATTCAAAATAAAGAGATATCTTTCTACCTTTTGTGCATTTTTTTTCAGTTGCAATTGCTCCAGCCACTTTCTTCTGGTTTCTTCATGTTTTCTGCTAACTGCTAACTGCCGGCAGCGGCAGAATGGAGTGTCCCACGGGGCCCCCTCTGCCCGCTGAGCCCCTCTGCAAGGGCTTTCAGATTCGCGAAGGAAGAATGTCTCCCTCGCGTCTCTGTTAAGCCCGCAGGGGCTAATGGGAAATTTCCCATCAGCCCCTCGCGTCTAAAGGGGCAGATGGGAAATTTCCCATTAGCCCCTGCGAGCTTAACAGAAACGTGAGAGAGACACTCTCCCTTCGCGAATCTGAAAGCCCTTGCATAGGGGCTCAGCAGGCAGAGGGGGCCCCGCGGGACACTCCATTCTGCCGCTGCCGCGGCGGCAGCTGCGGCAGCAGCCAGCTTTTTTTTTTTTTAATTGAATTTTTGAAAAAGCAGAATGTTCTTTGCGCGGGGCCCCCTGAAATGCGGGGCCCTGTGCAAAAAACATTCTTGCTCAATGGACGGGCCGGCCCTGAGTACAAACATGTGCTAACAGCACATTACTCCCATCTAACAGTGTGTTAGTCCCATGCCACCTGCAGCACTTTAGTAAACATACCCCCGAATGACCTCCCTGTGCCTCGGTTCTTATATTGAAATGCACCACCAGTGATAATTAGACTTCAGGTTACTGCTTTGCTGTGACACTGGAAACATTTCTGTATTTGAAAGTGCAAGATCCAGTAATGTCCTCTCCTCTATGTATTCTGTTGCCAGTTGCCTGAGGAATGCTTCTTGCAGGTAAAAGAGAATCACTCTGCCTTCCATATAGCTTGCTTTCTTTATATCTGATCTGAGCAAAGTTAAACTTTGCTTTTACTACATATAATAACCTCAGCTGTACTTGAACATTCAGTACTTTAATTAAGCAATTATTATTTCTGGAAATTAATTTTATGCACTCTCTGATTAAGTCCCAAGTTGTTACTCAAGACAGGAGCCATTAAAAGGGTCATTTCTCAAACACTAAAGAAAGAAAATTAAAACTTCTGTCTTATGCTCTCAACTATTTTGATGATTTTTTTTATACCTATAGCAAATATTTTATCTATAGGCATGTAATAATGCAGAAAGAGTAATGGGGAGATTTTCAGAATGTGCATATTGGGACAACATTTACTTATGGACTGTATCACAAGCTTCACAAAGAAAATACACGATTGGGCTGTGCATTCATTAATGTGTATTTGGTTCAATAAGAGGGCATGTTTACTGATGTGGTACCGCAGGGTTAGCACATAGTTTCGACACCACGCATGAGGCTATGTGCTAAAAACCCCATGCTAGCCTGGTAGCATATGTTGGGGCAACGATTGGGCAGGACAGGGGCATTCCTAGTACAGTGCAGCTAGATCATGCTTTCATGGCTCATGCTACCTTCGCTCAACACTGGTAGCATGGTTGCAACAAACAGTGAGTGGCATTAGTTGTACCCATGGCAATTTTGCTGTATTGTGGCACGGTAACTGCAAGAGAAGAGAAGTGCATGGTCCCCTGACGTTAGCAAGGAGCCACGCATGGGAAATGTGGCTTACATGTGTGCTACCCAGCATGGAGCTTAATAAACACTCCCCTAAGTTGTCTTAAAATATTTTGTGTACAGTAAATTGATTTACGCTCACTTGGTTTGCAGCTTGTCATTTTGTGAGGGCTTGTGTGTCTCAGTGCTGCTGAGGGCGAAGCTATCAGTAGTTTAACTACTGGTAGGGTCTCCCAAGATGGACAGGTCTCAGATGAGGTGCCAGACCAAGATAAACCACAAATCTGGGCAGCAGCAGAATGGGACAGTGTTGGCGGCAGAGGATCGGCATCAACACTAAACTTAAACCGTGTGGAAGAAAGGCTTGGCATTCTACTTCCATATCTTGCCATGAAAACCCAATGGATAGTCACAACAAAACAAATTGCACTATAGTGCTGGAAGATGAGACCCCCAGGTCGGAAGGTATTCAACTAGCTACTGGGGAGGAGTTAAAGACTACAGAGTAAAGCCAGCATTTATGATGTGGTTGGATCAAAGCCCTCGGGGCATCTGACTGCTGATGCAGCTGCACATGACATGAGAGTCAGATGCTGCAAAGATGTCTTACATATTGGGACATGGAATGTACGAAGCACGAACCAAGGGAAGTAGAAGGTGGTCAAGAATGAAATGGAACGTGTACAAATTGATCTGTTGGGTGTCAGTGAACTGAAATGGACTGGCATCGGGCACGTTGCATCAGATGATCACATGGTCTACTATGCTGGAAATGAAAGACAAAAAAAAACAGTGTTGCATATATAATTAAGAAGAAACTTGCAAGAACTGTAATGAAATACAATGCAGTCAGTGAATGTTTAATTTCTGTTCATCTACGAGGAATGTCTAACAATACAACTATAATTCAAGTATATTCCTCAACAACAGCTGCAGAAAAGGATGGAATTGATGAGTTCTATGAACAACTACAAGCTGAAATTAACAGAAAATGCAAACAGGATATCCTGATAGTCATGGGTGACTGGAACGCAAAAGTTGGCAACAAAGAAGAAGGCAAAAATAGTTGGAAAATATGGGCTTGGCAACAGAAATAAAGCTGGAGAAAGAATGATAGAATTCTGCAAGGCCAAATTTTGGTCTTGCAGAATTCTATTCATCAATTGTGAGATGTATAGATCTTGCAGACAAATTGTGTTACTGGAAGAAGGTATTTGAGATTAATAGATCTGCAAGACCAAATTTTGTATACAGTAAATTGATTTACCCTCACTTGTTCTGCAGCTTGTCATGCTGTGAGGGCTTGTGTGCCTCAGTGATGCTGAGGGCTAAGCTATCGGAAGTTTACTACTGGTAGGGTCTCAGATGACAGGTCTCAGATTGACAGGTCTCAGATGAGGTGCCAGACCAAGACAAACGACCCATCTGGGCAGCAGCAGCAGAATGGGACAGTGTTGGCAGTGGAGGATCACATTTCTGTGACAATGGCAACAACACTAAACTTAAATTGCATGGAAAAAAGCCCGCAAAATTTGGTCTGCAAGATCTATTCATCTCAAACACCTTCTTCTAGCGGCGACTGTACACATGGATTTCACCCAATGGATTGTACAAAAATTAAATTGACTACATCTGTGGAAGTCAACAATGGAAAAGCTCTATAACATCAACAAAGACAAAACCTGGAGCTGACTGGTACAGATCATCAACTACTAGTATGCAAACTCAAGCTAAAATTGAAAAAGAGCAAGCCATTCATGAATGTAGCAAAATATGACCTTGAGAATATACCATTGGAATTTAAAGACTGCCTGTAAAATCAATTTGCTGTTTTAGATACAAATGACAGAGCTCCAGAAGAGTTATGGGATGACATCAAGAAAGTTGTGTTGGAAGAAGTCTCTACAAAAGATAAAAAAGCAAAAATTGTCAAAATGGATGACCAAAAAAACTTTGAAAACTGCCCAGAAACACAGAGAAGCTAAAGCCAGAGGAGAAAGAGAGGCAATCTCAGAACTCAACAGAGATTTCCAATGTGCAGCAAGACAAGTCAAGGAGAAGTACTACAATGATACATGCAAGGAAATAGAAGCAGAATCTATTAGAGGAAGAACAAGAATGGTTTTCCTAAAGCTACGAGAGTTAAAGAAAAAATTTCATCCTTGAATTCGAATGTTACAAGATGTCAAGGATCTATGTTGAATGATGCTGAGAAGATCAAGAAAAGGTGGAAAGAATATACAGAGTTTTTATATGATAACGATCAAGTGGACCAATAGCCATTTCAGCCTGTACCTTATGATCTGGAATCATTGGTGATGAAAGAAGAAGTCGAAGCAGCATTGAAAGCCTTATCAAAAAAGAAAGCAATGTGCATTAATGGCATTCCAACAGAAGTAAGACACCAATCTGATGCAGCTGTTACCATACTTACAAGGCTTTCCCAGGAAATTTGAAAGACAACATCATGGCCAACTGACTGGAAAAGATCTGTGTTTATACCAATACTAAAGAAAGGTGATCCAACTGACTGAAAATTATCACACAATCGCTCTTATCCCACATGCCAGCAAGATTCTACTGAAGATTATTCAACAGAGATTACAACCATACCTGGAACAAGAACTACCTGAAGTGCAAGCAGGGTTCAGGAAAGGGCGAGGAATGAGAGACATTATCGCGGATGTGAAATGGATCCTTGAAAAGACAAAAGAATACCAAAAAGATAGCTTTTGACTGTGTAAACCATGAGAAACTCTGGACCACATTAAGAAGCATGGGTATACCAGAACACCTCTTGCACAAACTTTACATTGATCAAGAAGCAACAGATTGAACGGAACAAAGAGAAACAGAATGGTTTAAAATCAGCAAAGGTGTACAACAAGGCTGCATACTTTCCACCTAATTGTTTAATTTATACGCAGAACAAATCATCAGAGAAGCAGGATTATATGAAGAATGGAGGAAGACTCATCAACAACCTTCGCTGTGCTGATGATTCCACATTATTGGCTGAAAGTGAAGAGGATCTGAAACATTTGCTTCTCAAGATCAAGGAACATAGTCTTAAAATATGCTTGCACCTTAATGTAAAGAAGACAAAGATCATGACAACTTGCAAAATCAAGAAGCTCATCGTTGATGGAGAAGAAAATGAAATGGTGGACAACTTTAACCTATTTGGATCAACTATCAATAAAGAAACAACAAGCAGTCAAGAAATCCGATGATGCATTGCTCTCGGCAGAATAGCTATGAAGGACCTAGACAAGATTCTCAAAAGCAGAGATGTCTCTCTCCATACAAAGATTCGACTTGTTCAAGCCATGGTATTTTCAATTACATTATATGGATGTGAAAGTTGGACAGTGAAAAAGATAGACAGGAAGAAAATTGATGTCTTTGAATTATGATGCTGGCGACGAATGCTGCGTATACCATGGACTGCCCGAAGAACAAACCAGTCAGTACTAGAGGAAATCAAACCTAAATTTTCTTTAGAAGCTCAGATGACAAAACTTTGACTTTCGTACTTTGGACACGTCATGCGAACAGCGAGCGAGATCATTAGAGAAAGACATCATGTTTGGCAAGGTAGAAGGTCAACACAAAAGAGGAAGGCTAGCAATGAGATGGATCGATACAATAACAGCAGCTATTGGTGCCAGTCTGTCAACAATGAGCCACCTGACTGAAGACTGAACATAATTTAAGACAACTATCCAGAGGGTCAACACTGACTCGATGGCACTTAACGACAACAAATTGATTTAACACATGTTAATTGACTTTGTATGCCTCAATTTATCAGTTAGTGCATATTAAATCAATGTAGCGTGCACTAAAAATTCCCTATGAAAACAAAACCTGTGAAACTAACCACAAAAGACACTTAAAAACTGGGAAAGGTTCTTGAAAAAAATGGAACTAGCCACATTTTTTTGCCAGGCACATTTCTAACACACACATACTTTATTTACGAAACTTCCCGCAGATACAATGTGCTTGCAGACTTTTACATGTAATTTGTGTGTAAGCAGATTTTCTTTATAATAAAGGTATTATTTCCCAGTCCCCCCCCCCCCCCAAAACATGCCCCTTGGAACATGTCTTTGAAGAGTAGTAGAACAATGACCTTACTTTTAACTGTATTGAGAAAGGTCATTTTCAAGATAATGAATTTATGCAGGTGCATTGCTACTGTATTTACCCAAATTGTCTGAAAATAGTCTTTCCTATCCACTTCCGAATAACCCACGCTTTTAAAATTCGTTAACATTGATGAATAAAGACAAGTAAATCAATTGTCAGCATCATACAGATTTTAAGCTTATCTCAATTTTGACAGTTTTTGGAATTTTTCGTAGGTTTCATGGAGAAACGTATTAACCTCTTCCTAACAAATCTGAGTAAACTTCAACCAGATTCAATATGGATTCACTGATTCATAGGCATCTGTATTAAATCTAGTACTTATAGATATTACCAAATGCCAGAATTCTGTCAAACTCAAATTCAGTTTCACTGATATCAAGAAATCCCTAAATGATTGTTTTAGGAATAAGGCTTGCAGATGGATTCAACAACCACTCAAACTTCTTACAAGTTCATGGAACAAGTTAAGAGAACTTTTGTTTTGCTAAAATGTGCACTTCTATAGGGATGTTATCATTTTGTATGGTAAAAGAAGAAATACTATCAAGTGCAGTATGATTGGCAGGATAGGAATTCATTTTAGAGGACTTGTGAGGCATTTGTGATGTGTAAATGGTGAGTTTACATGCACAGTTGACTCAACACATCTAAGCAGCATTTTAGAAAAAACACTGTTTAACTGTGTATGTCCACAGCATGCACAGTTTTCAAAGGGACATGTTCTGCATGTGGACTGAGCAGGATGTCTTTCCTATTTTGCAAAGTTTACATTACATAATCTGGACGCTGGCATTTACACCTGTTCCAAGCCATGCATAGCTGTCATCTAACTGCTCATCTGGTGCTGGAGCTTGGAGGAATGCCAGGGCAGGAATTGTATTTGTATCTCTGGCATTAAAAGACCTCAACTATGCAAAAATAACAGGAGAGATATTTAAAGGGATTATGTGGTTAGCAGATCTATCCAGGATATTCATCGGAAGATCAATTTTGAGTATCCCTGGGTACCACTGTTGCACACCCCAATGCTAACCGGTTAGCATCGGGGAGATCCGGGGAAGGTCCAAGGGCAGCACCCAGCTATAACCGGGCAGCAACAATATTGAGCTGCTGCCCAGTTATGGCAAAGCAGCAAAACTTTCACAGTGGAAGCTAACCAGGCAGCAGCTGAATATCACTAAATATGACCCCAGCATTGAATGTATGGGTTTAAGTTACAGCGTCAGCGGTTAGCCATGATGGTTTGGCTAGCTGCCACCACTGAATATCCTCAATAAAGATTTTGTAGCTTTATAGCAGCATTTCCTAAACTGTGGGTCACAACCTCAAATGGTCACAAAATCTTCATTTGGGGTCGTAGCCACATGTTGTGTTTGGAAACGGGTAAATAACGCTTTCAGGAGGACACCTCCTGTCAAATCCAGCCTGCCATCCATCTTCAGTAGCAAAAGTAATAAAGCCACAGGGTCTTTCTGATAAAAGCATGGTCCTGCCTCTAAGACCCTGCCAGCTCTCCCTATGTCCTGCCCTCTCTGGAGGTGGGACAAAGAAGACCCAACATGTAGCCGTGCCAAGTATGCATCAAAGAGGGCAGGACAGGGAGGGCTAGCAGGGACTTTATTTATTTATTTAACATTTCTTATATACCGCCTTTCATGATATCAAGGTGGTTTACATTGAACAAACTGAAATTACATTGAACAGGGCATTATAACTTGGAGATAACTATACTTAGAGGCATACGTATGCTTGTATCAGACATGTGCCATGCTTGTGCAATATTTGATTAGAGGAGGTGAGCAGCAGAGAGGAGGGCTAGATTGGGACATAAAGTGAGTTGGGAGGTTGGAGTATAAATGCACAGCAAGGGGAAGAAAGTAAAACAGGAGATCCTTGACACAGGGGTGGAGGAAGACTGAGGAGATGCTGGACATATGGGGAAGAAACACTGGGTGACAGAGGGGTAGATGCTGGACATAGGAAGGCAGAAGGAGACCGAGGTGTTATGCTGTACATCAGGGGGGACATAGGGAGACAAAAGGGTGATGCTGGACATGGGAGAGGAGACATAGGGAGAGAGAGGTGATGCTGGACAGGGAAGGGAGGGAGATAGATAGGAGATGCTTGACATGTGGAGGGGGTACTGGACAAAGAGACAGGAGATGCTGGATATGGGCAGGAAGATGACTGATGAGACAGTGGAAATGATAACATTTGTAGAGGAAATTGGGAAACAGATGAGATACTGGATATGGGAGGGGAGGACTAGGGAAATACAGGAGATAACGGTCATGTGGTAAACCACAGAAATAGGGGAGATGCTGGAATGGGAAGGAGGGAGACAGGATATTTTTGACACTGAAGAGATTAGAAGAAATGTGAGAGAGAAGAGATGCTAGACATGGAGGGTGCAACAACTGGTGAGACTGAACATTAAGGGTAGGACTAGGGAGACAGAAAAGATACTGGTAAGGTGGAGTGGGAATTAGGGAGACAGAAGAGATGCTGGACATGTGTTGGGGGGGGACTAGGGAGGCAGAAAGGAGCTAATAAACATTGGAGAGAGAAAGCAAGAGACCCTGGATGGGCAAAGTGAGAAAGGAAAGAGGGAAGATGCTGGATACAGGGGGAGAGTTAGTAAAAGACTGGGCAATACGAGGCTTAGGAATGGGAGGGATAGATGAGGGAAAGTGATGGAAAACTGTGGGTAAATGCAGTAACAGCAGGAGACTGACAACTAAATGGTAAAAGGAGAAGGAAGAAAACTGAAAAGAGAGATTAGTGTTACAGATTGATATAGGTGAAGATGGTAAAGTCAGGAGAAAGAAGAAATGGCAAGTAGACAGGTGACCCTGGAAAAAAGAGCCAAGAGAAGACAGAGAAAAGCAGAAACCAGAGCCAAACAATTATAGAAATACTCGTAAAATGGCCAGAAAACAAGGTTGAAAAAAAGAATTGTATTTCCTATTTAGTGAATGGAATATATGAGCTTTTGGAATGTATATCTGACAGGACTGGTGATAGATATAGCTGGAGACCAACGCAGGGTAAGACTTTGGGAGGGGACATCAAAGCCCACTAGGAAGCTGTGCTTTCTTCAGCTTCAGACACACACACACTATCCTTGGTCGCTTACAGTACCTTCTGAAAGTATTCATCCCTTCGGTTTTTGTCCTGTTTTGTCACATTGCAATCTGGAATGAAAATGGAGGTTCATTTGGATGTTAGGAAATGGACCTAAAAATATAGTCCAAACTGGTGAAGTGGAATGACAATAAAATACCTTGTATATATAAAAAAAAACAAGTAAAAACTGAAAAGTTGTGAGTGTATATGTATTCAACCTTTTTTCTATGAAATCCTTAAATAAGATCTGGTCCAACCAATTAACTGCAGAAGTCACATAATTAGATGATTAGGGTCCACCTGTGTGCAATCAGTGTCACATGATCTGTCACATGATGCCTGTATAAATATACCTAATCTGAAAGGCCCCTGACTCTGCAACACTACTAATCAAGCAACATGAAGACCAAGGAGCACTCCAAACAGATCAGAGACAAAGTTGTTGAGAAGTATAGATCAGGGTTGGGTTATAAAAAAATATCCCAAATTCTGAATATCCCATGGAGCACCATTAAATCCATTATAACAAAATGGAAAGAATATGGCACCACTACAAACCTGACATGAGAAGGCCGCCCAACAAAACTCACAGACAGGGCAAGGAGGGCATTAATCAGAAATGTCACAAGGACACCAAGGATAACACTGAAGGAGCTGCAAAGATCCACAGCGGAGATGGGAGTACATAGGGCCACTTTAAAGTGTACACTACATAGAGCAGGGCTTTATGGAAGAGTGGCCAGAAAAAAAGCCATTGCTTAAAGAAAGAAATAAGAAAACACGTTTGGAATTTGCACAACAGCATGTGGTGGACCCCCCAAACACATGGAAGAATGTTGTCTGGTCAGATGAGACAAAAATAGAACTTTTTTGCCATCATGGAAAACATCATGTGTGGTGCAGACCCCATCACCCCGAAGACACCATTCCCATAGTGAAACATGGTGGTGACAGCATCATGCTGTGGGGATAATTTTCATCAGCAGGGACAGGAAAACTGGTCAGGATTGAAGGAACGATGGATGGCACTACATACAGGGCAATTCTCGAGGAAACCCTGCTTCAGTCTGCCAGAGATTTGAGACTGGGACGAAGGTTCACCTTCCTGCAGGACAATGACCCTAAACATATTGCTAATAGGAGTGGTTTAAAGGGAGACATTTATATGTCTTGGAATGGCCTAGTAAAAGCCTAGGCCTCAATCCAATTGGGAATCTGTGGTATGACTTGAAGATTGCTGTACATCAATGCAACTCATCTAATTGGAAGGAGTTGGAAAAGTTTTGCCTTGAGGAATGGGTGAAAATCCCAGTGCTAGATGTGCTAAGCTAAAACAGACATACCCCAAGAGACTAGCAGCTGTAATTGCAACAAAAGATGGTTCTACAAAGTATTGATTTTGGGGGAGGGGGAGGAGTACCTATGCACACTCATGATTTCTGGGGTGTTTTTTGGTCTTACTTATTGTTTGTGTCATAAAAGATATTTTGCACCGTCAAAGTGGTAGGCATGTTGTGTAAATCACATTGTACTAACTCACAAATCTCCATTTTAATTCCAGATTGTAATGCAACAAAATAGGACAAACGCCATGATATAATAGCAGCAGCTATCACTCTATCAACAAAGAGCCACCTGACTGAAGACTGAACACAGTTTAGGTCAACTTTTCAGAGGGATGCCATGAATCAACACCAACGCGATGGCACTTAACAACACTAACATCGGGACAGTGTCACTGAATATTATCTCCGATTGCTCGGCACTATTCAGATAGTGCTGGGGCACTCCAGGGGCAAATTTGGGACACAGCCAGCATTTATCCAGATAGTGGTGATTTTCCGCACTGCTATCCGGATGATAATCTGCATAACTTAGGAGCGCTTACTATGTTACAAAAAAACCTGTCCTTTGACCCCCTCAGTAATTATTTTATTTTATTTTTTAATGAAACAGTAGGGCTCTGATATAAAAAGGTTCAGGTGACATTTAAATATATAAAGGTAAAGCTTATGCATAGTATCGGTGCCTTTCAGTAAAAAGGTGATATTCAGTTGGCGGCTCTGCTATTGACCATCACTCCATATACCAGAGCATTCAGGAATATGGCCATAAGTTCTAAGTATAATGCGTATTTTCTGTGTCATGGATAGTCTGCTGAGTACGTTTATCCATTTAGTCTTAGGCCTGCTTTTTCGACATTTCCACCAGTGGAATTTTGAATAATCAGACAGATCTTGGTTGTTTTATGTTCAATGCAACAGTTCTGACATTTCATTCTGTGCAGCACTTCTTGTAGGCACCGTAATGAGTCTATGGTAGTTTTTACATCATTGCCAGCATGTGAGAAAGCAGCTGCAGAAGAAACTGCTGAGTAAGCAGGCCCAACTCCAGGTACTGTTGAGGAGGCTATTCCATCACCAGATACAGCCAATGAAAAGGTCCCATATGCCTAGAATAATTTTTTTTCAGATCGGACAGAAATATGTCTTCTCTAGATACCGCTTGAATAAAGAAACCATGACTTATTTATATGGTCTGTTGCAAGGATATCTACAGACCACTACCTGGAGCAATTACTTACCTTTTCATACAATTGTGGTCATCATTATTGGCACCCTTGTAGTTCAACTGCCGAATGTCCAATATCTCATTAAAAAAAAGTGGCCAGTGAAATGGCTTTGGACTATATATGCACACATATTTGACACACAAAAGAATCAAATAAAATAAGACTAATTAAAAAAATAGTAGGAAACAGTATAAAAACTGGGACACTGCCAGGACATGATTACTTTCAGTGAAAAAAAAGATAAACCCTCTATATTCTTAATGTCCCAGTCCTACAACCCCACTTTTTTTGTCAGAGAATTTACCGTGAGCTGCAAAACCCTCTCTCGTGGTAAATCGTCCTTTTTATTCTATTTTTAAAAGGAAAACTTCCCTCTAACCAAGGATCCAAGGGATAATACCATAATTATCCTTGAAATGTACTTATCTAATACATACGTTCCGTGTTCACCATCTGTCTGTCAGGATAATGTAGCACTCATTCGGCCACCACCTGCAAATACTGTCTTCACAGCCTTAACTTGTTGCTGGCATATTCACCAGACGCTCCCTGTTTGGGTACTCAAATAGGTACAATGATGTTTACTAACATATTTAGTGCCAGTATAGGTTGTATATCACGTCCAATGAAGAAGCACCTACAGGAACATCAATCACATATTAATACTGGAGTGATTTCAGCTCCAGTTGTGCTTCATTGCCAGGAACACAACCATTCATTCTAGGATTTGCTTTGGCGTATTATTGATTTTGTCCCCGAACACTATCGCAGGGGAGATTGTTTGTCCCGTCAACAATACAAGGAACAGTCATGGATTTATCATTTGCATACAACTGCCCCAGAAGGCTTGAATCTTGCCCTGGATTGGTGGAGTTTGGCTAATTGTTAGGACACGTAATTACTTTGATTTTTCAGACCACAGCCAATAGTAACCCGGTTTGGATATCAAGTGACTAGGGGTTTAAACATAAAAAGAAAAGGAACAGAAAGTGGAGGTAAGAAGGGCCGGGAGGTTCAAGGCTTGAAACATGATGTTGTGTACATATATTTTCAATGTCATTGAAGACTGAACGGTATATGGATGATGGGAGTGTCTGGTGAATATGCCAGCAACAAGTTAAGGCTGTGAAGACGTTATTTGCAGGTGGTGGCCGAATAAGTGCTACAGTATCCTGATACATAAATTTTCAATGTCAGTGGAGACTGAACAGTATATGGATGATGGGAGCATCTGGTGAATATGTCAGCAACAAGTTAAGGCTGTGAAGATGGCATTTGCAGGTGGTGGCCGAAGGAGTGCTACAGTATCCTGACAGGCAGATGGCGAACACGGAACGTCTGTGTTAGATAAGTACTTTTCAAGGATAATTATGGTATTATCCCTTGGAACCTTGGTTAGAGGGGCATTTCCCTTTTAAAAATAGAATAAAAATGATGATTTACCATGAGAGAGGGTTTTCCCACTCATGGTAAATTCTCTGACAAAAAAGTGGGGCTGTAGGACTGGGACATTAAGAATATAGAGGGTTTATCTCTTTTTTTCATTGAAAGTATTGTATGTGAGATGAACAACGGTCTTATTGAATAGAGTCCTGATCTCAATCCATTTGAGAAACTGGAAAGAGCTGACATCTGCAACTGCTAAAAGGAATCCTGAAAACATTTATGAGCTGGAACAAATCACAATTGAAGAGTGGGAGAAACTGCCAGCAGACAGATGTATGAAATTTATAGATAGCTACAAGAAACATTTGGAGTCTGTCATCACTGCCAAGGGTTGCGCAACCACATTTTAGTGAAGGGTGCCATTAATCCTGTCCAGGTCATAATTTTTTCTCAGAAATTACTGCATCTAAGTTGCACAGACATCTTTTTTTTTGTTGTATATCTTTGAACTTACTACTAAAATATTATGATGACATACAGTTGGAATATTGCAAGTATTTCTCAAGATATTGTACACAACATATGTAAAATGCAAGGGTGTCAATGATGTTGGCTACAACTGTATGAAGTTCAATACAGCTTTGGCCTTCTTGGCCACAGGAAATTTCCAAACCATCACTGGGAACAACAGTGGAATCACAGTTAACCATGTAGCACTGTATAGATGAATTTTGGAAAGCTTTTCTCAGAAGACTTTAATACTTTAGCTAAGTTCCTGTCAGTCAATTGTACTCATGTGGCCTTATGACCTCCAAGTCAAAAAAGAGGGAAAAACAGTTCTACTCAGTGATAAGCAAGTGATGTTTAAGCAAATCATTTCAGATATACGTGTCAGGTTGCCTGGATCCTGTTATGTCTTCTTCATTTCTACACAGTTAGGACTGGGATAAGTCTGTACCATTGAGCAATTTGGAAATGCCTGGCTCCTATCCGACCTGTTAAGACCCGTTTGAATGAACATGCCTCTAGAGTAAAGAATGTAGTATTGTCGGCTCCATTGGTTCAACATTGCTCTGACCACCATCACGTTTTTGAAGATTTGCTCTGGCGAGTGTTGGATTATGTGCCCCCTCATCCCCGAGGGGGTGACCGGGAACACACATTACAATTGCTTGAGCAACAGTGGATTTTTCGTTGGGCAACTGTTCAGCCTTTGGGATTAAACAAAGAACTTGAATGGGCTAGCTTGCTTTAATAACATTTGACTTTACAAACTTGGGGGTTATACCTTTAAGAAAGGATTTGATTGCTGATTGGGTGTTTAAGATGTTAAATCCTGAAACCAGGCTCAGTTTGCTACTGAGCATGCGTTGGCGTTCTTTTGAGTGGTGTGAAGACGAAGACAGAAGTTTGTCGGTACAGAGTGCTGAGCGTTGAAGCAGGGCGTGTAAATATTGTTCGCCCGAAACGCAGTACTGTGTCTGCTATCTTGTGAAATTTGTGCTGGCAACATCACCAGAAGTCTATCTGGATGGACTTTAAAATCTGCTACTACGGATTGCTGCTCATCGTCGGACTTTGTTGGATTCAGATAAGTCATTTTTTCCAAATTCTGGCTGTTTTGAGCTCCAGCATAGACTTTTAGTGTTTCATCTTATCCTGGCAAATTAATCATTTTGCATGAAGATTATTGGTTGCACTTTTGTAGTGTTTTAACCTTATTTATTGTTAGCTCTTTAATGGGCTCAATCATAATTGAGTAAAATGGAAGATTAGCTTCAAGAGGTGAATTTCGCTTCATGGCTATACTTCCGACATTATATTCCAATACACCCACATACGCTAGCTCTGAATAGCTTTTCTCTCAATTTGTTTTTGGCTCCTAGGTAAGGCATGATTGTTCATGAAAACAGTAAACTTAATATGAACCTCAATATTAAAAGTTGTGCAGAGATTTTATTTTTAAAAGTCCAGGTTTCCAAAAATTATGATCATTGTTAGAGCTAAGAGACTTCTGTACTGTATTTCAGACATTGTTATTACTACAACAGTATTTATTTTGATTTTCCAAATTTAGCTTTAAAGGGTTTACAACCCATGCAAAATGCATCAGCTTGAATAATATTGAAAAAGGCTATATTTGAAAAGATTGCATCTGGTTTGCAGGAGATACATTGGCTTCCTGTGAAATTTAGGGTAAAATGCATAAAGTACTATTATTTGCAGCTTGTCATGCTTATGTGCATCAGTGATGCTGAGAGCCAAGCTTTTGGTAGCTTAAGTACTGGCGTAGTCTCCCAAGATGGACAGGTCTCAGCTAAGGTGCCAGACCAAGACAAACCACCCATCTGAGTAGCAGCAGAATAGGACGGTGTTGATGGCAGAGGATCACATTTCAGTGACAATGGCAACAACACTAGAATTACCTGTGCAGAAGAAAGTCCTGGCAATCTACTTCTGTATCTTGCCATGAAAACCCAATGGATCATCACAACAAAACAAATTACACTATAGAGCTGGAAGATGAGACCTCCAGGTTGGAAGGCACTCTACTGGCTACTGTGGAGGAGCTGAAGACTTTTCAGAGTAAAATCAGCATTTATGATGTGCTTGGATCAAAGCTCTCGAGACGTCTGATTGCTGATGCAGCTGTGCATAAAATGAGAGTCAGAAGCTGCTAAGATGTCTTACATATTGGGACATGGACATCTGTAGTTTCATGCCCCTTTCTATATCCAGTATCTCTCTTCTCTCCCTATCTCCCTGTGTCCAGCATTCCCACCTTTCTCCCTAGTTCCTCCCATGTCTAGCATCTCCACTCCATCTCTCTATTTCCTGTCCAGTTTCTCCCCTCTGTAGCTCTATGACCCACCCCTGTGTCCAATATCTCCCCTCCATCTTTATGCTCCCTATGCCCAGCATCTTTCCTCCTTCTCATCTCTCCCTATGTTCAGCATTTTCCCTCCACCTCCCTATTCCGTTCAACTACCATAATGTCCTTGCCTTCATGCTCCCTCTAAGCAACTTCCCTCTCATGCACTTCTCTTTTAATATTTCCCCTCCTCAACCAGTGGTGAACATCGCTGGTGCATTTCCTTGGTCCAACGGCAATGGTGGCAATGGCAAAGTCTGTTCCTGTGCACACATGAGGCCCATGTCTCTGATGTGAAAAATATGCATCTGAGAAGTCATGACCAGCAGGGGCTTGGGCGTGTGAATATGTGCACATACAGTACATCTCAAGAGGCCCCACGTCATGCTAATGTTTATGTTTATTCATTTGATATACCGCCATTCAAATAAAAATTATAGCGGTTTGCAATAATAAAATATACAAAGAGGGCCAATGGCCGGAAGAAAGAAAGGAAGTTACAATAAATGACAGGAAAGCAGGCAGCACAATCAAACACACGAGACATAGGAGAAAAAGAACGAGAGAGGGATTTGGAGAAGCAGGATCACACAAAAGGGGAAGGGAGGTCGAAGGCAGAGAAGAACAGATGAGTTTTCAGGGTTTTCTTAAAAGTGGTGTACAATGGAAGAATGTGTGTAAATTGTTGGAAAAATGGAAGGAAGAAAGAGGGAGAGTGATATAGAAAAAGGGCTCAATGGTGACTAGATGAAAGGGGAGAGGATATTAATTCAGTAATGGAAGAGTGAAGAATGAATGTAGATGATGTGTTGAAAATGAGAGTGGTAGGGATAGATGGGAGGGAGGTGGGTAAGGGGATGACATAAAAGATTCTAGATAAATTCTATATGAATAAATAAATAGACTATATAAATATTAATATATATAAATGTTAAGTTGAATTTGTAATATCTGTAATTCTCTGAAATTCTTATTAAAAAGTTCAAACGGAAAAAAAAAAAGTGGTGTACTGTTGTTCAAGTCTGAGGGAGGTGGGTAGGGAATTCCAGAGTGCGGGACCAATAAAGGAAAAAGCAGAGGAGCGTGTGGATTGTAAATGAGCACGGGAGGGAGAAGGGAGATGGAGGTGATTGATGTGAAGTGACCGGAAAGAGCGACTGGGAATATGAAACTGAATGAGGTTTGCCAGGTACTGCGGTGTGTGAGAATAAAGGACTTGATGAACCAGTGTGAGGATTTTGAAACAAATATGGAAGTCAATGGGAAGCCAATGGAGGTGAATGAAAAGAGGTGTTACGTGTTCCCGATGTGTAGTGTGTGAAATGATGCGTGCAGCTGTGTTCTGAATGCGTTGTAGTCGGTGTAACTGTGAGTGCAGAAGGCCAACTAGAACAGAGTTGCAAAAGTCAATACGTGACATAACCAGGGACAACAGAAGAGTGGTAAGGGCCTGTGGGGTGAAAAAGGGCACGGATCTGGCGAAGAAAGAAAAAGGAAGCCTTAGTAGCATGAGATATGTGGTCCCTGAAGGAAAGATCCAAATTGAAAGGAACATCTAGATAACGGAAACAGAAAACTAAAGGAATATGTGAACCAGAGAAAGAGGTGGCCACCAATGGGGAAGGACTGCTGTGAGTGAACCAGATAGCAAGTGTTTTAGCCAAATTTAAGTGCAAACAATTGGTGGTGAGCCAACCAGCAGCAGCGGAGAGACAGGAATTGAGGGTAGAGAGGGGAGGTGTGGTGGAGAAGAACCAGGTCATCAGCATAGTAAAAGACAGAAATCCCAAATTGTTGCACCAGGAGAGCAAGTGGCATCAGGAAAATATTAAAGAGAAGAGGTGCTAATACAGAACCTTGGAGCACACCACAAAACAGTGGAAAGGGCTCAAAGGATAACATCAGAACAGACAGAGAGAGAACAGTACAGGACAGGGAGGAAAGATATGAGTGGAACCAATGATAGACTGTGCTGTGGAGGCCAGCCTCATGTAAGCGGGAGAGAAGAAGGGAGTGGTCAACCAGGTCAAAAGCTTCAGATAGGTCTAGAGATACTGACACCGAGAAGTCACAGCGATCGTGAGCTACATGTAATTCATTAAGAAATGCAAGAAGGACAGTCTCAACACTGTGACCTGGCCGAAAACCTGATTGGCGGGGATGAAGTAAGTGAGTGAAATCCAGGTGACGGGATAGTTGTGCGAAGACTGCTTTTTCAAGTATTGTAGAAAGAAAAGGGAGATTGGAGACAGGACGATAGTGAACTGGAATAAGGGGGTCAAGTGAGAGCTTCTTAAGGATAGGACAGATGAGGGCATGCTTCCAGGAGTGGGGAAAGATACCTGTGGAAAGACTAATATTAATCATAGTAAGGCTTGAGGGGATAAGAGTGAGAGGGTGGGTGAGTAGCCAAGAAGAGGGGATAGGGTCCAGTGAACAGAAGGTCTTATTAGAAGAGGAAATTATTCCAATGAGTTCGGAAGTAGTAAGTGGGTGGAACGAGGCCCAGGCATGCGAAAGTTGGGAGACAGGAGGGGAGAAAGAAGGGGGGGGTGGAGAGGAAATACGGGGGGGGGGGCAGTGAGGCAAAGACGCCCTAAGATCAAGAATCTTGTTATTAAAGAAAGATGCAAGTTGGGAAGGGGAAGGAGTTGGCTGGGAGGGTATAGAGTTAGAGCCCGGCCGAAGAGATGTGAGGGACTTGAAAACAGTGTAAAGGTGACGGGTTTGGTTTGGGGCAGAGGAGATGGCTATGAGAAGTAGTCTTGTTTGTCTTTATGAACTTAGGACCGATAGTGGGCATGATGTGCTTTGAAACATGATAACGTGGCTAGGGAGGTTGCTTTCCGCCATAGCCTCTCAGCACGATGGAGGTGAGTACGAAGACAATGAAGGCCACTGTGAAACCAGGGTTGTGAGGGGTGATGATGTGAAGGGCGAGGCTGTAAAGGAGCTAATGGATCCAAAGCAACAGAAAGACAGGAGGACCAGCAAGAAGCTTGTGAATCAGGGGAGAGGGAGGGGAACTCTGGAGGTAGGAGGTCCCCTGCAGCTGGAAAGTGTTGAAGAGTAAGAGGGGTGATACGATGAGGGTAGTGCTGAGGAGCAGAAGGAAGGGGATGGGTTACCTGAGAAAGGGACGTGGAGTTAGATGGAGAGGGGAGACATTGAAAGGTCAGACAATAGTGGTCAGTCCAGGGCAGAGGTGTAGCACAAAGACATTGTATAAGGAAAGTAGAGGAAATCGGGGAAAGGAGCAGGTCAAGAGTGTGGCCTGCTGAGTGAGTGGGAAAAGAGACTTGTTGAAAAAGGGACAGATCCTGAAGAAATGAGACAAAAGAGTGATCCCTAGAAGAAGAGGGTGAGTCAAGATGCAGATTAAAATCCCCTGCAATAAGTACAAGAAAAGGCTGATGACAGATCTGAAATAGTTAGTAGGAGGGAATCCCAGAGATCAGGGTGAAGAGCTGGAGGAGAGTAGATAATGAGAATATGCATGGAAGAGGAAGTATGGAGATAGAGCAGAAGAGCTTCCGGGTAGTGCAGTAAGAGAGAAGAGACTTGCGTAAAGGAAATAGAAGAGCGGAGAAGAGCTGCCACATCACCACCCACATGACCTGTGCGGGGAACAGAGACAGCAGTGAAACCAGGAGGGAGGCAGCGAGCCAGCAGAGCATCCTCACCTTTCTTTAACCAAGTCTCAGTGAGAAGTAGAAGGTCAAGGGACACTAGGGTAACAAGATCTGATACTAGAAGGGTTTTGAACCTCAGAGACCGACTGTTGAGAAGGCCCAGCTTGATAGAGAGAGGGCGGACAGTAGCCGGGGAAGAGGATGGGTAAGCAGGAGAGGAGGGTATGCAAGGGGGAAGGTTAGCCTGGCAGCAATACAGAGATCCATTGGGCCTGAAAGGATGGGCCAAAGAAGCAGGTCAGTTGCCCCACAGTACAGGGATGGAAGCCATAGACAGTCTGCTGGACACCGTGACAGAGAACACAGGGAAAAGAACGAGATTGTGAAGCGAACCTACCTGGAGTAGTGTGGACAAGGGGCTGATGTGATGATGTAAAGGGACAAGCCAGACGACAAATCCAAACAAACAGAGAAACGTTCCCAAGTTGAGGATAGCGCCTACCCCACCAGAGCCACTCCAAGGAGCGCGCCTAAGGAGCGTGCTGCTGGCACTGTGCCTTTATACATGTGCTGGGTACCTTTGGGATCATGGCCGCGTTCATGCGGCCGCGTCACTTCCGGTGAGGGCAGAGGCAGGAGTACAGTGACTGGAATAAGCCTGTAGAGACACAAGACAAACACAAGCAATAGCAGCAGTACAAGCAAAGTGCAGCAGAGATGCATTAGGATTCAATGGCAGTATTGCAGCCGCTGTTGTGCCAGAGCAGATGCAGCTGTGGCAGATTTTTTTTCAATATGCAGGCATGGCGCAAGGCCTCTAATGAAATGAGGGCCATGTGCAGGCAACATGCCTCAATATGTCTATGAGTAGCCCTGGACCTCTGTGTAAGTAAATTTAATGGAAACACTGCTAAAAGCAGAGGATGGCAATATTTCTGTAATCTGTTATTACAGGATCTGAGACAGCAGTGGTAGGTCTTTTGAGATGAATGTGATTGATTTCTTTGACTGGGTGAGCAGAGAATTGGATCAAGGGAGAGTGCTAGAAGTGGTATATTTAGACTTCAGCAAGGCTTTGACACCATTCCGTATCAGCTGAGGGCTCTAAAGTGACTGACTGGGCTAGAAACTGGTTGAGTGGGAAATGACAGAGGGTAGCAGTAAATGGAATTCACTCCGAAAATAGGGGCATTACCAGAGATGTGCCACAGAGATTGATCTTTGGTCCGGTTCTTTTCAACATTTTTGTAAGCAATACAGCTGAAGAACTGTCAGGAAAAGTTTGCATTTTGCAGATGATATCAAAATCTGCAACAGGGTAGATGTACTGGAAGATGTAGATAACATGAGGGGGCATCTAGCGTAGAAAAGGCAATGACAAGAGCCAGAGGGATGCTTGGGTGCATAGGAAGAAGAATAGAGAGCAGAAAAAAGAGACGATAGTGCCTTTGTATAAATCTGTAGTGAACCTCATTTGAAGTACAATGTTCAATTCTGGAGACTGCACCTATAAATGATGCGACTGTTTGTCATTTATATCCTTCAAAAGGATATAAACAGGATGGAATCAGTCCAGAGGGCAGCTACTAAAATGATCAGTGGTCTTCATCATAAAGCATATGGAGTTAGACTTAATGATCTGAATATGTATACTTTGGAGGAAAGACATGAGAATGGAGATATGATAGAGACATTGAAATACCTCTGTGGTATAAATGTGCAGGAGGAGGCCCTCTTCCATTTGAAAGGAAGCTCTGGAGCAAGGGGTGATTGGATGAAATTGAAAGGGGATAAACTTAGGAGTAATCTGAATAAATATTTATTTAGGAAAAGGGTGGTGGATGCATGGAACAGCCTCCCAGTGGAGGTGGTAAAAGCGAGAACTGTATTTTAATTCAAGAAAGCATGGGGCAAATTCAGATGGTCTCTGAGGAAGAGGAAGGGGTTGTAGAACTTCATAAGTCTTATGGATGGGTAAAATAGATAGGCTGTATGGTCTTTATCTGCCATCATTTTCTATGTTTCTATGACTGAAGGTCTGAATAAAGCAAAGTAGATTTGTCAAACATATATCAATGTTTTATTGGCTTTTATGGTTATATTGCTAAGCTGGCTGCAATATCAGCTTGCAACATGATGTCATCGAGAGCGTTTTGGTTTCCTAGACCATGGGATGCTGTTCCAAGGGTTGCAGAGCAGAGATGGCATCCATCTGTCCAAGAAAGGTCAACGCGTCTTCAGTAATAGACTGGCTAATCTACTGAAGAGGGCTTTAAACTAGATTTGTTGGGGATGGGTGAAGAAAGCCCCCAGGTAGGTGATACATTAAAAAACTTTATGGAAATGGGTAACAGGGTTAACATATGGAAAGCAGTGTGTATAAATGCCCGTAGCATGGGAAATAAGATCCCTGATGTTGAAGCTTTGGTGGGAGTGGCTGACTTGGATTTAGTGGCAGTTACAGAAACATGGTTCACAGAAAACCATGATTGGGATGTAACTATACCAGGCTATACTTTATTCAGAAAGGACAGGGTAGGAAGTAGGGGAGGAGGAGTGGCACTATATGTAAAACTACTATTAAAGCTTTGGAATTACAGAGCTTAAAAGGGAGAGGGGAGGCATTGTGGGTTAAACTAGAAAGAGGGAAAGAGAAATCTATTTACATTGGTGTGATATACAGACCTCCCTCAAAAGAGGAAGAGGTGGACAGAGAGTTAATTGAAGACATGCGCAGCATTGCTAGGATAGGGGAAGTGCTACTGATAGGAGATTTCAATATGCTAGATGTTGATGGCACATTCCTGCTGCAGTATCATCTAGAAGTAAGGAGATCCTGGATTCTCTACAGGGAGAACTATTCAGGCAATTGGTAACAGACCCCACACGTGAAGGGGCCATACTGGACTTGGTGTTTACCAATGGTGACAGTGTTTCTGATGTTGTAGTGGGAGATCATTTTGCATCCAGTGATCACCAGATGGTGCGGTTCAGTATTAGGACTAGGGCTGTTAGAATCCATTCAAAGGCGAGGGTCTTAGACTTTAGGAAGACTAACTTTGCGAAGATGGGCCAATACCTCAGGGAGTCGTTAGTTGGTTGGGAACAGCTGAGGGATGTAGAAAAACAGTGGGAAAAACTGAAAGAGGATATTTTAAGGGCAACCAACCTTTTTGTTAAAATGGTAAATAAAGGTAAAAGGAAAAGGAGACCGCTATGGTTTTCAAAAGAAGTAGCTGAAAAAGTGAAGAAAAAGAGGGAGGCCTTCATGAAATACAAGAGATCACAGAGAGAGGAAGACAGGCATCTGTATTTGGAAAAACCTAGAGAAAATACAAGAGATCACAGAGAGAGGAAGACAGGCATCTGTATTTGGAAAAACTTAGAGAAGCTAGCAAAGTAGTCAAGAAGGCAAAGATTCAAAAGGAGGAGGAAATAGCCAATGCAATAAAATGGGGGGATAAGACATTTTTCAGATATATTAGTGAGAAGAGGAAGGGCAAGAGTGGTACTGTCAGACTCAAGGGTGCAGGGGAGGAATATGTAGAAGCTGAAAAGGATAAAGCGGACTTGCTTAACAAATATTTTTGTTCTGTGTTCACAGATGAAGAACCAGGAGCAGGACTTCAGAAAACACCCACAAATAGGAACAGAAGCAAAGGACATCTTGAACAATTTTCAAAAGACTGTGTTCGTGAGAAACTATCTCAACTTAAAGTAGACAAAGCGATGGGACCGGATGGGATACACCCGAGAATACTGAGGGAACTTGGGGACGTTCTAGCAGCTCCACTGACTGACCTTTTCAATGCCTCGTTGGAGTCGGGAGTGGTGCCAAAGGACTGGAGAGAGGCTCATGTGGTGCCTTTACACAAAAGCGGAAGTAAGAATGTGGTTGAAAACTACAGGCTGGTTAGTTTAACTTCGGTGGTGAGTAAATTATTGGAAACACTGCTGAAAGAGAAAATAGTGAGGTTTCTGGAGTCCAGCGGATTACAGGATCCGAGGCAGCATGGATTCACCAGAGGCAGGTCTTGTCAGACAAATCTAATTGATTTCTTTGACTGGGTGACCAGGGAGTTGGACCGAGGGAGAGCCCTAGATGTGGTGTATTTAGATTTCAGTAAAGCCTTTGACACTGTTCCTCACAGGCGACTTATAAACAAACTGAGCACCCTAGGGATGGACCCTAAAGTTACTGCTTGGGTTAGAAATTGGTTGGGTGGGAGGCGACAAAGAGTACAATTAAATGGAGCTCACTCTGAGGAGTAGAATGTTATCAGTGGTGTGCCCCAGGGATCTGTCCTTGGTCCGATTCTTTTTAACATCTTTGTTAGTGATATAGCGGAAGGGCTTTCAGGTAAGGTTTGCCTCTTTGCGGATGATACCAAAATCTGCAATAGAGTAGACACCCAGGAAGGTGTAGATAACATGAGGAGGGATCAAGCTAAGCTTGAAGAATGGTCTAGAATTTGGCAGCTGGGATTTAATGTTAAAAAATGTAAGGTCATGCATTTGGGCGGCAGCAATCCAAGGGAGCAATATAGTATAGGGGGTGAAGTACTTTTGTCCACTAAAGAAGAGCGGGACCTAGGCGTGGTTGTGTCTGATGATCTTACAGTAGCTAAACAGGTAGAAAAGGCGATGGCAAAAGCTAGAAGGATGCTTGGGTGCATACGGAGAGGAATGGCTAGCAGAAAAAAGGAGGTGATAATGCCTCTGTATAAGTCTTTGGTATGACCTCATTTGGAGTATAGTGTGCAATTCTGGAGACCGCACCTTCAAAAGGATGTGAACAGGATGGAGTCGGTGCAGAGGGTGGCTACTAAAATGTAGTGGTCTTCATTATAAAGCATATGAGGACAGACTGAAGGATCTTAATATGTACACCTTAGAGGAAAGGCGGGATAGAGGTGATATGATTCAGATGTTTAAATACCTCTGTGGCATAAATGTTCAGGGAGAGAGCCTCTTTCAATTGAAAGCAAGTTCTGCTACGAGGGGACATGGGATGAGGGTGAAGGGAGATAGATTCAGGAGTGATATGCGAAAATGTTTCTTTACAGAAAGAGTAGTGGATCCGTGGAATAGTCTCCCAGTGGAGGTGGTAGAGATGAGGACAGTAACTGAATTCAAAAAAGCATGGGACAAACACAGAGGATCTCTAAAGGTAAAAAGGGGACTGTTGTAGTTGTTATGGAAGGACAGACTAGATAGGCCATGTGGTCTTTTCTGTCATCATATTTCTATGTTTCTATGTAACATAAGAATTACGGGCCCCATATTCAAAGGCGTTACTGAGAGTGATATTCAGCGTCACTAACATGGTTAGTCCTGCTGAATATCTAGATTAATGCCGCTACACGCACCAATGCATCCCGTGTAGCATCCGGGCTTCTTCTGGGTGTTCCAGGGGACAGCACCCATTGTTAATCGGGCAGCGGCAATAGTTAACGACCCATGGGTAAAGACAAGTGTGGCAAAAGCTGGCCCATGTGAACTAACTTGGCAGTGACTCAATTTCGCCATTGCCCAGTTAGTTTCTGAAGCGTCTTTGGCTGTGTGGCGACCGTGGATATTCAATGCCAGGGCCGCATATGACCCCGGCTTTGAATATATGGGGTTAAAGTTTGGTAGCGACAACTATGCACCATAGGGGCACATAGCCATCACAAATGAATATTGGGCACTACATGCTTTGTGTTCTCTTAATGAGTTTTTTTGGTTAAAGTTCAAATAGATGATTATGTGTCATTCACTTGCAGACACCGACAGATTGTCTTGTATGCAAGTTGGTTAGAAAGCCTGAAAAATGATTCATAGTCATTTGAAAATGGATGAGTTCCATTACAAATCTGCATCTGCTGCTTATAGTTTCACCAAGTGTCTGATGTACATGTCACATGCTCTATTGCTCTATTGAAAAATGAACTATTTAAAGTAGCAATTGTAAGTTTCATTTTATTATCTGATATACAGTAGAAAACACTGTACAGATGTTACAGTAGTATGCAATGCAATGTGTGCCTTTGAGTCAGTCCTGACTCCTGGTGACCCAGAAGCTCCTGTGTTTTCTTGGCAGTGTCACTGGAAGTAGATTGCCAGGCCTTTCTTCTGAGGCAATGGAGGGTTAAGTGACTTGCCCAAGGCTACAAGGAGTGTTAGTTGGAATGGAACCCTGGTTGCTTGGTTACCAAGCCAGTGTTCTAACCACTAGGCTACTCCTCCACGCACAGTAGCATAGTATGTGCTAAATATAATTATCAATTTCCAAACTCTTATTGGGTCTTTTCCTATATGTACAGTTATGTTTAAACATGTTGGGCCTGATTCTGTCTTGCACGGCTATCCCCGTTGTACATCCGGTCTGAGCCGGACATACAAAGGGGATCGCGATTCTGATCCTGCGGGGCACATCTAGCCTTGCGGGATCAGAATCGCAACTAAGCATGTATGTGCAGGCCGGGACTGCGATTCAGTCCCGGCCTGCACATACAGCCAGAGCCCAGCTAACTCAGTCAGGGCTGTTAAATGGAGCTGCAGCGCCATAGTGTCATGTTGCCATAGCACCGCAGCTCCATTTAAAAGCCACGATACCGGCCGCCAGGTTAAAGTGATTATTCCCTGCAGCTTGACCCCTGATCTGGCCTCCTAAAGCCAGGGTCAGGCTGCAGGGAATAATCCCTGGCCCCTCAAGCTCCATCTGTGCCCCGGCAATGTTAAAAAGAAACATCCAGGGAAGTTATTCCACCTCATGGGTGGAATAACTTCCTCAGACATTTCACCGGCCCTGGACATGCAGAGCCATTAGAATTGGCCCTGTACATCCAGGGCTGGCAGCCACCCACTGCCCGCCCACTCTAAGCCCCCAGGCCACTTCTTCCCCTGTTGGGACATCCATCCCCGCTATTCGTGTCTCAGAATAACCCCCGTTGTGTCTCAATTCACTATGGGGCCGACTCAGCAAGGTGACTTGTTGGGCTGTACGATCCGGTGGGACGTGCAGCCCCACAAACCATCCTGCCCGTATTCTACAACACCCCCTCTCCACACGGCTAGAGTAGTAGTGCAGGGAGAGGCAGAGGGAGCGGATTGGGGACAAGCCAAAGTGGCAGGATGAACAGGGCCAATTCAGGTCACGGTCTTGTACGTCCTGCAGGTCAGGGGTAGACGTGCAGCTTATTCCACCTAGGAGGTGGAATATGCAGCAGGGATGGCGGGGATCAGGTCTGGACCCCCCCCCCCCCCCAGGCTAGGATCCAGCAAAAGTAGGTCTCTGCCACCTGATCTGGGCCCTGACCAGCCCCACCGAGGGTCGGGTGGCACGGAAATGGGGGTTGTCACTGTGGTGGGCCGAAGGGCATGCGAGGAGGACATCCTCACGGGAATTCAGGGGCATGCCGGGCTGTCTCAGGCACAATCCTGCACCTACGGGTATGTCTGGCTCCTATGGTGCAGAATCGGGTCCTAGCAGGCCCATCCTGCTTGGGGGCATCCAGATGGCCTGGACGTGCCTCTTATGGAATCAGGCTCTATGGGCCCAATTCAGCAAGGCGAGTTGCAGGGCTGCCATATGGCCAGAGCAGCAGTGAGGGGAGAGCCAGAGGGAGACGGGAAGGGACGGAGTGGCCAGATGTACATGACTGATTAAAGTCATGGCTCTGGACATCCTGTAGGTCGGGGTGGACGTGCTACTTATTCCATCTTGGAGGTGGAATTAGCAGTGGGGATGGCGGGATTGGGTATGGACCCCTCCCCAGGCCAGGATCCAGTGCAGGTAGATCCCTGCTACCTGATCCATGCCTCAGTTGGCCCCGCTGAGGGTCGGGTGGTGGGGAAACAGGAGTTGTCACTGTGGCAGGCCAAAGAGCATGCGGGGAAGACGTCCTTGCTGGGATGCAGGGGTATGCCATGCCATCTCAGGCTCGATCCTGCACCTGTGGGTACATCTGGCTCCCGCAGTGCAGAATTTAGTCCTAGCGGGCCCGTCCTGCTTGGTGGCGTCCAGATGGCCTGGACGTGCCCCTTATAGAATCGGGATCCACATATATATAATAATGAGATTTAACACTCTATTTATTAGCATATGTTATCCAGTTAACCTGGGTTAATGTACATTAGTAGGCATTAATTTGATGTGCATACATAGGTGGCTATTTGTGCTTTGGATGTCCAAAACAGCCATACATACGGTACCAACGAAGAGCACTAATCCACGTGCCAAGACAAAAACCAACCAAAACCGTGGATTGCAACGGTTTTGGTTGTTTTTTTTCAAAACAGCCATACAGACATCCAAATTATGGAGACAACCCTGAAACTATTTTAGAAAGCAATTTTAAAGATGTTCCCAGCGCAAGGGCATCCAAATCAGAATGGGGAGTGGTGTAGGCATCTATAGGGTTTTCCAAGAAGCTGGATGTCCTTGCCCGATTTCAGAAATGCCTTGCATGTCCCAAGCAGCATCCAAGTTTCTACCTGCTAAATAGGCATTGGAAAAGTGTGTGGTTTGCTAGCCAAACATCCGGAGAGTGTGGAGAAGGAGGTACACTCATATCCCCCATATTTTCCATGTTGACAACGAACATTGACAGGGAATGTGGGCTCTTGTTTTCATTTTGCCATGCCATTGAACAAACTAGCATGTGATAGAAGTCCCTGCCCCACTTTTTTGTAGCAGGGGATGCAATGTAATGCTGACATGGCATTCACATCAGGGGTGTCTGTTTCTATAATCAGCTCAAAACACAGACATTCCTGGCGTTTTTCTGCATGTTTGCCCTGGACGTCACAGATTGTATTTGGATGCCCTTTCTAAAATGCCACTTAGAGTTAGTACATGGGGCCTGCCTTTTTAATTGAATTTATTAATGCACATTAAGGGGGTCATTTTAAAAGGCTTAGTCATGATTTGGACATCCAAAAACATGCATGCAGACATCCAGATCACAGAGATGTCTCTGGAGCTATTTCACAAATGGTGTTTAAAAACATCTCCAGTGCAGGGATGTTCAAGTAGGCTAGGGACATGATGGAGGCATATCTGGGGTGTGCAATGGACTTAGACATCCCCACTCGATTTCAGAAATGTCAGGGATATGCAACCCCGTCCAAGTTTAGACCTTCTCCAGGCATGAATAGGCATCAGAAAAGTGCCTTACTTTGGCTGTAAAAAATCTGGAGGACATAGAGAAGATGGAGAGTTAAGTAGCTTGCTCAAGATCACAAGGAGTAGCAGTAGAATTTGAACCACTACTCTAACCATTAGTCTATTAGACATCCCAGTTGTAGAATTCTCTTCCAGGGACATCTATGTAGACAGCTCCATATAAATCCATATTGGGCATATTCACATTTGTGAAATCATGCCTGGATTCAGACATGCCTGCTTTTTTTTTCATACTTTCTGGCTTGCATGTTCCAGATTGCACTTTGACAATCTGATTTGAAAGGTTAGGGTTCTACACTTCAGAAAAAAGACAGCTGAGGGGAGATATGATAGAAATCTATAAAATAATGACTGGAGTGGAATAGGTAAACGTAGATCAGTTGTTTACTTCTTCAAAAAAGTAGAAAGACTGGGGGACATGCAATGAAGCAACAATATAACACATTAAAGACTAATAGGAGCAAATATTTTCACACTTAACACATGATCACACTCTGGAATTCATTACTGGAGGATGTAGCAAAAGTTGCTAATGTAGCTGGGTATAAAAAAGGTTTGGACAAATTCCTGGAGGAAAAGTTCATAAACCATTATTAAAGTGAACTGGGGAAATCCACTGCTTACCCTTGGGATAAGTAGCATTGAATCTGTATAACTTTCGGAAACCTGACAGGTGCCTGTGACCTGGATTTGCCACTGTTGGAAACAGGATCCTGGGCTTGATGGACCCTTGCTCTGCCCCAGTGTGGCATTTCTTATGTTCTTATGACATCATTTATAAAATGTGCTTTCATGTGGTTAATACTTATTAATAAACAGTGCCCTTAATTAGTCCCTATACATTCTTAAAATGAAATAGTAGATAATGGCAAATAAAATGCAGCTGGCTCACCTAGTCTGCAGGATTGATATGATTTCTGTCATGTCTTCTACCACTGTTGTAGATAAGTATACAAATTTCGATTGCATAAAATATAAACCTGCATCAGGTTTCTTCCCATATCCCCGTTGAATACTCTCTTGTATATAAACAATTCTGAGCTTCGTTAAATGTGAACCACTTTGACTAATAGATAAGGCAATGTAGAAAAATAGTTAAAATAAATATCCAAACTCTCAACCAACCTCCACAATTTTCCCAAGTATGTTCCCTTTGTGACATCCTAATAATACACCCTTCCAAAACTATGAAGTGTGAAAAACTGCAAAACACACTTCACTCAAAAGTGATTTAAATACAAGACATTATCAAATTGTAATTCTTAAATGCACTGGTTACTATAAGATAAAAATAGGGGGACCTCAGTAAAGTGGCACTTACTACAATATTTTTAGCATTGTCTTTGCCTTTGTAGTACAGTGTAACCTCGGTTTTCATGATTAATCCATTCGAAAAGGTCTGACTGAAACCGAATATATGAAAACTGAAGCAATATTTCCCATAAGAAATTATGTAAATCCAATTAATCTGTTCCAGACACCCACAAATATTAACAAAAAATACATTTTATAGATAATAACTTTATTTTTACATACAGAAAACAATGAGAAATAAATATAAATGACTAATGAAATGGATAAATGAACATTTAACATCACTTTTACCTTTATTGAAGACTCTTGTTGGCATATGGAAGACAGTCAATCAGCAAGAGAATCAAAATAAAGAAAATCCCACTTCTGGCCACAAGATGGTGCTCCATTTTCAACTGTATGAAAACCGAGACAATGTACGAAAACTGGAACAAAATCTTGACGAAAAAAGTCAACGAAAACCAAATCGTACGAAAACTAGGGCATACGAAAACCGAGATTTGACTGTATTCAATTGCTGACCCCATTCTAACTTCAGCTTATCCATTCAATATGTTTAGAAAGCATTTTTTGTTATTTGCAATATAAAATTGAATTCTTGAGCACATATGCAGATACTCTAATACCCATAATTTCAAAGATTGGTGCACTTATTTGCACTAGTGTCTTGAAATGGTTTTCCATTGCTGTAAAGCCATACCTTAGAAGTGCAGTGTTAGCGAGTGACCTCTGCTGCAAGCTACTGCTCTGATTTACAGTCCCACATTTCTATCCCCAATCCTGACTCGAGTTTTGTAGGTGCCAACTGCTTCAGCAGATTTTTCAAAAAAATATAACTTGAGTAACTGCTCATTAAAAAACTTGCAACCATCCTTCAAACTTCCACAGTCTCTGAAATATGGTCTATCCACTCACCAGCATGTCTCGTTTCCAGTTCTTTAAAAAAAACCTGTAAACATAGAAGGCAACATGCAGTAACATGATGACATCTATAAACATCAGAAGCAACACTATTATAAAACTGAGTACCACTCAGTCTCTTTATTTAAGCCCTTAGCTGCCAAACTTTGGAGTTCAATCCATGCTAAAGTCATTCCTCTGTCCCCAGTGACATCTGCAGAAATGTGATCATGTACAGTCTTTTCAACATCGCTCTGCAAATGTTCCATGCAGTCCCAATGTGACATTATAGGAGCATTTAAAGCACCAGTGTTCATCCTAGATGTGCTCTGTCAAACTAATTTTAATCCTTGACCATGTGGATAGAAGTATATGACTTTAGTGTATGCCGAAACTTGATATAATCTCTTCTGTTCTAATCTCAACTGGTAACATATTCCAATGTTTAGCTGTGCAATAGCTAAAAGTCTTTCCATAAGATTGCTTATGTATTAACTCACTAGGTGATAGAAAATGTATTCAATCGTGCCTTCTCTGACCCTGTCAACAGCATAGACAACATATAGCGTGGAGCCAGACCATATAATATTTTAAATGTAAAACAAAGCAATTTAAAAAGTCCCCAAGCTTGAACAGAGCCAATGTAAATTGATTAAAAACAGTGTCACTTGATCACATCTAAACACCAATTTAGCTGTCATGTTCTGCCGTGTCTGAAGTAAAGGAAGTTGATTATAAATGATGCCCAGCTGTGATAAAACCAAAGCCTGAACCACTGGAATACACATATTTTCTACAAAATAGGATCTAATCTTTCTGAGATAATGAAGATGTAACCCCCCCCCCCCTAACATTTCTAACCAAACAACTCACCTGAGCATTCACAGTAAGTGCAGAGTCAAGAAAAAAACCCAAATTCTTAAAGAAGTCTGCAGGTTAATCTCAGCCTCCCTAATCGCAGGATATGAAGTTGATCTCCTATCCACAATATCTTAGTTTTAATGGGATTTAAATAATTAGATGTCATCCAAGAGTCAACCATAACTATACTCTTCAGCAACACCTTGTAAGTCCCTTGCAATATATCTAGATAAGGAATTATTAACGAGATGTCATCAGCATGTATAAAATAAGATAAACATAGTATATTGGTTCCATTCTGCATGTGCTCAAATACACATTAGATAAAATTGGGGATAATGGGGACCCTTGTGGAACTCCGTTATCTCATGTCTCATTCCTCAGATAAATTTGGGCCCCATTGCACCTTGTATCTGCTGCATGTTAGAAATTCTGAAAAAAGAACTACTCTTGTAATACCAAGATCATGCAACCTTGATAATAATATATCATGATCAATTAGGTCAAAAGTAACTGGTATGTCCAATTGAACCACCAATATTTGTTGATCTTTATCCAAGGACAATCTTACTTCATAAACCAAAGTAGCTAACACTGTTTCCATACTAAACAGCGTATGATTATCCAAATAATTTTGCAATTTTGAAGCAACCTGACATATTTCCTCATGACCAATAAACTGGCTACAGGCCTATAACTGGTGCATTGATGAATATCCTCATTACCAGGTTTCAATAAAAGGATACCAACTAAATGGGATTTATAAATCCATAGATTCATGTATTGCAGTGTTGATGCACTCAAGCAGAAGCAGAGTGAGCAACAAGGAGAAAAGAGTAATGACAGAGAGAAAGATGACACAATAGGACATAGAAGGACAGTGAGAAAAAGTGAAAGGTAAATCCTCTGAGCTGTATGACTGGCTTTGTGTTTTTTTCACTCCACAAACTAAGCTGGTGTGACAACATACACTGAAGTAAGCAGGGCTTGGGAATGCAAAACTGAAACATTGAAGGCAGGAGTGTTTTGCTGAGCAGTGGACTATAGTGTTAACAGAGAGAATAAAAAGTCTGGATGCGCTGTGTATTTCAATTCATTTTTATTTTCTTTATTAAAATTTATATGTCATACTTTCCCACCCAAACATTCAATACAGATTACAGTATGCATACATAATAACATAAACATCAATTGTATGAAATAATAATCTACATAATAATTAGATACTAAAGACATATTATTACCTACCTAATCAACCAAGCTACCTGGGAGTCAACCTGGACCAGGGCCTAACTCTACAGCCACACATCAGTAACATTCTCAAGTTTGCTTACCACAGAATAAAAATGGTCCTGTGGTCTTCAATCCATACTTAACAGCCATGATTTCCACACAGTTTTCCAAGCCTTGGTGCTCCGCACCTGGATTATTGGAACATTATCCTCCAAGGACTACAACGTTTTGCAATTTTCCCCCTACAAGTGGCCCAGAACACCACCTCCTGAGTCCTACATGGAACTTCCACTCATGAACACATAACACTGATACTCAAAAATCTGCACTGGCTTCCCATTATATCACACACTAAATACAAGGCCCTTATCACCACCTTCAAAGCATACCATAATCTTTTCTCAGAGTACCTAAATTCACTAATTCAAAAGACACCAGTAGACAGACCAAGGAGAACTAACACACAATTCACACTTACCATCCCACTAGTGAACAGGATGAGCAACCGCTCAACATCACACAGAGCACTACGCTCCGCACCTTTGGAATGTGCTACCCGACAACATCTGAGCCACGGATAACCTTAAAGACTTTCAAAAGAAACTGAAGACATACCTCTTCATCAAACACTTCAGCGGAACTCTTACTTAGATCATTTATTTATTTATTTTATTTATTTATTTATTACAATTTCTTATATACCGCGCTATTCTGTATCAGCGCGGTTTACATCATAACACAACGACCATAACAACAAGCTGTCTGGTTTTACATCGAACAGGAGTACAAACTTGGATAACAGGGGTGAACTATATACATGAGATATTTATACATGAGATATTTACACGGAACAAGGTTAGGTAACAAACACATAACGAACGTAAGGGATCTTTCTAGAGTAGGTCATTGCTTCAGAGGGGATATCTAGGTTCAATTGCTGGTTGGGTAGTATTGGAGGAAAAGGTGGTATTTGAGTGCCTTCCTGAACTGATATAGGTCGGCAATGGCCCTAATGTCAGGGGGTAGAGCATTCCAGCATTTGGGGACATAGAAACTGAACGCCCTGTTTGTGGTTGTCATGTTGCACTTTGTCAATGCCTTTGGGGTTGTTAGAAGGTTTACGGCTGTTGCTCTTCTGGATCTGTTGGGGGGGACAATGTGAATAAGTTCTGTGAGTGAGGAGGATGAAATACCTTTGATTGCCTTGAATGATAAGAGTAGGGTTTTAAAGATTAGATATACAATTGAGCTACACTACTATCGCTAGTATTAATACAAATTGTCATTAAAAGCAATCTGCAATACATACTGTTGTCAGTAGAACATACTGTTGTCAGTAGAACATACCTACATTTACTGTATATTTAGCATGATTATTTACTGTTGCCAGTAAGTTATATCACTTAAATGCTACACTATTGCCAGTACCAAGAACATACTACTTTTTGAAACTGTTCTGCATCTAACATTAACTGAAAACTATATTACCTGAATAGCCTACTGTTGTCAGTAAGATATATCACTTAAACGCTACACTATTGCCAGTACCAAGAACTTACTACTTTTTGAAACTGTTTGCTTCTAACATTAACTTAAATCTATATTACCTGAATAGCCTAACAATACAAATCGCTACCAAAATAGTATATATTACTATTCAATGCCAATTAATTGTTACAATAACTGATAGACACCACAATTGAATACTTTCTAATTCTCTCTACATTATTATAGTTAACAACAATAATTACTGTTGCCAGTAGCAAATCATCACTCAGAATTGCTGACAGTAGTGAACTTGCAAGCAAAAACCATACATTTATTACTGTTGTCAGTAGATCACTACCTTACATTAGCACTATTGTCAGTAGCTATCTCACAAACACTGTAGTCAGTGGCTATCATCAATCAGGATTAATACTGCCACTAACAACTATCATTATAAATCTCTACATAACACAACCCCCTAGTGACATTCTTTTTTCTCTCATTTACTCTACCCCGGTATATAGCTGCTTAGCACCACTAATCGAAACACACCTAAAATGCCACAAACATACATTATACCAATGTATCTCTACTATATTAGCTTAGTCTTAGCAATAATAACTATCAACCTAACACTAAGCCTAAATAGCGACAATCACAAAACAATTCCCATAATTCACTCACTCTCTCGAGAAAACTATCATATAGGACACATTTACACAAATACCTATCCTAGAACAAATTTTCATAGACTAATTCACATAAATACAAACACACATCAAACAACCAAGGGAATACGCACCAATAAATTAACATCTCTCTCATGTATCCTTATTAACGCATGGTCGATGAAAAACAAGCTACCCATATTTAATGATCTAATATCAGACTCAAAACCTGACATATTATGTGTCACGGAAACCTGGCTCTCTGACACTGATACCGTCTATATAAATCAACTTAATAATGAAGACTATGACACCTTCTATAAACATAGAACTAACAGAAAAGGTGGAGGTGTATTAATGATGATCAAAAAGGAACTAAAAGCAAAAACAATTCAGTCAAACATCTCTAATAACATAGACGCATTATTAATAAAGATTGGCCCCATGAAACTCTGCTTAGTATACAGACCCCCAAACCAAAATACAGATAACCTTGACGCTCTTATTGAGCTCCTTAGCTCATCTACAGAACAACACCCTATAATTATGCTTGGAGACTTTAATCTTCCCTCACTGCCAACATTGGAATCCAAACTATTCTTGGACACAATATCAGACTTGGAATATCAACAGATAATAAACACATCTACACACATTAAAGGCGGAACCCTCGATCTTGTCCTTCTCCCCAAGACCTTTCTCAAGCTAAACAATCCAAACTCAGTTGAATGCACACAGATACCCTGGTCCAATCACTACATTATCAAACTAAATCTTACATATCCCCTCACTAGCATGAACACCCAACCCAGAAATGTACCAAACACTAGATTCAAAAATTCAACAACGAAGAATTTATAGAATTAACAATCCCCCACCTCTTTTCAACTGCAACTAACCTAGATGACACCGTCAAAAATTGGCATGAAACCATCAACAATGCAGCCAAAACTAATCACACACACAAAAAGACCATGTACTCTCAAGCTAATACCAAACCATGGTTCAACAATACACTAAAACAAATGAAACGGATTCTTAGAAAACTAGAACATAACTGGCGTAAATCGAAATTAACAATACATAAAGAAATGTACAATAACCACCTCACTAAATATAAAGAAATCTTAGACAACACAAAAAAAGAATACTATACTAAAATCCTATCAAAATCGTACAATAGGCCAAGAGAACTATTCACCATTGTAAGAAATCTAACTAACCCTCAAACAACTGACAGTGAAATTACTGACATCTCGGTTCAAACCTTAGCCCACCATTACCAAAATAAAGCAAAAATACCACCAATGCTGATAAACATCATCAACTCACCACACCAAACATCAGATATATGGTCAGAGTTCCAGCCCGTAACAAAGGAGACACTAAAAAATATCATTACCAGTCTCAACACCACAACCTCATATCTAGATCCATGTCCAGTAACATGGATAAAGAATACACTACCAATTTTATTACCCTACATCCTATCAATAGTGAACCTCTCACTGACCCAAGGATACCTACCGCCATCACTCAAACACGCACAAATACGGCCAATCCTTAAGAATAGCAAACTTGATAAAACATTGCCTGCATCATATAGACCTATTTCTAGCATACCTTTCCTGGCAAAAATAATTGAAAAAGTGGTTCAATTACAGACTCAGGACTTTCTAGAATCATCTTACCCCCTCGACGAGCAACAGTATGGTTTTCGACCCCGCCATGGAGTTGAGACACTCCTCACAGTTTTAATAGATGCGCTCCTAAGAGGGATAGACGATCATAAACAGGCTTTCATTCTACTTTTTATTGACATATCAGCTGCGTTTGATAGCGTACACCACACATTAATGCTCAATAATCTGAGGCAAATAGGCTTAAACTCCACAGTACATAATTGGTTCTCATCCTACCTAAACAATAGAACGCAAAATGTAAGAATTGGGAATCAAAACTCAACCACATATAAACAAGAGATTGGATTACCACAAGGGTCAGCGTTGTCAGCTCTGCTTTTTAATATTTACATAAAACCAGTTTGCAACATATTCAAAAATTTTGGAGTCAAGTATCATTTATACGCAGACGATATTATGATGTATATACCATTCACGATACCCAACTTACCACTACAACTCCTATCGGACTGCTATAATGAAATCACAACGTGGCTAAAAACACAAAACCTCCACATTAACCACACTAAAACTGAAGTTCTAATTGTGACTAAGAACAAAACCTACATCCCTCCAACACATATAAAAATTCAAAACGAAGAAATCAAAATAAAAAATGAAATAAGATATCTAGGCGTTATATTAGATACGCACCTTACGATGGAAACACATATTAGCAATACTATAAAGAAAATATATTTCAAACTCAAAACCCTCAAACAACTTCGTCCGCTAGTATTTACACAAGATTTTATCAACATAATACAGGCAACAATAACTCCACATTTTGATTTTGCCAATCTAATACTAATAGGAATTTCAAAACAAAACATCAAACGATTGCAATTAGCGCAAAATGCAGCTGCAAGAATCATATTGAAAATTAATTCACTCCAACACATATCACCAGTACTAGCCTCCCTCCACTGGCTACCTATTCAAAGCAGAATAACCTACAAAGCAATAATAACAGCATTCAAGGCATTAAATGATATGGCCCCAACAATGCTTTGTAATTTAATACATAAAGAACCGTCCAAGCCAACACACAGAAAAGGTCAATTAAATAGACTAAAGATCCCGAAAGATTATACAAGAGCCCATAAAGCAACTAATAACAGAGCCTTCTCCCACATAGCCCCAATGATCTGGAATTCCCTCCCAGAGGAACTTCGAACATGTACGGAAATCATAGAACTCCGTAAAAAATTGAAAACGTACCTGTTCACCATAAACTATAACATAGATAACTTAACACCCACTATAGACAAAGGTTAAACAGCAATCGGTCTACATTAAGCAAAAACCCTTAACATATACAGATAACACATACATATGATAACCTCACAACTTATATCCGTTCACCTCCTTGTATATATACATAAAACTGTATATAGTTAACCTGTTCTATTTTATCTCACAATGTTTAGACCATATATACTATATATAAATTTGATGTTCCTTGTAGATATGTTCTGTTATAATATGACGTTCCCTGTAAAACAAACTTGTTTTGTTAAGTGTTGTTCAACTGTAAACCGCAACTGAACCTTGGAAGATGCGGTATATAAATGTATGTATAAATAAATAAATAAATAAAAGATGATCCTCCCATGGATAGGTAGCCAGTGAAGCTGTTTGAGAATGGGAGTCACGTGGTCACTTCTGGAGGCTCCATAGAGGACCCTTGCTGCGGCATTCATGGCCAACTGTAATGAGGTTAATGTGGATTGGGGGAGACCTTGTAAGATGGCGTTTGCAAAGTCAAAGTGTGGCAGGATTAGCGCTTGGTATATGGTCCGGAAATCGTCTGGGTCCAACAGGGAGCATAGGTGCTTGAGCGAGCGGATTTTGAAATAAACGGCTTTGACTATGTTGCTTATGTGGTGTTTCATATCCAGACGTTGGTCCAAAGTAACTCCAAGGTATCTTATTGTTTCTTTAGTTTGTAAGTCAGCTTCCTTGACACTGACATGGGATGGGGGAGTAAAGTTGGGGTCTCTGGTGATGAAAAGCACCTCTGTTTTTTTATGTTGAATGCATAGGTTCTGTGATTGGAGCCACACTGAGACCGCATTGAAACAGTCTATAAGCGGAGCCAGATCCATGTGAGCTGTGGAGAACGGCATGTATAAGAGAATGTCATCTGCATATATCAAACAGTTCACATTGAATGATCTTATGATGTTGCAGATGGGCTGCATGTAAATATTGAATAGTAAGGAAGATAACGAGGAGCCTTGAGGTACCCCTTGCTTTTGATGGAAGTGTTTTGACTCTTCTGATCCGGACTTCACATATTGCTATCTTCCATCCAGATAAGATTTACACCATCCTAGCGCACTGTTGCACCCCCTCTCTCCGTGTTCCTCCCCCTGTCCCCTACTCTCCCCTGCTTGCCCTGCTTGCCCTCCCTCCCTCCCTTCCTTACTCTTGTCTTCACTTAGCCTAACCGACCAATGTAGAAAGGCATTACTAACCCCGCCATTGTTGTACTTTGCTGTTCCTTGTTATTGCTACTGTTCTGGCTTTTACCTCACTTTGTTTCATGTATGTTAAGTTAAATTAAGTTCAAAGTGTTGACATGTAAACCACCTTAACACTTTGATAAGGCGGTATATAAAATCAGCTAAATAAATAAATCTCTGCCACTGACTCATCATGTCACTCAAGAAGTGCCTGCCTTGTTGACCTAGTGTGCTCAAAACCTTAAGAACATAATAACATAAGATATGCCATACTGGGTCAGACCAAGTTCAATTAAGCCCAGTATTCTGTTTCCAACAGTGGTCAATTCTGGTCACAAATACAGATTCCATGCTGCTTGTCCCATATGTAAGTGGATATGCCCGGTCCTCTTTAATAATAGTTTATAGACTTTTTCTCCAGGAACTCATCCAAACCTCTTTTAAATCCAGCTACACTAACAGAATTCCAGTGTGATTACACATTGAGTGAAAAAATATTTTTTATGATTAGTTTTAAATGTGCTACATTGTGGCTTCACTGCATATCTAATCTTTCTACTTTTTGAAGGAATAAACAACCGATCTACATTTACCCGTTTCACTCCATTCATTATTTTATAGGCCTCTATCAAATCTCACCTCAGCCATCTCTTTTCCAAGTTGAACAGCCGTAATCTTTTAAGCTTTTCCTCGTAAGGATATCTACCATCCCCTTTACCATTTCAATGGATCTTCTCTGTATATTTTCTAATTCTGCTATAATGGTGACCAGAACAGCAAACAATAAATATATCACATCTAATGCTCTTTCCCACATCTACATAACTGTCACCATATCAAATGTTAGCCTGTTCCTTTACAGCCTCTAGATCCATAATTTTATTTCCAATGAAATAGGCATTCTTATACATAGCTTTGCAGATATTGTTCTTTTTTCCCTTTTCTCTGGCCATCCAGTCAAAAAGATTGATCAGATTCATTCTAGACAAAATCTAACTCTAGTTAAACCATGTTGCTTTGGATCCTGTAATCCATTTGATTCTATCCCTTATTTTAGCAGAAGTTCCATTAATTTACTCACTACGAGGGTCAGACTAACCAGACTATAGTTTCCAACCTCCTCATTATTTTCACTGTCCTGGAGAGGAACAATATCCACCTGTCTCAAGTCCCCTGAGACCACTCTCAATTCCCAACTCTACAGAGGCAACCACACCTTGAATATGTAGTAAAAGCTGTTAGTGTAACTGGGTTTAAAAAAGGTTTGGACAAGTTCCTGGTGGAAAGGTTCATAAACCATTATTAAAGAGAACCCAGGAAATCCACTGCTTACCCTAGGGCAAGCATTGTGGAATCTATGTACCTTTTTGGGAACCTGCCAGGTACTTATGACCTGGATTGGCCACTGTTGGAAACAGAATACTGGGCTTCATGGACCTTGGTCTGATCCAGTATGGCATTTCTTACGTTGTTATGTTCTTATTGAAAAGATGAGACAGCTCAGCTGCCAGAACTTTACTAAGTTCCTTCTAGGAGTCTGCACAGTCAACAAAAGTTCAGTTTGTGCTTATTTAAAATATAATTTTCCCAATTTTTGGACAGTTTTATGTTTGTTTCATATGTGTGTTCTTTAGGCATGCATTGTATGTGCACTGGAATTTTTTTAAGCATGCAAATTGATTGTACATGAATTAATTCATAGATATATGCCCATACAAATGACTTTTGATTTTTGGCCATCCAAACAAATTAAATGCATGCTCACAAAAGCACATTCCTAGTTCCTTCACCTTGGATCCAGCCCTATCACTTTGTCTGCTTTGAGTTTAGCTAGTTCCTTAGAAACATAGAGCCTGATATTTCAAGTTAACACAGTTGCTAACTGCATTAATTGCGGTGAATATCTGCCGCTGCCAGCTCTACATACTCTGATGCTAACCGTTTAGCATAGATGTGTGTGGGGCTGTTCTGGAGCAGAATGGAGGTAGATATGATTGATAACCAATCAGCAGTGATATTAAGTCACTGCCTGGTTAGTGATATGTGGTGGAAGCCAGGTGTAGGTAGCCATGGTCGGACCTCTGCCACATATTGCTAACCAGAAGCTGAATGCATACAGCAGATTATTAAGAAACATTCAAGGGTATTGCATACTGTCCCGGGTCTTGTAGGCCGGTCAGTGAGATGTGTTTGCCAGCATCAGTGAAACTTACGCGAGTGGTTAAGTCCCTCGATGTTATGTCCGATGCCTACTCTGTACGTGGAAGTGGGGGAAACAATGCGGGGCCATGGTATATATGGTCATTGTTCAGTGTGTGCGGTCTCCTGGTCAGTAACATATTTTGAATATCGAGGAGTACGCTATGATTTGCGGAAACGAACCACCTGTGATTCTCCATTTGTAGTTTATGGTATTATGTGCCCTTGTCAACTTTTGTATATAGGGAGTACCACCAGACCCTTTCGTACGCGCATGATTGAACACAAAAGCAGACTTAGGTGTTTGGTGCAGGAAGCTCCCTTGGTTCCACATTGTATTGAGTTTGGTCATGAGTTTGATGAGTTATGGTGCTTTTGTATAGATCATGTGCTGACTGGGAGGGAGGGTAAATCCAGAGAGTAGTCGCTGCTGATTTGTGAGCAGCGATGGATCTTCCGGGTTTGCACGGTGGCACCTGAAGGGTTAAATCTCCAGGTGGATTGGGGAGTGTGTATCTAGTGGTTGGAGGATTGTTCTGATTGACAGGAAGGTGTTTTAGTATTTATGACCGGTTGGTCAGGTTTTAAGAGCATGCATGGCGTTTTGTTTCGGATACAGCAGTGTTTAAGAAAAGCTCCAGTCTGAGTTGTTCCGTGCTAGTTGGAATCTATTAGTTGAGGTGTTGGTGCTGGGTTAGTCTTCTTTGAAAGATGATATTGTTTAGTTTTAGTGTTTGTTGTTTGTTTGGTTTGACAGTTGGTTATCCCCTGATGAAGCGAGGATATCCCCCGATGAAGCGAGGACTGTCGCAAAATGCTTAATGGGCTCGGTTTTGAAGCGTCGGGGAATGAGGAGTGGGATGGCCACCCACGGACATATAATACAGTTTCTTTAAGTTAAGTATTTGATATGTCTTTTGTTGGAAAGTGGTGGCTAACCCTAACCCTAACTTTGCGTGGAAGGCTGTTGGTGTTACAAAAGCATGTGTGTGGTAGCAGGTAATTTGCACCATGCCGTTTATAAACTGATGGTTGCTGAGTCCTTCCATGCATTATCTGTTTATTTGGATTAGAAACACAATGAACATTGAAGTTTCTGAAGAAGCATTTTTTGTGAATACATTTGAGTGTAGTTTTTTGAATAGGCAGATAATAAACAGCATGGTTCACCTAGTCTGTCTAGTGAGGAGGATGGAGTTGTATATACTATTCTGTGTAGGTTACTCCCCCAATGTCTTTGTTTAGGGAGATACTTGCTGCCCTCTGCAGGTTACCCCTCCCCCCCCCATGCCTTTTATTAGGGTTGTACCTGCCGCTCTGTGCAGGTTACCCCCCTCCCCCAGCCTTTGTTTAGGGCTCAGCTACTTCTTTTGTAAACCATGGCAGCTTGTTCTTGCTTTTCTACACTTTCCTATCAAAAGTGGTTTGAGTCCTTTAAAATATCTACTTTCAATTTTTCCCACTGCTTTTCTACTTCTCTCAGATGTTCCCATCCTACTAATGACTCCTTGAGGCATTCCCATCCATCTTGACAAAGTTAACTTTCCTAAAGACTAGGAACCCTCCACACTATCTGTTGATCTCTCAGTGCCAGATGATCACTCACTATACCATCAAACACACTCTCCCCATTCGTAAGCACCAGATCCAGCAGTGTCCCTTCCTACATGGGATTTGTTACCCATTGCCTGAACAGTTCTTCCTGTAGGGAATGCAGGATGACACTGCAGCCAGGATGTCCCATTAGACATTTGGAAAACTGAAATCACTTTCATCAGCACTTTCTCTTTCATAGCGATATTGAGAATGTCTTCAATTAAATCCCCTTTTCTTCTCCCTGTGAGGGAGGTCGGTATATCATACCAGTGTAAATGGATGCTCAATTCCCTCTTTTCAGATTAATTCAGAGTGACTCCTCCTTACCTCATAAACCCTATAGTTCTATGGCCTTAATATTATTTTTTTCTATATAAAGTCATTGCTTTCTTCCTACCCGGCCTTTCCTGAATGGATTATTATCCAATACAACTATATGCCAGTTCTTCATGTACCACATCTCCATAACTGACACTATATCAAAGTCAGCCTGTTCCTTTGCAGCCTCTAGATCCAGAACTTTATTTCCAGTGCAATGGGCATTCTTATACATAGCTTTGCAGATATTGCTCTTTTTTCTCTTTTCTATACAGTTGCTAAATGTTGTACTTACCTGAGGGCATTTACTTATCTGGGAGTTTTGTTCACCCATCCCTGACAATCCTAGTTTAATGTCTTCCTCAGTAGTTAGTCAAGGTGCTGCAGAAGACACGTTTCGCCTCTTTGTTAGGTAGCTGCCATATCTTCTCTTCTTTGCTGTTGGAACGTTAGTACCTGCTGAAAAATGAGGAAAAAAAATGACCTACCAAAGTTTTTACCCAGTCTTCAGCTCTCCTATCAGTAAAAACTTGTTTTATTATGTGCAATCTATCATCTGTTCCAATTATCTGTGTGTAGTGCTGCTTGTTTGATAACTTGTTATTGGGGTATACAGTAGTTTATCTTATCACTTGGGATTTGCACATGTATGAGCAGCTGTATGCGTGTATAAATTGCATCCACATGTACGTAAGAGATAGTTAAGTTTATTTTGATTTTATCCTGTTGCTATAAAGGGATCCACTGTGTCTGTCCCATGCCATTTTGAATTCTGTCCCTGTATTTGCCCCCACCACTTCCATCAGAGAGGCATTCCAAGCATCCACCACCCTTTCAATGAAAAACGTATTTCCTAACATTGCCTTTTAGTTTACCCCCTTGCAGTTTCATGTCTATGCCCTCTAGTTTTACAGCCTTTCCGTCTTTGAAAAATGTTTGTCCGTTCATTAACACTCTTTTAAGTATTTAAAGGTCTGTATCATATCTCCCCTGCCCCTCCTCTCCTCTAGTGTATACATATTAAGGTCTTCAAGTCTCTTCTCATACGTCTTCTGGCGCAAGCTCCAAATCATTTTGGTTGCCTTCCTCTGAACCACTTCCAGTCTTTTTATATCCTTTGCGAGATATGGTCTCCAAAACTGAACACAATATTCCAAGTGAGGCCTCACCAGTGACTTCTACAGTGGCATTAGTAACGCTTCCTTTCTGCTGTCAATTCTTTTTTCTATGCAACCCAGCATCTTTCTGGCTTTGGCCACTGCCTTGCCACACTGTTTTGCCACCTTGAGATCCTCAGAAACAATCATTCCAAGGTCCATCTCCTGGTCCATGCCCACCAACTTCTCACCCCCTATCACATACAATTTCCTTGGATTTCTGCATCCCAAGTGCATGACACTGCACTTCGTCACATTAAATCTTAATTGCCAAGCATTGGACCATTCTTCCAGCTTTTGTAGATCTTTCCTCATTTTATCCACTCTCTCAGGGGAGTCCATTGTGTTGCAAAAAAAATAGATTTTTGCATTCAGTCCTTTAGCAATATCACTCACAAATACATTGAACAGTACCGGTCCCAGGACCGAACCCTGGAGCATGCCACTACTCACCTTCTTTTTATCTGAGTGAGTTCCATTTACCATAACTTTCTGTCATCTGTCATTCAACCAATTTCTGATCCAGTTCACTATCTTGAAACCCATCCCCAGGCTCCTGTGATAAGCCTCCTGTGAGGAGTAGTATTAAAGGCTTTGCTAAAATCTAGGTAGATCACATCAATCGCATGCCCTTGATCTAGTTCTTGGATCACCCAGTCAAAGAACTCAATCAGATTTGTTTGGCATGATTGTCTTTTGCCATGTTGCCTCAGATCATGCAAGCTATTGGTTTTGAGAAAGTCCATTATTCCCTCTTTCAGGAGCGCCTCCATTACTTTTCCCTGCACCGAGGTAAGGTTTACTGGCCTGTAGTTTGCCCCCTTTTCCCTATTACCACTTTTGTGAAGAGGTACCACATCAGCCCTTCTCCAGTCATGTTGAACTTCTCCCGTCTCCAAGGATCTATTAAAAACATCCTTTAACACTAGAAGCCCCAAAAGGAATTTTACCTAGAAACCCCAAAGTGCGTCAATTGATGCATTATCACGATGACTGCGTTTAGCATGAAAAGCAGATGTGAATTCATGTGAAGTTACTTATTTGTTAAATACATGCAGTATGTGACGTCATTACATGACATCATCATGTGTTTATTGTTTGTAATGTCAGAGTAAAACTGTAAACAGTGATTGAGATGCGCCACCTGGTGGGAACATGAATTTATATCTAGAAGCCCCAAAGTACGTCAATTGACGCATCCAAGACAATTGAGTGTGTCAATTGACATACTTTGGGGCTTCTAGGTAAAAATTCATTGACCCGCTAGGTGGTGCATCTGTCATTAATTTTCATTGCACATATTTGAACATCTTGACCTTGCTAAAAAAGACATGGAACATGACTGACATGGTACTAGCAGTAGCGCTGGTATGCAACTTCGAAGATGCATTTTGTGTCAATTGACGCACTTTGGGGCTTCTAGTGTTAATGGCCCTGCAAGAACCTCTCTGAGCTCTTTCAGTGTCCTGGGATATATTCCATCTGGTCCCATGGCCTGATTCACTTTCAGTTTTGCAAGCTGTTCAAACACATCATCTTCTGTGAATGGTGTAGCATCTATTCTATTCCTATTTGTATATTGTCAATCACAGGTGGTCCTTCTCCAGGATTTTCTTAACTTAAAACAGAACAAAAGTATTTGTTTAGCATTTTTGCTTTTTCAAAGTCACTTTCCATGAATCCGTTCTCAGCACTTTTGAGTCTTGCGATTCCACCTCTGATCTTCCTCTTCTCCCGAATATACCTGAAAATTTATCTCCATGCTTCAGATCTTTAGCCATCTTTTCTTCTGCCTTTGATTTTGCTATTCTTATTTCTCTTTTGTCTTTTGTAGCTTTATCCTCTATCTTGTTCTGTATTCTGAAACTTGTAAAGTTGGGTCTTCAATAAAGTTTTTTCACTTACTCTCCTGGTAGGCCGTGGTTCATTGCCCTCCGCTGTATCTTTGCTTGCTGTTTGTTTTTTGCGGAAGGCTTCCTTCTTTTTGTTCCCATTTTACTGAAGCCAACATTTTTGAAGTCTAGTACTTTGAGCTTGCTGTGATTTAATTTTGGCTTGGTTTTTATCTCAAACCATACTATGTGATGATCACTGCTGCTCACATGGGCACCCACCCAGGCATTCGAGACGCTATCTCCATTGGTGAATACTAAATCCAGAATCAAACTTTCACTGGTTGATTCCATCACTATTTGTCTTAGCAATGCATCTTGGAAGGCATTCACAATTTTTTTACTTCTTTTCAGATTTGTAGAAGGAATACTCTAAAATTACCCATTATGATCACTTCCCCCTTCATGGCTACCTTTGCAATATCAATAATCAAGTCTCTATCCATTTCTTTGGTTTGAGTTGAAGGCCCATAGACTACACCAGTATGGATGATAGTGCCATCTCCTCTCTCCAACACAATCTAGAGTGCTTCTTCTTTTCCCCACATCCCCTGCATTTCAGCAGCTTTAATATTGCTTTTGACATATAAGGCTACTCCTCCTCCTCCTTTTCTGCCTTCTCTATCTCTTCTAAATAAATCATAGCCAATTTTTAAAAAGGGTTCCAGGGGTGATCTGGGAAACTACAGACCGGTGAGCCTGACTTCAGTACGGGGAAAATGGTAGAAACCATCATAAAGAACAAACTTACACAGCATGTAAATAGTCATGGCCTAATGGGAGATAGCCAACATGGCTTTAGACAAGGAAGATCTTATCTTACTAATCTGATATGTTTTTTTGAAGGTGTGAATAAACAGGTAGACAAAGGTGAATTGGTTGATATAGTGTATCTGGACTTTCAGAAAGCCTTTGACAAGGTCCCTCATCAGACACTTTTGGCAAAACTAAAAAGTCATGGGATAGGAGGCAGTGTACTATTGTGGATCGGGAACTGGTTAAAAGATAGAAAACAGAGGGTAGGGCTAAATGGCCATTTTTCCCAATGGAAAAAGGTGAATAGTGAAGTACCCCAGGGATCTGTACTGGGTCTGCTACTTTTTGACATATTCATAAATGACCTGGAAAAGGGAATAACTAGTGAGGTTATCAAATTTGCAGACGACACAAGACTGTTTAAAGTTGTTAAAATCCAAAAGGATTGTGGAAAACTGCAGGAGGATCTGTATAAATTGGAAGACTGGGCATCCAAATGGCAGATGAAATTTAATGTGGACAAGTGCAAAGTTATGCACCCAGGAAAGAACAACCCACACTATGGTTACACAATGCAAGGTTCCACATTGGGAACCACCACCCAGGAAAAAGATTTAGGAGTCATCGTGGATAACATGTTAAAACCCTCGGCCCAGTGTGCAGCGGCAGCCAAGAAAGCAAATAGAATGCTAGGTATCATAAGGAAAGGAATGGAAAATAAAACAAAGGATATTATAATGCCTCTGTATCGTTCCATGGTATGACTGCACCTTGAAAATTGTGTGCTATTCTGGTCGCCGTATCTTAAAAAGGATATAGCCTTATTAGATAAGGTACAGAGAAGGGGATGGAAGGCTACTCCTATGAAGAGAGGCTACAAAGGTTAGGGCTCTTCAACCTGGAAAAGAGACGGCTGAGGGGAGATATGATAGAGGTCTATAAATTAATAAATGGAGTGGAACGGGTAAACGTAGATCGATTGTTTACGCTATCAGAATATAGAAAGACTAGGGGACATGTAATGAAGCTACAGGGTAAACTATTTAAGACAAATAAGAGAAAATGTTTTTTCACTCAACATGTAATCAAACTCTGGAATTTGTTACCGGAGGATGTAGTAAGGGCTGTTAGTGTGGCTGGTTTTAAAAAAGGTTTAGACAAGTTCCTGGAGAAAAGGTCCATAAACCATTATTAAAAAGGGACCTAGGATATCAATGCTTGAATACAAGCATTGTGGAACCTGTGTCTCTTGGGGATACTGCTAGGTATGTATGACCTAGATTGGCCACTGTTGGAAACAGGATACTGGGTTTGATGGACCTTGGTCTGACCAAGTATGACATATCTTATGTTCTTATGTTCTTAGCTGTGGCTATATCCAATTCATATGACTCATTAAACCATGTTTCTGTAAGGGCCACAATGTCCAAGTCCATTTCCACCATAAGGGCTTCAGGTCAGGAACTTTGTTAGCTAGGCTGCGAGCATTTGTGCTCATTGCTTTCCAGAAATTATGGATTGGCTGGCCTGTATTTTGCATGGATTTTGTTCTGCATGCCTCTTCCCACTTGCAATTGATGCATGGGTAAATAGTGGGGCTTTTCCCAATGTTCTGTTTTTGCTGGGAGTGATGTCCTGAACTTGTTCTTCTCCATCCGTCACCCCCTTTCCCTAGTTTAAATGCCTGTCTGCGTAATACCTGAATTTTTCACTAAGAATCTTTTTCCCTGAGACAGAGAGATGTAGTCCTTCCACACAGTATAACCTCTTGTTGTTTCATCTATTTCTACAGTTGCCAATATATCTAAATCTTTCTTGTTTGCACCAGTTTTGGAGCTATGTATTAAAGTTGATACGATGCAGCCTTTCTACCCCCTTACCAAGAACAGGTTGAACTTTTGAGAATGCTATAGTGTGAACAATGGGTTTGAATTTCTCTCCCAGAATCTGGAAGTCTCTTTGAAATGTAGAGGCACTGAGGCACATTCTAAAACGTATGTTCAGGCCCCTGTGCACCTGATCAGAATTGGAACGAACAGAGGCAGACCCGATTCCAATCCCGTGGGGGCTAGACTTGCCCTGCGGGATCAGATTTGGGTCTGGGCTTGTATGTGCAGGCCAGGACCCGATTCTGATTGGTTTGCACATGCAGATCCCTGTCCAGCTAACTCAGTCAGGCTCCTGAATGGTGCTGCAGTGCCATGGCGATTTTTAGCATTCTGCATAACTGCATTAAGATCCATTAACAAGCAAACATTATCTACAATATATCTATTTTTCATAAAACCTACTTGATCCAATTGAACTATTTTGCCTAACACTTCATGTAGTCTGTCAGCCAAGCTTTAGCATATTACTTGAAGTCAACATTCAACAGTGATATTGGGCAATAATTTTCAATTTTACTATCATCTCGTCCCGGTTTGGCAATAACTGTGATGAGAGTTTCTCCGAATCCTACATCAGTTGCACCATTGGTTCTGTATGACTGAAACAGATCAAATAGAAAGGGGCCAAACTCTGATAGAAACTGGCAATAAAATTCCACCGGATATTCATGAGGGCCCAGAGCCTTCCTTACAGACATCGATTGCAGAGCCAACTCCACTTCAGAATAAGAAAAAGGCTTAACCAAGAAGACTTCCCAAAGTTGCAGATATAGAAGACAAGATAGAAAGTCTTTGTATTGAGAGTCTGAAGGCTGACATTCTGATGTGTAAAGCTTTTGGTAAAAATCTTTGAACTTGTTGGTGATATGGAAATCAGATAGTGCTGCCTGAGAATCAGGGTCTCTAAGAACTACTATCTCCTTTTTAATTTTATCCAATTGCAATTTTTGAACTAGTAGTTTGCCGATTTATCACCACTTATAAAATATGAAGTTTGGGTCATAAAACGTTCATGTGCTGCTATCTGACTAGCAACTTTATCATAATCTAGCTTTAATTTTTGAAGTCAGTTGAATGTGATGCTAGGGGGTGTAAGTAACTTTGTTCACATTGATTAATTTTGTTTTCTAAGGCATCCAATAGTGAATGCCTTTCTTTCTTGACTTTGGCCTGAAAAGCAAAAATAAAGCCACGCAGGTAGGCTTTACAAGTATACCAAATAGTAAATAGAGGCATACCATTAGTGAGGTTAATTTGGAAAAATTCCCTAACAGATTCTCTAATCTTAGTCAAAAACTGTGGAACTTCTAGTAGTGAAGTGTTAAACCTCTGTCCTGCCAATCCAGACTTAACCGGCCAAAGTACCAAATCACATGAGACTGCTGAATGGTCAAAAATAGATCTAGGTAAGATGGACACTTCAGACATCAATGACTTAGAAATCAAAAAATAATTTAAGCATGAATAAGATTGATGTTGAAAGGGAAAAAAGGTGACATCTCTGCTAGAGGGATTTCAGATTCTTCATAGGTCTACCAAATCACAATCCATTAATAATAGTTTTGAGCACTTGTCTAGCTTTGGAAGGGCCCAATTTAGCCTATGATTGATGAGCAAATACCAGGTCTTAGATCAGATTGAAATCACCCGTTACTACCACCAGCATATTACTATGCATTGCAATCATCTGTTGTAGGGAACAAAAAAAGAAAGGATCATCTACTTTAGGAGCATATACATTACAAATGAATAGTCGGGGTGAGCTGTGGGAGAGCGGTTTGTTTTTTTCCCGCGCCCACACTCCGGCCCAATCCGGGCCGTGGGAGGAAGCAGAGGAGTCGATAAGAGCTGCCGCAGGCAGAGGAACTGCCTCTTTCCCTGCCGAAGCCATCTTCATAGCTCCCCAGTCGGGGTGAGCTGTGGGAGAGCGGTTTGTTTTTTTCCCGCGCCCACACTCCGGCCCAATCCGGGCCGTGGGAGGAAGCAGAGGAGTCGATAAGAGCTGCCGCAGGCAGAGGAACTGCCTCTTTCCCTGCCGAAGCCATCTTCATAGCTCCCCAGTCGGGGTGAGCTGTGGGAGAGCGGTTTGTTTTTTTTCCCGCGCCCACACTCCGGCCCAATCCGGGCCGTGGGAGGAAGCAGAGGAGTCGATAAGAGCTGCCGCAGGCAGAGGAACTGCCTCTTTCCCTGCCGAAGCCATCTTCATAGCTCCCCAGTCGGGGTGAGCTGTGGGAGAGCGGTTTGTTTTTTTCCCGCGCCCACACTCCGGCCCAATCCGGGCCGTGGGAGGAAGCAGAGGAGTCGATAAGAGCTGCCGCAGGCAGAAGAACTGCCTCTTTCCCTGCCGAAGCCATCTTCATAGCTCCCCAGTCGGGGTGAGCTGTGGGAGAGCGGTTTGTTTTTTTCCCGCGCCCACACTCCGGCCCAATCCGGGCCGTGGGAGGAAGCAGAGGAGTCGATAAGAGCTGCCGCAGGCAGAAGAACTGCCTCTTTCCCTGCCGAAGCCATCTTCATAGCTCCCCAGTCGGGGTGAGCTGTGGGAGAGCGGTTTGTTTTTTTCCCGCGCCCACACTCCGGCCCAATCCGGGCCGTGGGAGGAAGCAGAGGAGTCGATAAGAGCTGCCGCAGGCAGAGGAACTGCCTCTTTCCCTGCCGAAGCCATCTTCATAGCTCCCCAGTCGGGGTGAGCTGTGGGAGAGCGGTTTGTTTTTTTTCCCGCGCCCACACTCCGGCCCAATCCGGGCCGTGGGAGGAAGCAGAGGAGTCGATAAGAGCTGCCGCAGGCAGAAGAACTGCCTCTTTCCCTGCCGAAGCCATCTTCATAGCTCCCCAGTCGGGGTGAGCTGTGGGAGAGCGGTTTGTTTTTTCCCGCGCCCACACTCCGGCCCAATCCGGGCCGTGGGAGGAAGCAGAGGAGTCGATAAGAGCTGCCGCAGGCAAGCGCGCCCGCGCCTTGCGGGCCCGCGCCTGAGGGCCTCGCAAGAGGGCCCTTTGGCGTGGCCCTTAGGCGGTGGCACGAAAGGCGAAAAACCCAACGACACCTACACGAGTCAACTTTAGTCACGCTACCACATCTGGAGTCAACAATAGGAGACAACAAAACTGATACCACTAAGCATTCAAAGAATCCTGGAGACACACTTCGTGCCTCACAAGCAACCACGAGACGAAAACAGCTTGAGCTCCCCTTGAGTTGTGCTTACTTTTCCACGCTTAACAAACTCCTCCTCAGTCACAGCAAGTATAATAACAATCGATCTAATTATACTGTCTCACTCAATAGGGTTTTAATATTTATATTGTGTTTTTGACATATTTAATACAGTAAATCAGTCAAATTATTTTCCCATTTAAAATATTCTTATCAATCTCTTTTATAATCACTGTTGCTAGTAATAGTCTATTCAGTTACTACTGTCGTCAGTAGATGCTATACTTGTAATTCTATTTATTACTGTTGTCAATAGATACCTTCAATTTGCAATACTGTTGTTAGTAGTAGTGTCTTAGTAGTTCTTCAGCTATTACTGTTGTCAGTATATGCCTCGCTTAAATATCATCCCTAGTAATAGTTCGTAGCTAATACTGTTGTCAGTAATTTTCTCAGTTATTACTGCGGATAATAGATGTAACAATTGTATCTGTTGCCTTTAATAATTGCTCAATTATCACTGTTGTCAGTAGATATCACCCTTGTAAACCTGTTACCAATAGCAGTTGTCCTTCAATTTACTTCAGTCATCAGAGGTTCTAACATGAATTATAAAAAGATGTTCTTGTTGACCTTGAATCTCACCTTATACATTGTCAACTTTCTACTTTCTCTCCACCCTCTCCCTGCTAATGCTTTCACACCGCATTTGAACCTCCCAGAATTCTCTCACATCCATGTTATCACTCATCGTCAGAAACATAACCCCCAACAGTTAATTCTAAGAAATTCTAAGGTAAATCACCACAGACTAATTCAGATAAAAACAGACTCTAATATCAACCACATAAATGCAGGCAGTACGTCCACACACCTATCCTTCATCCTTATTAATGCTAGGTCAGTAAAAAATAAAGCACCCATCATAACTGATCTAATTAATACAGAAAACCCTGACATACTTTGCATTACTGAGACATGGTTAACAGAATCCGACTCAGTCCTGCTAAATCAATTAAAAGTGCAAGGATATTCCATTTTCACCTGCAATAGGAAACATATAAGAGGTGGAGGTGTTCTTATACTAGCTAAATCTAATCTCGGGCTATCCACTACCTTATGTGAAAACCGTGATGACACAAATATACTCAAAATTGAAAACAAGGACATAGCAATCTGCTTAATATACAGACCTCCTACTGCTACTAATCAAAATATTGACACCATACTTGAATCAGCTTGCAATTCTACATTAAGGAAACCACTTATATTGTTAGGGGATTTCAACCTACCATCTCTCTCTAACAATCTTGAAACATCTTTCTTAGAAGCGATGGAAGAGATGGGATTCAAACAAACAGTTAACCAACCAACTCATATTAAAGGAAACACTCTCGACCTAATATTCATCCCTACATATTATTATACCACACCTCATTATGTCTCACCTTCCACATCTCAAGTCCCCTGGTCGGACCATTATCTGATTAAGTTTTCTTTCCTCCTTCAACAACACACTAAACCATCCCTTGTCAATCTACAACAAGTTCATAGATTTCGACCATTCATCAGAGAAGAGTTTCTTGAATCAGTACTTCCCAGACTAGATCCTACTATCAATAATATTGATGACGCGATATCAAACTGGAACTCCATTATTCGATCAGCATCAGAGTCAGATCCACTGAAGTTTCGACATAAATCGAAAAAAAATGAAAAATGGTATACCAGTGAACTTGCAACCCTAAAGAAAAGCCTTAGAAAAACAGAATCTACATGGAGAAGGAAACAAACCCACGAACTCAGAATAAAATATTTCTCACTACTCAAGAATTACAAGGATGCGATTAATAACGCTAAAAGACAATACCACTCTAAAACGTTATCTAAATCTATTAACCGTCCTAGAGAACTATTTGAGATTGTCAAATCTTTAACCAAATCCCCATCAAACAACTCTCACAAAATTTGTATTAATCCACAAATAATTGCTGACCACTTTGCAAATAAACTTAAACTTAACAGACATTTCATCCCACCTAATCTATCTATCTCACATAATAACTTACAGGAATGGAAAGCCTTTCATCCTATTAGCAACAAGCTGCTCCTTCAAACAATATCCAACCTAAATACCACTACTTCTCTTCTTGATCCCTGTCCAGTGGCATGGATAAAATCAGCAAAAGCTGAACTTGCCACAGACCTACTGAATATAGTGAATCAATCTCTTCAACAAGGACGTATACCTGATGCCCTCAAGAAGTCCGCTATCCGCCCATTGTTAAAAAACAATACTCTGGACAGCAATGACCCTACTTCATATCGTCCCATTGCAAGTATCCCATTCCTCGCCAAAATTATTGAAAAGATTGTGCAAACACAGCTACAAGATTATATTGACTCACGGCTCCTCTAGATGATCATCAATATGGATTTCGACCACATCATGGTGTAGAAACGCTCCTGACGGCTCTATTTGACACAATCATAAGAGGTATCGATAACACCAAGCAAGCCTTCATTCTCATATTCATTGATATCTCCTCGGCCTTTGATACTGTAAACCATAGCACGCTCATCTCAAGACTCTTTCAATTAGGCATTAAAGATAAAACCCTTGAATGGTTCATATCTTATTTTACTAACCGGACACAATATGTTCAAATGGACCAAAATGCATCATCCCCTTTTCCGCAAGAACAAGGTATCCCTCAAGGTTCTGCCCTATCAGCCCTATTGTTCAATCTCTATCTTCAACCTATCTGTTCCATATTTAAACGTTTCAAAATCAATTATCACATCTACGCAGATGACATTATGTTGTACTCACCATTTGATGTGTCTAACCCAGATTACACCAACATATGTCATTGCCTCACTGAAGCGGAGCTGTGGCTGAAATCTATTAACATGTCTATTAATTTTAAAAAAACCGAAGCATTATTTATAACAAGAAACACAAACTTCACCCCTCCAACTGAAATCAACATTGGCAATAATTCTCTCCCTGTTAAAGACGAGATCAAATATTTGGGAGTTATTCTTGATAAGACCCTCAGCCTCACCAAACATATAAAACAAACTGTAAAAACAATTTACTTCAAATTAAGGACAATTCAACAACTTAGACCATTACTAGACAACACTGATTTCAGAACCATAGTACAAACACTCATTACACCTCATTTAGACTACTGTAATGGTATTCTCCAAGGGACCTCAAAGAAAAATATTCATACACTTCAACTAGCCCAAAATGTCACCGCAAGGATTATCTTCAAAGCAAAACTAACAGATCATATATCTCCGATTCTTTATGCTCTCCATTGGCTTCCAGTATCATGCAGAATCACCTACAAATCCTTAATCAATACTTTTAAAATTATTACTAATATAGCTCCTTCCTTCATACCACACACTCATCAACATCTCACCTGAAAACAGATCAAGACGAAGAATTAACCTTCACATGCTACAAGTACCTGATTCTATTCGAAAGACAAGTCAAAAGACAAGCAACACAGCCTTCTCATACTTTGCCCCTATGTTATGGAACAACCTACCAACTGAAATCAGAGAAATAAAGGATCTTCAACTATTTAGAAAAAATCTAAAAACCCACCTATTTACTCTACACTACAATAACCTCCATAAGGATGATAACCCTAACTCAGAGAAAACCACTGATCAGCAGTCACTCACTGTACCTACCTAGACAGGACATAAAATCCTTTTTCACTCATATTCACATTGCTCACCTAGTTAAACTTTCTCTTTGAAAGCAATTACTTGTCGCTAATGTGAATAAGTGTAATTAATGTAATATACCCAATTTCCGTTGATTTACCGTGGAGAGACAGTTTTCCTCATTGTATTATTGAGTTGTAATTTTAATAGTTGAATGTTATTTCTCTAAATCCATTCTACATAATATAATAGTTCCTCTGTTATACTGTTCACTGTTCTAAAACCTGTTCTATTGTAAAATAGTTCTAATCCTGTTCTATGTAAAATAGTTCTGAACCTGTTCCATGTAAAATAATAGCATGCTATTATTAAACTTTGTTTACCTGTAAACCGCCACTGATCGCTGGAAGTGGCGGTATAGAAAAGATGTAAAATAAATAAAAATAAAATAAATAAATTTGTTTTCCAGTACCACCCATATCCATCTGCCATTCAGATCATACTGATGCTCACAGATTGAATAAGCCAATGAAGACTTGAGAAGAATGGCTACCTCATTCTTTTATTTTTATAGGCAGGTGCATAAAGCACATCTAAACCATAACCTTTAAGTTTCACACTCTGTAGTGTTTAGGTAAATGTCTTGTAATAGTGCAATATCTACAGATTGCTTCTTAATATAATTCATAATACATTTCTTTTAGAAAGGATTTGTTTATTCATGATTTTTATATACCGCTTTCTCAACATAATCAAGGCGGTTTACATAATATTTAAACAATCTTAATCTTAAAACCAGGAGCGGCTCTATAATTAAGCGGAGTGAGGTGGTGGCCTCAGGCGGAAAACTTTTGGGGGTGACAAAAATGCCCCCAGAACAGCCTCCTCATTCCGTCTTCAGTTAAAAAAAAAAAAAGAAACACGGACAAACTTTTAAAATGAAAGGAAACCGGTGCGGAGCATCCTGGCGGTATGGAACCTCTGCTGCTGCCATATCCCTCCCCCAAAAGGAAGTGACACTAGAGTGTGACGTGGCAGCAGCAGAGGTTCCAAAGTGCAGGGAGCCTCCACACTGGCTTCCTTTAATTTCAAAAGCTATCGCAGGCAGCCGAAGGGGAAGGAGCAGAAATATGGAGACACGGCCAGCAGAGCAGAACGAGCTACATTGGAGGGGAGGGTGGAATGAGAGAAGCGGAACGAGCTATATGGGGTGGGGGGGGGAAGAGAAGTGGCATGAACTACATGGGGGGGATGAGTGAAGCGGAATGAGCTACACGGGGGGGAATGAGAGAAGAGGAGCAAGCTACAGGGGGGAGAATGAGAGAAGAGGAATGAGCTACATAGGGGGAAATGAGAGAAGAGGAACGAGCTACACGAGGGGGGAGAAGGAGAGGAAGCTGAAGGGAGCTGACAGGGGGGCTGGAAGAAAGCTGACAGGGGGAAGAGAGGACTGGAAAGGAACTGAGAGGGGCAAAGAGGGGGATGGAAGAAAACTGACAGGAGGAAGAGAAGACCAGAAGGCAACTGAGGGGCAAAGAGGGGGCTGGAAGAAAGCTAACATGTGGGAAAAGAGGGCTGGAAGGGAGCTGACAGGGGCAAAGAGGGGACTGGAAGGGAGCTGACAGGGAAGGAAAGAGATGGCTGGAAGGGAACTGACATGGGGGGAAGGTGGGGGCTGGAAGGGAACTAACATGGGAGAAGGAGAGGTAGCAGAAGGGAACTGAGAGGGGAAGGAGATCCTGGAAGGGAACTGACATGGGGGGATGTTGGGGGCTGGAAGGGAACTGACATGGGGGAAAGAGGGGGTTGGAAGGGAGCTGACACCTGGGGGTGGGATTGGAGGAAGCTGACTTTTGGGAATAGGACTAGTAGGTGCTGGGTAATGGGGAGGAGGCTGGCAGGGAGGGGGCACTGGGACTGGAAGGGAGCTGACATGTGTGGAGAGTCACTGGGACTGGAAATAGGCTGATGGAAGGAAGTGAAGAAAACAGAAGAAAAGACAAGAAATGTCAGATAGAATGCTAAGAGAAGAAAGGAAAGCAGAAGCCTCAGATCAGGACCGGCATGACCAGAGAATAAAATGGTCAGACAACAAAGGTAGAAAAGAACATAAGAACATCAGATATGCCATACTGGGTCAGACCAAGGTCCATCAAACCCAGTATCCTGTTACCCAGAGCGGCCAATCTAGGTCACAAGTATTTAGCAGTTTCTCCAAAAGACACAATTTCCACAATGCTTGTATTGGGGCAAGCAGTGGATATTATGGTCCACTTTAATAATGGTTTATGGACCTTTCCTGAAGGAACTTGTCCAAACCTTTTTTAAACCCAACTACACTAACAGTTTTTACTACATCCTCCAGTAGCAAATTCCAGAGTTTGATTACACGTTGAGTGAAAAAATATTTTCTCTTATTAGTCTTAAATAGGTTATCCTGTAGCTTCATTAGTATTTATAGTGCTGCTTTTTTTGTATGAGTTTTGGAAGTTTATGCTGGTATGTAGGTATGATAGATTTGGCCTTGTATATCTTTGGTGATTTTTGTAGGGTTTTATATTAGTTCTCAATATTCCTGGTACTGGAGAATATTTGTTAGTGAGATGACCAGAATCAGAATTTTTTTTTTTTTAAGATACTGAGTTCTGTTGGTGAATGTCCTAGTTCTGTTCTGCACCCACTGTTGAGGGAAGGGGTTCTGTGGATGCAAAATATATGTTCAAAAAGAAAAAGCAAGAACCATAACGCAGTTTATAACAAAATAAAAATGTGTTATAATTTGGTTTTATAAAGTGTGCTGTAGTTCTCGCTCATTCTTTTAGTTCCTTGGAGTACAAACATCTTGCATTTCCTCAATATTATCTAATCAGTTTTTTGGTTTGGTTCAGTCCCTGACTGGAGTTTTGAGAAGGCCACCCCACACACAATATGGGGGGGGGGGTGAACGGGAGGGGGGGCACCATCTCATCCTTCGCCTCAGGCAGCAGATTGCCTTGAGCCGCCCCTGCTTAAAACGGTTTACATTGAAACAAGATGATATGAACAATGCTGTCAAGGAAACAAAACAAACATAACTAAATTCAATAATATAAACTTATTTTCACATGCAGGGTAGGTGTTAGCATGGATACAAAATAAGTATGTAATAACAATTTAGTGTTAAGTAGGCCTATTTACAGATGCAATTGGAGTGTTGTATGCAGGTCATTGATAGGTGTGTCGTTGATGTATGTATTTATTGTGTATTCATGTATAAATGAAAGGTTAGGTGGATTTCTTATGAGGATGGGAAACACTATTTACATTTAAGCAAATGCCTTTAGCCATAGGAAAGACTAAATAATATGTCTAATAGTGGAAAGCCCTTATAATGAAGAATCTATATCGGAGAGACACCCCATTCCTCACTCCATTCACACCAAAAAAGAGACATGAAAGGAAAAGAAAAGAAAAGAGAAAGACAAAAATATGCCTTCTACAAGCAAAATATCATAATCCTGGGGCAAAGCACTGAAAGGCAGCATTAATAAAAACATGAACTTTGAATTACTCCATCCACCAGAATCCACCACACCAGAATCACACGAGATCACTACATTTCAACATTCAAAATACAGCAGGTAATAGCACATTCGCTCACAAAAATAAAGAAAAACAGTCCAAATTGCAAACCCTTGCCCATAATTAATAGAACATTCGAGAGAAACTGTCCCATTGTGTCTGTGCAGCACCGCGTATGCCTTGTAGTGCTTTACAAATGTTCAGTAGTAGTAGTAGAGTCAATAGCAGTTACTAGATCCATTGGCAAGTCGATCGAACCATCCAGTGGTATGATACTTGCAGAAATATAATCTAATGGAGTAGCAATAACTCTCTCAATAGACCACAAATGATGTGTCGCCGCGCATAGTCTTCACATGATTGTATTGCACACCAAAGGCAAGAGGACTGAAGAATGCCACGTAGACAAGGCCCTATTCAAAGTCCAGATCTTTACGCCATCTCAAGTTGCCTGGATTCATGTGCTATATATTCCTCAAGGTCCTGTGCATCCGTGTATGATCGGGTGACATTACTGTGTGTGACTCTGAGTCTAGCAGGGCAAAATAAACCATACCCCATGCCGAAGGCCTTAAGCTTTGATCTCAGGTTCAGGAAATCCTTTTGCTCAGCAGTTGTAGCCTTGGAGACATCCAGTACAATAAGAATGCATTTACCTTGATATGATAGGTTCAACGTTGTTTTTGCTTTCTGCATGATCTGGAGCAACTGCTGAAATCTCAATAGTGTGGCCACAATAGGTCTTCGATATTTAGAAGCAGTTGTTTGGTGCAAGGCAGGCAAAGAGAGAATTTGAAAAAAAGCTTGTCATGGAAGCAAAAATGCATAATGAAACTTTTTCAAGTATATTCATAGCAAAAAGCCTATGGAGAGTCAGTTGGACCATTGAATGGTAGAGGGGTAAAAGGGGCTCTAAAGGAGGACAAGGACATAGCGGAGAGATTGAATGAATTCTTTGCTTCAGTCTTACTGAAGAAGATGTAGGGAAGTTACCCATGCCAAACATGCTATTTAAAGGTGATGTATTGGAAGAACTGAAAGAAATATTGATAAACCAGGAAGATGGACCCTAAAGTTACTGCTTGGGTTAGAGATTGGTTGGGTGGGAGGCGACAAAGAGTACAAGTAAATGGAGCTCACTCTGAGAAGAAGGATGTTACCAGTGGTGTGCCCCAGGGATCTGTCCTTGGTCCGATTCTTTTTAACATCTTTGTTAGTGATATAGCAGAAGGGCTGTCGGGTAAGGTTTGCCTCTTTGCGGATGATACCGAAATCTGCAATAGAGTAGACACCCAGGAAGGTGTAGATAACATGAGGAGGGATCTAGCTAAGCTTGAAGAATGGTCTAGAATTTGGCAGCTGGGATTTAATGTTAAAAAATGTAAGGTCATGCATTTGGGCTGCAGCAATCCATGGGAGCAATACAGTATAGGAGGTGAAGTACTTTTGTCCACTAAAGAAGAGCGGGACCTAGGCGTGGTTGTGTCTGATGATCTTAAAGTAGCTAAACAGGTAGAAAAGGTGATGGCAAAAGCTAAAAGGATGCTTGGGTGCATACGGAGAGGAATGGCTAGCAGAAAAAAGGAGGTGATAATGCCTCTGTATAAGTCTTTGGTGCAACCTCATTTGGAGTATAGTGTGCAATTCTGGAGACCGCACCTTCAAAAGGATGTGAACAGGATGGAGTCGGTGCAGAGGGTGGCTACTAAAATGATTAGTGGGCTTCATTATAAAGCATAAGAGGACAGACTTAAGGATCTTAATATGTACACCTTAGAGGAAAGGCGGGATAGAGGTGATATGATTGAGATGTTTAAATACCTCCGTGGCATAAATGTTCATGGAGAGAGCCTCTTTCAATTGAAAGCAAGTTCTGCTATGAGGGGACATGGGATGAGGGTGAAGGGAGATAGATTCAGGAGTGATATGCGGAAATATTTCTTTACGGAAAGAGTAGTGGATCCATGGAATAGTCTCCCAGTGGAGGTGGTAGAGATGAGGAAAGTACCTGAATTCAAAAAAGCATGGGACAAACACAGAGGATCTCTAAAGGTAAAAAGGGGACTGTTGTAGTTGTTGATATGGAAGGACAGACTAGATAGGCCATGTGGTCTTTTTCTGTCATCATGTTTCTATGTTTCTATGTTTTACAACTATTTGATAAACTAAAGGGTAGTAAAACACCTGGACTGGATGGTATACATCCAAGGGTGTTGAAGGAATTGAAAGATGAGATTGCAAATCTACTATTAGTAATCTGTGAACTATTATTAAAATCATCTGCAGTACCTGAAGATTGGAGAATGGCCAATACAGCGCCAATTTTTAAAAAGGGTTCCAGAGGGGATCTGGAAAACTACAGACTGGTGAGAATGATGTCAGTACTGGGCAAAAGGGTAGAAACCATTATAAAGAATAAAATTACTGAACAAGTAGATAGTCATGGTTTAATGTGAGAAAGCCAACATTGATTTAGCCAAGGTAAGTCTTCTCTTACTAATCTGTTATATTTTTTGAAGATGTGTGATAAACAAGTAAACTGAGGTGAGCTGGTTGATATAGTGTACCTGGATTTTCAGAAAGCCTTTGACAAGGTCCCTCATGACATATCGATAGCAGGCTTTAATAAAAGGGGTCCTAAATCTTGGGTTAATGTAAGTGGTCATGTCTAGATTTGGTGCACGTATCTAACCATGTACACCCTTAATTTATACAGTAAAATATGTACATACTTTAGAAAATAGGAACAAAATATGCACATGACAACCTGCATTAAACTAAGGGCCCCTTTAACCAAAGCCCTTTTACTAATGTCTGTGTTAACGGCAAAGGCTGCAAGTTAGTTATCTGGGGCATGTTAAGTATGTCCCTGGCAGCTAACACGTGAAAGGTTTCCCTAACGTGCGCTCCACTAAGTTGGATTCACTTAACGACTCCTATAGAGGAGTCGATGGGTGAACCCAAATTAGGAGCCGCATTGCTGATGAGCATGCAATAATTGCCCTGGTATTAGTGGCAATGTGCTCTGCATGCCCATTCTCTGCCCCATTCCGCGACCACCGATTGTCATGCATTTTAGAGTGCAAAGGCAGACATTAGCGGGCATTAGTGTTCCCGACTGCCTGGAGTCCTTTCATTAAAACGACCATTAACCAGCAAATGGTCTTTAGTAAAAGAGGCCCTAAGTGCTTCATATAAGTTTACCTCCCATGTGTCCAACTTTCTTCTCAAAATACTTTTTAAGCATTCTGAAGAACTGACAGCAACACAGAAAGAGGCAATAAACAATAAAAATGCTGCAGATGAGAAAAATATTACAAACTCTTAAAAAACACTGTTCAGCAGGGAATTTGGCTGCTGAAGTATTTATAAACACTACTGCAGAAGAACCCCCCCCCCCCGCGCCCCCCCCCCCCACACACACCCCTTACTTTGGCCTTCTGCTGTTTCCTTGCAAAAAGCTTTGTATTTAAAAATGAAGGGATCAACGTCTCCTAGTAAAAAAGAACCAGTTTTTACTAGGAGAAGAACTCGTAATTATGTTGTCTGGGCCTTTGTCTCACTTTCTTGAAATAAAACTTTGTGTCCTTTTCATTGCAGTGAGTGAAAATACACTATGAGTAATAATATTTATACTGCATGGGGTGTAATGTCATACAGTAGGGTTGTTAATGTGTAAATGCTATAAGCATCTGTTTTTAACAGCTGGGCTTGAATGAGTTCTAAGATATGTACTACTTTTTGAAGTCTCCTCTCCTATCCCAAACCTCTACTCAGTTTTCAGATGGTGGAGGGAGAACTCATTCTTTAAATTAAAACGGATAAACTAAATTTCCAAATGTCTTTTTCACATGGAGATACCATTCATTTTTAGCACACCAAGCTCTTACTATAACCTGATCCAAATTTGCACAATGGAAATAAAGGTTAAACTGCCTTACTAGAATAGTCAGGATACCTTTGTATTAGTTAATTATTTATTATTTTAAATGTAAACTATTTTTAATAGTTTTTTTAATGTAAACCTCCTTGGGCGGATCACGTGATGCTGTGAGCCGGACAAGAGCTGTGCAGTTCGGCTCCGAGGTTCTCCATCCCTAATACTCCATCTTTTTTGTACTTTTGTTGGCCAGCATATGTTCAGGATATAGTTCACTGAGGTGAAATTTCCTTTTTCTGCCGCCATGCTAGCCTGCGAGTTCAATAGCAGCTAAAGTATAACAGTGAGAGAAAGCTTGCATGTCAGAGAGCAAAATGGCTGGCAATGCTCCTGCTAGCCCGCAGTAACAGGTGATGAATATTGTAGAAAAAGTCACCCTCTGCGTGGTCCAGGCTCTGGATGGGCATTTCATGGGGCTCCCTAAACAGATCGCCCAAGTGGTGCAATCTGTCACTGAGTTTGGCTGCCGGATGGCACAGGTCAAGCAGAGAGTGTCAGCCCTAGAAGATGGAGGCCAGGAATGATCCAGCACCAGGGAGACCTTCTCCGCAAGGAGGAAGCAGAGCTGGACAACCTCAAGAACGAAGGTCGTTGCAAGAATCTGCAGATTGTCAGGGTGGCCGAGTCGATCGCGGATATGGAGCACTGGGGCTTTCTTGAAAGATGGCTGCCCTCGGATAACACCTGGATGGCTTGGCGGGAAAAGTGGCAATTGAGTGGGCACACCAGCTAGGCCCTTGTCGCAAGGGAGACTCTCAACCGAGTGGTCCTGGTACGCTTTCTCAGCTTTCAACAAAAAGAACAAATTCTATGAGCAGCGAGGAACCAGCAGGCCACCAACCCTGATGGCAGGAAAGTGCTAATCTTTCTTTCTTCTTCTTCTTCTTCTTATTATTATTATTATTATTGTTATTATTATTATTATTATTAATATTTATTCTTTAAGCATTTTACAAAATAATTTCTCAACAAAGAGAACAAAGATAATCCAAAAGGATAATACAATCAGTAAGGCAAATCAATAATATCACAAAACATATCCCAATATCGATATTAAACCACCGAAAAGGAGGCAAGGACTAGGAAAAATATTGTTCTCAAAGGAAAAGGAAAACTATGGAGTCCCTGAGTGACACAGCCAGCTAAACAGGGGGAAAACTAGCCAACGTTTGATCCCTCATGACCCACCAAGAAAGTTACTAATTGTTTTGGGTCAAAGAAAAGAAATTATTTACCATCCAGGAAAATAAAACACCCACACGGAAACGTTAATAAAAAAGTGGCACCCAAGGCAAGAACTCTAGATTTAAGGTCCAGGAAGTCTTTGTGCCACTTTTGGATTGCCCTCGAGAAATCAGGAAATATTTGTATCTTAACACCTATAAATAATTCATGCATATGATAAAAATATAAATGCAAAACAGCAATACAGTCGATCTCGAGAGCAAAACTAGCCACCAAGGTCTCTTACAACCTCCAGTGAGCTCTCCAAAAACCCAGCAAGGTCAAACAAACCCTGCTGGGCTTGGACTTGTTCTCCCTCCGAAGGCATGGCCGCTGACCTTGAGGACAAATACTGTGCCCTGGCAATAGATGGTAAATTGTCCTCTGACATCTTCAGGATCTCCTGGAGATATTTTTTAAGCATTACAACTGGAGCAAGAATAGGCAACTTGGGAAAGTTGATAAAACGCAAATTATTCCATCTGGAAGAATTCTCCAAGTGTTCTATCAGGATGGTAAAGTCTTTAACCTGAGCCCCAGAGGCATTGTGCAACTCCCTATGGTGTGCTTCCAGCAGAGCTAATCTTTCAAGACTACTCGGCTGCCGTATCCTTGCAACAGAAGTCCTTTGTTGAAATTCGTGGTCTCCTGGCACAGAAGGGGGTGTGATTCTCCTTGTTCTACCTGGCAAAGTTGCATCTTATGCAACAAGAGCAGCAGCAATTGTTCACTCGACTGGAGGCGGATCTTTCCTTTTGCAAGTAGTACCTCAAACTATGACAGCCGCACATGCAAATGGACGATTTCTGGGACTTGGCTTGATAAGTGGATTCACAAACCGATTAGGGTCAACTTCTCAGAGTAATAAAATCTCAATAATATTCCAAAAATTACTCCAAACAAACAGACTTTTACAGTAAAAACTGGGAGGGTTATTGTTTTTATTCTTAGTAATTGCATGGAATTAGTCTCAGACAATTCGGCTGATAATGGCTAGATTGAAAGAAACTTCATCTGCACAGCCTGATGGCATCAATGACTTATTCCAGCGTTTTCTTGAAATACTCTTATACACCCTCTCCCTTGTGTTGTCAAAATTCTATTATAATCTTAATTTAACATGAGACCGGCACTTAACTTCTGAAATAGTAATAATATTTCACTAAGGAGTCTTCATCCCGACGCCTCTCTTGCAACGTTGTAAACTGCGTTTCACTCAGTGTGATGAGGTTCTTCAGGGGATATTGTTATAGTGCTTTCAGCCCAAATAGTAACTGAAAATAAAAATCATTGTTAAAAACTTACTAACCTGTGTTTGTTTGTAAACTGCCTTAAGTCTATTAAAAATGATAAAAAGTGATATGTAATTCACCAAAATAGCTGCTACATACCCAATATCAACTTAATCTCAGCATAGCTTTCTCAAGCAACCATCTTTACTGCATGTGATTTTCTCCGGTAGCCATCAGCTGTTCTTTCCTGCTTGTCAACTTGAGAGATTCTACGCATGTGCTAACTCTCATTCAGGAAGTCAATTTTATATTCCCATCATCCAATGATATACGAGAGTAATCAGAATAGTTAACAGCAGTTGCTCCACTCTATCTCTAAATTCAGTCCATTAGGGATCAACGTCTGCAGGTGGTAAATCCAGCGCTGTTCCCGAAACAGCAAGGTCTTTGTTATTGATTTCCCATGCATTGGATACTGAACTTGTTCAATGCAAAAGCATTTCAACTGCTCGAAACTATGATGTAATTCCTGACAATGAGCCACCATCGGTGCTTGTTGTACATTATGTTTTAATCGACTCTTGTGTTCAGACATACGGGTACGAAAAACCCTACTAGTTTGTCCTATATAATAAAGATTACATGGACAAACTATGGCATAGATCACGTTATGTGAGCCACAATTTGTACGTTGTTTTAACACATATTTCTGATTATGGTACAAAAATTGTTGTAATTCTGGATGATGGGAATATAAAATTGACTTCCTGAATGAGAGTTAGCATATGCGTAGAATCTCTCAAGTTGACAAGCAGGAAAGAACAGCTGATGGCTACCGGAGAAAATCACATGCAGTAAAGATGGTTGCTTGAGAAAGCTATGCTGAGATTAAGTTGATATTGGGTATGTAGCAGCTATTTTGGTGAATTACATATCACTTTTTATCATTTTTAATAGACTTAAGGCAGTTTACAAACAAACACAGGTTAGTAAGTTTTTAACAATGATTTTTATTTTCAGTTACTATTTGGGCTGAAAGCACTATAACAATATCCCCTGAAGAACCTCATCACACTGAGTGAAACGCAGTTTACAACGTTGCAAGAGAGGCGTCGGGATGAAGACTCCTTAGTGAAATATTATTACTATTTCAGAAGTTAAGTGCTGGTCTCATGTTAAATTAAGATTATAATAGAATTTTGACAACACAAGGGAGAGGGTATATAAGAGTATTTCAAGAAAACGCTGGAATAAGTCATTGATGCCATCAGGCTGTGCAGATGAAGTTTCTTTCAATCTAGCCATTATCAGCCGAATTGTCTGAGACTAATTCCATGCAATTACTAAGAATAAAAACAATAACCCTCCCAGTTTTTACTGTAAAAGTCTGTTTGATAAGTGGATTGGCGGGCCTCCTCTAGTGCCCCAGTGAAGGTTGGACTGGTGATCTCCCCAGTGCTTCCCAGCAGACCTCTTCAGTGCTTGGATCCAGGTGGACCTTTGTTTTTCCACATTGACTATTTATCGGTGTCTGTGCGGTGGACTTAAAGTTCATTGCATGGGCAGTGGAATGGACTGAGTGGAGGTACTCATTCTGGCTGGCCTGCACTGATCTGCCCCAGAGGCTTCAAATGGAGATTCCTCTTGTGAACTGTGATACCCGTGTGGGGGCTGCTACACCCCCCATCATTCTGTCAGGGGCTGAGATTCGATGGCAGGGTTTCGCCTGCTGGCCCACACTAACATGGGCGCCTAAGAAGATTTGTCTGGCACCTCCCACATATACTTCTTATGGTTATTATGCAGCCTATGTTCAGAAATTATGCAGTTTTTCATGTTTCTGTCTACATTGCTGTATGTTTGGCTATGCATATGGTATTGTGGTCTGCAGGGAAGAATGGATGCTGGCTGGGATGGTGGGGTGTCATTTATGTGTTCTCTCCCTTCCAAGGTCTCTTGAATCGCCTTTGCGGACCTTTTGTGGGAGCCCCCCCCCCATCTCTTGTCTCCTTTACTCTTTCTCTTAACCCCTTTTAATTTATTTACTTATTTTTTTTCTTTCTGGTATAATTCTCCCCTCTGTCACCAGGGTTGAAATTGAACTCCGTGGGTAATGGGGTGGGAGGGGGATGCTGCAGGTGGTAGGTGTCGGGCTGTTTGTTTGAATTGGGGTCCTCTATGTGTGTATGTCCCAGGGTGAGGAGGTTGGAGGAGTGCATATGGGGATGGAGTTGCAGAGGCTTGGATACGGAGGAGTGATTTTGTGGGTGGTATGTGAGCGGGATCTGAGCGAATGAGGGTGGGGTAGGATGTGGGCTGTGGAATCGGAGGATTTAATGTTAGCTGAGAGTGCATGGGTAGAAAGGGCTTGAGATATGAGTGATGAGATGATTGGACTGAGATGTGATTCTTGTTCAGGGGAATGATGGAAGTTATGGACAAATGTATGTGGGGCTAGGGACAGGTATGTTGGGAACAATTCTAGTCTATGGATGGGTTGAGTGGGGGGGAACCCTTTTGCATTATGGATCTCTTGGTGAGGCTCCTTAGAGAGCAGAGTGTGTCTATGAGGCTGGGGGTGGATAAAGGGCATGGGTTGGGTGGAAAGGAGGAGGGAATGGGTGAGGACTGAAGGGGCGGGGGTATGAGGTGGGGGGTAGCTGTGCAGGGATGGGGTTGCATAGAGGATTTGCAGGCCAGGAGATTGGAGAGTGGTGGCTTGGAGATTGAGGCCCATGTGACAAGAAGGGTTGAGAACCTAAGGCTGCAGGGACTCTCAGGACCCAATTATTTGCTGATACACAACTGTTTCTTGGGAGCTGCAGCTTGGTTAGACCCTGGATAACGGGTTACAGATTGTTTCCTGGAATGTATATGGACAAAGTGCTACAGGTTCTATGAGATAAGAATGCTGATATCACCTTCCTGCAGGAAACTCACCAATATGAGGTGGAACATGGGAAATTGAAGCGTTGGTGGGTGGGTTACATATATGGGGCCTCTTCGGGTGATCAGAAGACAGGTGTCGTTATATTAATCCACAAAAAAGTGGGATTTGTGCTGGTCTATGTCTGTGTGTATCTGCCGGGATGATTCTTGTTTCTCCAAGAGACCTTGCAGGGGAGGCCAGGGGCCCTGGGTAATATATACAGGCCTAATGTCTATGAACCCCACTTTTATCAGAAGCAGGCGCATTGTGTATCTGACTTAGGGCCTGTCAGCCTCATATTGTGTGGTGATTTTAATTGTGTCCTGGACAAGACTAAGGAAGGTTGTGCATAGGAGGAGGGGGGTGAGGTCAGGCAGGCTCAGTGCATTCATAGAATGTGTGACGGGTCCAATTTATTGGATGTTTGTAGGAGACCCGTCCGAGTGAGATTACACACATCTATCCCAGGATCATGACACAGGTTCTCAGCTAGATTATTTACTCATGGCAGTTGGTCTTCTGGAAAGAGTGCTGAGGATAGAGCTTGGTCCAATTATATCAGATCATGCTATGGTATGGCTCAATCTGGATTGGGGGGAGGGGGTAGCTGGCTATACATGGCGCTTCCCACTATAGTTGGCAGCTGATAAGAAAGTTTTGATATTTCTCCATGCCCAGTGGGCAGAATATGAATGTTGTAATCCTTCACACAAAGATAATCCCACCTTATTTTGGGAAACTGTAAAGGTGGTCCTATGGAGCCACATACTTGGGTATTACAATGTGAGATAGAAAGTACAGGGCAAGCAGATAATGTGGCTGGAAAAGGACTTTGCGAGGCAAGACACAAATTTGCAGCACAGCCGTCGGTGGAGAGGCGGGTGACACTAGTGGTGACCCAGGCGGAACTCAGTATGCTAATCTACTAGAGGGCCCACAAAATGGTTTTCTACTACCATTACAAACTGTATTGACATGGGAATAAAGTTGGGAAGTTGCTTTCATAGTTGATTAAAACAGGGGGCAGGCAAAGACCAGTATGGGTCTGCAGGGATGGGAATGGTCGGGTGAATACTTCCCAAGAAGGGATTGAGCGTATCTTTTGGGACTTCTATCATGGGCTGTATCAGGCAGAATCATGTGATGTGAATAGGGCACACTCCTACTTGAGGGCGCTTGGGCTACCTCACTTGGAACAGGAACAGCTAAATTAACTTAATTCCCCGGTTATTGCGCAAGAGGTGTAGCAAAGCATTTGGTGTCTTATACTATGTCATATTCCTGGACCTGATGGTTACAAGAGTAAGCTCTGCTGCCTGCTGCCTGCTTCAGGCTAAAGTTGCTATCCCCTTAGCTGAATACAATTCGGATCTTGTCCAGAGGGGTCGCTTCCCCTATGAACCCATCAAGCCCATCGTAACAGTGCTGCCAAAGCCAGGGAAGAACCTGCTGGTCATATCGCCTAATTTCCCTGCTTAATGTGAATGTTAATTATTGGCCAAAATAATGGCAGAGCAGTTTGCTGTCCTTATGCCTCGTTTGGTGGGCAATTCATTGGTGGGATTTGTTCAAGGAAGAAACATAGCCCAGAATGTGCAGAAGGTATTGGCTGCATAATATATTAGTGTCCTGGGGCAGCTTCCATCGATGTTTATCAGTTTCTATGCAAAGAAAGCATTTGATCGGGTGCAGTGGGAATACATGTACTGTATATGGTATTGGAAGTATTTGGTATCAGTGGGTTCTTTGTGGAGGTGATCTTGTTGCTATATGCTGATCCCCATCAGTCAGTCCTAGTGAATGGTAAACAGACTGCTGACTTTCCTTTGATGCAGAGCACCTGACAGGGATGTCTTCTCTCTCCCCTCCTCTTTATTCTTCTGCTGGAACCTCTGCTTGAGTGGTTGCGCGCTGTCACCCACTAACGTACCCAGAGGCTAGAAAGGGCTTGGGTCGTTTGATGGGGCAGTATTTTTATGACTTTAGAGCTCCTATGAAGGCTTTAGTAAGGCCTTCTGGATCCTGTAGTTTTCACTGTTAGTCAAAGAAGTGTAGTTGAAGCAGAGGGTAAGGTTTAAACTCAGGCTTTATTCCCCGTCCGGGGTGGATTCATAACAGTGGAACTTAAAGCAGGTCAGACCCTTCGTCTGATAACACAATTAAAGAAAAATACTTTCAACACAACTTAGCTTTCTTCAGCATTAAACCAGGAAACAAAAAGTAACAGAAAACAGTTCCTTTTACTCACGGAACTCTTGCACCTGTTTCTTCTCATAAACAGTTCTGGCTGCTTTTAACATAGAGATGCTATACAATCAGATAATGTGTACGTGCAGTCCATCTCATTTTCCTCTAAAGATTCTCCAAGAGATTCAATCTGCATCTCCTCTTCATCTGAGAAAACCTCTGGCTCCCAACTGCCATTAAAGTTATAAGGTTCTTGTCGGGGAGTTAAAACACTCTCCTCCCCCACTATACTAGTGGCCCGTGGGTAACTACCGTATTTCCTGTAGTTGGGTTCCTGAGAACTACAGAACTCCTGGTACGTGCATAGAAAGTCAGGGTATTGCAAACCTCTCTTATTAGGGTAAATACGCCTACCTTTAGGCACTGCTGTTTCCTGCTCTCTCGGATAAGCACAGCTCTGCTTTGAAGCCCCTTTTCCACGGTGTTTCTCTGACTCATTCAAATGTGCTTCAGGGTAAAAGTTTTCCCCTTCTGCATTTCTGGTGTTAGGTAATTTATATCTTAAAGCCTTGGCTGTTGGACTGCCCTCTCTGCTTGCCTCACAGCAACGTTCCTGGGGATATTGAGAGGCTGTGCACTGCTGTTCCCAACAGCTTCTCTGAGAATCACCAACCTCCTGTGTCCTGGATAATCCCCTTGGCTCCGTCCTCACAGCTCCACGGACACTGCTCTCAAGCTCAGCAGTTCCTAACGCTTCTCCCGTAGTTCCAACTACAGCCCTTGTAGTTCCTACTACTTCTCTCTCAGTTCCACTTTCTCCTCCAGTTCTCTCTCTACCTCCCGGTAAGTGATTTTTAAGTACGTTCAAGTTGGTGTTAGCCTGGGCTCCGCCCCCATGCAGGTGCTCTTCATTTTCTAATGAATTCTGTGCTCCCTTTCTGTTCGGGCGTTCCCTAACACCACGTGGCTTTGTTTTCATCTGTTGCTCATAGCAACCTTTCCCCATGTGTGAACCTGAGCTGTCAGTTTCCCTTACATTTTGCTCACAATCCCCTACTTCCATGGGTTCTGATGGCACTACCTTATGACAGCACGCACCCATTGTTGGGGGGTGTGCAGGTGGGGAAGGAAGAATTTCATGTGTCAGCATTCACAGATGACATGCCTGTCTACTTGGCAGACCCCAAGGCATCATTAGATATTCTGCTGCAGGAATATGAGGACTATGGTCATTTTTCCAGCCTCAAGCTAAATCCTGATAAATCTGAAGCTCTCTTGTTGTGCGCTGATGTGAGGAGTGAGTGGTGGGTAACATTGAGGTGTGCATTCTCCACACCCCACCTGTGGTTCCCTTTTCAGCTGGTGAGTGCACACACCCCTGGGATGTGGCACAGTGGTCAGGCTATATCTGTGGGTTACCAAGGATCTACAGTGTCAACATGTGCATTTGTGCAATGAGAATCTACCAATTACTTTACCTGGTGTACAGCAATCCTGATGTCATAGGCATTCCTCAGTTACCCCTTCAGACATCTTGCAGCCTGTTTTTGGGGCAGCACCTCAGCACCATACCGTCTCCCATGTCAGCATAGCCATTTCATGCTGTGGCAAACACATGTGTCACACTCACACAGCCATCACTGTGTGAAGGCTTGGCCTGGTGGTAGCGGCACAGCCCCACCTCCCCCAGATGTAAGTTTGATCTCCACAAGCATCTCTTGTGATCCTTGGCAGGGATCAGTACCCATAATTTACTGTGGAGATGGGCCTGACAAACAACCTATGACCAGTATTAAGAAATGGATCCCAGGAGTGGCAGGGACACAGGTGGTGCACAGCAGTACCCTTGATAGAGGCATAGAAGCATTTTTGCAGAAAAAGACCATGTGGCTTATTTAGTCTTCCCCTTGGCTGTACGGTGTGTATAGTGAGGTTGTATGATCATCTTTTGGAGGTGTGCATGACTTAACCATTGGCATGTGTGGCCACTAGCAGTCTCAGATCACATGGTCTGTCACAGTTGTTGCTGTGTGTATGTTTTACCAGTGACAACATTGTGCATCATCCCCTGCATGCTCACACTGGTGCACTCAGCCCCCTACATGTCTCACTCACTCACGCACTCCCACCCTACAGTCAACCTCATGTGGACCTATGCTTCTCCCTCCTCACCTCACACCTACACGTACCCATACCTCCACACACACCTCCCACCATCCCTCTTCGCGGCATTGCTCAAGAACCCTTCTGTCTCACAAACATCCCATGTAATGCCTTGTGCCCTGCACCTCTGCATCAAGAGCCACATGCACGGGCATTATGTAACTACAGGGTATCATGTAGAGGTGAGCCTGCAAGAGGGTGCTGGATCTCTGGCCGCCGGGACAGCTACCACTGCAATTCCCTCATGGAATGGTGGAGAGGACCATCTGTTGCCACCTATTTGGGGGTTCAGGCACCTGAGGATTGGAGGGCTGTGTGATGGAGGACTATGTGAAGGTGTTCATGAAGATCATACAATCAAGGCTGCAGCAACATTGTGAACAGACCAACCAAGAAGAGCAAGCAGGATTTAGGCCACATCGGAGCTGCACTGATCAAATATTCACCATTCGCCAAATGGCGGATGAAAGTATCAGGTGTGGAAAGCGAACCATCATTGTCTTCATTGACTTCAGATCCACATTTGACTATGTTCACTGGCCTGCCCTGTGGAGGGCATTGGAGAATGAGCACATGCCACTGAAGATCATCCAAATTCTCCAAGCATCATACAATGGCTCAATCAGCAGTGTGCAGATCCAAAATTAACTATCGAAGAAATTTCCTATCCAAACTGGAGTCCGCCAGGGAGATGTCACCTCACCCCTTCTTTTCAATATCGTGAGCAATGCCATTATAAGGAAAACATTCAAGGACAGATGTGCGGTCCAGTACGATGTGAACAACTTCCTGATCTACTTGATGTTCTCAGACAACAGTGCCATATTTGCTGACATGGATGCAGAGGCCACCGACATCCTTAACCACATTGCACACATCACTCAATTTTATGGCCTAAGAATCAGTGTGGACAAGATCAAAGTTATGACCATGGATGGATTACAGGCCAATGTTCTCCTCAATGAAATCCAAATCGATCAGGTCCAAGAATTCAAATACCTGGGATAGATGGTGAAGGAGAAGAAGGTGACATCCACCATCGAAGTCCACAGCAGGATTGAACAGGCAGCAGTAGTGTTCACCTTACTCAAATGGTGCCTCTGGAAGAAGGCCACTATCTCCACCAAGACCAAAATTTGCCTCTTCTGAACACTGATCCTGCCACTTCTCCTGTACAGATCGGAAACATGGACTCTACTCAAACCTAACTTGAACAAGCTCAAGGTCTTTCAAATGTGATGCCTGAGACAGATCTTGGGTGTCTTTCTTCATGATCGCCATCGAAATGAGACAATTTGGACAAGGTGCAACCACCAACCTTCAATTGAAGAACAAATCCAAAAATGCAGACTGCAATGGTTTGGCCACATTTGCAGAATGAACACCAGTTGGCTGCCATACAAACTTCTCTAAATATTTATCCACCCTTCACTCTTCTATTATAACCAATCAATTCCCACCAATCGAGTGAAAATTAAAGTAACTATATGAAACTTTTTTTGTTGTTTTTTTGTCGGAAGTTATTGCCCTGAGAGATTTCTCCCTCTCGAAGCGTGACTTCCCTTTTAATTTACTATTGTGGTAACCAAACCACTGTATAAAATCAGTGAAGTAATCGCATTTGTATTTAACACTAAATGCTACAACACATACACCATTCAGAAAATTATCATTATGTAGATTTCAACGAACACAGCACTGCGTTTAGAGCCGCACTGCTCTTTCCGGCTCTGTCTCAACGCTTAAACATCTGCTTGTTATACTCATCTGAGAGATACGAATGCTGTCCATTCTCACGGCTCAATTATCTGATTTCAGCTCGTTTGTTTGATAATGTGGGACAGATCCGACCTTCTTTTAAACGGATCACTCCGAAATTGCAGTCAGACTTTCTCTAAGCTCAAAGCATAGTGGGAAAAAAGTTTTTATAAGCCTTCAGAATACCCGCCCTTCTGATGTCAGATCAAACTTAACCAGTCCTGCTCCAGATTCAAACCGTCAGGTTCCAAGCAACCAATACGAAATATCCAATGTTGCTCCAACCATTGCAGTCGTTGCTCTCTATCACCCCCTCTAAGAGTTAAGGGAACATGGTCAATAATTCGCCAATGGAAATCAGAAAATGAATGTTTAAACTCTACACAATGTTGTACCAGAGGGGCTGTAATTACTGAATTCCGAATTCGAGATGCATGTTCTTGCAGCCTAAGTTTTACTCTCCTAATGGTCCGTCCAACGTAGACTTTAGTGCAGGGGCATATAAGAATATAAACCACATAAGAAGAATAGCATGTAGTGGTCCATTTAGATGTCTGTTTTATAGCTGTATGAGGAATCAGCCATTCGCTACCTTCAATTGTCTGCTGACACATTATACACGAATGACCTTGTGAACATTTAAAATGTCCAAACAGAAGATCCTCTGATGATAATACTGATCGAGCCCTTGTATTATTTATCAAATTTCCAATATTCGGACCCCTGGTATAAGTCACACGTAACAGTTTTTGAAAACAGGAGTGAAGGGATAAGAACTGCCAATGTTTTCTCAAAATAGCACTGATCTTAGAGCTATTTACCATATAAGGTAAAATTCCTGTAATGCAGTCATCCTCCATTCGTAGTGCAGGAGTTCTTAACCATTCTCTATGAGTTACCGGGCCCTCATAAGGGCTTGTTTAACAATAGAAAACGGATAACCGCGTTGTAATAGTCGTGATTGTAATTCTTGTGCATGATATTCATATTCTTGAATAGAACTACAAATACGCCGAAGGCGAAGGAATTGTCCATATGGGAGACCCCGTTTTAAAGCAGGAGGGTGAAAACTGGAGTACAATAAAAGTGTGTTGCGCTGTACAGGTTTTCTGTATAAAGTAGAGCATAAACGTGAATCATATTTAAAGATTTTTACATCTAAAAATTCCAATTCTTGTGTATGGTAGTGCAACGTGAAAGATAAATTTTGTTTTTGAATATTCAACCAAGCAAATCACTTGCTTTGAAATGCAAGTGATTTATCCCTCTCAATGGTACTCCAAGATAGGATTATGGGTCAGATTTTTGGACGATATTTTCTTTCTATGGAATGATACTGAAGATGCTTTATCTGCCTTTATTGCTTGGTTGAATATTCAAAAACAAAATTTATCTTTCACGTTGCACTACCATACGCAAGAATTGGAATTTTTAGATGTAAAAATATTTAAATATGATTCACGTTTATGCTCTACTTTATACAGAAAACCTGTACAGCGCAACACACTTTTATTGTACTCCAGTTTTCACCCTCCTGCTTTAAAACGGGGTCTCCCATATGGACAATTCCTTCGCCTTCGGCGTATTTGTAGTTCTATTCAAGAATATGAATATCATGCACAAGAATTACAATCACGACTATTACAACGCGGTTATCCGTTTTCTATTGTTAAACAAGCCCTTATGAGGGCCCGGTACACTCATAGAGAATGGTTAAGAACTCCTGCACTACGAATGGAGGATGACTGCATTACAGGAATTTTACCTTATATGGTAAATAGCTCTAAGATCAGTGCTATTTTGAGAAAACATTAGCAGGTCTTATCCCTTCACTCCTGTTTTCAAAAACCGTTACGTGTGACTTATACCAGGGGTCCGAATATTGGAAATTTGATAAATAATACAAGGGCTCGATCAGTATTATCATCAGAGGATCTTCTGTTTGGACATTTTAAATGTTCACAAGGTCATTCGTGTATAATGTGTCAGCAGACAATTGAAGGTAGCGAATGGCTGATTCCTCATACAGCTATAAAACAGACATCTAAATGGACCACTACATGCTATTCTTCTTATGTGGTTTATATTCTTATATGCCCCTGCACTAAAGTCTACGTTGGACGGACCATTAGGAGAGTTAAAACTTAGCCTGCAAGAACATGCATCTCGAATTCGGAATTCAGTAATTACAGCCCCTCTGGTACAACATTGTGTAGAGTTTAAACATTCATTTTCTGATTTCCATTGGCGAATTATTGACCATGTTCCCTTAACTCTTAGAGGGGGTGATAGAGAGCAACGACTGCAATGGTTGGAGAAACATTGGATATTTCGTATTGGTTGCTTGGAACCTGACGGTTTGAATCTGTAGCAGGACTGGTTAAGTTTGATCTGACATCAGAAGGGCGGGTATTCTGAAGGCTTATAAAAACTTTTTTCCCACTATGCTTTGAGCTTAGAGAAAGTCTGACTGCAATTTCGGAGTGATCCGTTTAAAAGAAGGTCGGATCTGTCCCACATTATCAAACAAACGAGCTGAAATCAGATAATACAGCCGTGAGAATGGACAGCATTCGTATCTCTCAGATGAGTATAACAAGCAGATGTTTAAGCGTTGAGACAGAGCCGGAAAGAGCAGTGCGGCTCTAAACGCAGTGCTGTGTTCGTTGAAATCTGCATAATGATAATTTTCTGAATGGTGTATGTGTTGTAGCATTTAGTGTTAAATACAAATGCGATTACTTCACTGATTTTATACGGTGGTTTGGTTACCACAATAGTAATTAAAAGGGAAGTCACGCTTCGAGAGGGAGAAATCTCTCAGGGCAATAACTTCCGACAAAAAAACAACAAAAAAAAGTTTCATATAGTTACTTTAATTTTCATACAAACTTCTCTGGCAAGAGTAACCTGTCCACTGGAGGGTTCAATGAGCAGCACCAAAGAAAAAGTGGCTCAAAGACCTAAGGAACCAGCGACTGACCATAAACAAGGCCAGAAATATCACCACCGATTGTCAAGGTTGGAAGCTTATTGTGAACAACACCTGGAATCCAGTGGCAGTTACAGCAGTGTACCAGTTAAGAGGACGACCTGCTCCACAAATGCCAGCTAATGATTAAAGAATAAGAAGAAGTTGTGGGGCCATGCACTGCGGTTGGAGTTATGATGACACCGATGGGTGGTGGAGCCAAACCTGGGTGCCCAAGGACTATTGTGTATTCTGAGTCAGCTGACGGGAATCGTGAACAATTCTCCGCAGACTGTATCCTTGAGGAAGAAGCTAAACTACAAGTAGAGAGAGCAATGGGACCAGATGGGATCCATCCCAGAAAATTGAGGGAGCGTGGGGAGTTCTCATCCCTCCTTTAAATGACTAATTTGATACCTCTTGAGAATTGGGGGGTGGTTCCAGATAACCGGGGAATGGCACATGTGGTCCCTTTACACAAAAGCATACATGAGGATGCATTTGTACACTGCAGGCCGGTCTGTCTAACCTCTGTGGTTATGAAATATTTGGAAATGCTACTGAACGACAGCATGGTGAGGTATCTGGTGTCCATTGGATTGCTGGATCCAAGACAGCATGGGTTCATCAAGAACAGGTCCTGTCTAACAGGGCTGATTGATACTTTTAACTGTGTGACCAAGGAGTTGAGTCACTGAAGGACCCTAGATGTGCTGTATGTAGATTTCAGTCAAGCCTTAGATGCCGGTCCACATAGGCAACATATAAACACGCCAAGCACCCTAGGGTTGGACCATGACATGACTGATTCGGTTAGACATTGGTTCACTGGGATGTGACAAAGGGTACAGGTAAATGGTGACCACTATGAGGATGAGGACATTACCAGTAGTGTGCCACAGGCACGGTTCCTGGTCCAAGCATATGTGATATCATTGTCAGTGATATTTGGGGAGGGCTGTTGGGTGAGGGTCACCTGTTTATGGATGATAACAACATCTGCACTAGAGTGGACACCCAAGAGGGGCAGATAATATGAGAGTGGATGTAGCTACACTGATGCTCAGAAATGTGGCAGATGAGAGGTCATGTGAGAAAATGCAGGGTCCTGCACTTCAGCTGCAACAGACTGAGGGAGCGTTACAGTATAGGAGGTGAAGTATGTCAATCCACATGAGAGGAGCGGTAGTTGGACGAGATCTGTGATGGTGAGCATCACGTAGATTGACAAGTAGAAACAGCGATGCCAAGAGCCAGAAGGGTGACTGGGTGCATGGGGAGAGAAATGGCCAGCAGAGAACAAGAGGTGATAGTGCCTCTGTATATGTCTCTGGTATGACCTCATCTGCCATGTTGTGTGCAGTTCTGGAGACAGGACCTTCTAAAGGCTATAAACAGGATGGAGTGAGTGCAGTGGGTGGCAACTGTAGTAGTTGGTGGTCTTCATCATACAGCATATGGGGACAGATTAAATGATCTTGATATGTAAACATCAGCAGACAGGCCAGATGGAAGAGATATGATAGAGACGAGTAATTACCTCCTTGGCATAAAAGCATAGGAGGAATGGCTATTTCAATTGCCCATAAAATCAGCTTCAATAAAACATAGAGTGAGGGTGAGAGGGAATGGACTCAGGTGTGCTATGCGCAAATATCTGTTCATGGGAAGAGTGGTAGATGCGTGGTATACTCTCCCAGTGGAGGTAGTAAAAATGGGAACAGCATCAGATTGCAGAACAGCAAGGGACAAACACAACTACTACTACTACTGAGCATTTGTATAGCACTACAAGACGTATGTAGTGCTGCACAGACATGTAAGAGACAGTCCCTGCTCATCAGAGCTTACAATCTGCATCAGGTGTAGACAGGGATACATCTAGGGGCAATGGTAAGGAAACACAAGGAGATCAGGTGAGTTAAGATCCAAAAGTGGCAGTGAAGAGATGAGTTTTCAGCCTGGATTTGAAAAGGGTCAGAGAAGGCACATGATGTACAAACTCAGGTAGTTTATTCCAGGCGTAAGGTGCAGCAGGATCTCTTAGGGGAGAAAGGGGACTGTTGTTGTGGATATGGTTGGGCAAACTTGATAGGCCATATGCTCAGGTTCTGCCATCATGTTTTTCTGTTTCCATGTTTCTAACTGTGGCATGTCCACCTCTGCCATGGTACTGGTATGTGTCTACTGCCTGGTTCTTGGATGGGCAAGACAGATGTGTGTGTGTGTGTGTGTGTGTGTGTGTGTGTGTGTGTGTGTGTGTGTGTGTGTGTGTGTTTTCAGCTATAAAGGTGCCTGCACCTTACATGTGTCCATTTCCTCCCCTCACCAGCTATGGCAGTGGGTCTGGTTCTGACCTTCACCCCCCCCCCCCCCCTCCCCAGGAGCTAGGGCCAATGGGACCGTTCCATATCAGCCATGACACCGGCTACTTAGCTTCCATCCATGTCCCCACTGAGTAGATGGACAGGAGTCAGGTATACTGCCTGTGGTCATAGCTGACATGATCACACATGTCAGTGAGGTATCTGGGGCAGGTAATGGGGAATACACAGGCCCATGTCTACTGTGTTGCACTGATGCACTGTGACACAGAAGGATGACAGCAGTGGAGATCAGTGAGTCCATAGTAACAGCTGAACTTTATTCAGGTGTCAAATCTTGCAACAATGCAAAACTGAACTGTCCAATATTTACAATGCACACATCACTGTGGTGACAGCGTGGAAATATGGCCCTCACCTTGGGGTATCCTCTCCCTCACTGATCAGCCACATGTCACCCCCACTTCTTGTCGAGCACCCTTCTAGCTGCAGGACCTGGGGAGTGGTAGGTGCTTGTGCAAGACAGCCCACATCCACTCTGAGGCCATGTACCTCCTCCTGCAGGCCACACAACTCCTACTACAGGCCCTCAAGATGCCTGGCAATGAGGTCCAGGGACCCAGGCTATGCACAAGGCCCTGCTTTCCATACTGCTCACTGGGGTTTGGGAACTTGGTGGTCTCGGTGGCAACACTTGGCCCCAGGGCTTAATGGTCAGGCAGCACAGCTGGTAGGGGAGTTGGTATGGGCAGCTGTAGAACCCTCCCATCCCCCTCCTTCCCCTCCTTGCCCACCTCCCCAATCAAGTCCCCTGTCCCCTCCTCTTCCACCATCCTATCCCCAAGCCCAGTGCCCTCCTCCATCTCTGCTCCATCCTCCATGTTCTCCCTCCCACCATGCCCAGACCCCAACTCCTCCATCCTGTCATCCTCTGGCCCCCTCCTCCTGGATCCTTGCAGCACCACCATCCAACCTCTCCCTCTCCTCATCCAGGTCCTATCCCCCTCCCCCACCCCTCTGCACCTCCCTCATCCACCCTTTGCCCATCCCTTGCATCCACGCCCTCCAACCTTGCAGGCCACATATACTCCCCCTCAGGCAGCTCACCCTCCTCCAGGCCATCCACATCCTCTACCCCAGGACCTTCCACCTGTGCTATATCCTCCTCATTCTGGAGACCCCTCTCCTGGGGCTCAATGGCAACCAGCTGGATGCTAGGTAGACCCTCCCCCTCAAGGAATCTGGGGACCTCTGTGAGGTCCCCAGATTCCTCCTCCTCCTCCTAGTCTGTCTCCAAGGGAGAGGGGCTTACATAGTAACATTTATTTATTTATTTATTTAACAGTTTTTATATACCGTCTTTCTACAATTCAAGACGGTTTACATGGAACATGACTGACAGTATTGTACAACTGTTTACATAGAACAAGGTAACAGGCATTGTATATGACAGGGTTTACATAGAACAAGGTAACAGTCATTGTATATGACAGCAGATAAAGACCATCATGATCCATCTAGTCTGCCCCGCAAGGTGGCAAGAGTAGGTGCACTTGCCACTCCCTGCAGGTCACCCCTTCCCATGCTTTGTTTAGGGGTGTACCCACTACTCGGTGCTGCTTGAAAAGACAATGGGGCTGCCGAAGCTGCTGGCGGCTTGTGCGGTGGCCCGGCTGCTCCAACTGCTAATGCTTGCTGCTGGACTACTGTGTCCCTCGCCACTGGGTATACCAGTTTCATCCTCATCTTGCTCCTCAGTGGCTGGAGAGGGGAGTCAAGCTCTGTAACAGCTGTACATGGGAGAGCAAAGTGTTCTCATTAGTTCCCGCTACTGATGGACAGCCTTGCCACCCAACAGATCCACATCCCACTTGTGTGACACTGGCTGTTTCCCTACATTAGCAGCACATCAGCTATAGCTGTGTTCTTGCTAATAATGTGCTGCCAGAGGTAGCTTTCAATATGTGATACACGATTGAGTGCATCACTGCTGAGATCCACATAACATTGCATTGCTTGCCTGGCTCTGTATTCGTTCTGGCAGCCTAGACTGGTGGCTGGCTGAGCCAACATTTAATCCTGTTTCTCCTGAGGGGGGGGTGGGGGTGAACCAGTCTGCTAAGTGCCTTGTTGACATGCCTCCCTCTGCAGTTTTCCTACAATCAGGACTGGGGCAGACCACAGCTGGCAGATGCACGCCAGCAGGGCCTGACCCATGTTGCATCTCTGTGCCCCAGTGATGCTGTTATGATACACCCATGGGGACCAGGCATGTGCCAATGTCTGGGGGTGGAGAGTGTAGATATGTGTCCTTGTTTATCATGTTGTGAGGTACATCATGGGTGTCTGTTCTAGGTTGGTCACTTGGTGGCCTGTCATTTTTGGCATCTCAGGAAGTGCCATGTGGGCCTCCACAGAGTAGTGGGTGTGGTAGTCAAAATCGTGATCCTGTAGGGATGGTGGTTTTGTGCATGTGATATGCCTTTGTGTATTCATCATCACTCACCTTGCTCATGCAGAAGCTGGCGGCGGATTTTCGCAAGGAGCCTCGGCCTGTTATGTCGTATTGCCCTGTATCATCTCCTGTAGGCTTCGGGTTCCCTTAATAGGTGAAAGCATCTGTGGAGAGAAAACAGAGATGGGTCTTCATAAGCTGGATTACATGAGGGACTCACGTCACACCAGACATCACAATGGTTGATGGCAGCAGATATGGATCAGGTGGGACATTGCAAGCATATGTTTGTTGCCACCCTTATGCGCATATGGAAATAGACCCTGGTGTAGTCAGGACAACTTCCAAACATCCTGACATGCAAAGTTATACACATGTATGCATCACACATCAACTGTTCTAACAAGGGGAATTCAATCTCAGTAACAGTGAGCAATCTGTGTGAGCCATCTGCTGAATAGGCCCTACTGAAATGCACTCATACCCTCATGGATCCACATTGCCTCATCATCATTCAGGAGCGCTTTCATTCATTTGGCTTTTTGGATTGTGCTGATGTATATATGTGGGTGGCCAACATCTTCCCCACAGGCCATGTAACCAATCTATGTCAGGCATGACAGATGCTCACTTATTTATGCTCCACTCTCATCACCTGGGGTGGTGTATTAGCCTCTTGGTTAGGGCACTCGCAGGGGAAATCAATCCACGCTAAGGACACAAGTACAGCCCATCCTTGGTCACTTTCAATGGCCATGCTACTTACTTTTGTTAGCATTTGCTGGCAATTTATATTTATGTTTCTATGATTGCTTTGTTTTCATTGTACTGCCAAATGTCATAACCCAAAATTGCGGTTTGATGTAAACTACAAGATATGTATGGAATTACTGAAATTCCTGACATTGGGAATCAAATTAGGTACTGTTATGGGAGAGGATGAGGAGAATGGAGGGAGATAGTTTGGGATGTGGGAGGCCTGTCTGACTAGACACATCAATTGCATCCTCCATCACAGGGTTAGGGGGGCCAGCGGCCTCAACAGACCCAATGGGCAACAGGGAATTTTTCAACATCGTGCAATTAGATTCTATGTCTCGGTGGGCCAGTGAGCCACTCAGCAATGAAGGGGATGTCACACAAAGGGCGGCAGTCATGTTGGCTTCTGGTTTATAGTACCATAACACACACACATTATGGATGTCAACATTCATGCATCACAGGGGTCACCCCTGGACAACATTCCACATATAGCCTAACTAGCTAACACAGTCATGCCACATCTTATAGCAGGAGGGGCAGGCCTTGTACTATATTTCTACTCAGTGTGCCACACCTGCTACACAGACTCCAGAGGTCTTACCAACTTCAAATCAAGACATTTCAATGCACACCACTAACTGATGGTGTACTGACCTCAGTGTAAGGGGATACATGATGCATGCTGTTGCCCTATGGGTGAATGTTCATCCACTCAGCCTGGGATTTTCTGTCATTTGGTTATTTGGGTGTGTTATGTTGCCATTCACTGGTGTGGTCTGGCTCTCTGGAGTCTGTGCAGCATGTGCATTCTGCTTTGCAAACTATATGTTGAGTACATTGCTCCTGTCTTTTTCTCAGAGGTAGCATGACTGTGTGTGAGAGTTGGCAGGATGTGGCATATGATCCATGGCCTTCATCTTTCATGTATGCATCTCCTTCACTTCATGAGAGTGTGGGAATGTGGAAACTGTACCCATACAGTGAGTACAGTGCCTTAGAATAGCTATTGAGGGTGACAAGGGATGAGCTGTACTCATGCCCTTAGCATGAATTGATTTCACAGACCGTGTACAGCCCTTCGATGTCATGCACAACACTGATCAGGGAACAGTGGTGATGGTTCATCACAGGGGTGCCATAGTCTAGTTTGAAGGCATGTGACAGGACTCACACGGCTGTATTTGGACTGGACTATGGGCAGTACAGCTGATATTGGGGCTGGGCTCGGTATAAGATGTTTCAATGGTCCTGGTCTGACATTGCAGTATGGTGCAGGCCAGTTCATCTATGATACCTGTTGTTAGGGTCCCTGTTACAGAGAATTCACAGATTTAAGGAGACATTGTGCCCCACTGTGGGGACATGATGATGTGATGTGGCCATCCTGCTACATCTATCAGTGCCAACATGCATATTTTCCATTTCTACTACTACTACTACTACTACTGAACATTTGTATAGCACTACAAGACATACACAGTGCTTCACAGACACATGTAAAAGATGGCCCCTGCTCATCAGAGCTTACAATCTAGTCAAGACAGATAACACAGTAGCTGTAGATATGGGGTACAGCTAGGGAAAATGGTACAGAAACACAAAGGAGATCAGGTGAGTCAAGATCCAAAAACAGCAATGAAGAGGTGAGTTTCAGACTGGATTTGAAAAGAGTCAGAGAAGGCGCCTGACGTACAGACTCAGGTAGTTTGTTCCAGGCATAAGGAGCAGCAAGTGAAAGGTTCAAAGTCTGGAGTTAGCAATAGAAGAGAAGGGCACAGATAGAAGTGATTTGCCAGAAGAGCAGAGTTCCTGAGAAGGGGTGCAGGGAGAGACAGGAGAGGAAAGGTAGTGAGGAGCTACAGAGTGAATGCTCTTAAAGGTCAGCAGGATGATTGAACTTGATGCAGAAATGGACAGGGAGCCAATGAAGTGACTTAAGAAGAGGGGTAATATGAGAATGATGAGAGTGGCAGAAGATTAGCTGCACAGGAAAGTGATGAAAAGATTGAAGGGAAGAGAGCACCCCACATCACACACATAGCACACACCCCACATCACACACATCATCACACACATAGCACATCACACACATAGCATAGCACCCCACATCACACACATAGTTAACCTATCCCTGCAACAGGGACTCATGCCCTCAGAACTAAAGAGATCAGTCATTAGACCAATACTAAAAAACAATACACTCAACAAGGAAGACCCAGCCTCATACCGTCCCATATCAAGCATCTCCTTCCTGGCAAAGATCATAGAAAAAACAGTCCTTCTACAACTCCAAGACCATCTGACAGACAGTGCTCCTCTAGATGACCAGCAATATGGCTTCAGGCAACATCATGGAGTGGAAACCCTATTACTAGTCCTACTTAACAACCTCCTAAAGGGCCTTGAAAACAAAAAGAAAATGTACATTCTTGTATTCATCGACATCTCAGCTGCCTTTGATACAGTTAACCATGAAACACTCATAAACAGGATAAAATCAATAGGAATAACTGGAACCCCCCTAAAGTGGTTCACCTCCTACATATCCAATCGAACACAACAGGTTCAATTCAACGGAGAACAAGCAGAACCCTTCACCCAAACACAGGGAATCCCCCAGGGCTCTGCTCTCTCGGCGCTTCTATTTAACATATATATGCAGCCACTATGCAAAATTTTCACACGGCACAAAATTAATTATCACATCTATGCCGATGATATCATGCTATACTCGCAACTAGACACTGAAAACCCAAACTACAGCCCACTGGAGACATGCATTGAAGAGATGCAAGACTGGTTACAACAAAGTAGTATGTCGATAAATCACAAAAAAACCGAAGTAATGTATCTCTCCAAAGAACCGAACTTTGTCCCACCCCCATCAATCACACTATGTGACAACACTTACCAAACGAAAAAAGAAATAAAGTATCTAGGAGTCACTTTTGACTGTGACCTAAAGATGGAGAAACACCTCCGAAAGACCAACAGAGCAGTTTTTCACAAGCTTAGAGTCCTCCAACCCATCCGGAGTATTATTGATCCCCAAGATTTCAGAACCGTGGCCCAAGCACTCATCATGCCACATTTTGACTACTGCAACGCCATCCTACAAGGTCTACCTAAAAAAACCCTAAACATATTACAAATGGCACAAAATGTAGCTGCCAGGGTCATAATGAAGAAAAAACTAAACGACCACATCACACCAGTACTAATTCAACTACACTGGCTACCCATAACAGCTCGCACTAAATATAAAATACTAACAACTACATTTAAACTCATCCACAACTTAGCACCTTCTTTCCTCAACAACCTAGTCAGAATGCAACCTCCTACCCGAAGCAGGAGAACCCACAACGCCAACATCCTCCACACTCCAACAGACATAAGATCTACCAAAATTAACACCAGCCACAGAGCTTTTTCATATGTGGCACCAACGCTGTGGAACCAACTACCAACAGAGCTACGAGCTAGCAATGACCTTCCAGACTTCAGAAAGAAACTCAAGACGCACATTTTCCAAACCCACTTCAACCTGAATTAAACCTTCAGTTGGGGGCAGCCCCCTGCCCACATTGAACAAGAAACCTATCCTGTGTATATGTATCTATGTATATATGTAAATATTATGTGTATATGTATCTATGTATATATGTAAATATTTCTTCCCCATAGCTACGATTTGTTAGCTCTGTGTGACGTGTTGTTCTGATAATCTGAAACTCTGTGTGACGTGCTTTTCTGATAATCTGTATGTAAACAAAATTTGTACCTGCTTTGATCTGGCAGTTTCATAATAATAATCTTACCGCTTCTGATTGCTGGAAGGAGCGGGATACAAATACTCTCTAAATAAAATAAATAAATAAATAAATGATTCAGATGGATACCAGCAAGGAGTAGGTTACAAAAGTCTACACGTGAGGTGACTAAGGAGTGGATAAGTGTCTTAGTAGTGTGTTCAGAAAGGAATGGGTGAATCTTGTTGATGTTGTAGAGAAAGAAACAGCAGCTATCAGTTGGATGTGTGTGGAGAAGGAGAGGAGTTAAAGATGACCACAAGGTTGTGAACTGAGGAGACAGTGAGGAGTAGAGGGTTATCCACAGAGACTGAGAAAGGAGGAAGGGAAGAGAAGGGTATAGGGGGAAAAATAAGCAGCTCAGTTTTGGCTATGTTCAATTTTAAGTGGATGTTAGACATCCAAGCAGCAGTGTCAGAAAGGAAGGCAGAGATCTGGGTCTGGATTGCCAGAGAGATTTCAGGTGTAGAGAGGTAGATCTGGGAGTCATCAACATAAACATGGTACTGAAAGCCATGGGAAGAGATGAGCGCACAAAGGGACTGGGTATAGAGAGAGAAAAGGAGTGGACCCAAGGGATATCCTTGGGGTACACCAGCTGAGAGCAGGATAGCAGTAAAGGAGGATCCATCAGAACAAACACTGAAAGAGCGATGGGAGAGATAAGAAAAGAACCAGGATAGCACAGAGCCCTTAAAATCAAGTGAGGACAAGGTATCAAGGAGAAGATTATGGTCAACAATGTCAAAAGCAGCAGAAAGGTCAAGAAGGATGAGGATCCAGTAAAGGCCCTTGGATTTTGCCAGGAACAGATCACTGGAGACTTTGGCAAGAGCCATTTCGGTAGAATGTAAAGCATTAAAGCCAGAGGATCCAGAATGCTTGAGAGGAGAGAAAGTCAAGGTGATGGCAGTGAACCCCATGTTCAAGTAGTTTAGAAATGAAGGGGAGGAGGGAGATGGGTCAATTAGTGAGAAGAACAGGTAGGGTCTAGTAAGGGTTTCGTGAGGAGAGGTGTGACCACAGCATGCTTGAAGGCTGCAGAGAAAGTTGCAGTGGAGAGCGATAGGCTGAGAATATGAGAGATGGAAGGGACTACAGTGGAGGAGATGGAGCTAAGGAGATGGGTGGGAATAGGATCAGAGAAGCAGGTAGTGAGTTTGGATGAGGAAAGAAGGTGAGTGGTTTCATCCTCAGAGATCATAGAAAATGAAGAAAGGGTAGTAAACGTAGGGGAGGGGGGTTAAGTTGGGAATGAAAAGTGGGAGGAGCGGGAGGTGCTGACCTTATGGGGAATTCTTTTCCTACTACTGCCTAGCAAGCCAGCTGCTATCTTAGACACCTCTGTACACAGGGCATAGGGTTTAAGAGCACTGACCACATTGGCACCTTCAGTGTGGTATCATTTGCATTTTCATATTGTGGATCCTTGTTTCCTGTTGTTCCAATTCGGTTGGTTCATTGGCACTGCTAGCCTGGATGTCCAACCTTCTGCACATAACAGATCCTTGTAATATCTGCCCCCTCTCCCTCAGTTAGGTCACCTGCTTCTATCTACCCCTTTGTGCTTGTGCTTCCTGGCCACTGCTGCCTTTTCCCATGTTTCTCTTGGTATGTATGTACTTACTGTGCCATGATGATGTGGATCCTCTCCCATCTCCTGCATGCTGCAGCTAGTGCAGGCCTGTGGTGTCCAATTTGGAGGACCACCTCCTTCTCCAGTAGGACCAGTCTGCAGAGGAGCCTGGTTTCCTCCCTCCTCAGAGAAATTCGGCAGTCTGGTTGCCATATTCTCTGATGTGCATTATTGCTTTTCCTTGATGGGGAAGGGATCCTCCATCCTGTTTCCTGTTGCACGTGGATCTCTGTGCATGGGGATAGGAACACCTTCGGCTTCATGGCTCCTATGAGGATGTCCTCATAGTGTGCACGTACATGTCAGCTGTCTTACAGCGGCGGGTTCGTCGTTCAGCTGGTAAGACATTTAAGAACATAAGAACATAAGATATGCCATACTGGGTCAGACCGAGGTCCATCAAGCCCAGTATCCTGTTTCCAACAGTGGCCAATCTAGGTCATACGTACCTAGCAGTATCCCCAAAAGACACAGGTTCCACAATGCTTGTACTGGGTCAAGCACTGATTATCCTGGGTCCCTTTTTAATAGTGGTTTATGGACCTTTCCTCCAGGAACTTGTCCAAACCTTTTTTAAACCCAGCTACACTAACAGCCCTTACCACATCCTCCGGTAACAAATTCCAGAGTTTGATTACACATTGAGTGAAAAAATATTTTCTCTTATTTGTCTTAATTAGTTTACCCTGTAGCTTCATTGCATGTCCCCTAGTCTTTCTATATTCTGATAGCGTAAACAATTGATCCACGTTTACCTGCTCCACTCCATTCATTAATTTATAGACCTCTATCATATCTCCCCTCAGCCGTCTCTTTTCCAGGTTGAAGAGCCCCAACCTTTGTAGCCTCTCTTCATAGGAGTAGCCTTCCATCCCCTTCACCATTTTGGTGGCTCTTCTCTGTACTTTTTCTAATAATGCTATTCCTGAACAGCGCAAACATCTACAATTGCGGGAACAGAATTGACCCTGGCTGGGGATGCCCTTGGTTGGGACATTTCCAGTACCCGGACATCCATATTCTTGCACCAACCTCCACATGGGTAATGGGAATTATTTTCGAAGCCATATTCACAGCTTCCATGTGGAAAATATATCACTTACACAAGACACATCCATGTGTAAATGGCAATTATAGAAGGGACCAAATTTAAATATGGATGTCCATAATACACAGAAATTGCAATGGAACAATTTTGAAGTGTGTTTAGAATGTAGCCATGACAGGTCATAAATCTTCTATTCCCCATTTCATCTAAGGAATGCATGGACGTGACAAAAATTGTCCAAATTGGAATTTATAGCTGTTTCCTGGCACATATACTGTAGGTTTTTAAAAACTACTCATTTCTACCATCACTTTACAGGAGAGATTATGGGGTTATCCTCCTTAATCTCCTTTTGCTTATTATCACCTCTAAATTGAAATGAAAAAAAAAAGCAATCTCTGTTTTTAATTAGTAGTATATATACATGTGAAGGCACATTTTAGAAAGGACATCCAGGTGTAATCAAGGATGTTCAGACCAAAACATGCCTGAAAAAGTTGGTAATATCCAAGATTGGGAAATTTCAGAAATTTGGATATCTACAATATGGACTTCATTGGGGACATCTATATTGTCATAGACCAGAGAAGCATCCCTTACTGTCATTTTGTGGGTAAGGATGTCCAGCAATGCAAAAATCACACAAGTGTCCTCATTCTCTTTACAGTTCTGGATAGTATTGGGGATCTGAAAGATCCAGTTCCTGTATACCCTCCAGATGATTTTGGATCTAGTCCTTAGTGGAACACAGGATCTGTTGCAAAAGATAACGGTGTCGGGGACACTTCACAATAGTAATCATAGCATGAGCACATTTAATTTAATAAATGGAGGAAGGACAGCAAGGAAATCCACAGTACTACCTTCTAATTTTTAAAAGGGAGACTATAATAAAATGAGGAAAATAGTTGAGAAAAAAATTAAAAAAGCAGTTACAAAGGTTAAAGATTTACATCAAGCATGGGCGCTGTTTAAAAATAATATCTTGGAAGTCCATACCAGATGTATTTCACACTTTAAGAAAAGTGGAAGGAAGGCCAAAAAACTGCCAGCATGGTTTAAAGGTGAGGTCAGAGAGGCTGTTGTAGCCAAAAAAGGAAATGGAAGAAGCAGCCAAAGAAGGAAATGGAAGAAGGAGCCAAATGACAAAAACAAGAAACAACATACTGTATGCATTGGCAAGTTTAATGCAAGTCATTGATAAGGCGGGAAAAGAGAGAATTTGAAAAAAAAGATTGCCGTGGAAGCAAAAACGCAAAATAAAAACTTTTTCAAGTATAGTCATAGCAAAAAACCTGTTAGTCAGTTGGATAGAAGAATAAAAGGAGCACTAAGAGAAGACAAGGCCATAGCAGAGAGACTGAATGAATTCTTTGCTTTGGTCTTTACTGAAGAAGAAATAAGGAAGTTACCCATACCTGAAATGGTATCTAAAAGTAATGTAGCAGAAGAATTGAAACAAATATCAATAAACCGGGAAGATATATTACAACTGTTTGAGAAACTGAAGAGTTGCAGATCACTTGGACCAGATGGTATGCATCCAAGGGTGTTGAAAGAACTGAAATATGAGATTGCAGACCTACTATTAGTAATCTGTGAACTATCATTAAACTCATCTGTAGTACCTGAGGATTGGAGAGTGGCCCATGTAACTCCAATATTTAAAAAGGGTTCCAGGGGAAATCCGGAAAACTACAGACTGGTGAGCCTGATGTCAGTACCGGGCAAAATGGTTGATACCATTATAAAGAATAAAATTGCTATTACTGGGAGAAAGCCAAAATGGATTTAGCCAAGGAAAGTCTTGTTTTACTAATATATTATATTTTTTAAAGGTGTGAATAAACAGGTAGACAAAGGTGAGTCGGAAGATATAGAGGTAACTTCCATTCTGGCGTCCTGGTCTCTGTGCATCTGGTCAGAATCTGATGCACAGAGACAGACACAATTCTGATCCCGTGGGGGACATCAGCCCCGTAGAATCAGAATCGTGTCTAGGCCTGTACGTGCAGGCTGGGACCCGATTCCCATCGGCCTGCACATACAGGCCCCTGTCCAACTAACTCAGTCAGGTTCCTGAATGGAGCTGCGTTGCCTTGGTATCTGGTTGCCATGGCACCGCAGCTCTATTCAGGAACCACGATCCCCGGCCGCAGACCACTTTCTCCTTTCTCCACAGCCCGACCCCCGATCTGGCTTCCCATGGCCTGTATCGGGCTGCGGGAAATCTCCTACATCCCCTCACCTTTTTGCTCCCGGCTATGCCTCCCATCCCCCCTACATCTAAGGGTACTTATTCCACCTCCGAGGTGGAATAAGACCACCATCCAGTATGCCGGCCCTGCATGTACAGGGCCAAGTTCAGAATCGGCCCTGTGCGTCCAGGGCCGAGAACCTCCCACTGCCCGCCCTAACTCCGCCTCTGCATCGCCCCCTTCCACCCCCCCACCCCCCGTCTAAGCTTCCCCATACAAACTCCTTGTACGTATAGGGAGGCTTAATCGGGATGGCAAGGGGGATGAATAGCGGGGATGGACGTCCCAAAGAGACATTCATCCCCACTATTTTCAGGTCAGAATAGACCCCAGAGTGTATCTGGATTTTCAGAAAGCCTTTGACAAGGTCCCTCATGAGAGACATTTGGCGACATTAAAAAGTCGTAGGATAGGAAGCAGGGTATTATTGTGGATCAGGAAATGGTTAAAAGATAGAAAGAAGAGAGTAGGGCTAAATGGATAATTTACTCAATGGAGAAAGGTGAATTGTGGAGTACCCCAGGGATTTATGTTGGGCCTGCTGCTTTTTAACATGACCTGGAAATGTGAATAATGAGTGAGGTAATCAAATTTGCAGATGACACAAAATTATTCAAAATTGCTATAGCACAAAAGGATTGTGAAAAATTGCAAGAGGACCTTGAAAAATTGGAAGATTTGATTTCCAAATGGCAGATCAAATTTAATGTGGACAAGTGCAAAGTTATGCACCTAGGAAAGAACAACCCAAACTATGGTTACACGATGCAAAGTACCACCTTAGAAACCACCACCCAGGAAAATATTTAGGTGTCATTGTGGATAGTACATTGAAACCCTCCACCCAGTGTGCAGCAGCGGCCAAGAAAGCAAATAGGAATCATAGGAATCACAAGGAAAGGAATGGAGAATGAAAACAAGGATATTATAATGTCTCTGTATCATTCCATGGTTCGACCACACCTTGAATGCTGTATGCAATTCTGCTAGCCATATCTTTAAAAGGATATAACTGAATTAGAAAAGGTACAAAGAAGAGCGACAAAAATGGTAAAGGGAAAGGAAGGATACCCCTGTGAGGAGAGGCTTAAAAGGTTGGGGCTCTTCAACTTGGAAAAGAGAAGGCTGAGGAGGGATATGATTCTTGTTGTTGTTAAATGCCGTCAAGTCGGTGTTGACTCATGCTGACCTTCTGGATAGTTGTCCCAAAGTGTGTTCAGTCTTCAGTCAGGCGGCTCATTGTTGACAGACTGGCACCCATAGCTGCTGTTATTGTATCAATCCATCTCATCGCTGCCTTCCTCTGTTGCGTTGACCTTCTACCTTGCCAAGCATGATGTCTTTCTCTAACAATCTCTCTCTTCGCATGATGTGTCCAAATATGGAAGTTGAAGTCTTGTCATCTGAGCTTCTAAGGAAAGCTTAGGTTTGAACTCCTCTAGTACAGACTGGATTGTTCTTCAGGCAGTCTACGGTATACGCAAAATTCACCACCAGCACCATAATTCAAAGGCATCAATTTTCTTCCTATCTATCTTTTTCACTGTCCAACTTTTGCATCCATATGATGTTATTGAAAATACCATGGCTTGAATGAGTCAAATCTTTGTATGGATAGAGACATCTCTGCTCTTGAAAATCTTGTCTAGGTCCTTCACAGCCATTCTGCCAAGAGCAATGTGTCATCAGATTTCTTGACTGCTTGTTGCTTTTTTATTGTTAGTTTTTTATTTTATTTATTTATTTAGACAGTTTTGTATACCGCCTTATCCTTCAATCAAAGCGGTCACAACACAATTGGGGGATACATTTAACACATGGGGATATGAGACACATACACTAATACTTACAGGGAACATGGGCTATGGAGGGTTAAGTGGCTTGCCCAAGACCACAAGGAGCATCTGTGGGACTAGAAACCCCAGTCCTTCCGGCCCAAGGTTGCTGTCCTCTAGTGGGATTTGAACCCCCGACCTTCCAGCCTGAAGTACATTGCCCCAACCACTAGGCTACTCCTCCCTCCTTGTTGATCCAAGTAGGTTAAAGTTGTCCACCATTTCAAATTCTTCTCCATCAATGATGCACTTATTGATTTTGCCAGTTGTCACGATCTTTGTCTTCTATACATTAAGGTGCAGGCCCATTTTAAGATTATGTTCCTTGATCATGAGAAGCAAATGTTTCAGATCACCTTCACTTTCAGCCAGTAATGTGGTATCATCAGCATAGCAAAGGTTGTCGATGAGTCTTCCACCAATCTTCACACCTATGTTGTCTTCATATAATCCTGCTTCTCTGAGGATTTGTTCTGCATATAAATTAAACAAGTAGGGGGAAAGTATGCAGCCTTGTTGTACACCTTTGCTGATTTTAAACCATTCTGTTTTTCCTTGTTCCATTCATAAGAACATAAGATATGCCATACTGGGTCAGACCAAGGTCCATCAAGCCCATTATTCTGTTTCCAACAGTGGCCAATCTAGGCCATACGTACCTAGCAGTTTCCCCAAGGGACACAGGTTCCACAATGCTTGTATTGGTTCAAGCACTGATATCCTGGGTCCCTTCTTAATAATGGTTTATGGACCTTTCCTCCAGGAATTTGTCCAAACCTTTTTTAAACCCAGCTACACTAACAGCCTTTACTACATCCTCCGGTAACAAATTCCAGAGTTTGATTACACGTTGAGTGAAAAAATATTTTCTTTTATTAGTCTTAAATAGTTTACCCTGTAGCTTCATTGCATGTCCCCTAGTCTTTCTATATTCTGATAAGGTAAACAATCGATCTACGTTTACCCGTTCCACTCCGTTCATTAATTTATAGACTTCTATCATATCTCCTCTCAGCCGTCTCTTTTCGAGGTTAAAGAGCCCCAACCTTTTTAGCCTTTCTTCATAGGAGTAGCCTTCCATCCCCTTTACCATTTTGGTGGCTCTTCTCTGAACCTTTTCTAAAATCGCTATATCCTTTTTAAGATACGGCAACCAGAATTGCACACAATATTCAAGGTGCGGTCTCACCATGGAATGATATAGAGGCATTATAATATCTTTTGTTTTATTTTCCATTCCTTTCCTTATCATACCTAGCATTCTATTTGCTCTCTTGGCCGCCGCTGCACACTGGGCCGAGGGTTTTAACATGGTATCCACAATGACGCCTAAATCTTTTTCCTGGGTGGTGGTTCCTAATGTGGAACCTTGCATCGTGTAACCATAGTTTGGGTTGTTCTTCCCTAGGTGCATAACCTTGCACTTCTCCACATTAAATTTCATCTGCCATTTGGATGCCCAGTCTTCCAATTTATCAAGATCCTCTTGCAATTTTCCACAATCCTCCTGGGTTTTAACAACTTTAAATAGTTTTGTGTCATCTGCAAATTTGATATCCTCACTCGTTATTCCACTTTCCAGGTCATTTATGAATATGTCAAAAAGCAGCGGACCCAGCACAGATCCCTGGGGTACACCACTATTCACCTTTCTCCATTGGGAAAATTGGCCATTTAGCCCTACCCTCTGCTTTCTATCTTTTAACCAGTTCCTGATCCACAATAGTACACTGCCTCCTATCCCATGACTCTTTAGTTTTGCCAAAAGTCTCTCATGAAGGACCTTGTCAAAGGCTTTCTGAAAGTCCAGATACACAATATCAACCGACTCACCTTTGTCCACCTGTTTATTCACTCCTTCAAAAAAACATAACAGATTAGTAAGACAAGATCTTCCTTGTCTAAAACCATGTTGGCTGTCTCCCACTGTTGCTTCTTGATCAATGTACAGATTGTGCAAGAGAACAATCAGGTGTTCTGGTATACCCATCTTCTTAATGTGGCCCAGAGTTTCTCATGGTTTACACAGTCAAAAGCCTTTCTGTAATCAATAAAGCACAAATAGATATCCTTTTGGTATTCTTTAGTCTTTTCAAGGATCCATCTCACATCCGTGATGATGTCTCTTGTTCCTCGCTCTTTCCTGAACACTACTTGCACTTCAAGTAGTCTTGTTCCAGGTATGGTTGTAGTCTCTGTTGAATAATTTTCAGTAGAATCTTGCTGCCATATGGGATCAGAATGATTATGCGCTAATTTCCACAGTCATTTGAATCACCTTTCTTTAGTACTGGTATAAACACAGATCTTTTGCAATTAGTTGGCCATGATATTTCTTTGCAAATTTCTTTGCAGAGCCTTGTAAGTATGGTAACAGCTGCATCAGATTGCTCTAATACTTCATTGTGAATGCCATCAATGCCTGGTACATTGTTCTTTGATGAGGCTTTCAATGTTGCTTTGACTTCTTCTTACATTACCAATGGTTCCAGATCATAAAGTACTGGTTCAAATGGCTGTTGGTCCACTTGATCTTTATCATATAAAAACTGTATATTCCTTCCACCTTTTCTTGATCTTCTTAGCATCATTCAACATAGATCTTTGAGCATCTTGTAACATTCCAATTCAAGGCTGGAACTTTTTCTTTAACTCTCATAGCTTTACGAAAGCTGATCTTGTTCTTCCTCTAATAGTTTCTGCTTTTATTTCCTTGCATGCATCACTGTAGTACTTTTCCTTGTCCTGTCTTGCAGCACGTTGGAAACCTCTGTTGAGTTCTGTGATTGCCTCTCTTTTTCCTCTATCTTTAGCTTCTCTGCGTTACTGAGCAATTTTCAGAGTTTCTTCCGTCATCCATTTTGGCTGTTTTTGCTTTTTAACCTTTTGTAGAGACTTCTCACTTTCTTCCAACACAACCTTCTTGATGTCATTCCATAACTCTTCTGGAGTTCTGTCATTTTTATCTAAAGTAGCAAATTGGTTTTTCAGGCAGTCTTTAAATTCCAGTGGTATAGTCTCAAGGTCATATTTTGCTACATTCATGAGTGGCTTGCTCTTTTTCAACTTTAGCTTGAGTTTGCATTCTAGTAGTTGGTGATCTGTACCACAATCAGGTCAAGGTTTTGTCTTTGTTGATATTATAGAGCTTTTCCATCGTTGACTTCCACAGATGTAGTCAATTTGATTTTTGTGCAATCCATTGGGTGAAGTCCATGTATGCAGTCGTCGCTTGTGTTGCTGGAAGGTGTTTGAGATGAATAGATTGTTGGTCTTGCAGAATTCAGTCAGTCTTTTTCCAGCTTCATATCTGTTGCCGAGTCCATATTTTACAACCATTTTTCCTTCTTTGTTGCCAACTTTTGCGTTCCAGTCACCCATGACTATCAAGATATCCTGTTTGCATGTTCTGTCAATTTCAGTTTGTACTTATTCATAAAACTCATCAATTTCATCCTCTTCTCAGTTGTTGTTGTGGCATATACTGGAATTATAGTTGTGTTGATAGGCATTCCTCATAGATGATTAGATATTAAGCGTTCATTGACTGCATTGTATTTCATTACAGTTCTTGCAAGTTTCTTTATTATAAATGCAACACTATTTCTTCTTTGTGTTTCATTTTCAGCATAGTAGACTATGTGATCATCTAATGCAAAGTGCTCGATGCCAGTCCATTTATTTATTTATTTATTTTATTTAGCAAAGTTTTATATACCACCCCTTCCTGAGATCAAGGGCGGTTTACATAGAACATTATAACAAGTTTCACAATGAACAATGTAAGTATATACAGAAAACATTCCATAACTATTTACAGATAACTTTGTACAATATGGTTGCTTAGGTTATTTACCCTAAGAGTGCTCCATAATTTTAAGAGTCTGGGTTAACAGATGGTATTATTTGCTCATTCTTTATGCTCCTTGTGAAATAGTGTGGTTGTTTGGGTCACCAAAATATTCAGTGAAAAGGTATGTTTTTAAATCCTTTTGGAATTTCAGGAGGTCCTTTGTTGCTTTTAGGTCATTAGGGAGGGAATTCCATAATGTTGGGGCCACGTAGGAGAAGGCTCTGGCTCTGGTGCATTGGTTTGTATTACGGATGTGTGAGTGAGTTGTATATGTGTTTTGAGAGCAGTTTCTTCTTACCCTTGTGGTGTTTGGCATTGTAAATAGCGTGGATAATGCAGTGTTGGCTATGTTGCAATGCTGCTTAAAAATAATCATCATGTATTTGTATTTTATCCTAGAGGTGATTGGTAGCCAGTGAAGATCACGGAGTATGGGGTGATGTGATCTGTGTTCCTTGAGTTTCATGCTATACGTGCTGCAAAGTTATGCACTAGTTGAAGTTGGTGTGTGGTTTTTTTGGGGAGTCAGTGAGAGGGGTTATCAGAGATTGTAATACAGTCCTAAAGTCGTGGTCTTCCAAGAGTGGTCTGAGGCGCTGAATTGTTCTCAGTTTAAAGTATATATTTTTTGTTATGGTTTTTATGTGTGGAATCATGCTCAGGTTCCAAGCTAACAACATGTCGATAAACCACAAAAAAACTGATGTGATGTTCGTATCAAGTAAACAAGACTTCAAACCTCCTGCTTCAATCACCCTTAACAACAACACCTATCAATCTAAAAATGAGATTAAATATCTAGGAGTTCTCATTGATGCTAACCTAAAAATGGACAAACATCTCCAGCTGACCAACAGAGCAATTTTTCACAAGCTGAGAGTCCTCCAACCCCTACGCAACATAATCGAACAAACAGACTTCAGAACAGTAGCTCAAGCGCTCATCATCCCTCACTTTGACTACTGTAATGCCATCTTGCAAGGTCTACCAAAAAAAACCACAAACATCTTACAATTGGCACAAAATGTATCAGCCAGGATCATTTTGAATAAGAAACTGAGGGACCACATTACTCCAGTACTGATTGAGCTTCACTGGCTCCCAATCTCTGCACGAGCAGTATACAAAATACTGGTAACAACTTACAAAATCATTCACAGGATAGCCCCATCATTCCTCGATAACCTCATAACCACACAGCCCCCCAACAGATGCCGAAGGACTACTAACCTGAATACACTCTGCGTTCCCAGCAGTATAAGAGATGTTAAAGAGGGAACGAGCAACCGGGCATACACGTACACTGCACCCATACTTTGGAACAAACTACCTTATGAGATACGACTAATCAACAATATACAGGACTTCAGAAAAAAGCTTAAAACCCATCTATTCCAAATACATTACGGTATCACCTAGAAAATTTCATCACCCTCTCCTTATACAAGTTGCCTAACCCCTGAAGCTTAGGAGGCAAAAATAGATCAGATGTCAATGTTAATAAGAGTGCATATCTGCCAATGTATTATACAACTGTAATCTATGTTCTTGATAAACCTGTAATTTTATTTGGTTGCTCAAACTGGGTGATAAAATTGTAAATTATTGTGATCAATCAAATGTATATTTATAATCTGATCAATCAATTGTATATTTATTAGCTCATTTGTTGCTCAAACCTGGATGATCAAAATGTATTGTATATTTGTAATTTCTATGTGATTGTGGTGTACCCCTCCCTCAAATCATAATGTATCTTTATTTCTGATTCTATACTTTACTCCTTTGTATTTTACACCATTGGTCCGCTGCTGATCGCTGGATGTGGCGGCTTACAAATGTATACCAAATAAATAAATAAATAATATTACTCCTAAGTATCTACCTTCCTCTGTAACTTCTATTTCTGTTCCTTGTAGAAGGATTTTACTGGAGCTGATGAAGTTTGAGTTTCTTGAGATAAATAGCACTTCAGTTTTCTTGAGGTTAATTTTGAGATTCTGAGTTTTGAGCCAGTTTGTTATTTCAGCCATGCATGTGGTTATTGCGGAGAAGTCCAGGTTAGTAGTATCCAATGGCAGGTACATCATGATATCATCCACATAAAGATGATATCTGATGTTATGTGTTTTAAATATGTTGCAGATTGGCTGAATGTAAATGTTAAAAAGGAGGGCGGAAAGGGGGGATCCTTAGGGGATACCATGTTTCTGTGGGAAGGTTGAAGAGGATTTTAGGGCTATTTGAACCTGTTGGGTTCGGTTATTTAGGTAAGACGTGAACCATTATATGACTGTTCCTTGGAGTCCATTTCAGTTCGCTGACACCGAACAGATCAAGTTGTACACATTGCATTTCATTCTTGACCACCTCCAACTTCCCTTGGTTCATGCTTCATACATTCCAAGTCCCAATATGTAAGACATCTTTTCAGCTTCTGACTCTTATTTCATGTGCAGCTACATCAGCAGTCAGATGTCCCGAGGGCTTTGATCCAATCACATCATAAATGCTGGCTTTACTCTGAAAAATCTTTAGCTCCTCCCCAGTAGCTAGTTGAGTGCCTTCTGACCTGGGGTTCTCATCTTTCAGCACTATAGTGCAATTTGTTTTGTTGTGACTATCCATTGGGTTTTCATGGCAAGATACAGAAGTAGATTGCCAGGCCTTTCCTCCGCGCAGTTTAACCCTGGAATTACCGAGATTTTTTGCACACTGAATACCGTTGGGGTCATAAATGACCCCATGACGAATTTTAATTGTTAACCATTACAAATTTAAACAGACAAAATATTATTCTGAATTAATTATTTATTATATGAAGGTTAAATGTTTTGAAATTGAATGCTTTATCATAAAATTACATGAAGAAGAGTTGCCATGAAAGCAGTTTTTGCATGCACTTGATGAACACAGTAAAGTACTACAGTCATTTGCATGAGACACAGACAATTTCTGAATGTTCTTTGCAAACATTGCGCTTGCAGGAGGTGCAAACTATGTTGCTTTTCTTGTCTTTTTCTCTGGAACAGCAGTGACACCTTGCCCTTTTCTTTGGGATCCCAACATTGCAAACAGCATCAGTGGCTTCTTCAATGCTGGAAGAAGTCTCGCTGCAATTACTCTGAAGCAGCTGCTTTTCTAATTCCAAGAGGAATAGACGACATCTGTGCTTTGACTTGGACTGCCATTCTGGATTTAGTGACATCCAAACAATGAAGGCGTTCAAAGCACTGATGTCCAACATGTTGTAGAAGATTGTCACTGGCCAGCGTCTTGTCATTCGTTTTGTGGTATACGTGTGCAACATTTGATCTGCCGTATCTACTCCACCTTTACTAGAATTATAGTCCAAGATCATGCGCGTTTTTTTGTTTGGACGTGTGTTATCTACTTCTTCGTGATCATGCAAACTGCTCAGAAGAACAACCACTTTTCCTTTCTTCGGGCAATAGGAAACCAGAGTGGCGTCATCGCGAAAGGCAAACAGCGAAGTGAATACCTCTCGGCACTTTGCTGTTACAAATTCTGGAGGTAATTCTTTTCTGTTCTTTCAAATTGTCCCCAAAAGTGTCATTTGTTTTTCTAGCAATTTTGTGACAGGGATAAACTGCAGAAGAAATTGTCAACAGTAACATTTCTGCCAGATCACGCCAATCCTTCAGTGAGTTGCAGCACAACCCTTTCACCCTGATTCTGTTCCCTGTTTTGTTTGAGTTCCCTTCCTGTATATACTTGAAGACGCAGAACATATGACGTTGCACTGTCATACAACATCCATAGCTTTATGCCATATTTCCCAGGTTTGCTGGGAATATATTGCCTGAACGGAACACGGCCACAAAATGTAAGCAGTTGCTCATCCACGGTAACATTTTCACCAGGAACAAAGGCGTCACTTAGAGTTGCTTCCCAGGTATCAAAAACGTGTCTGATTGGAGCAAGCTTATCCACGCCTCGTTGTTCACGTCTGTTGGTTGTATCATCAAATCTGAGAGCACAAGAAATTTGCTGAAAACGGTTACGGGCCATATTTTTGCTGAAAACAGAACAACCATCTTCAAGGTTCCACAACTGAACTATGGATTCATTTCGTGACTTGTACACGCCTGAGAGGATCAGAAGTCCAAGAAAACGTTGAAATTCTCCGTCTGTCAAATCTTTCCAGGTGTCGTCATAAATGTGTCTTCCTTGTTTGCTTGTCCACATCATGATTTCATTCAATAAGTTCTTCCTCATGAACAAGTGGAATGCTGCGAGAGGGCCATCAACATTTCGTACAGCATACCTTGTAGGACCTTGTTGTACGGGCATGACATTAGCTCTGGCTTATCTTCCAGCAGCTTGCTTTATAGGTTTCCTGTTCCATGATGTGGCATCCTTAGATACATAGGCTTCAAAGGCAACATTTGTGCTTATAGTTGATGACCTCTTAGCTCCTCTACGACCACAACTAAGATTCCTCACAGATGATACTGATACCGAGGACTCCTGCCTTCTTCCCCATCCAGCACAGCCTCGACCTTTGCCTTGACCTGTAACTTGACTCTTTGCTGCAGGAGATGTTACCGGCTCAACATCAGTCTCACATTCACTTGGTGACCAACTGCTAACGCCATCTGAATCATGACTGTCATCATCAGATTTATCACCCATACTTGGCTGATATGCTTCTTCGCTTGCTGAATATGCTGCATTATCAGACGACTCAGATCCGTCACTGTCAGCATCTCGTTGCAATATTTCTCTTACTTGGGCAGCTGAATACTTTCGTTTTGACATCATAAACAATAACCTAAAATAAATAAACAAAGATAAAGTTGAATAAACACAAAGCAGTTTTACTATAGGTATACAATAATCATGATGAATGAGCTGAAAGCCTTTAGATTTCATCGGAAATAATGAGAGCACATATGATATCAATTACAGAAAATGTGTAATTTTCATAAAATAAGAGTACAAAAAATAAATGATACATAATTAATGATAAATATCTTTCCTTTGTCAGATCAAAAAATTCACAAAACTGCAAATTGTATCATGATCCAAACCGGACGTAAGCAACTGGGGTCAAAAATGACCCCACTGGTACTCTGTGCTGCAATTCATCACTAGCGTCACCTAGTGGATGAAAATTATTCCTCTCATGGTGCAATATAAAGAGAATACTGACATGTGAAAAGTCATAAAAAGATTGCATTCTTGAACAACTAGTTTCCGAGATACGCGTTGTGAAACTTGCAATGGGGTCACATTTGACCCCATCGGGTACTCCCAGGGTTAAGTTTAGTGTTGTTGCCATTGTCACAGAAATGTGATCCTCCACTGTCAACACTGTCCCATTCTTCTGCTGCCCAGATGGGTGGTTTGTCTTGGTCTGGCACCTCAGCTGAGACCTGTCCATCTTGGGAGACCCTGCTAGTAGATAAACTGCCAATAGCTTAGCCCTCAGCATCACTGATGCACACAAGCCCTCACAGAAGAACAAGCTGCAAACCAAGTGAGGGAGGGATATTATAGAGGTCTATAAATTAATTAATGGAGTGGAATGGGTAAATATAAATCAGTTGTTTACATCATCCTAAATTAGAAAGACTAGAGGACAAGCAATGAATCTGCAATGCAACCAATTTAAGACTAATAACAGAACATATTTTTTTGCTCAATGCATAATCAAACTCTGGAATTCATTACCAGAAGATATAGTAAAAGCTGTTAATGTAACTAGGTTTAAAAAAAGTTTTAGACAAGTTCCTGGTGAAAAGATTCACAAACCATTATTAAAGAGGATCCGGGAAATCCACTGCTTGCACCGGGACAAGCACTGTGGAACCTGTATGTCTCTTTGGGAACCTGCCAAGTACTTGTGGCCTGGATTGGCCACTATTGGAAACAGGATACTGGGCTTGATGGACCTTGATCTGACTCAGTAAGGCATCTCTTATATTCTTATGTTTTAACTTGCTAAGTTGCCTCCATTGATTTTTCCCATTTGCAGATTTTTTAAAGGGCTTCTTTGCTCTGTGCTCCAGTAAATGCATATCCACTCCTGTATATGCTTATACACATTTTAGAAAAGCTTCCACATTTGATAAAGCCTTTTCAAAAAACTGCCAGAACTGTGTACATCCTCACCTCAACATCTCAATTCCAATTTCCATGTACTATCTAAAATTTGCTCTAATATCTCTAACTTTTTAACTTTTCTTTTTCTTTAAAAATAAGAGTCCCATGTTTAAATAAAGTAGATAAATAATAGCTGAGTTCATTGATCACTTTTGCAATCACATACATGATATATGAAGGAGAAGGAGGCAAGAGGATTAGAGCAACTCTAACAAAGAATATTGGAGCAACGAGTTAAAAAGAAGGGGAAATAGAAAGAAAGAGAATCTATAAGGAAAGGAGTCTGGACAAGAAAAAAATCTATTCAGAACTCTGCTGCATGGCTAATCTTCCGCCAGCCCCGGTACACTCTTATAATCCCTCTTCTGAAATCACCACTGGCTCCCCTTCCGTTTCCCTATCCATTTCAAACTTCTCCTGCTATTCTATAAATGCATTCACTCTACTGCCCCTCATTACCTTTCCTCTCTTCTCTCTCCCTACACCCTTCCTCTTGAACTCCGCTCCTCCTCTGGCTTTCTTCTCTCTGTGCCCTTTTCTTCTATTGCCAACTTCAGACTTTGATCTTTTCACCTTGCCGCTCCTTATGCCTGGAACAAATTTTGTGTCAAGTTTTATCTCTCTCCCTCTTCAAATCCATGCTTAAAGGCTTACCTCTTTGAGGCCGCTTTTGGATCCTAATATCTTGTTCCTTTGTGTCTCCTCTCCCTATTGGATCCCTTATTTCTCATGTATTGTGCTGTCTGCAGAATTTTGGTAAGAAGAGTAGAAAATGCACTTGATCTGATTCTGTTTAGCAACTTTGTTAGTGATATTGCAGAAGGACTGTCGGCTAAGGTTTGCTTGTTTGCGGATGATACCAAAATCTGCAATAGAGTAGATACACAGGAAGGACTCCTGTCAACAACATGAGAATGGTCTATAATTTGGCAACTAATATTTAATGCTAAAAAATGCAGGGGCATGCATTTAGGCTGCAAAAATCCAAAAGAGCTGTGCAATGTAGGAGGTGAGGTATTTCTGTCCACAAAAGAAAAGCGGAACTTTGGTATAATTGTGTCTGATAATCTTAAAGTAGCTAAACAGGTAGAAATGGCAACTGCAAAAGCCAGAAGGATGCATGAGTGTATAGAGAGAGGAATGGCCAGCAGAAAAAAGGAGGTGATAAGTCTCTGGTGCGACCTCATTTAGAGTATTGTGTGCGATTCTGGAGATCACACCTTCAGGTTGGAGTTGGTGTAGAGGGTGGCTACTAAAATAGTTAGAAGTTTTTGTTATGAAGTATATGAAGACAGACTTAAAGATCTGAATATGTATACTTTAGAGGAAAGACAGGATAGAGGCAATATGATAGAGCCCTTTAAATACCTCCATGGCATAAATGCACAGGAGAGTCTCTTTCTATTGAAGGCAAGCTCTGCTATGAGAGGACATAGGATGAAAGTGAAAGGGGATAGACTCGAGAGTAATATGCGGAAATATTTCTTTATGGAAAGAGTGGTATATGCATGGAGTAGAGGAGGTTGTGGACACGAGGACAGTATCTGAATTCAAAAAAGCATGGGACAAACGCAGAAGATCTCTAAAGGTAAAAAGGGGACTATTGCTGTTGATATGGAAGAGCAGAGTAGATAGGCCACATGGTCTTTTTCTGCCGTCATGTTTCTATGAATGTCTTGACTAGATTCTAAGCTCTATGAGCAGGGAATGTGTTCTATATGTGTTTGTACAGTGCTGCATATGCCTTGTAGCACTATATAAATGATCAATAATAGTAGTTAAAGAAAAGAAACTGAAGGCAGGGAAGAAGAAAAGCTGCAGCGATCCAGAAAGGTAAAAAAAGTAGGAGAGTGAGAGAGAAGCAAAAGGGGCAGAAAAAAAAGACACTGGTTAATATTAAGCCAACATGATTAGTGGATTTTTAAAATGCTGACCATAGGAACTTAAAAAATCTAGATATTTAGCACTAGTATCCATATAAGGGCCAGTGCAGAATATCCAGATAGGACATTCAAAAACAGTGCTGTCTGGATAGCAGCTATATTCAGTGCTACTATCCAGATAGTTTATTTATTTATTTAATAGGTTTTCTATACCACTTTCTCTTAAAATCAAAGTGGTTTACAGTATAACATGCAGTTTTTACATTAAACAATGGGGGAGGGGGCATGCATGAGCTTGGTTCAACTATTTACAGAATGAGCTATTTACATTATATTACAAACAGATTAATTAGTTGGATTGGGCGGAAGGGTAGGGATAGAGTAAGTGGAGGGTTTAGGGGGGGCAAGTGTAGATCACTATCAGGGGTAAGGGCTTGTGTTCGTTCTGTCATGTAATGTCTCCAAAATGTTCCACATAGAGAGTTGTTTACAGTTTCTTCCAGACGTCCTTGGAGTCCGAGGTGGTTCTAAGAGTCTGGCAGTGCATTCCAAAGTACAGAGGCAGTCAGGGAGAGAGCTCTTCCAGATGTGGATTGTTTGGATTTGGCGTATGCGCTGGGCGTGATGATAGTGTCAGTGGTGTTGCGCCTTCTGGGTCTCAAGCAGTTGTCTATATTAATGAGGTTCTTTAATACATCTGCCGAGAGGGATTGCTTGATTTTGAAAATGTTTAGAGTAGATTTATATTTGATACGGGAGGTAATGTGGAGCCAATGAAGGTGGTTCAAGAGAGGGGTGATGTGGTCATATTTAAATGAGCCAGTTATAATATGGTATTCTGTACCATCTGTAGGGGGCAGAGAGTGTGTTTGGGTAGACCTAGGTATATGGGGCTGCAGTAGTCCAGGATGGGTGTGATTATAGCCTGGAGCACGGTGCGGAAGTGTTCTAGGCTGAGTAGTGGTTTGAGCCTTCTGATGATACTCAATTTGTAGTAGGTGCTCTTAGTTGTCTTGTTTTTATGGGATTGTAGGTTTAATTCGCGGTCCAGGGTGACTCCGAGGTACTTTACTTCAGTTTTGATGAATATGGTGTGGTTTTTGAGCTGGATTGAGTTTGGTGGAGCGAATCCTGTGTTTCGTGTGACCATGAGGGCTTCAGTCTTAGGGGTATGTTTACTAAACAGCGCTAATGTCGCAGTGATGATATTATCATGCAATAAGTGACGTTATCGCGTGATAATGGTGCATTACCGTGCGATAACGTCACGTATCGTGTGATAACGTCTCTGGCGGTATTAAGGTGTGCAGAGGGTGGAATAAGGCTCCCAAGAGGGCTGAGATAAGGAGTCAATGGGCGGAGAGTGGGCGGGGAGTGGCCCCAGGCACACTAACGCTGTAAAATCAGGGTCTGAAAACTAACGCCACCGAAAACCTTGCGTTAGAGGCACATTTGCAGGAGAGAGAAACCAGTTCAGTCAGCAATGTACAGCAAAGGCAGGGAGACCCAGATAAGTGATAGTAGTGATACATGTGCAGTAACAAAACATGTAAAAACCAGAGAAATAATGACCAGAACCAAAATAGAAATACAAAACACTGAGCCGGCCAATAGAAAAGACATTGATAAACGGTAATCAACACTACCCATAAAGAATAAAAAGGAAGATGTCACTTTTGGAAGGGTCAATTCTGATTCCCCCCCACAAAGTGAATGTTCCAACATTGATAGTGTTGATGAGGGTTTGCTGTGGTGTATATTGGGCAGCTTGCTTATGTGGCTTTCACATGTGCAGCAACAGCAGAGTGGCCACGTAGGAAAGGGCACTATGGTGATGGTGTAAATGGGGTACAGGGGGCTGCAGGTGGCACATGCAGTGGGCCAGCTGGGGCACAGGGTAGACTAGGCAGATGCCTAGGTGACACATAGGAATGTAGAAACGGAAAAACAGCAAGACAGCAACTCACCAAGGACAAACATGCCCACGAGTGTGTGTCCCACAGTGTCCCAGGGGATAGTACCCAGCAAGTACCCCAAAGGGCACATACCATTGGCAGGCGGTGCCGGGGGGAAGCGTGGATGTCTAGGCAGGCAACCCTACCCCATATCACACACCATAGGCAGCCACCTACCAGCACACTGGATGGCCTGGGACTGCGCACCACCAGCACCACCGGCACAAGGGCATGTTAGCATGGTGGTGGAGGGGTGCTGGTGGTGGAGAGGGCAGTGGCATCTGCCCACAGCAGACCAAGGCCAAGCTCTGTTTAGGTGGGGGCCATGCACTTCAACAGACAAGGTCTGTCTGACGAACAGTCATGGTATCCCCAGGGAATGATCTGCCTCTGTGACAACAGTTTGGTGCAGTACACACAGCCAGTATATTCAGAGACAGAAAGTCACAGGTTCAAGTTCCAGCTGTGGCTCCTGCAGACCATGTCCCTATATTTTACCCAGTACTAAACCATGGTAACAAAGACGGAACCTTTATTGCAGATAAAATAAACACGCCATAAACGCCTATATTTTACTCTACAGAGCACACACACCATAAACATGTGCAATCCCTAGAGCAGAGTTTCCCAACTGCAGTCCTGGAGGGCTAAACACCATTCAGGTTTCATGCTGTCCCTAATAAATATGCCTGTGATGCACTTGTATGCACTGCCCCCATTGTATGCAAATGTATTCATGCATATTCATGACGGACAGCATGAAAACCCGAACCGTGTTTGGCCCACCAGGACCAGAGTTGGGAACCTCTGCCCTAGAGCAGTGGCCAACAGGGGCACAAACATCCACACCCACAGGCTCCACTATCCAACAGCTCATAGAGAGTCAGGCTGTTGGGCCCTGCGCGGAGAAGCATCTATCAATACTAGCACCTGCATACCTTAGCAATGCTGTCTTAAACTTGGAAACATGTTCCACATATATCAAAAGGTTGCTATGATTAAAGTCAGATAACAAATCCTATGTTAAACACAATTTGTTGACAGAGATTCATCACAGCAACCTTTCTGATATCTGTGGAGTGTGTTTCAGTGTTTGTTTCAGACAGTGTTTACCACCCCGGGGAGTGACCCTAACAGTATTGAGTACCATAGCAATGACTGCACTGTGTCCAGGGCTGCCAACCACCTCTATCTTTGCACAATGCTGACATAGGTGTGGGAGTGTGTGTATGTCTACCCAGTGTTTTGTGGCTGCCTACACTTACTGAGCCCACAATGCTTGTTTCCAGTGTTAGCCTGCCAATGTGTATGTTGAGGAACAAAGTACTGTGGGTATGGCCCATTCAGGGCAGCCTGGGCAGGATGCATTTGCTCAGGGCATAGGGCAATGGCTGGGACATTGTAGTGCCCAACCACCACCTGCACGGACAGGGTGGCCACAGCATGTCATGCTGGAAGATCACTCTCACCCTGACTGAGCAGTGACCATGGCATGGCTAGGTTCCCCCATAGTGCTATACAGTATTTTTCTCAAGAGATATCTATGAGTTCCCTTTTCTGGGGCCCAATCACTGACATACTTGCTTGGTGTGTGTGTGCTCACATCCCAGTTTTGTGCGCACGCATCTCCTCCAGGAACATGCACTATGTACTAGCTATCAGACTCTCTGCAGTTAGCATGTGTATGGCTGGGACACCTTGCAGGGTGCAGCAGATGGAGACTGACTGTGTCCTCTGCTGGTGAATGTTGGATGGTGGTGGGGGGCAGCTGAGCTTTCCCAGGCCTCCTGCCTGTCTACCAGTGCCCTATGTGACGTGTACAGATCTGCATTGACTGCCCTGTAGGGTGCCTATTCCCCAGCAGGACTGGGATTGATTGTCCCCTCTACTGCCCTCATTGCAGAGATGTAGACTATGGATCTGTGGGTGGGAGATCCTGTTCTTCACCCTGACCCACAGAGGGCAGGTTGGGTGGTGCTACATAATCTGCTTTTGGGTCCAAACACCACCCTTCTCTTATGACATGTGACCATGCAAACACAGGGTATGCCCTATTCTGGGTGCATCATAGTCCACAAGGGCTAGACATGACTGGGAAATACAGATGGACACAGGTGTATCTGCAAGGACTACCTATCACACACTGGCACTGATAGGGACCTGCAGCACAGCCTACCTCATTTATTTAACATTTCTTAAATAGTGCCTTTCATGATATCAAGGTGGTTTACATTTGAACAAACTGACACTACATCGAACAGGGCATTATAACTTGGAGATAACTATTTACAGGGAACATGGACAATGGAGGGGTTAAGTGGCTTGTCCAAGACCATAAGGAGCATCTGTGGGACTAGAAACCCCAATCCTTCTGGCCCAAGGTTGCTGTCCTCTAGTGGGATTTGAACCCCCAAACTTCCAGCTCAAGGTGACTTCCCCCCAACCACTAGACCATTCCTTCCTCCCAGCCAAGCTAGGTGCTGCGGACCTGGTGCTAGGCACCCCACCTCACCCTCAAGGTGAGCACAGGAATCGCACAGTGTCACGGTCTGTAGTTACTCTGTGCCAGTAACACACACGGTCAGTTCCCCCTACCAGGCCGGAGTGCTATAGAGGCACATACTCCATCTTGTGAGCAGATGTAGGCTGCTGATCTGCATGTGCAGTGCATCATGGGTATGGGTGGGTTTACCCTATCCTGTTAACCACAGCAGACAGTTTGTGTGGTGACTTGCAGTCTTTCTGTAGCCAGCCAGCAGTGCTTTAGACACTATAGAGATATAGCCCACTGGTTTCTTCAATGACTGTGGAGGCAGAGGTCATGGGTTTGATCCCACTGTGGTGTTATTTAATAAGGCTGTTTGAGGCATTTCCTTTTAATTTAAATCAGTGCTGCCAGCAAAAACACCCTCACAGTGCCATAGCCTAAGGTGCCTCATAGGGTGTCCTATAAAGTGCCCTATAGGGCACATTATAAGGTGACTTGGCCGACAGGGCACTTTATAATGTGCCCTATGGAGTGCCTTATAGGGAACCTTATGCGGCACCTTAGGTTACGCACAGTGAGGGTGTTTTTGCTGACAGCACTGATTTAAATTAAAAATGGAAATGCCTCAGACAACCTTCTTACATAACACCACTACCAGATTGAACCCATGACCTCTGCCTTCACAGTCATTGCAGTAACCAGTGGGCTACATCTTTATAGCTCCTAATATTGCGCTGGCATGAACTTAGGGTTAACGCACATTAACGTGCCACGGCGCCCACTATCGTGCGATACAGATTCTTGCTACCTTGCCACCGGACAGCCCACTACCTTATGTATTCTTCACATTAACGCTGCAACTAGCATCAGTAACATTAAGAAGGTTTCATAAACATACCCCTAAGTGTAGTGGAGGAGTAGCCTAGTGGTTAGAGCAACTGCCTTGTACCCAGAAGATCAAGGGTTTGATTTCCACTAGCACTCCTTGTGACCTTGAACAAGTCACTTTACCCTCCATTGCCTCAGAAGAAAAGGCTGGCAATCTACTTCTGGTGATACATCTACAAGAAAACCCAGAGTTAGCTGGGTTGCTATGAGTCAGCACTGACTTGATGGCACTTTAAAAAAAAAAGTGTAGTTGATTTTTGGGTTAGCCAACTTATCATTTCTTCTAAGCAGTCCGTCAGGTTTGAATAGTGTGGGTTGTCAAGGTTGATTGGAGAGTAGATCATTATGTCGTCAGCATATATGGTGTAGTGGACCTTGTTCCTTTTAATTATTGTGCAGATGGGCTGAATGTATAGGTTAAATAAAAGAGCAGACAGGGAGGATCCTTGAGGTACGCCCTGTATTGACCGGAATGGGGTAGAGGCGCTTGTTCCACATTTCACTTGTATTTGTCGGTTGTTAAGGTAGGAAGCAAACCAGTTGATCATGGTGTTGTATAGACCAATGGCTTTTAGTCTGTCTAGTAGGATGAGGTGGGAGATCGTGTCAAAAGCTGAGAAGATATAGATGAATATTAGGAGAAAGCCCATCCTGATCTTGTCGATACCTTTGATCAAGTGGTCAAATAGATAAATGAGTAGAGTTTCGACACTATGGTAAGGTCGAAAGCCATGTTGGTGGGGATCCAGTGGCACATGAGAGTCAATGTGGTCCTGTAGTTGACATTGGACAATTTTCTCTATGACCTTTTTGAGGAAGGGGAGGCTAGAGATGGGGCGATATTATCTGGATAGTTAAGACAGTGGTTTTTTTGTTGCTTTTTTGACTTTATGCAGTTATTAGTGGCATTACCAAGGGCAGGGTGGTGGCGGTGAGTGTGGTTGGGAGGGAGTGCCCCCCTGCCGCACCCATGGAGGCAGCATAGCAAATTTACCACTAAGCTGGCTTGCCACATTGTCTCCGCTCCAGGCCCGACCACTCTTCTCTCCTGGCTGGTCTTGTGAATTGCTAGACTTTGGCCCAGGAAAGAAGAGTGGCCAAGCCTGGAGTGAAGAAAGCACGGCAAGCCAGCTTTATGGTAAATCTGCTGTGCTGCCTCCATGGGCCCAGTTGGGGAGGGGGGGGTATGTATGGGGGTATGTATTGTGGCAGCACTGCACTGCATGTGGGGGCACCAGCCCACAGGGGGTGCTCATTCTGGGAATGCCACTGGTGGTACTGAATATCACTGCTATCTGGATAATTTCCCACTCTTCCCTTACTCTGATTAGAGATTGCCCCAGCATTATCTTAATAGTGCCAAGGTTGTCTGCGAGGACATTCAGCGGCACTCACCATATAGTGCCTTTGAATATCCCAGTCAGCAACATATTTTGTTAGCAGGGGGTAATAGGAGACTGGAAAGAGGGAGGTGACTGAGTGGAGAGATGGGTGGGGATATGGGGAGGTTTGAAAGGGAGAAGAGGGATAGGGATAGAACATGAGATAGAGAGTGGAAGGGAGCGTGGACAGTACAGGCCTCTACACAGAGACCTACACATACACACGCATATAGATTCTGCATACAACAACACTGTACTTCCCACATGTGTACTCATACCTATTTATATGCATACACATACCCCCATAAACATACACCTGAACCCCTAAACATACCCAAATACCCATGCATATTCACAACCCAACACACACAGACATCCATCCCTCCCCTTACACCCCATCACACCCACACTCCTTCATCTTACCACAGGCACACACCTTCAAACACCTATCCATATTGACCCTCCAACACACATGCCTTCTTAGACAGCCCACTGAAGCTATGGCCACAAGCCCACCCACACAGATATACAACTATATCTCTATCCTTTGTACACAAACATTTCTATCTTTATCCACTATACACACAGAGCTCCACATGCACATTTGATCCTGTAAACACAGACACATACATACCAATTTGCCGCACTTCTATGTCCCATATACCACACCCTACATGTTTCACAAATATATATACCACCTGACAGTTCCTGCCTTATACACAGCACCATACATGGGAAGCCCAATTTTGTATAGATAATCTAGATCAGAAAAGGGATATCCTAGTTGGGATGTTCAAAATTTGTAAGGTATTTTATAAAAGATACACTGAACATTGGGCCTTCTTTAAAATATTAATAAGGTTGTGGAAAGAATACATGTATTTGCAGGCACATGCCAAGGGAACAACCATTCTACAAAAAAACATATTAAAAAAGAGTAGCATCACTCAACTTTGTACAGCTAAGCAGTAGCATTTACATATGCAAGGGGCAGATGTTGTTACCTACAAATTTAAGTACTGCCACTTACACATGTTAGGTACCAAATGTTGCAAAACTGCATATCCAAGTGGAATCAATAAAGCTCCAATTTTCTTCTTTTTACAAGTGTTTCTTACTCAAGAGCTGCAAGCACAATTCTCTTCTCAATCACTCCTCCAAACCCAAGGTCCAGATGAGAAGTTAGCTGACAGTTATGTATATCTCAACAGGGCTGTGCATTCATGTATGTACTAGTGGTAAAACACAACTGCAACATGTTTGGTTCATTTCACAATTAGTGAAGCAAATGGATGTAACAATGGTTTTGGATGAACTGCCATTCATCCCATTCCCATAGCAAAGACACAGTGGTGCCACCCTGGAAAGAGGAGAATGGGAGGGATGGGGGGACAAGTTGAAGCACCCGCAACTTCACCAGTCATCTAGAAACTCCTTTAACAAGCAGCCAAAGAAGTCTAACCCTGCCTGACTTATCCAAATCCCATGGGAAACAGTGCCAGTAGCTGAGTTGGAAGAGCAAGCACAAAATCAGGGCAGAGAACCGTTCTCTCTTAGGCTTTCAGAGAGAGAGAGAGAAGATCTACTTGGTGCTACATTGCTTCAGCAAACATCATAACCCCCCATCTTGACTATGGCAACATATTATAACAGGAACTACCAAAAGAGTTATTATACCCATTTCAATTAGTGCAAAACACCGCTGGACTCTTAACGGGAACATCAAGACAACAACACATCACACCGACTCTCAAGAACCTACATTGGTTACTAATTACACAAAGAACGAAATACAAAGTTGCAATCACCATCTATAAAATTCTCCATAACTCTTCAACTCCCTGTCTTGAAGACCTAATCATAAAAACACCCTCAACAAGACCTAGAAGATCAGCGAACCAGAACCTTTTAATCATACCCCCTCCCACCCCCAAGACCAGAAGCACTCAGCAAACAAACAATGGAGCCTTCATTCTTTTTGCCCCAAAATCCCTGGAGCACCCTACCAGAAGCAATTAGATGTGCACAGTCCATACAAGCCCTGATGAACCTGTTGATTATGCCAGTTGTCATGATCTTTGTCTTCTTTACATTAAGGTGCAGGCCCATTTTGAGACTATGTTCTTTGATTGTGAGAAGCAAATGTTTCAGATCATCTTCACTTTCAGCCAGTAGTGTGGTATCATCAGCATAGCGAAGGTTGTTGATGAGTCTTCCACCAATCTTCACACCTCTGTTGTCTTCATACAATCCTGCTTCTCTGATGATTTGCTCTGCATATAAATTAAACAGGTAGGGGGAAAGTATGCAGCCTTGTCTTACACCTTTGCTTATTTTAAACATTTCTGTTTCTCCTTGTTCCGTTCGAACTGTTGCTTCTTGATCAATGTACAGATTGCGCAAGAGAACGATCAGGTGTTCTGGTATATCCATGCTTCTTAATGTGGCCCAGAGTTTCTCATGGTATACACAGTCAAAAGCCTTGCTATAGTCGATAAAGCACAAATAGATATCCTATTGGTATTCTTTAGTCTTTTCAAGGATCCATCTCACATCCGCAATGATGTCTCTCGTTCCTCGACCTTTCCTGAACCCTGCTTGCACTTCAGTTAGTTCTTGTTCCAGGTATGGTTGTAGTCTCTTTTGAATAATCTTCAGTAGAATCTTGCTGGCATGTGGGATCAGAGCGATTGTGCGATAATTTTCATAGTCAGTTGGATCACCTTTCTTTAGTATTGGTATAAGCACAGATCTTTTCCAGTCAGTTGGCCATGATGTTGTCTTCCATATTTCTTGGCAGAGCCTTGTGAGTACGGTAACAGCTGCATCAGATTGCTGCAATACTTCTATGGGAATGCTATCAATGCCTGGTGCTTTGTTCTTTGATAAGGCTTTCAATGCTGCTTCAACTTCTTCTTTCATCACCAATGGTTCCCGATCATAAGGTACAGGTAGAAACGGCTGTTGGTCCACTTGATCTTTATCATATAAAAACTCTGTATATTCCTTCCACCTTTTCTTGATCTTCTCAGCATCATTCAACATAGAACCTTGAGCATCTTATAACATTCCAATTCGAGGCTGGAACTTTTTCTTTAACTCTCGTAGCTTTAGGAAAGCCGATCTTGTTCTTCCTCTAATAGTTTCTGCTTCTATTTCCTTGCAAGTGTCATTGTAGTACTTTTCCTTGTCCTGTCTTGCTGCACGTTGGAAATCTCTGTTGAGTTCTGTGATTGTCTTTCTTTCTCCTCTGGCTTTAGCTTCTCTGCGTTTCTGGGCAATTTTCAGAGTTTCTTCAGTCATCCATTTTGGCCGTTTTTGCTTTTTCACCTTTTGTAGAGAGTTCTCGCTTTCTTCCAACACAACCTTCTTGATTTCATTCCATAACTCTTCCGGAGCTCTGTCATTTGTATCTAAAGCAGCAAATCGATTTTGCAGGCAGTCTTTAAATTCTAGTGGTATATTTTCAAGGTCATATTTTGCTGCATTCATGAGTGGTTTGCTCTTTTTCAACTTTAGCTTGAGTTTGCATACTAGTAGTTGATGATCTGTACCACAGTCAGCTCCAGGTTTTGTCTTTGTTGATGTTACAGAGCTTTTCCATCGTTGACTTCCACATATGTAGTCAATTTGATTTTTATATAATCCATTCGGTGAAGTCCATGTGTACAGTCGCCGCTTGTGTTGCTGGAAGAAGGTGTTTGAGATGAATAGATCATTGGTCTTGCAGAATTCTATCAGTCTTTCTCCAGCTTCATTTCTGTTGCCAAGTTCATATTTTCCAACTACTTTGCCTTCTTCTTTGTTGCCAACTTTTGCGTTCCAGTCACCCATGACTATCAGAATATCCTGTTTGCATGTTCTGTCAATTTCAGCTTGTACTTGTTCATAGAACTCTTCAATTTCATTCTCTTCTGCAGCTGTTGTTGGGGCATATACTTGAATTATAGTTGTGTTGATAGGCAATCCTCGTAGACGAATAGAGATTAAGCGTTCGCTGACTGCATTGTATTTCATTACAGTTCTTGCAAGTTTCTTCTTTATTATAAATGCAACACCATTTCTTCTTTGTCTTTCATTTCCAGCATAGTAGACCATGTGATCATCTGATGCAAAGTGCCCCATGCCAGTCCATTTCAGTTCGCTGACACCCAACAGATCAAGTTGTACACGTTCCATTTCATTCTTGACCACCTCCAACTTCCCTTGGTTCATGCTTCGTACGTTCCATGTTCCAATGTGTAAGACATCTTTACAGCTTCTGACTCTCATTTCATGTGCAGCTACATCAGCAGTCAGACTTTCCGAGGGCTTTGATCCAACCACATCATAAATGCTGGCTTTACTCTGAAAGGTCTTCAGCTCTTCCCCAGTAGCTAGTTGAGTGCCTTCCGACCTGGGGGTCTCATCTTCCAGCACCATAGCACAATTTGTTTTGTTGTAACTATCCATTGGGTTTTCATGGCAAGATACAGAAGTAGATTGCCGGGCCTTTCTTCCGCGCAGTTTAAGTTTGGTGTTGTTGCTGTTGTCACAAAAATGTGATCCTCCGCCGTCAACACTGTCCCATTCTGCTGCTGCCCAGATGGGTGGTTTGTCTTGGTCTGGCACCTCAGCTGAGACCTGTCCATCTTGGGAGACCCTGCCAGTAGTTAAACTACCGATAGTTTAGATCTCAGCATCATTGATGCACGCAAGCCCTCACAGCATGACAAGCTGCAAACCAAGTGAGAGTCCTGTATGCTAAGCTACCAAAATACCTTCTGCGGATGTTGCAGATGGTACAAAATGTGACTGCATGTGTAATTTTGAGGTGCAGTCATAGGGAGCCTGTGGCGGATGTATTGCATGTACTTCACTGGCTCCCAGTGGTGCAATGGTGTGTGCTTAAACTTCTTTTGGTGACCTTTAAGGTTCTTAGTGATCAGGGACCAGGCTATTTGGTGGAGGTGTTGAAATGGCATCAACTGGCTTGGACACTACCACTGCTTAATGGCCTCCATTATGCAGTGTGTACTGTTGGTAAAATGGTGGGAAAAGTTTTTTGCAGTGGCTGCCCAGTTCTGGTGGAACAGATTACCAGTGTCTTTGTGGCAGAAGGAAGATTTGTTGGCTTATAGGAAGGCCTTGAAAACCTTTTTGTTTCCTCAGTCTGGGTAAAGCAGGTGACAGGGCTGATACATGGAAGGCAGGCAGGTAGCATGATGGGGGGAGATAAGAGGTTTTTAGTGTTATGTTAGATCTGCTTTGAGGTTTTTAACTGTATGCCACCTTGAATACCTTAGGGCATATGGTGGGATACAAATATTTTAAAATAAATAAATAAACAGAAGATCTCTAAAGGAAAAAAGGGACTATAGTAGTTGGTATGGAAGGGCAGACTAGATAGGCGATATGATCTTTCTCTGCCATCATGTTTCTATGTTTCTATGCATGGAGATTGTGTACTTTCTTTACATTAAGGCCTGCTCTTTCTGAGACCACCTTGGCTATTTCTTGGGCTTGATGAAGTTTTTCTTTATGTTCGTCCAACCAGTCATTAAGGAGGTCATTCCAGAACATGAATAAGCCCTTTGGACATGCAACGTAGACGTTTTCTAGGAAAAACATCTATGACATATTCTGAAACCCCGCGCTCCTGCACGTACACAGCATTAGCACGAGGATCTCAGAACATGGGCGGGAGGAAGCAGAACAGGGGCATAACAGGAGTGTGTCTAGTATCAGGGCCGGCCCGTCAATTGAGCGAGAATGTTTTTTGCAGAGGGCCCCGCGTTTCAGGGGGCCCCGCGCAAAAAACATTCTGATCTAAAAGTAAAATTTAAAAAAAAAAAAGCTGTCTGCTGCCGCGGCCGCCGCGGCAGAATCGAGTGTGCCGCGGGGCCCCCCCTGCCCAGCAGAGCCTGCCCTCCCCTGTATCACCTCTCTCTTTACAGCTGCAGTCACACGCACCGGCTTTCAGAGCACGAGGGGAGAGTTTCTCCCTCGCTGCTCTGTTAAGCCCGCGGGGGCTGATGGGAAGTTCCGATCAGCCCCCGCAGGCTTAACAGAGCCGCGAAAGGGAAACTAGTTCCTTCGCGCTCTGAAAGCCGGCGCGTGTGACTGCAGCTGCAAAGAGAGAGGTGATACAGGGGAGGGCAGGCTCTGCTGGGCAGGGGGGCCCCGCGGCACACTCGATTCTGCCGCGGCAGCCCCGGCAGCGGCAGCAGACAGCTTTTTTTTTAAAAAAAATCAAAATTCCCCTCGGCTCGGCTGGGCTGGGCTGGGCTGGGGGGGGGTTAGGAGTGGTGATGGGCTATGGTGGAGCTAAGTCTGTATATGGGCTGATGGGATTAGGACTGGAAGTGGGTTGATGGGGGGTTAGGACTGGTAATGGGCTATGGGGGGGCTTAAACTGAAAATTGGGTGATGGGGGATTAGGACTGGAAATGGGCTGGTGGGATTAGGACTGGGAGTGGGCTGATGGGGAGGTTAGGACTGGTAATGGGGTATGGGGGGGCTTAAACTGAAAATTGGGTGATGGGGGATTAGGACTGGAAATGGGCTGGTGGGATTAGGACTGGGAGTGGGCTTTGGGGGGCTAGGACTGGTAATGGTTTGGGGGGGTTGCTAGGACTGGAAATGGGCTGGGGGGATTAAGACTGGAGGTGGGCTCATGGGGTTAGGACTGGTACTGCGCTGTGGGCTGTTGGCGGGTTAGGCTTGGTAATGGGCTATGGGGGGCTAGGACAGGAAATGGGCTGATGGGGAGGGGTTAGGACTTGAGGTGGGCTGTTGGGTGGGGTTAGGACTGCTAATGGGCTATGGGGGGCTAGGACTGGTAATGGGCTATGGGGGGGGCTCGGACTGGAAATGGGCTGATGGGGGGTTTAACACTGGAGGTGGGCTGATGGGGTTAGGACTGGTGAGCTGTGGGCTGTTGGGGGGGTTAGGACTGGTAATGGGCAATGGGGGGGATAATACTGTTAATGGGCTGTTGGCTGGTGAGGGCTGTCTGATAATGGGCTATGGGGGGGTTAGGACTGATAATGGGCTATGGGGGGGCTAGGACAGGAAATGGGCTGATGGGGAGGGGTTAGGACTTAAGGTGGGCTGATGGGGTTAGGACTGGTAATGGGCTGTGGGCTGATGGGGGGGTTAGGACTGGCAATGGGCTATGGGGGGCTGACTGGAAATGGGTTGATGGGGGTTAGGACTGGAAGTGGGCTGATGGGGGGGTTAGGACTGGTAATGGGTTATAGGGGGGGCTTAAACTGAAAATGGGGTGATGGGGGGTTAGGACTGGAAGTGGGTTGGGGGGTTGCTAGGACTGGAAATGGGCTGATGGGGGGCTAGGACTGGAAATGGGCTGATGCAGGGACTAGAAGGGAATGGATGCTGGGTGAGGCTGGAACTAGAAGGGAGCTGATGTTGGGGGAGGATTAGAATGGGATGGGGCTGGGAGAGTAAAATGGAGAGGGGAAAAATATTTTGTGTGGGAGGGATAAAAAATCTACAATTGGTCGGGTATTGGGAGAGTAAGTGGGGATTGAGGATGGAGGGGTAAAATTTGAGTGGATGAAATAGGAATGAGGAAAGAGCAAAAGGAGAAAGATTAGTATGTTAAAGCAGATGTAGAGAGAGAATGGAAAAAAACTAGAAGAGAGAAGAAAGGACAAATGGACAGCAGACGATGGAGAGTTAGCAGAAGACACGAAGAAACCAGAAGAAAGTGGCTGGAGCAATTGCAGCTGAAAAAAAATGCACAAAAGGTAGAAAAATATCTCTTTATTTTGAATTTATTAATTGGAATATGTCAGCTCTGGTAAATGTGCATCATTAACGTCTGCACTTTGTTTATTTAGTACAAGAGCAAATTAATGTATAGTTTTATTTCTACAGTGTTGTACATTCCAAGTTTGGCTTTTGGGATTCCCAGTTTAATTATTGTCTTCCTGTTTCTAAATTGTGATTCCTTGTTTGGTGATGGTCTATGTTCTGCATGTGTAACTGAGCTGAGGTATTCTGTTTATGTAATTCCTATTTGACATTGCCACTTGTTCTCTTTCCCCAGTAGGTCATGTATTGTTGTTCTCTGAAATTTATTGCTTTAATATTTGCATGTTTCTTTTTGATAGGTAGGGTATGGTGCTTTGTGAGTCCTGGTAGTGCTGTTAGGATAAGGCGGGTTTGCTATGGGTTCTAAATGGGCAGTGTTTGTAGTAGTTCCTAATGTGTCTGGTGGTTGGCACTGGATTATAGTAATGTAGAAATCTTTTAGTCTTTCTTTATCCATACACTCATTAAGAGGCATGTTTACTAAAAGTTAGTATATGGTAACATTATGCAAATATTTATGCAAATGAGGCCCCTTATGCAAATGAGGCCACGCACCGAGTCTCCGCACATGGCCCCGCACCCCCCTTGGGCCGCCCCTGGCTAGTATCAGAGATGTATAAAGCTTATTCCAGAGAGGCTTATGTACGTCTTTAGTGTTTCCCACAGATGTCCATGTTATTCCTGCAGAAACATGGAATAAACCACAAATACCAGGGACCACAATATAGGATACCAGCTTCCACTCTGTAATCTTAAATTCTATAATAATAGACACTCCAAAACATTAGCCAAGTTAAAAAGTAATTTTTGTCAGACATTTAGATGAGGTCACTATTGAACAGCTTCCCCCTGAAAGTCCAAGAAAGGGCTGATTACATCTATGAATCTAAACGTTTGTTTATAAAATATCAGGAACATGGATATCCAAATTCTGTGATAAAAAGTGCTTTTTACATGGCTGAGAAGTTACTGCGGGGCAGCTTTGACCTGAAGCAGGGGATTATCTTGTATACCCCGAAACGTGTCACGTCATCTTTCCGCTGACTGCGGCGTTATTATACAGCCTTCTTCATGAAAAGGATTCAGCTAAGTAACATACTTTGATGCTGCTTCCGAAGTGGTTTAAAAGTGTCTTCTTAATTAAATAAAATGGACGGGCCACGACGGCATGGGGCATGATCCTCTTAGCTTGGTTGGCCTTTCCGACAAAAAATTGGTTACCTGAAAAGCTTTTGAAGAACGGGTTTATAAGTACCAGGGTTTGTTTGTGTAAATGAAGGATATAATAAAACAGTATTTTTTTTTTTAGTGCCATTAAGTCAGTGTTGACTCATAGCAACCCAGCTACCTCTGGGTTTTCTTGGCAATGTATCACCAGAAGTAGTTTGCCAGCCTTTTCTTCTGACACAATGGAGGGTAAAGTGACTTGCCCAAGGTCACAAGGAGTGCCAGTGTGAATCAAAACCTTGATTGTCTGGGTACTAGGCAGTTGCTCTAACTACTAAGCTAGTCCTCCACAAGTATATGATGGCAGATAAAGACCAGTATGGCCCATCTAGTCTGCCCAGCAAGGCGGCAAGAATAGGTGCTCCTGCCATTCTGTGCAGGACACCCCTCACCATGCCTTCGTTTAGAGGTGTACCCATCACTCGGTGTAGATCACCCCTATTTGTTGAGATATAAGAGATTGTTATGTTTATTTTGATTTTATCCTCCACTGTGTCTGTCCCATGTCATTTTGAATTCTGTCACTGTATTTTCCCCACCACTTCCATCGGGAGGGCATTCCAAGCATCCACCACCCTTTCAGTAAAAATGTATTTCCTGACATTGCCTTTCAGTATACCCCCTTGCAACTTCATATTATGCCCTCTAGTTTTGCAGCTTCCCCATCTTTGGAAGAGATTTGTTTGTCCATTATACTCTTTAATATATATTTCAGCTCCTATTAATCATGATAACATTTCAGAGTTGGTTCCAGGGGTTGAGCCTTATGCCCCAATGGCTGTCAGAATCTATTGTTTAGCTTTGAATGCCCTGCTCTTTGCTGCCCCTCAAAAAAGCTGCCACCCTAAGTGACTGCCTAGTTGGGAACCACCCCGCCTACAAGCCCATCTAATGCCCCATTGCTAAACAGCTAGCATCGGGGTATTTGGGGGAAGAGCAGGGAGTAGCAATACCAGTTAGCTGGTTAGTGGCAATATTGAGCCTAGCTGTCCTAACTTTAGGCATTTTACCTAATCAGCAGCAGGTCAGTATCAGTGCTGCCTGAATAGCTAAAAGACGATTTAGCCAAACCAGATATTCTATGTCACTAGCCGGATATGGCCCGTCACTGAATATCTGAGCATAATTTAAAACGGCAATGGCCAGCCACTTTAACAGCATTGGGGGCCACTGCTGAATATACCCCCCCCCCCCTCAAATGCATACTTTTGTGCTCCACCTAAACTTTGCCTTCTGCACGCCACTGGCACAGCATGGACTATCACGTGAAAGCATGTATTTTTACACTTTTCCAAATGTAAATGATTAAAATGCCACCAAAGTAGGCAAAATTGTGTACTCTCTTATAAAATGACCACCTACATGTGTATCTACATATTTTATAAAATATGTATATATATCACCTCTCTGCCTCTGTGTCATGCAAACTATGCATCCAGGAATGCCGACATGCAGATCAAGTACTGTATAAATAGGCATATCCTTTCTACTCACCTACTCTTTATGTGTACATGTGGTTGTGCAGTTTTATACAAGCCCTGTCTTTTCATAAGGAAAAGCTTTATAAAATTACCTTCTTAGGGGGATGTTGCGCATGAAATGAGAGTCAGAAGCTGTAAAGATGTCTTACACATTGGAACATGGAACGTACGAAGCATGAACCAAGGGAAGCTGGAGGTGGTCAAGAATGAAATGGAACGTGTACAACTTGATCTGTTGGGTGTCAGCGAACTGAAATGGACTGGCATGGGGCACTTTGCATCAGATGATCACATGGTCTACTATGCTGGAAATGAAAGACAAAGAAGAAATGGTGTTGCATTTATAATAAAGAAGAAACTTGCAAGAACTGTAATGAAATACAATGCAGTCAGCGAATGCTTAATCTCTATTCGTCTACGAGGATTGCCCATCAACACAACTATAATTCAAGTATATGCCCCAACAACAGCTGCAGAAGAGAATGAAATTGAAGAGTTCTATGAAAAAGTACAAGCTGAAATTGACAGAACATGCAAACAGGATATCCTGATAGTCATGGGTGACTGGAACGCAAACGTTGGCAACAAAGAAGGCAAAGTAGTTGGAAAATATGGACTTGGCAACAGAATGAAGCTGGAGAAAGACTGATAGAATTCTGCAAGACCAATGATCTATTCATCTCAAACACCTTGTTCCAGCAACACAAGCGGCGACTGTACACATGGACTTCACCGAATGGATTATATAAAAATCAAATTGACTACATATGTGGAAGTCAACGATGGAAAAGCTCTATAACATCAACAAAGACAAAACCTGGAGCTGACTGTGGTACAGATCATCAACTACTAGTATGCAAACTCAAGCTAAAGTTGAAAAAGAGCAAACCACTCATGAATGCAGCAAAATATGACCTTGAGAATATACCACTGGAATTTAAAGACTGCCTGAAAAATCGATTTGCTGCTTTAGATACAAATGACAGAGCTTCGGAAGAGTTATGGAATGACATCAAGAAGGTTGTGTTGGAAGAAAGCGAGAAGTCTCTACAAAAGGTGAAAAAGCAAAAACGGCCAAAATGGATGACGGAAGAAACTCTGAAAATTGCCCAGAAACGCAGAGAAGCTAAAGCCAGAGGAGAAAGAAAGACAATCACAGAACTCAGAGATTTCCAACGTGCAGCAAGACAGGACAAGGAAAAGTACTACAATGACACTTGCAAGGAAATAGAAGCAGAAACTATTAGAGGAAGAACAAGATCGGCTTTCCTAAAGCTACGAGAGTTAAAGAAAAAGTTCCAGCCTCGAATTGGAATGTTACAAGATGCTCAAGGTTCTATGTTGAATGATGCTGAGAAGATCAAGAAAAGGTGGAAGGAATATCCAGAGTTTTTATATGATAAAAATCAAGTGGACCAACAGCCGTTTCAACCTGTACCTTATGATCTGGAACCATTGGTGATGAAAGAAGAAGTTGAAGCAGCATTGAAAGCCTTATCAAAGAACAAAGCACCAGGCATTGATAGCATTCCCATAGAAGTATTGCAGCAATCTGATGCAGCTGTTACCGTACTCACAAGGCTCTGCCAAGAAATATGGAAGACAACATCATGGCCAACTGACTGGAAAAGATCTGTGTTTATACCAATACTAAAGAAAGGTGATCCAACTGACTGTGAAAATTATCGCACAATCGCTCTGATCCCACATGCCAGCAAGATTCTATTGAAGATTATTCAAAAGAGACTACAAACATACCCGGAACAAGAACTACCTGAAGTGCAAGCAGCATTCAGGAAAGGGCGAGGAACGAGAGACATCATTGCGGATGTGAGATGGATCCTTGAAAAGACTAAAGAATACCAAAAGGATATCTATTTGTGCTTTATCGACTATAGCAAGGCTTTTGATTGTGTAAACCATGAGAAACTCTGGGCTACATTAAGAAGCATGGGTATACCAGAACACCTGATCGTTCTCTTGCGCAATCTGTACATTGATCAAGAAGCAACAGTTCGAACAGAACAAGGAGAAACAGAATGGTTTAAAATAAGCAAAGGTGTAAGACAAGGCTGCATACTTCCCCCTACCTGTTTAATTTATATGCAGAACAAATCATCAGAGAAGCAGGATTGTATGAAGACAACAGAGGTGTGAAGATTGGTGGAAGACTCATCAACAACCTTCGCTATGCTGATGATACCACATTACTGACTGAAAGTGAAGATGATCTGAAACATTTGCTTCTCACAATCAAAGAACATAGTCTCAAAATGGGCCTGCACCTTAATGTAAAGAAGACAAAGATCATGACAACTGGCATAATCAACAGGTTCATCGTTGAAGGAGAAGAAATTGAAATTGTGAACAACTTTAACCTACTTGGATCAACTATCAATAAAGAAGCAACAAGCAGTCAAGAAATCAGACGACGCATTGCTCTTGGCAGAATGGCTATGAAAGACCTAGATAAGATTCTCAAGAGCAGAGATGTCTCTCTCCATACAAATATTCGACTTGTTCAAGCCATGGTATTTTCAATAACATCATATGGATGTGAAAGCTGGACAGTGAAAAAGATAGACAGGAAGAAAATTGATGCCTTTGAATTATGGTGCTGGCAGCGAATACTGTGTATACCATGGACTGCCCGAAGAACAAACCAGTCGGTACTAGAGGAGATCAAACCTAAGCTTTCTTTAGAAGCTCAGATGACAAGACTTCGACTTTCATACTTTGGACACATCATGCGAAGAGAGAGATCATTAGAGAAAGACATTATGCTTGGCAAGATAGAAGGTCAACGCAAAAGAGGAAGGCCAGCAATGAGATGGATCGATACAATAACAGCAGCTACGGGTACCAGTCTGTCAACAATGAGCCACCTGACTGAAGACCGAACACAATTTAGGATAGCTATCCAGAGGGTCGCCATGAGTCGACTCCGACTCGACGGCACTTAACAACAACAGGGGGATGTTTACTACACTGCATTAAGTGTCAATGCAGCAGATAACTTGCATCAAGCGTACCATGTTAATAGCTAACACAGGCAAAATGCAGATAGCACAGTGATTTGCAGACTGTGCATTAACTGTGTGCATGGGTGGGATATGGACAGAGATTGAATGCGTCTGCAATGCACAGTTACTGCATCATTGGCAGTGTGCGGTAGCTGCATGCTTTGCAGGCATTGCAGGTGCTACTAACGCCATCTCAATGGGTGGCGTTAGCTGCATCCATGATGCTGCTGGACCATGTTCTTTGCATTTTGTATATGTTATCGGCTGGGAAAATGCTGTGCCTCCCCCCAACAGATAACATATGGCTTTTGCAGTTAACATGGAGCTATATTTATTTATTTAACTGCATTTATATCCCGCTTTTCACCGGGTCAAAGCGGTGAAACATATAACTTAGGGGGGGGGGGGCAATTTTCAGGGTGGGGCCATCACCACGGGCAACAATTAATGATTTGGGTAGACATAGACATGTATATTTCTGCTGAATCTAAGCATTGGGTCATGCGGAAGGGGTGGTATTTCTGTTCAGAGATGTTCACTGAATAGGATTGTCTTCAGCTGTTTCTTAAATGATGTGATGTCAGCGTTGTTCCTGATGTGGTTTGGTAGAGAGTTCCAGAGGGATGGAGCATAAAGTTCAAAGGCTCTGTTGCAGGTCCGTTGTGTGGATTTGGTTCTTTTGTGGGGGACCACGATAGAGTTATTGGAGGAATGTCTGGTTGGTCTGTTGTGATGGGCGAGGCAGCAGGGAGTGGAGTGAGGTGTTTCTTGTTTGGTGGATAGTTTTGTGGATGAGTAGGATAGCTTTGTACTTGATTCTTGCTTGTATTGGAAGGAAGTGGAGGTCTCTTAGGATTGGGGTGATGTGATCCCATTTTTTTGCATTCTGAATAATCTTTGCTGTGGTGTTTAAGGCAGTTCGGAGGGGGTTGGTGTGTGAAGCAGGAAGTCCATGATAGATTATGTTGCAGAAATCCAGATGAGGGAGTGTCACAGCTTGCATTACTGTCCTGAAGTCATGAGGTTCTAGGAGGGGTCGGAGGCGTTGAACAGTTTTGGCTTTGTGGAATATCGTCCCAGCGGTTTTGTTGATTTGTTGTTTAAAGGTGAGAGCTTGGTCGATGATGACGCCTAGATATCTTATTTGTGGCTGGATTTGAATTTGCGTGGTTCCCATGTCGAGGTGGGTAGGTGGTTTGAGGTCGGGTTCTTTCGTCACTATAAGGGCTTCGGTTTTCTTTATGTTGATGGATAGGTTGTTCTCCTGTAGCCAGTTGGCCACGTCGTTGAAGCAGGCTGATAGCTGGTCGTTTTTTGGGTTGGCGGTTGTAATTGGTGCGTAGAGCATTATGTCGTCTGCGTAGATGTGGAAATTGATGTTGTGGGTGTGTATGATTGAGCATAGTGGACGGAGATATATGTTGAACAGCATGGCTGATAGGGTGGACCCTTGGGGTACTCCTTGGAGTTGTTGGTAGGGTATGGACTAACGCGCTGCCTTAACAGCAAAAGTCCAATGCGCTTTACTAAACGTGCCCCTTAGAGATTAAGGTTAAAATAAAATGATCTTTTTATCACATTTATAATACAACTATATAATACCCTCTGAACAATTCATGAACTACACTACATTTTTAAAGAAAAGGCAGTTAATATGTTATTTATATAGAGCATTGACTGGAAAATGTGGATTGATACCATGGCATGGTGCGAGGCCTTGCAGTGCAGTTCTCGCAACTTTCTGAAATAAAACTTAAATTTCCCATCTTTTCTTCAACAAACCTTTCCACCAAAATTAAAATGTCTTGCTTCAAACCCACCGATCTGGTTTAAGAACCTCTATAAATGTGAACAAACATCCACTGCATAGCCACTTCACCCTGAAGAAAGCCACAGCATGATGGCTGAAAGGTCAGTTCCACTTACTAAGACGCGACATGACCCGGAAAACTGCAAAGATCAAGGCAAAAAATGCCTTCTTTGGAGGCTGAACCCGCCCCCTCCTCCATCACATGGGAAATTATGGAACATGCAGTGTGGAGTCAACAGACTGACCACGTATTTCAGGAAGCACTGTGGGGGGAGGTCAGTCTGCTAAATAAGGAAATTTTTGCTTTTTCTTGATGTACGGGCATTTTTAATTGTTTCACCTACTTGATTTATAGGTGCACATTGTATGTAAGAACCTTTTTATGTGCTTGCGCAGGCACAACTGTATTCATGTTAATCCATAGGCATACATGCATAGAAGCGATTTGCACATATTTTACATTTTTAGGTGTCCAAAAAACCAGAATGCATGCTCATGAATGCACATCCCTACAAGCTTACCTTGTCTACTGACATCAGTATTTTTCACAAGTAATATCTTTCACTTCTCACCTGGCCTTGGTTCTCTGATTTCTCCAAGGGAAGACATGTATTTCTGGCTCCTAGTCTCTAGACTCAGTTCAGTAATTGCTCCTTTTTAATTCTCTTGTTTTCCATCCCTTCACTTTTATCAATTGATTTTTCCACAATGTATCTGTCTCATTCTGCTGACCTTCATCCCCCTTTTATGTGACATATCCATCTTTCCAGATCTTCCTCTACTACTGCCCTGCTCTCTACACTGAGCAGAATATTGCCATCAAATAAAGTGGACCATGAGAGCATCTTCTGAATATCCTTTGTTGTCCATCCTTTGCTAGAATAAGATGAAGGGACACAGGATTGGCCCTTCCCTCTCTCCTTCTTTGGAAAACGTGCAACTATTCCACAGACTCTTCTCACCTGAATCCTGCTACACTGATATGTGTCTGTCACCCACCTTGTATAAATCTCTGGTACGTAAATCCCTCTTTTACATCCACCCTCAAATCATTTCCCTGGCCCCATGTAATATACATTTTCACAAGCAACAAATGTGCAGGGTCTTTCTTCTTTTTTCTATAATTCTCCATAAAGATAGTCAAGACGAAACTTACAACTATGGTTGAACTTACTTGCCAGAACCACAGCTGATTTGCAATGTTCACCAAGTTCTTTATCCTCTTCTCCATAATCATCCTATAACTTTATTATGCGGCTCATTTATGTTATCTTGCTGTAATTACTGAAATTCTGTAAATCCCTTTTCTTGTGTAGTCTGGGATCATTTAGCTTTTCCATTGTTTACAAACTGCTACTCTGTACAGTTCTTAGTACAGTACTTTCAGTCTCATTTCCTTCATCTTCTTGATTGCCTTAATTGGTACTTCATTTAGGCCTGAAGAGTTCCTTTTCTTTATCATCTCTGCCACTTCCTATATCTTTATAAGATTTGTGCTCCTCACAATGAGAGGATCCTGCATTTATTAGTGTAGTAACTTGACTGAACCATTTGCTATAATGCTGCCCTCTAGGAATGGCCAAAATGTTGTTCTCCAGGGTTTTGGTCAATATACAAGAGCTGTGCAACACCCTGCCTGTGTTTGAGTCATTACAGTGGTTATGCCCGCTGTTTGGCCATAACTTCAAAAGCAATGCTGTCTTTCAGTCTCTACTCTTGGTGAAAGATTAGGGTTCCTGAAAAGAAACCAGCATACACTGGAAGGCCTTTGGCACTTAAACCCCACTTACTCCTCTTCCGCTTCTCCAAGTAACAGAGTTCAGGTCAGAATGTGTGCTCTGAACCAAAGGGTTTATTTAAAGAACTTAAGGGTCACTGATAATAATAGCAAAATACAGAACTGTGTAACTATATTATAAGCAGTTGAACTCCTTTCTCCTTACTCCAAATTATACTACATGTAGTTATGCTTCTTTCTTAGAAACATAGAAATATGATGGCAGAAAAAGAACACATGGCCTAGTCCATCCTTCCATATCAACTACAATAGTCCCCTTTTTGCCTTTAGAGATCCTCTGTGTTTGTCACATGCTTTTTTGAATTACGATACTGTCTTCGTGTCTACCACCTCCACTGGGAGACTACTCCACACATCTACCACTCTTTCCGTAAAGAAATATTTCCGCATATTATTCCTGAATCTATCTCCTTTCACCCTCATCTTTTGTCCCCTCATAGTACAGCTTGTCTTCAATTGAGACACATTTATGCCTCGGAGGTATCTAAATGTCTCTATCATATTGTCCCATCCCGCTTTTCCTCTAAAGTATACATATTAAGATCTTTAAGCCTGTCCTCATATGCTTCATAACGAAGATCACTAAACATTTTAGTAGCCTCCCTCTGCACCAACTCCAACCTGCTTATATCCTTGTGAAGGTGTGGTCCCTAGAATTGCATTCAATACTCCAAATGAGGTCACAGGAAAGACTTATACAGAGGCATGTTCACCTCCTTTTTTCTGCTGGCCATTCCTCTCCTTAGACACCCAAGCATCCTTATGGCTTTCACCATCGCCTTTAGCTACTTTAAGATCATCAGACAAAATTATGCCCAGGTCCCACTCTTCTGTGGATAGAAGTACCTTGTATCGCTCCTTTTGATTTTTGCAGCCCAAATGCATGACCTTGCATTTTTTTGCATTAAATTTCAGCTACCAAATTCTAGACCATTCTTCATGCTTAGCTACATCCCTCCTTTCTTTCTCTTTCTGTAAACTGGTCATGTTGCTCCAGACTTGTTCAATCTTGGTCTTGCCCGATTTCCACCAACATATTTAGGAATCTTCACATTGTCAACTTTTAGCTCTCTCCACTGCCGTCTTATCACCTCTTTCCTCCACTATGTCATCTGAGTCTGTTGATGGGGCAATATCCTCCTATAACACTATACTCTCCTCTGCTCTGGATGCACTGGCTCCTCCCATTCCATGCCCTGTGAGGTGTACCGTACCTCAACCCTGGCTGTCCTCAACAACCCACTACCTACGTGCCTGTGCCTGCTCAGCTGAGCGCCTTTGGCTTAAATCACGTAACTACATTTCAAATTCATGCTAACCTCTTTCCAGTCAGCTATAGTACTCGCCAAGCAAGAGTACTATGTCTATCTGACTAACTCTCTTGCCTCTGACTCTCGCCGTCTCTTTGCAATATTCAACTCTCTCCTCAAGGTCCCTCCTCCCCCAATCCCTCCTTTACTGTCTGCCCGAACCTTGGCTGACTACTTTCATGACAAAGCCCAGAAGATTAGCCTTGAATTCTCTGCAGGGTCACTACCACATCATCTTCCCCCTCTTCAGTCCCATATCTTTCCCTCATCTTCAGTCACCCTTTCTTCCTTTTCTGAAATCACTGAGAAGGAAACTGCAAATCTTCTCTCCTCCTCCAAACTGACTACTTGCTCTTCTAATCCCTTCCCCACCCATCTACTAAGATCTGTCTCTTCCGCCATCATCCCTTCCATCTGTCATATCATTAGCCTATTTCTTTCTACTGCAACTGCTCCTATGGCCTTCAAACATGCTGTGGTTACACCTCTCCTCAAAAAGCCTTCACTAGATTGTACCTGTCCTTCCAGTTATCGACTTATCTCTCTCCTCCCCTTTGCTTCAAAACTACTTGAATGAGCAATCCACCACCATTGTCTTGACTTTCCCCTCAAGACCTTCTGGACCCGCTGCAATCTGGCTTTCATTCTCTATATTCCACAGAAACAGCTCTTGCCAAAGTCTCCAGCAACTTGTTCCTCACCAAATCCAAAGGCCTCTACTCGATTCTCATCCTTCTTGATCTTTCTGCTGCCTTTGACACTGTTGATCACCACCTTCTCCTCAATACCCTGTCCTAACTTGGATTTAGGGATTCTGTTCTGTTCTGGTTTCGTCTTATCTCTTTAATTACACTTTTAGTGTCTATTCCGGTGGTTCCTCCTCTACCGCCATCCCATTTTCAGTTGGTGTACTTCAGGGCTCTTTCTTGGGACCTCTCCTTTTCTCTCTCTACACTTAGTCCCTTGGTACACTTATTTCCTCCCATGGTTTTCAGTACCATCTTTATGCTGATGACTCTCAGATCTACCTTTCTGTGCCTGAAATTGCTCCAAGAATCCAGTTCCGGATCTCTGCCTGCTTATCCGACATTGCTGCCTGGATGTCTTACTGCCATCTGAAACTGAACATGCCCAAAACTGAGCTCCTAATCTTTCCCCCTAAACCCACCTCCCCCTTTCCTCCCTTCTCTATTTCTGTGAATAGCACTATACTCCTCCCTGTTTCCTCAGCTGACAACCTTGGGGGTCAGCTTTCTCTACTCTCTCTTTTTCCACACACATCCAAAAGAAAGCTAAAACCTGTCACTTCTTTCTTTATAACATTGGCAAACTTCATCCCTTCCTTTCTACACACACTACTATGACACTTATCCACTCTTTAGTCACCTCCCTTCTAGACTATAGCAACCTCTTCCTTGCTGGTCTCCCTCGGAATCATCTCTCACCCTTTCAATCTGTTCAAAACTCAGCTGTACAGCTAATCTTCCGCCAGCCTCGTTATGCTCACATAATCCTTCTCAAGTCACTTCACTGGCTCCCTATTCATTTCCATATCCAGTTCAAACTTCTCCTACTGACCTATAAGTGCATTCAGTCTGCTGCTCCTCACTACATTTCCTCTCTTATCTCTCCCTACACCCTTCCTCGGGAACTCTGTCCTTTCTGACAGATCCCTTCTATCTGTCCCCTTCTCTTCTACTGCCAACTCCAGACTTTGATCCTTCCACCCTGTTGTTCTTTCTGCCTGAAACAAACTACCTGAGTCTGTGTGTCAGGCTTCATCTCTGGGCCTTTTCAAATCCAGGCTGAAAACTCGCCTCTTTAAGGCCACTTTTGGATCCTAATCTGCTTAGTCTCCAAACATTATGTCATTGGTAAGAGGTACATCCCTGTTTTGAAAAATTACCAGAACACTTACAGGTCAGATTGTAGTAATCTAGTTGGACTATTGGAGGTGTCTGATGCTTAAAGGGGTAGAGTCTAAGGGGTCTCTACAGATGGGAAGAAGGCCAGTTTCCTGTTTCAAATGGTTTGAATAACTGAAACAAAAAGGCAGCAGCCCAGTTTCATCAGACTCAAAAAGCACTGGTGAGGGAGGAGGCTTTCCTCTCTTCTCCAGTATCGAGATGTGGATGCAGAGGGTCATACAGTTCAGTTCCTGTTGGCAATTCTTCTACAATTTTACTATAAGAAGATACTCCTAAAGGGTTCAGTAATGGAGTGGTGAATATTTCCAATCCGAGGGAGTAAACCTTTTGCTCTCAGTCTCTCTTTCATGAAGCGAGAGGATCCTGATCTGAGTTCTATTCATGAACAAAGATCATTGCAGGCCTAGCAAGAAGTGTGTTTCAGGTACTTATCTAGTGGTTTCAAATAGCATAAAAGATGAAATGGATAAAGGAGAAAGACATCTCTCTAATGTTTTCTCCACAAGGCCAAAGGAGACAGAATTAAAGAGCCAAGCATTTGGAGAAACAGGTATAACAAGAGTCTTTGACCAAACAGTGAGGGAACCTATAGTCCAAAAAAGGCAAGGATGGTGTCCCAGGAGAGTGTGCATAAGGATCATAAATCCATTTCTGCTTTGTAACTCTTATCTTGTGGAGCTTCAACCATGCATGCTGCAATTGCTTTGTTTTGCTTAGAGGACATTTCCCAATAAAGAACACTTAAACTGCATTCTCAACCCAGTCCTCTGGGATCCCCCAGGCCAGCCAGGTTTTCAGGATATCCACAATGAATATGCATGAGAAAGATCTGCATCCAGTGCACACAGATCTATCTCATGCATATTTATTATTATTATTATTTAACAATCATTTATATCCCGCATCTTCCGGAGTTCAGGTGCGGTTCACAATTGAACAACAGTCAACAAAGCAAGAGCTTGTTTTTACATGGAACAATTTTTTGACAATAAACAGTGTAATGCTTAAATACATAACAGAACAATATAATGGTTAGATACATTATGGAACAAGAACAAATACATTATAGATACATTATGGAACAAGAACAAAGGTTAATAACTATTTACAATTTCAGAGTTGTAAGCTCTATTGGATTGAGTCGTCGTTATTTACAAGTAAATGTATCTGTTGAGTTATGAGGTTTAGCTTTATTCGTTTGAGCGTGTTTTAGCCTTTTTCTGGGATGATCAGTGGATTAGCTATGGTATTGTAATGCAAGGTGAAGAGATAGGTTTTCAGTTTTTTACGGAGTTCTATAATTTCTGTTGATGAGCGTAGGTCCTCCGGGATGGAGTTCCAAATGATGGGGGCCGCATGTGAGAATGCTCTGTTATTAGTTTGTTTGTTTGCTTTTATAAAGTCATTTGGTGTCTTTAATTTATTTGAGTGTCCTTTTCTGTGGGAGACTTTTTGTGTCTCCTTACATATAAGTTTGCTTAATGGGATTGGCGCCATGCCATTTTGGGTTTTAAATGTGGTTATTACAGTCTTATATATTATCCTGCTTTGTATTGGCAGCCAATGCAGGGATGCTAATATTGGGGTAATATGCTGGAGTGAATTTACATTCATTACAATTCTGGCTGCTGCGTTCTGTGCTAGTTGTATTCTTTTGATGTTTTGTTTCGTTATGCCTAAGAGAATTAGATTGGAAAAGTCAAAATGCGGGGTTATGGTTGCCTGTATTATATTAATGAAATCTTGAAAATATACCAGTGGACGTAGTTGCTTGAGTATTTTAAGTTTGAAGTAGACTTTCTTTATCGTGTTTCTTATGTGGGTATTCATCGTAAGGTGTGTATCTAGTATGACGCCTAAGTATCTTATTTCATTTTTTATTGTGATTTCATGGTTTTGTATTGTTATGTGGGTTGGCGGAACGTATGATTGATTTTTTGTTACAATTAATACTTCTGTTTTTGAGTGGTTTATATGGAGGTTTTGTTCTTTTAGCCAGGATGTGACTTCACTAAGGCAGTCTGTTAGAAGTTTTATCGGTACATCAGGGATGGAGAATGGAATGTATAACATGATATCATCAGCGTATAGATGATAGTACACCGAATTTTTTGAATATGTCGCAGACTGGTTTTATATATATATTAAATAGGAGGGCTGATAACGCCGAGCCTTGTGGGAGTCCAATTTCTTGTTTATATGTGGTGGAAGTCTGATTAGCTATTCTTACATTTTGTGTTCTATTATGTAAATATGAGGTAAACCATTTGTGTACTGTTGTATTTATTCCTATTTGCTTTAGGTTATTAAGCATTATGGTGTGGTGGACACTATCGAATGCGGCGGAAATGTCAATAAATAGGAGAATGAATGCATTTTTGTGGTTATCAATCCCTTTGATGAGAGTATCGATTATTGTGGATATCCTGAAAACCTGACTGGCCCGGGGGTCCCAGAAGACTGGGTTGAGAACCGTAACCATACCTTGAGCTTGGAAAGGCAAATTCCTTTCCCTTATTACAGAATCCATGCCAGGGTTTTCAAGAGATCTGTGGGATTTAGCTCTGGTTTCAAGTGAACCCTCCCATTTTACAGAAGGGAGCAAAAGATAGCATATGACAGCAGATAAGGACCACAAAGTCTTGCTAACCTTTCCAGTTCAACTCCTGGTGGAAAGTCATAGAAACCAGTTTAGCTTCAGATGTACATGTTGCCAAACCACTAAATAAAAGTAGCAATTTTTAGTAGCCCAGCCTGGTGCAAGATACATGTGCACTTGTGTCCATGTACCTTGTAGGCAATTTTCAAAGGGAGGCTTATTTTATTGAATACAGTACAAAGCAGAGATTTAAGAGGGCATCAATAGAAGAAAAGTAAAACACAGAGGGCTCGATATTCAGAAGCACTTATTCAGATAACAGCATCTGCTTCCAGATAATTGTGTCTGACTGGGCTTGTCTGCTAATTTTCAACAGCACTATCCAGATAGTGCCATTGAAAATAATACTGACCAACCCCAGCACTATGCATATAGTGCGCGAGCAGAGCATGGACATTCCTGGCAATTATCCGGATAGCGATGATATTCAATTTGCTGCATAGATAAATTTTTTTTACTTGCATTTTAACAATACATTCATGAATATACTTGAATGATAATGAAACATAGCAAAACAGAAAAAAAAAACCATTATTACCAAAAATAGTCCAAGAAACAAACATAACAGCCAAACCTAGACCACAATTCAGGAACTGAAGGAGGCATCAGAAAATTACACAAGCGAAATAATACGCTTAGCATATATACAATCAAGGTGGAGTATGACTTATGCGTCAGCCAGAGTAGACGCAACAGTAACAGTCAAAGTTTCCCTAGCCAGAAGAAATTTGAGTAATTGTTTAGGCTCAAAAAACAGAAACAACTTATCTTTAAAGGAAACAACACTTTGCTGGTAATTTCAACAAAAATGACCCCCCCTAGGGAGAGGACCCTGGGTTTCAACCCCAAGAACTCTCTCCTCCGGAGTTGGGTAACCCTAGCTAAGTCGGGGAAAATACGGACATGCGAGTCAAAAAACATACCACTAAAATTCCTAAAATAAGCCTTAAGAATTAATGTTTTATCTGATTCTAGGGTTAAAGTAACCAGGATCGTGAATCGAGTTATAACCACCTCCTGGGAGCTCTCAAAGAACCCAGTCAAATCAGATGTTCCAAGAGAACATCAGAAGCCCCACCCTGGCCTTCAGTCCTCACCGACAAATACTGCCCCCTAGTAAGGGGGGACAGGTGCTCCAGGAGTATCAATAAGTCTTCCCTGAAGTACCAGTGCACCATTTCCTGAGGTGACACCAAGGGAGGAAAATTAAGTAGTCACAAGTTATTTTTACAGGTCTGGTTCTCCAGATACTCAATTTTCCTAGCAGTCACAGTACTGACCTTAATCTGGGCTTCTTGGAGGCTTCCAAGATGTCCCAGATCCTCCTCGAATTGGGCCATCTTCACCTCCTGGTCTTTAACCGCTCTAGAAAACACATACAAATCAGTTTTCATGGTAGAAATTTCCTTAGTAAGCAGCAGCAGAAGTTAACAAGGAGCCATTAGCTTGTGCTATTGCATCCCATAGTGCATCCATTGTCACTATAGTGGGCTTAACCAAACCCCGATAAACCCAGGACAGTACCTGCTCCAAGTCCACTCCTAGAGCCACCACCACCACCAAGGCAACTCCTCCAATGCCACCAACTCCAGGTAAAAGACTAGTGCCTGATGAAGCTATGGCCAGCAAGCCCTCTTTACTCCCTATCAATGGCCACTCAGTTGATCTGGGTCATGGCAGGGGGGCCGCTAGTTGGGGGAAAGAAAAACCCCTGAAGCACCCAGAACCATTGAGGAAGCCTCTTGTGGACCTGCCGAAGACACTACATCGGAGCAAGGGAAGACGAACCCACACATCGCCAAGGTCCTCTGCTCCAACACGGATTCCCCAGCTTCACCCAAGGGTAGGTGGAGCTGTTTCTGCTTTCTATACCCATTGGACAGCAGTGAGGAGCAGAGACACACAGTGCGCAACGGGACACCGCATTGGCTCAACACGCCACCGCCATCTTGCCTCCGATAACTTTCTTCTAGATAATTTTTGTAAGTGCCTTCAAGTCAATACTGACTCCTGGCAATCAAGCAGCCCCTGGGTTATCATGGCAAGGTATGAATGGAATTAAATTGCCAGGCCTTTTCTTCCATGAAAATGAAGGGTAAAATGACTTGCTCAAGGCCACAAGAAGTACCAGTGGGAATTAAACACAGATCTCTTGGGTTATAGACTGTTGCTCTAACCATTAGGCTACTCCTCCAAAGATAGGACAGAATATAGCGACTATCCAGATAATTGCTGGTGCAGTCTATACTAAATATATATATTGAGTGCTGTCTGGATATCCTCACCATATATAATTACTTTATTTAATTAACCACTATGGCTGGCATTTTTTTAAAAAATGCCAACCGCAGTGGCTGAATATATATCGACCTCACAGTATTTTCTGGAGGGAAGATCTATCTATTGCTCCTTTTCTGGATCTCATCCTTCCTTTCCCGTTCATAGTTCTTAGAAACATAGAAACATGTCAGAAGAAAAAGATCATATAGCCTATCTAGTCTGCCCTTCCATATCAAATGCTATAGTCCCTTTTTTTACCTTTAGAGATCTTCTGTGTTTGTCCCATGCTTTCTTGAATTCAGATACTGTCCTCGTCTCTACTACCTCCACTGGAAGACTATTACATACATCTAACACTCTTTTTTTGTAAAGAATATTTCTGCATATTACTCCTGAGTCTATCCCCTTTCATCCTCATCCTATGCCCCCTAGTTGCAGAGCTTACTTTCAATCGAAAGAGGCTATCCTCTTGTGCATTTATGCCATAAAAGTATTTAATCATCTTTGCCTTATCTCCTCTATCCTGCCTTTCCTCTAACATATACATATTAAGATCTTTAAATACTAACCATTTTAGTAGCCACTCCCTGCACCAATTTCATACTGTTTATATACTTTTGAAGGTGCGGTCTCCAGAATTGCACACAATACTCCAAATGAGGTTGCACTACAGACTTATACAGAGGCACTATCATCTCCTTTTTTCTCCTGGCCATTCCTCTCCCTATGCACCCAAGCATCATTCTGGTCTTTGCTGTTGCCTTTTCTATAGATTCCCATAGCATTTCTGCTATTGTTATGTGTTGCTACAATATTGCAAGGGAAATAGTAGGGAATAATCAACCTGCATGACATACAAAGCATACAACATAATAGCAACGTCTGCAGAAAGGGAATATTCATTATTATCCCTCAGCAATCCAGAGACTGTGAAATGAAAACAAATCCCCATACAGAAAGATTGTATGAGTCTTGGAAACAGTAATGCTATTGACAAGACTTCATGTCTATTCACTATCGATTCACTAAAGCACTTATAAGCCTTCAGTCCCCACATTCAGCTCACAAAAACAAGATTAAGATGTATCAGCTGGAGTTTGTCTTTCAGCTAAAACTCTTTATTGTGAGGTAGAGAATCTGAATTTGAATAAGGAATTCATTCCATTGGGAGTGGAAGAGTAGTCTAGTAGTTAGTGCAGTAGTTTGGTAACCAAGAGATTTGTGTTTAATTCCCATTGCCACTTTTTGTAGCCTTGGACAAGTCACTTTACCCTCCATTACCTTGGAAGAAAGGCCTGGCCATCTATTTCTGGTCACACCCAGGGACTTCTGGGTTGTCTGCAGTCAACATTGACTAGACTGCACGGTTGGACAAAATTGAATAAAGCATTTATTATATTCTGGATGAAGAACAGAGGAGCTGAAGAAAGTGGAGAACTGCTATATTATGCATATGGGAGCAATGAAACTGTATGAAATAATGACTGAAAAACAAGCTAAATAAAAACCTGAGGGAATGGGTAAAGAATGAACAATGAAGTGTCAACTTTCATCATCTCTCTAAATATATTTCTAAAACTTGGCTATTTCTGTTTGCTTTCAGATTGTGCAACTACAACTTAAATGAGTTGGAAAATGCACATTAACAATGATGTATTTCACTTTTCTCCATTCAGACTTGGACACGTCTGTGATAGAGATTTTGTGAAGTTTCTTACTGCGTGGTGGGGGTGAGCGGATGGTATATGTGGTTCAATGTGTTCATTCATGTCTATGGGGAGGCTTAAGTATGTCTATATGAGAAGGGGTCTGAAAGTGCCTAGAGGGAGGCTTGTGTGTGCGAGGAGAGGTGTGTGTGTATCTGAAGAAAGAAGGGTGAATGGGATACAGATACAGGAAATCTACTCTTCCTTTCCCTTCTACTGTTTCTCCCTCCAAACGTCTTACTACCGCTACTACTACTAATCATTTGTATAGCGCTACAAGGTCACGCAGCACTGAACAGACACATGTAAAAGACAGGCCCTGCTCATCTGAGTTTACAATCCAATTAGGATGGTCAACACAAAGAACTAAGGACAAGGAAATGTCAAGGGGACTGGTAAGGAAACCCATAAGAGTCAAAGCGGATCAGGATCCAAAAGCCGCCTCCAAGAGGTGAGTGTTTAGCCTGGATCTGAAAAGGGACAACTTCTTAAAACCTGTTCACCGCTGCTCACTATCTCCATACATTGGATGGCATGGGTTAGCAGCCCATGACTCACTGTTCCTCTGTCTTCTTTAGGCTTAGTCAGTGTGCATATATTTGCTTACAAATATGAAAACAAATCTAGAAGAATGGAAAGGCAAACAGATAGACTGGCCGACCCCAACAGGTCTCATGTTTTGCAAAACACATCTAAAACTATACAAGGGCTAACAATTTATAAAACTATTACAGCAAATGCATATAGATGAAAAATAAAGAGATCTGTGGTTAATCTATCTATTTATCTATCTAAATATATATATATATAGTCATGAGGCTGGAGCTAGAAAAGAAACAGTGTTGAAAAAAACTCCTGATTTTCATGGAACTCAGAAAAGGCAGAGAGCGCAGTTCCAGCGCAGCTCAGCCAGAGGGCGCATGAACAATTACACAGTACCTGAAGCAACGTGCTCTAGCATTGATCACATTAATAACAAGCAGTTTCACCTGTCCTCAAACTCAGAACATGCAAACCAGAAATCCCTTTATAAAGGAAACCAGATGATCAGTGAGAGAGGAGGAACAGGGAGAGAAACAGGAGGAGGCAAGAGCAAGTGCTGGGAAAGTGGCAAGAGCGAGGTCAGAAGGACCGGCAGCAGGACCAGTGAGAGAAGCCTGGAAGAGGAAGGCTTCCATGTGCAGCCAACTCAAGGAGACAGAATCCAAAAGAGGTATTCTCAAAGGGATAAAGTCCAGAGAGGCCAAAGGTATTGGAACGGAGTCCAAAGCCAAGCAAACCAAAGAAGCAGCTTGCCTGATGAAAGCAACTCTCCTAGCCCAAGTAAGTCTCCTATGCTAAACCAGAAAGGCACAAGGAAAGGAGATTCCTTCTACATTGATACTTTTGACAAGAAACACAGAGAGTGGAAATCCACGTCAGGTTTTCCTGGTAACTCTGATTGTAGAGCAGTGCACAGAACAGCTTGTCAGCCTGAGAAGCTACGTTGCAAGCTGAGTCCTGGGTGTGGCAGCCTACAGAAGCCAAGGTATGAAAAGCCTTTCATTATAAGGGAAAGTTTAAGTGATGAAAACCTTATGGAACTAGATAAGCCTCAGAAAGTTAGAAGAAGTAAAGCTAACCTTTTAAAAGTACTTCCCAACAGTGTGATAAGGAAGTTGTATGAGAAACAGAAGAACCCCTGTTAGGAGTTAACAGATACTGAAGCCAGTCATAGCATTGAAGAAGGTAGTGACCCAGAATCAATGGACTGTGATTGTGAAACCAGTGTTCCCATTCCTCAGAGTGAACCAATGGAATGTAACTTTTGTTCAAGAACTAGCTTGATTGCCTTGCTAGTTGTATAGAGAAAAGAGAACTCTGCATATGGTGAAGTTGATAACCATCTGTTTCCTGATGTTAATTTCTATTTGATTTGAAAGAAGCCTTAACCCAGTTAAACAGTTAATTGTGAAGCCTACAACCCTTAACTGTTTATTCACGGTGGAACCTTTTTGTTAGAGGAAAGAATTACCTTCATTTTCTTTTGTGTCTTATTTGAACCTAAAACGTTGACCGGGGAAATAAAGCCTTATTACCCTACACTTTGGCGTAGACTGTTCTTTAAGGAGTTCTGCACTACAAGGACCAGAATCCTCCTGGTCCTTCAGCTCAACCACTCCTTAAAATAAATTAAATGTCACCGGACGCCCTTATTTACTATGCCAGTAGGGACGCCTGGGGGACTATATATATAATAGACTGCTAGAGCACATTATTTTATTTCAATTTTATAACACTCCTTATCAGATACTGTTTGAGGGGTATATGAAGGGAGGTGTGAGCCCTGGAATAAGCATAGTAAATGTCTGGGAGATTGACAGTTTGGAATTAGAAGTCCAGTCCAAGAGGAGAAACTGGGGGATTCCTTATTGGGAGTTTACCTAGAGTTTTGGAAGGAAAGCATGGTTTGTGAGCTGTTTAGGAGTAGCCTGATAACCTCCTCCCCCCCCCCCCCCCCCATGTAACAAAGATAAGAAGTGTTTTGAGAGCCCTTTGTTGAAGGCTGATCACTTAGCTGGTCACAGAAAAGAAAAGAATGGAAGTAAAAGTGTTATAAGCATGGTAGCAGCAAGCCTCAGGAAGTTGTCCTGCCATTGGAGAGCCTCCTGTTACTACCTGTGAAGCGGCGTGCAAGCATTAGTAAGGGGCATTCACCAAAGAGGATCTCTCTTTCTGCCTAGCTGGCCTAAAAGCTTCTGATCTAGTAAGGGCCAGTGGCGACTCCAGTATCGAGAGCTCTGAAGGCAAATGAAACCATGCAGGAGAAAAGATTTATAACCTGGTGAAAATCTGGAGGAAAGGGTTTTTCTGGATAAATTCCTGTCACTACACATAAAGGACTTTGAACCACCTAACACAGCTAATGTCCTTTGGGATAGCCCAGTACCAGGTTCTAAGCACTGAAGAGAGTGGTGTGGGAGGGAAGGAGAGCATAGAATCAACCTTGAACCAAGAGATTATGCAGATGACGGTTACGCTAAGCTGATAATAGAAAGGAATACACACCGCACCTAGCAGTAGCTGCCAGCATCTTGAATTGTTGTAACATGTTGCCTTGTCTCCTATTGGATCCTAATAAAATAGGAGTTTGTTACTTTAACTGATTTGACTAAGCCCCTTACAATACTTACAAGAAAGAGAGCTTAACCAGGAATGCACCCCTCCCCTAAAAATGCTATAAAAATGCATCATATTTTGCAATATTAAACTTGGCTTTGTATTTATGTGCGTGTCACTCTGCCTGCTGATGACACTTTCAGTTTGTGTGACTGTCAGGACCTATTGTTTTGCTTTGACTGCTACTGCTTTTTGCCACCCCTCAGAAGCTGCTGCCCTAGGCAACCACCTAGTTTTGCCTAATGGTTGAGCCAGCCCTGCTAACCACAAAAGTATCCTTAGGGTCCACAACTTGAGTAGTTATGGAATCAACATTATCTTTGACTTTTTCCTTCCACTTGCCACTCCTAATCGTGCATGTCTTTTTCTGATGAGCGGTTTTTTAGAACTTCATTTCTATATATTTATTTATTTAGTTAGTTAGTTATATATAGTGACTACTTGCCGGTCCTAGGCGGATGCCTAGAGCCGGGTAGCATTGTGTTGTGGAAGAAATAAGGACTCTAGTTGTGGTCCAAATGAAAAGATGGGTTTTATTCCCCTTCCCTTTAGGATGTTACAGCATAAGGGACAACATAAATGAACGGTTGAATTCACCAGGTCAAAAGGGTTTTAAACCAGAAATGATAATACTGCTTTCTCTCAGCAATACAGTCCAGTATTTACACGGTGCACAATATCTCTCAGTGATACAGTCCAGAATTTCCCTGTGCACAATATCCTCAGCAATACACTCCAGTATTTCACTGTGCACAATACCCTTCAGCAATACCGTCTAGTATTTTCACTGTGCACAAAATACTACTTCTTGCTTGACTTCAATAAAGACTCTCCCAATCATCAGGCACCTCTTCCTCACCTTCCGTTGTTACAGGAATATTCTCTGTGCTACAGTTCTCCCCATGCCTGGGGGTATAACTTATTCCTGTGTAAGGACTGGGAGTCCTTATGAAACTGTACCCTGCACCTTGCCTTGGGTAAACCTCAGTAATTACCCTTGAGAGCTGCCTTGGAGAGTCCCTGGTATTAGGAGCTGTTCTGGGGATTCCTTCCCCTGGCTTGGCTATAAGAGAGACCCTTTGTTGGTTGTCTGCATGGCTTTTATCCCTGGGATTCCTTTTCCGCCCCTCTGCATAAACAGAGTAATTATCTTCTATTCTGCCAAAGATAAGTTCCAATCCGTCTGCCTCCAACCAAGGCTTTCTCTCTGCCCTGTACTTCTCTGTGAGGGAAAGCTGTTTGTGAGGCCTGGCTGATGGCCTCTCGCTCCCTCTTCCCTGGGTGCTCCGCTGTATGGGATCTCTGCTTCCTGTTAGCTGAGCAGTTTGCTTTGTTATGAGGACCTCTCTGGCTGGGGAGACCTGGCTGCAGCTTTGCTTAAGTCTCTTGGATTGGTCAGCCTGCCTCCCACCAGCAGTGGTTCCCTCACGTACCGTATCTTGTGGTAATGGCTTGGGATTTTCACTCTCAGCTTTTCTCCCAGCTTGCCTGGAACAGCAATCAGAGGTCCCTTGAGCTCTGCTCTCCACCTGGCACTTAAGCTCTGGTCTCACCTCTAACTCAGGCTCCAGCTTACTCTGCCAGTGTTCCTCCTGCTGTTTCCCATTCTCTGTCTCAGTTGCAAACTCCTGCTCAGGCTCCAATGCTCCAGCTACCAGCTCAGCCTCCAACGCTCCAGCTACCAGCTCAGCATGCAATGCTTCACCTCCAAGCTCGGCCTCAGTCTGCCTGTGTGAGATTTCACAGCTGCTTTTATCCCCCAACTCACTCAAGGTGGAACGTGACTCTGAGTTCAGGTGGGCCTGATTGGCATTTCCAATTCTCACTACGTCACACAGACTCTGTGGAATGTTTGCTTTCCCCTTTCCTGCCTCACTGCTCCGGGCCTGCAGCAACTGCCCCTGAAGCTGCCAGGTAAGCTCTTCTTCTATTTTATTTCCTAATGTTTCATGGTCTGTGTTTTGTAACTCTTGCCAGGCAAGCCCTTCCCCCACACTGTCCTTTACTATCTCAGGCTCAATGCTATCTGGCTTCTGACAAGTGAGCTTTTCCTGTATATTGTTTCTTAGTGTTTCAGGCTTAGTGCTCTCTATCTCCTGGCCAATAGGCTCATTCTCTGCACTAGCCTTTAGTACTTCACCTTTTATGCTGTCTACCCCATGACAATATATATATATATATATATATATATCTGTTTCGTGCAGGGAAACGCCTTTGAAAAGTCCCTTCTATATACCTTTTGTCCATGGATGTGATTTGGGAGGAGGCAATTGTCAGAATAGGTGCTTCTCTGATGTTTCTACTACCAGTGGCATACCAAAGGCGAGGCAATGAGTGTGGCCTACCCTGGGCACAGGCCAGGAGGGGGGGGGGGGTGCCACTTCTGGACCCTCACAGAGGAGGCAAACATGACAAGCATACCTTTGCTGGCTTGCTGAGCTGCCTTCTCTCCATGTCCAGTGGCTGTTCCCTCCCGGCCGAAGTCTCGTGAGAACAACTGCACTGTGAGACTTCAGCTGGGAGGAAACAGCTGCCAGGCATGGAAAGAAGGTAGCATGGCAAACCATCAAAATTATGCTTGCCACACGCACCTCCTCCATGGTGTCCGCTCTGGGCACCCAATAACATCAGAACACCACTGGTTGCCACCATGGTGTCTTGTTTCTTTTCCCATTGGTCCAATATGTCTCTAGAAAGCTTCATATCTACCAGGCCTCCTTCATCAAGCTGGGCAGCAAAGCAACACTGACAGTAATAAGAAAAATGTTAATGTGGAGGGAGATGATGATGATGAATACCTTTTGCCATGGTAGAAGCTCTTTGGAATTCCAGGAGCACTTGTGTTATCATTTCTGTGTGGTCCCACTGACATTGTGAGTGCAGAAACATAAGTGTGTAGAGAAGGCCCTGTCTGAGAATCCCTCTGAGGGAAAGAAGATGCTGAGTACCTTTGGCTTGGAGGGAAGCCCTTTGGAATCCCAAGAGTGTTGTCTCATCACTGTCATGTGTTCCTGCTGATGTCAAAAGTGCAGGACTGGTATGGTTATTTAGAGCAGCTCCATCTGTGGAACATGACTGCAAGGGCATAACCTGAAGGGGGTGAAGAGAAGCCAAAGCATAGGCATTGGAAAGGGGTGGGCTAGAGGTGCCCTGGTCCCACCAAAAACTATGGCATGGCAGGCAGCACGCTGCCCGCGGTGATCCTACCCCCTGCAAACAGAAGAAGAAAAGCCCCTTCCTCTCTGCCCATGGACGATCAGATCCCTGCAGACAGACAGGAAGTGTATTTGCCATGATCCCGGCCGGCAGGCAGCAGTCTGCCCACAGTGATCCCATTCCACACAGGCAGAAGAAAAGCCATGATCATGTCAAGACCTTTCCTGTCTGTGAACAGGAAGGGTCTCTACCTGTCAGGCAGGGCTTGGTTGGAGTTAAGGCATAACTTGGGGCGGTGCTTGGACTCCACCAAAGAAAAAGCCCTTCCGTCACCCCTGAACCAAAGGGAGCACAAACAGACTTTTTCATCTCCCCTCTACTCTACTGTGGTGAGCTTGTCTTGCCTATTGTAGCAGGAGGCCTAGCACAAATACCCCCCATAGTTCCTCCTGCTCCGTAAGGACTGAGCTTACCCTGGCAGGAAGCTTCAGCTCTCAGAGTCTCTGGCAAATGGGCATTCCCCCTACTCAGGAATTTAACTACTTTTTATTCCATTCACACTTCCAGGCTACTCAAATTCAGCACCTAGAGGCAGGGGTCACCACAGGGTCATAAGGGCTGAGAGAAACTTCAGCATCCAGCTTCACAGGTACTCCTACTCTGGTGGCAACAGACCCTCAAACAGCAATCATTGTTTGCCACAGGGATACTTGCTGAGAATGCAGGGGTTTGTATCTCAATATTCTCTTATGCATTCCCTCAGGCTTCAAAACAATATACAGATGGAAACACTGGCAGTGTATGGGCCAATGAAGAAAAGCTTAACATTTTTCTGGCACTTTTTCCACTCTCCAATACAGAAAGCAAGCTAGTGCCCGGAAAATGCCAAAAGGCAAAAATGCTAAATTACAGCGCACTTAAAATGCAAATTGTATGCATATCGCCGCATAAGCAGTTGTCCCCGACCTAAAAAACTGTGCTGAAACTTAGAGTTTTTACACTTTTTAATGCTGAATTTTCATGCCAGCTTTGGGCAAATGTAAGGAACCAGCTGGGAGCAAAAGTATCATCTGAGGTGAAGTTTGACACTTCACCTCAGATGATCCAGGCATCAGAGAAAGCCCCTGATGTTATCGGTGTACTGTCGGGGCCCCGATCCCTCTACCCAGCAAATAAAAAAACATTCCTAGTGGCCCTGCGGCTCGATCCCCCTTCACTCAAATAAAAATAATCCCCAGTGGCACCAATCCCCCACCCACCAATGAAATAATCCCCAGTGGCCCCAAACTATCCATCAAAATGTGGAGTGGAGGAGTGGCCTAGTGGTTAGGGCAAGGTACTTCAAGCTGGAAGGGTGGGGGTTCAAATCCCACTAGAGGACAGCAACCTTGGGCTGGAAGGACTGGGGTTTCTAGTCCCACAGGTGCTCCTTGTGGTCTTGGGCAAGCCACGTAACCCTCCATAGCCCATGTTCCCTGTAAAATAGTTATCTCCAAGTTATAATGCCCTGTTCAATGTAATTTCAGTTTGTTCAATGTAAATTGCACTGATGCAGAATAGCACAGTATATAAGAGAATGTAAATAAATAAAAAGAAATCCCTGATGGCCCAGTGGCCCCCAAACCCCTCCCATGTTGCAACCTGGGATGCACAAACTGTCCCAGGATGCAACAATGGGGTCACTCTACCATGTAAGGCATTATTTTGTCTTATATGGTAGTCTGATGCCACTCAGTGCACCCCAGGATGAGGCGAGGCATTGACATTTTTCAAAATGGCAGCTCAGGGGCAGGAGTATGTGGGCAGTGCTCCCAACCCAGATTAAAGGTACCGGGAGGGGGGGTGGAGGGGTTTGGAGGCAGCAAGCCACCAGGGATTTTCTTATTGTTTACTATTACTACCTTTTTAATCGTTTGTATGTGTTTTACAATAATTGTATATGTACACATGGTATATACTTTTGGTACATGCAGTACTAGCACACATAAATATGATTTTACAATATGTTTATTTTATTTATTTAACAGGTTTTGGTATTCCATTTTTCTGTCAGTCAAAATGGTTTACAGTTAATGAAAATTTGGGGTGCATGCAGGTTACATCAAACTTTTAAACAAGGGACTATGATGAGTGGGAGGGGGTTTGGCAGGGAATACAGTATAATTACACAGGTACACTACCAAAAAACTGCCTCCAGTTTTGCAACTGATTCCTATAGATTTTGGGGTGCTGAATCCAGGAAAAATAGCCAAAATGTTCCATCACGTCACGTTTTCTTGCAAAATTAGATTTCTTACCCAGATAAGGAATGTTCACATAATTTCTTTTTAGCCGACTGCAGTTTATTTTCTTGGCCCAAAATAGAGGTTGTAATGGTTAACTAACTAGAAACACTCCCTCATGATATTTTAGAGTGTTTTGTATTCATTTTATACATTAACAGGACAATTGGGAGGCGGGGGGCTAAATCCAGTACTCGCGCTGGCGCTTGTTCTTTCCTGTTCGCCTCGCCTCGTTCGCTCGCTCAAACACGGTGGTTGCGACATGAACGTTCCTGTCAAATTTCAGTTTCTTGCAAGTTCATTATTACCTTTTGTTTGCTCAGTCGTAATCCAGCTTTATCCGAAGTGGTTCACTACAGTTGTAGTTTGCAGTGCTGTGTATTTGTGATGGCTCACAGAGCCAGAGGTTGCGTCAACTCTCCGGACAGTTTTTGTTTTATTTGTGGGGAATATACCGTGAAAAAGCGGCAGAGGAACATTTCTGCATTTATTAAAAAAGTATATTTCGCCTATTTCGGTTTGAAGTTAGGCGATCAAGACAAACCGTGGGCTCCTCACAAAGTGTGCAAGACATGTGAGGAAGATCTACGCTAATGGATGAAAGGTAAAAAACAAGCATTTCGTTTCGGAATACCTATGATGTGGCGTGAACAAAGAGACCACAGCAGTGACTGCTATTTTTGCTCTTGCATTGTGAAGGGATACAACTTAAAAAATAAGAACGTAATAAATTACCCCAACCTTCCCTCAGCAATTAGGCCTATGCCTCATAGCAACGAAGTACCTGTGCCTGAACCACCAAATCTTTGGATCATATTTGTGTGGACGTTCTGATCATGATGAGACTCATCAGATGGCTTTTCCCGATGAGTCCAGTACTTCCGAGTTTGAAACTGAACCAGATCCGAAACCTGAACTTTTCTCTCAAGCTGAATTGAATGATTTAGTCCGGGATTTAGGACTCCCAAAAGATGCTGCCCAACTGCTAGGTTCTCGGCTTAAACAGAAAAATCTATTGTCACCAGGAACAACTTTTTATTGGTACTGCAACCGCGAGACACAATTTTTGAAGTATTTCAGCAAAGAGGAAGATTTGGTATTTTGCAACGATATATACGGAGTGATGGAAAAGTTTAAACTCAAGTATGATCCTGCTGAATGGCGGCTGTTCATTGATTCGTCAAAAGACAGCATAAAAGGTGTTCTTCTTCATAATGGCAACACATTCGCTTCAGTTCCTATTGCTCACTCTGTTATTCTCCAAGAAAAATACGAGAATTTGGCCCTGATTCTTCAGAAGATTCGTTATGATGAGCATAAGTGGATGATTTGTGGAGACTTTAAAATTCTATCCATGCTATTAGGGCAGCAATCCGGTTTCACCAAATATCCCTGCTTCCTTTGCTTGTGGGATAGCCGGGCCCGTGACCTACACTGGGGGAAAAAAGACTAGCCAATTCGGGAGTATTTGAGACCCGGTGAGAAAAATGTTCTTCATGCGAGCTTGGTACCTCGTGATAAAATTCTATTACCACCTCTCCACATTAAGTTGGGTCTCATTAAGCAATTCATCAAGTCCCTTCCAAAAGATGGTGAGTGCTTTCGGTACCTTTGCTCAAAGTTCCCCGACTTTCTGAAGCAAAGCTAAAGGAAGGAGTGTTTGTTGGCCCTGATATAAGGAAACTCATTTCAGATGGAGCATTCGCTGAAACGATGTCTGAGAAGGAAAAAGAAGCCTGGGATTCCTTCAAGGATGTTGTTCTCAAATTCTTGGGGAACAGGCGGGATGAGAACTATAAGGATATTGTTGCCAGGATGCTCAATGCCTCAAAGAACAAGGCTGTAACATGAGCCTGAAAGTCCATTTCTTGCACTCCCATGTGAACTACTTTCCCGAAAACTTGGGGCGTACAGTGAAGAACAAGGTGAAAGGTTTCACCAGGACATCAAGGACGCAGAGAGAAGGTACCAAGGAAGATGAAACACCACTATGATGGCTGATTTCTGCTGGTTGCTGCTGCGGGAAACCCCAGATGAAAAATACGCCAAGCAGCGCACCTAGAGAAGCATTTGGGGGAAGAAGAAACGGGCCCACCAGGAGATTGATTGACCCAAGAATGACTTTAAAATCTAAACTGTGTTGACAAATATCGTGTTTTTACTAAACTTTGAAATAAAAATTTGCTTGTTATTATTACCACAGTGTCGGATCTCATTTATTAGAATTTTATTTTCACACCATCGGGTGTTTGTCTTCATGTATTGCAATGGTGCGGTTTGCGTTTTCTATTCTTACATACATACCTGTACAACATTTTTTGCACATTTCTTTGCTTTGCTTTGTGTCTAACCTCGCTCTTATATGCTCAATGTTTGTGCACATGTATGTGGCTGTTTTAAGTGCAGACAATTTTGCACCATCACAGTGTGTTTTGTTGACATTATTCTTATGTGCTGCCTTGTTACAATTTTCTTTATTCTTATTTGAATAACTACTAAACAATTAGTATAAAGAATTCATCCAAGAAACTTTTATCTCGATCGCACTCAATCTGAAACGTTCACCTCAAACTGCTAACCCAATGTAGCAAAAAATCTGTACGTGATGGAGCAAATTGGTTACCAGATTTGGATTCAGCGCACCAAAAAACATAAAAATCAATCGAAACATTAGAGGCAGTTTAAAAAAAAATTTTTTTAGTGTACCTGTGTTATTGGCAGTATAGCTCGGTGTATATAGTGGCAGAGAATGTGGATGGGAGTGCCATTGCTTAGGTGGCAGGTTACGGAGGATGGGGAAGAGGGATGCTCAGTGAAAGAAGTGGGTATTCCTGGTGAGGGTCACTCAGAAGAGCTGTGCCATAGTGTTCTTGAAAAGATATGCCTTTAGGAGTCTTTTGAAGGCAGGGTATGACTGAATGCTCTGCCGTGTGGGGGGTAGAGTGTTCCAGAGGGTGGGAGCGTAGAGGGAAAGGCTCTCATGTGAGCATGTTGGGTGCTTTTGCGGACCTGGGGTGGAAGGTGAAGCAGATTTAGCATTTTCTGTCAACGTGGTCTATTGGTGCTTGGGCAGCTGATCAGTGTCTGCAGGTGCTCAGAGGTAGCATTGTTGCGAGCCTTGTGGATCATGGCCAGGACTTTGCGCTTAATTCTTGAGGCTATAGGAATCCAGTGAAGGGATTTTGAGTATGGGAGTGATGTGGATGTGTCTGGCGGCTATGACAATGGTGTGAACTGTGATGTTCTGGGCTAGCTGCAGTGGTATAAAGGAGGTCTTGGGGAGTCTTTGATAGATGGAGTTGCAGTAATCTAGGAGGGGGTGATGGTAGCATGACATACTGCATGGACGTTCTCTGGGGAGAGAAGGGAGCATAGCTTGCGAAGGGTTCTGAGTTTGAAATAGAAGTTTTTGGCGGTGTTCCTGATGTGTGCTTGGAAGTTCAGCTGCTGATCCAGAATGACACTGAGGTATTTGACCTGTAGTTTGGTGTCATCTATTTTGATGGATGTGGGAGGTGTAAACTTGGGGTCCTTGGTAATGTGGAGGATCTCAGTCTTGTTGAAGTTTCCTACAAAGTTGTGACATTGCAGTCAGCAGATTATGTCTTTGAAGCAGGTGGTTAGGTTTGAGTAGTCAGGAGCAGACATGCAGAAAGGAGTAAAGACCATTATGTCATCCATATATAGTTGGTATCCGACTTTGAACTTCTGGATGGTTGAACAGAGTGGCTTGATGTAGATGTTAAAGAGGAGGGAGGAGAGCATGGATCCTTGGGAAACTCCTTGAGGTAGCTTGTAGGGGGCTGAAGTGTGGCTTCCAATTCTTACCTGCTGGGTACACTGGGAGAGGTATGAATGGATCCACTCTAGCAGTTTGCCTTGGACGCTGATGCTACTGAGTTGGTTAAGTAGCGTCTGGTGGGAGACTGTATCAAACATGGCGGAAATATCTAGGAAGAGCAGTAGAAGCTGATGGTGAGCTTTTCGATTCCCATTGACAAAAGCAAGGTGAGCAATGTCTCAGCGCTGTGCGGGAGGCAAAATTCATGTTGATTTCTGTCCAGAGATGTCAGTCTGTTGATGTGTTCCTGGAGTTTGTAAACGGGGGTGCTTGTTGTGAAAGTTCCACAATCTTGGCAAGGACATAAATTTACTTGACTTGCAAAGGATTGTGGGTCTTGTAGTTCCTTCACACAAAAACTAGCCGTTTAATAAGAATAAAGAATTGTAGTTGCTCGAGTGTAAAGCAGAAAACAGATTTTATTTATGAGGTGTTATTCCCTCGCACAGATATGCTTGGTAATATCAACAGGATAATTTCTTCAGGAGTTTTATTCAGGAAACCAAACAAATAAGGCAACTGAATTACTTTTGCAACAACTTAGTAAAGACCTTGATGGAACAGAAAAGGTCTTTCTTCTAGCCCCTGCTAATATACTTTCTTAGCAGTGCTGGAATGAAAAATAAACCCAAAAGAAAAATTCTCTTTATAAAAAAAAAAACAGCTTTCTTCCTTTCACACAGAGAAGAAGCTTTTTCCAAAGTCCCACGTGCACTTGTGCCTTGCTCTAATCACAGGTGCTTAACCAGCTGCAAACCATTGCTGGTCCACTCTCCACGTGGCTCCAACTTTCCCCAAAGCTTTCTCTCAAAGAAACTTTTCTGGGAAGCTAAAAATCAGTACAGTTCCTTTTGGTGTTTGATCCTTATCTGAAGATTACTTTAGAACAGCAGCTTAGAAAGAGAACAATCCATGCATTCAACTTCCTCATCTGATATTTCCCCTTGCTCTTGAAATATCATAGGATCACCTTCATACACTGGCTCAGAGGATTTCTCTAACTGATCTCTACCAGGATAGAAACTGTTTCCCTGCTGTCTTCCTTGTGCAAAGCTAGGGAACAGATCAGAGTTCATACCTGAGATCACGTTGTCATTAGGTTTCCTCTCTGGGTATTTTGGCCAGTAGGTAGCAAAGCTTCTGTGCCCAGCTCTCCAGTCAGAATCCCTGGACTTCAGGTCTCTTTTCCCATACCTCCTTAAATAGGTATTAGAGCTCCTTCTTTCTGTAGATGCAGCCGTCTCCCTTACAGGTGCTGTCCGAGGGTTCCTGACTGTATATCTTCAAGCCTCTGGCTTCTTCCAGTCCAATGAAGAATGCTTGCCCCAGGAATCTCTCCCAGAATACGTACTGCCTTGGGCTCCTTTCTTAGACCTTCTGGATGTCTTGCTGTTCTTCCTTCTGTTCACGATCAGTCTCTCCTTCTCCAGCTCCCGTTGCTGTCCTTGCTGTCTTTGCTTTCCCTGCTGCCATCGCTTTCCTTGCTGTCTGTATGATGAATTTCTTCTAGCTTTAAAGTGCCTAGGTGGCTGCTCCACCCTAGCACACTCCAGGTGTTCTGAATTAAGCCCTGCCCTAGGAGATGTGTGATTAGGGATTACATCATTGCTTCTCTGATTAGGCACACGTTTCCCTACTTCAGCTCTCCTAGAGGCTTTCTGTAAACCAGTGCATTCTGGTTCTGGTAGTCTTTTAGGTAAACACTCTGTTTTAGTGCTTTTACCAGCCAGCACAGGTTGCTTATTCAGAGCCAATTCACCTCTTGTATTGTTTCTTCCTGAACTATGATAAGCTTCCTTATCACAAGTTGAATTTTAACTGTGATTTTGACAAGAAAGGGGACACTGGCTATGGGTCTCTAGGAGGCAGGTGTGCTCGCGTCAAGGTTGGGTTTCTTCTGGAGAGGTCTACGGACACGTGCTTCAGGGAGGGAGGGTGGGAGGTAGACTTGCGACAGGAAGGTATGCAGGATGCTTGAGATGAATGGTAGGAGGTGCATTTTTGTAGCTTTCAGCCAGGAGATCAGGCAGGAGTCTAATGGGGAAGTGGTGGTGTTGATGTGTGAAATGATATCATGGAGTTCATCAGGGGGAACATCCCTGAATGTAGTACAGGATTGCACGGTCAAAGCTGGCTCACCTGGCATAGGTATGAGGAGTGGAGCAGGATTTGTGAAGCTTTGTTTGGCTTTGAGAAATCATCCATCTCCTGGGGGTTAAGGCTGTGGTTTTGTTGTGGCTTGGCGTGGTCCTTTGTGAAGGTTCTGACCAAGAGAGTTCTGACCAAGGAGAGAATGGGATGCATGCAGATTACATCAAACTTTTAAACAAGGGACTATGATAGAGTGGGAGGGGGATAGTGGTAGAGAATGCAGCATACTGATTATTGGCAGTAGAGCTCGGGGTATATTGTTATGTCTTTTTTTATATACTTTTGGTGAAGTCTGTTCTTTGTCTTTTGATTTAGTTGTTATTATCACCTCTATGGTCCAGTTTTTGATTTGCATCATGTGTGATTTATGTTTAATTGTTTTTATTTTGTTTTTTAGGCCATTGTCCCCTGAAGAAGGCCATTGGCCAAAACACGTGTCGGGCTGATCTATTATTTCTCAATAAAGGGTCCTAATATCTACGGTGTGCTGCTATCCTGCTCTCTTTGTGCCTGGTGACACTGCAGGTGGGGTGTCCCCTTGGTTCTTCCTTTTTGGAAATCTGACAGGTACTTGTGACCTGGATTGTCTGATGTTGGAAACAGGATACTGGGCTTGATGGCTTGGTTTGACCCAGTATGGCATCTCTTATATTCTTATGCTATATTCTTATGCTGTACAGTATTGAGAGACTGTGTGACATTTTCACCACCTGTTGCATAATGCATATCATCGCCATCAAGTGAGATTATATATTTACCAAGAGAGGGCATGCATGAGTACCCAGCGAGAAGCTTTGGCTCTGCAAAGGTTGGGGTACCAAATCAGGCATAGACACCCACTCTAGCAGCTGCAATTACAAGTACCAGAATCATAAAACAGAACTTCTAGTGTAGGTGAGGTGCATATATTTACTGGTGATATAGTAGAATATCTGAATGTGTTTACTGTGCCCTCTCCCTGCCACACACACTATTTTCCTGACCCATATTTGTCTGCTTCACCATCCGTGCACTCCAATACAATGATGCCATTTTGGAAGTTGTGCTCTTTTCCTCTTGTCCAAGAGTTGAGACAGTCTTTGTCTGTGATACAGCCAGTAGATGAGGGTGGTGTGGTGACAGGAAAGTACCTTCTGCACCACCACCCTTCAGGAGTTTGCAGTGTCCCAGAGGGAGTAAGTAATGTTCTTTTGGTAGGCTGCCAGCTCCTGTTGGAGACACAGCTGGTCCCACATCAGCTGGGACTGCTGACCAAGGTGTTCCTCCAGCATCTTAGTTTGCTGTATGAGGTGGTCCTGCATTGACTCCATGTACCCAGAGATGCAGAAGCTGAGGGTCACCATCTTCTCTCTCTCCAGCTACTGTTCCTCCTCCTCTCCAGAGCCCTCCACTTCCTCCTGGATGGGTAATGGGGGTGTGGTGTCTGCCATCAGTCAGGACCAGGCTACTGTGGGTGCCCTTGGGGAACAGGTGGCCCCTGCACCCCCTCTACTGACTCCTCCTGCCATGGCTGCATTGGTATGTCTGGCTTTCTTTCTGAGGGACTCTACTTCTCTGCTGATGTGGGCTTGATTTTCACTGGCTGCCTTGAGGTGCCTGTTTGTGGTTGATCTAAAGGGAAAGAACAAGGAACAGACATTGCCCAGTCAGTCTATGAAACAGGTTGTGTAGAAGCAGTGCAGGCAAAAAGGTGCATGGGGAGATCAAGCATATCCAGCTCCTCAGCATACTCCTTTACACCCACATATAATCCACCCTCTTTGCATCATCCATGGAAACAGCCATCACAAATGTTGGCAAATTTCTAATCTTGAGTTGGCACCTGTCTCCACAATACCTGTGGTCAATGTGTGAATGGTGCACAGGGTGTATGTATCTGGCACATTAGTAACTTGCATGCTGCCTGGTTAATGCACATCACTAGGAGATGCAGGCATACTGAATACAGGCCTGACCTTAGCAAACAGCAGACACCCATGGGAAGGGTAGTGAAATGCATTGTGCACTGCCCCCTAGGCGTGTGTTTAGGTATATCACAGGTGTCATGGTATGTAACCCAAACCCTCACCAAAATCCCATGCACCTCTAATGCCATGTCCAATGCCCAGTGCACAATATCCACCTGACTGATTTGTCCCCTCTGCTCTCTTTTAGATATGGCGGTGAAAGGGAAATGTGAAGCAGCATTCCAGCTCATTGTGTGTGATATGTCTGTATCATTGCTATGAATATATATCCACCCTTACACAGCAATAATAGATGTATTTGTAAATACCAGGTAATCAGCTGTGGCTAATTTGTACACAGCACTGTCCAAATGGTGCTCCAATGTCTCCACTGACAAGGACACATTGTTAGAGGCTTTATCATGGCCAGAGATTGGAAGAGGGCAAATGTTCTATAATTCCCCACTGCACAAATGATATGGCAAACAGGCCATATTCACACCCTCATGCATATCTGGAGTCTGACACACTGCCCCCAAACTATGTGTTCATGTATAGCAACTGGAAGCTGGGAACATATATTTTTGGGGAGATGCATTATTTCTCTGCAAATATGTCACGGGAACCCAACATTTCAAAGCATGCCACTGCTGGGTGCACTATCCAGGATGCCCAGATGTGTGCTATCCCTGGCATGTGGAAGGATAGGTTAATGCTCACCCTCTTGAGTTGGAGGTGCAGTACTGTCATGCCCTGGAACTACAGAGATGGCCATCTCCTCAATAAAATGCAGTATCTGTGTTTCCAGGGTGCTAGGGGCCTAAGGTTGGTCAGGGGGAAGATGAATATTGGCTGCCTACTTCTTCTTGACTACCTGCTTGAGGACCTTCTATTTTATTCCACTTCACAGTTGGCAATCTCTTGCTAGGCACGCTTCTTAAAGTGGGTATCTTTAGACTTGAAGAGAGTAGCATGGTTCCTCACGATGAGGCCAATAGCTATATCCATCTCTGAAACCATGAAATTGTCCTTCTTAAAGTGTTGCATGGCCCCCTATGGATACTGCAGCAAGCAGAAATAGGCTATCAACCCAACCCTTTAAATATACCTGGATAGGCATTTGCTAATTAGCCAATCCCCAACTATGTTAGCACCAGATAACCATTTATCCACCAGGAATGCAAATATTGGCTACACCAGTGATTAACCAGATATGTTGATAGGGCAGTGATAATCAGCATTTTATTTGCAAAAACAAATCTGGATATTACAAATATTGCTACTTTTATCCAGATTAGCTCATTGGAGTCTTACACATTTCTTCATTAATATATGCCTGTCTGACCCATTACCAACAGTAATGGTTTGCACATGTTGGGTCCACAGGTGTTACTGATTTTCTGGCAGATGGTAATGGCCTGGCAAGCACAAGTTTGCCTTTGATGAAATTGCATGTCCCCTAACAGGGACTAAGCATAGCCAGGGAGCAATGAGAACCCTTTGTAGATGAGGGAAGAAATTTTTGGGGAGAAAGACAGCTGCTCCAAGCCTTGCTGAAGAGTTTATTGTACAACTCTGTTGACCATATGTGCTGGGGTTCCTTGATGGAGACACAGCATACTGGTGGAGGCCAGTGCATAGAATAGTCAAACCCAGTGTGGACATATTCTCAGCTGGTAGCACGCCCCATTCATATCAGCCATGGAACTCCCACAAGGAGGTGATGGTACAGACCTAGTGGTAGGTGACTTAGGGAGTATGCTCTGTATGACTGGAAAGGAACATGGATGGATACAGTGGATGCCCTCATTGTTTGGCTAGGCTCGATGGCAGCATTGCAACTATGGCACCACCCAATGGGATGGTCTTTTGCTTATGGGCCTTGGCATGGTCTGGTTTCCAGAGGCAAATGTTAGTGTATGTTGCACAGCCTGTTCATCTGTGATAGTTGGTGTCTGTCCATTTCCATGACACAGTAATCAGTGGGCACAGCAACAGAAATCTGTGGAGCACACTCACAACTGGAAAAACAGCTATCCAGGCATAGTCAGACACTATCCATGTACAGTATATACTCCTTCTCTGAAAATTCTAGCTCATTTTTGTGCAGTTAAATTTAACTGGATTTCCAGTAACTCAATGGCTTACCGACTGAAGATTGGGCCCAGTATTACTTCACATTAATGATTTTTAACACCCACAAACCACTGAGTGGACCTTTTATTAAATTGCATTAACTTTTGCACTAAATGATCATTAGGTGCCAAAGCCTAATGTGCATTATGCAAAGCTTACATGGTAACTGTTGGGGGCATGACTAGCATGTACTCAACATTTACCATGCAGATGAGTACCCTAACACACAACGCTACTACAATGGGTGCACTTACCTCCACCTATTGAGGTGGTATTAGTGCACCTGTGCTAATGATAACATTGACAAGGAATGATATACCCCCCCCCCCCCCACCATGCTAACTGCGATGTGCTTGCTATGCCCAGCCTTCACCTCTTCCCCACCCATTCTGTACCTAATGCATGAGCAGCAGTTAGCAAATGAATCAGCTTACAGTAATTGCCATGCCCCCACGGTAACAGTTACTGCAGGCCCAAGCAGGCAGATCATGAGTGAAAACGCAAGTCAACTGCCTAGTGCACTTTAGTAAAAGGGCCCAAAGTGCAATCAGTGTCAACCTTGAGTTTGTTCCATTTGTCATTTGGGATCTAGATTATTAAATTCAAACAAGGATAAGTAACATTTTGATACTCCTTTCATATCCATAAGCTATGATGTTACTAGCAGATGCCACAAATTAGATGGCAAAGTTGCTCAGATTGCAAGAAATCTTCCTGCCTACTCCCATCTGGTCAACACTGGTCAACATTTTCAGTCAAAAATTGAAAATGACATGAACAAGACTGACATGATCTAGCAGAGAAAACTTCCATTCAGCTTTCAGTTTAAACCAAGTTAGAGTTCTCACTGAAGCATCAGAGAAACATCAAATCCAGACCAGGTCAATCCATATTATTCCCCTTGTTAAGATAGTTAGCTCACCTGTTCTTACATCACATACAGAAACATTAAATACCTGGTATTTATATCTTAAGCTTGTGGAAGCCTGCAAAAAGACAATACAGAAATACATTATTATGCAATGAATTCATACAATGCTTGCAAAACTGAATCATTTATTTGACAGCAAAATAACACATTCTCTGCGATTTCATTTGTCGTACTTGTGTTTTTAACATGAAGAAAGCACAAATCTCGTTTGGTGTCTATAAGCACTTTTGAAACGAACAGTTTGCTTCGTGTTGCCCAGGAAACAGATCTTTGCAAAGATGCCGTGTAACTTGCTGTCAATGTAAACCATTAAAGTGGAAATGTTTAACGTTTGCTATTCACGTGAGAGTAAGAGGATTGCTCTAATCAAAATGAATATAAAATTATTCTGAGCATGTACAAATGCAGTATTTTCGAAATGAGGATTTCTGCTGGTAAGTGAGTGCTCAAATTTTCAAATAGAGATTTGCAGTCAAAAACAAACTGATCAGCAGTGAAAGCTTTTGTCTTGTCAAAGATTTCATAGATTAAATTTGAATCTGTTTGAATGCATAGCATTGTGACGCATGCAAAGCAAATGTGCCTTCAAAATATTGCTGTGTAGCTTGCCTTAAAGGAAGTGTTTTCAGGTTTATTTTTAGCATTCTCTGCAATTGTGATTTCACATACCGTATCAAAAAACAACAAACCTAAAATCACGGTTCTAGATGAGTAATTATACAGCAGTCAACCATAACTGCAAGAGACTCCAAATTCCAGCTTGAAACCATGTGTTCCTGTTTCACTGCTCACGTAGTTGACATAATAGAGAAAAGAAGCATAACTGAAAAGGTTATTTTCAGTGCTCGCAGCTGTAATATAATGGTTGGTGCTGGTGACTTTGTTTATCAATGCAGTCACTGCAGTTACAGATAGGAGACTGTTTACTAAAGAGCATAAGGATTTTGCAGGTACAGTGCATTTAAAGTATAAACGCAAGATACCTACAAAAGTTGTGTCTTACCTGTTGGAGGCGTGTATATTACCCCAGCAGATAATGCACAGATTTTGCTCCAGCAGCAATGCTGAAGCAACTAATGCCTCATTGAGGTGGCATTTGTTGCATCTCCACTACCTGCAGTTTAGACTGTGAATGCCTACTGTAAAAGCCCATGATAACTGCGGAGTGAAGACACACCCATGCTTCACCCCTACCCTACCCATTTCCTTCCCAATCGTGCACTATGCAGATAGCACGCAAATAGCCAAGCACTGTCTGTTCAGCTCACGCGCTGTTAATGCGGATCATTTGCATGTGCTCAGGTTCATGGTAACAGCTGGCGCAGCTTAGGAAACATGCACCATAGCATCCTACTGAATGAGGACAAGTTCATAAATTTAACAATATTTCCTAAAACTGACTCTTCCATTAATGAGAAACATATTGTTTTCTCACACAGCGCTCAGCAGAAATCTGCTTGTTGCAGAAAGCTAATTGTGTTAGTTTTACCTTATTACTTAAAAATTAAAGGGGGCTGTGGAAAGGATTTGCACTTAACATATGTTAACATCCTAAATTAAGGCTCATTAAGTACAAAACCTCTGAATTAACCTTTGGGGGCATCCTCGGCATTTTGAGGAAAGCTGCCATGCAGTTAACATGGAGCAATGATCGCTAATGCACATCAATGTCATGACCCATATATGGAATGCAGTTAGCTACACATCTGGAGGTGCAGCTCACAGCACTATATTTCTAGTGCAGTGGATCCCAGATTGTGATGCATGGGCTCCTGGATTGTGTAAGACCATTATAAAAGGTCCATAGAACCCAAAAAAGAGAAAAAGAGAGACAGGATGGCACAGACCAGCAGTGGATAAAAAGAAAGAGACTGGAGGGAACTGGGTTGGGAGAAGGAGAAAGAAAAATACTGAGACTGATGGGTACTGGTTCGGGGAAGAGAGAGAGACTGATGGAGACAGGAAGGGGAAGGGAGATAAAGAGGGCTAGTGGAAATAGGCTTGGCTCTGAGCAAAGAAGGTCCGAGAAGAGTGGTGGGGATTAATTAGGGTTCTCTAAACTTTTTGGAGGTTAATTAGAAGTCCACACAACCAAAAAGGTTGGAAACCTCTGATCTGCCGCATTAGCAGTTAGAGAGTAATTTTACAACAGGGTGCCTAGGATAACAGGGAAAGCAGGTGCCTATTTTATAAGGGCACATAGGTGCCTATTTGTCATCAAAATTCTACACCCACAGTTGTGCCTGCTATACAGTATATACCAACTAGAATGGGAGAATGCTGTCCTTTTTTTATCTATATCATGGTTGTTCATGCTACTGTTGTTTGACATTTCATTATGTGGACAGTTCTAAATTCTCCTCACACTATCATCTCTGTTGCCCTCTTTTACACTACTTAAACCTTCTGCTGCCTCCTTCCTATTTTCTCTGCTATCCTTAGCCTCACTTTCTAGCTCCCTCTCCTTCTCCAAATCTTCTATGCCTCCTCTCCCTCCCAGAGTGTATTTATGTGTGTGTCTGGGTGCTTATGCCAGTTTGTGTTTGTATATCTGTGTAGGTGTGTCTCTGTGCAAGAGTGTCACTCTATGTCCCTGTGGGTGTGTCCTTGTGCCAAGGCTGGTAGTGAGTGCTGGTGGTAGTGTTTTGCTGGCAACCATGAGTGCAGGACAATGGCGGCTCCTGTTTCTCTTGATCCATTAAAGAAAGAGGCAACATAGGAGAAGGATGCAAAAGATATACCAGCCTAGGACACAGTTCCCGGACCTCACAGTGGAGGAATGCATACGAAGATTTAGATTTGACAAGGAGACAATAGTTCACCTATGCAACCATCTTGAGGCTGATCTAGAACCCACCGCATGGGGGGTCAGAGCCCTGCCAGTGCACCTGAAAGTCACCACAGCCTTGGTATTTCTCGTTCCAGACACCCCTTGTAGCACCTTGTTGTCTTCCCTGAAGCTGAGCAGCAACAACATGAAACAATGACAGAATTCTTTGAGCTGACACACTTCCCTTCTGTGCTTGGGGCAACTGACTGCACACACATTGCTATCAGGCCACTTGTGTGAAAAGAGACAACATATTTAAACCAGAAGTCCTTTCACTCCCTCAACATGCAAGTGGTTCACAATGCCTCACCCATTATAACCGATGTGCATGCCTGCTACCCAAGATTGTATCATGATGTTTACATTCTGTGATTATCGGGCATACATGAGCATTTTGAGAGTGGTCACATGGCTTCTAGGCAAACACACACCACATACACATAATTTCCACTCAAACCAACTATCACTCACCCCTCAACAAACTCTCAGAATGTGCAACAAGTAGTCCTGTAGGCAAAATGGCTACTTGTTGCATTGATGTGTCAACCTACTTCCAATTAAGTATATGCTTACTCATGCTTCCTATGTTTTTACCCCTGTAGGTGACAGAGGCTACCCCTTCAAGATTTGATTGATGACCCCTATAGCCCATTCCGAAGGAGAAGCTGAACAGAACTACAATAGAGCACACAGACAGACCATGGCTGTAATAGAGTGGACATTTAGGATCCTGAAAAGTAGATTCACATGCCTGGACAGATCGGGGTGAATTATTCTACACCCCAGCTAAATCATGTGATACATTTTCTGTTTGCTGAATGCTATACACCCTTGCCATCACCCACAGGATGCTGAAACCAGAGGATCCTCTACCATCAATAAGAGTGACGAAGAGGGTGATGCAGCAAGCAATCCCAAAAACTGAATGTCCCACAAGCCAATGGGGTACAGTAGCAACAAGGAATGAACTTGTACACGGTTTTTGTCTATAAGTGAATGTGCTTAATTTGCCCTACTTACATAAAGCATGTGCTGAAGTGCTCACATATGTGCCCCAAACAACTATTTCATCCCCCTTCCATAGCCTTGCTTGGGGAAGGAGGGTTGCAAATGGTGACTCCAATGAGGACCAGTCTCAGAGCCAGAAGAAGCTTGTCCACTTGTCCACCTCAACCCACCTCTGAGCCTCATCTGGCCTTCCCATAGAAGATCTTTATCTTTATCTTTATTAAAACATTTGATAAACCGCCCAGGCCGGAGCATCAGGGCGGTGTACAATCGTAAAAAGGTGACAGCTGCTGAGAAAGGAAGGAAAGAAAAGAACGCCAAATGATAATAGAACAGCAAAAGAAATAACAGAGAGTAAAGAGGGGCAGAACAGAAAACAGCAGAGCAACAAAATTTAAAACAATAATAATAATAATAAAAACTTAAAAACAATAAGAAATTAAAGGAGTGGGGAGAGGAGAGGGAGACTCGAACCAGATATAGGTGGAGCGAGAGGCGAGACTAGGGGAACATGACACCAGCAGTGAGGGGAAAATAGGAAAGTGAGAGGGAGGGAGGGAATAAAGGGCTAGGTGGGAAAAACATCATCAGTGGGGGGAGGGAGATTGAATGCTTGACAGAAAAGATGAGTCTTGAGAAGGGCTTTAAAACGAGTGTAGGATGGTTCTAAATGGAGAGGTAGGGGAAGAGAATTCCAGAGGGCGGGACATAGAAAGAAGAAGGCAGAGTGTCGGGTGGATTCGAGACGGGCCTGAGTGGGTGAGGGAAGAAAGAGACGATTACCATGGGCAGACCGGAGAAGGCGGGGAGAGGGCTGAAGACGGATAATATTGGCTAAATATTGGGGGGAGTCAGAGAAAAGGGCCTTGTGTGCAAGGATGAGTAGTTTAAACGCAAACCGAAACTTGATAGGGAGCCAGTGTAAAGAAGAGAGACAAGGGGAAACATGGGAGCGGAGAGGGGATAGAGTAATAAGATGGGCGGCGGCATTTTGAACGATTTGAAGGCGGTGAAGTTGGTGAGAGGGAAGACCGGCATAAACAACGTTGCAATAATCAAGTCGCGAAATAACTAGAGATAAGACCAAAGTGATAATAGAAGAGTGTGAAAAGTAAGAACGAACAGCTTTGATTCGACGTAGGTGAAAGAAGGAGGAACGGACAACAGAGGAGATATGGTCATGAAAAGAAAGAGATGAGTCTAGAATAACACCCAGATAGCGGAGAGTGGAGGTGGAAGGGATAGAATGGGGACCCATGACAGGAAGCACTGAGGGAGAAGGACGACCAAAAGTAACCCAAAGAGCAGCAGATTTGGTGGGATTAACATGCATGAAGTTTGACTCAAACCAGGATGTGATGGAGGAGAGACAGAAGTTAAGTGGAGTGAGATCAGGGGCAGAGGGAGAAGTATGGTGAACCAGAAGGATATCATCAGCATAGATGTAGAAAGAAAGAGTAGATTGCTGGATTAGCAGAGCTAGGGGGGCCAGAAAAATGTTAAAGAGAAGAGGGGCAAGAATAGAGCCCTGAGGGACACCACAAGTGACAGGGGCAGGGGGAGAGACTGAAGAACCAGCGTGAACTGAGAAAGTACGACAAGATAAAAAAGAGTGAAACCATTGAAGAACAGTGCCATGAATACCAACATCAGACAAGCGAGAAAGAAGGGTGCGGTGATCGACTACATCAAACGCAGAGGACAGATCCAGGGAGACCACTAGGGAAATATCACCACGATCGTGAGAGCGGTGAAGTTCAGAAAGCAGAGCCGTGAGAACAGTTTCGGTGCTGTGACCAGGACGAAAACCAGATTGCCGGGGGTGAAGGGTGTGGGTGGAGTCAAGATGAGAGGTCAACTGGGAAAAAACGATTCGTTCGAGGATTTTGGACAGAAAAGGAAGGTTGGAAACGGGGCGCCAGTTGGCAGAAAGAGTGGGGTCGAGAGTGGGCTTCTTCAAAAGGGGGCGGACAATAGCGTGCTTCCATAGAGAGGGAAAAAGACCAGAAGAAAGACTAGTGTTAAAAATAGAAAGGATGAAAGGCACCAAAGCAATATGCGAGTCAAGTAGCCAGGGAGATGGCAGAGGATCAAGAGGACAGGTAGTTTGGTGAGCAGAAGAAATAGCCTTAATGAGTTTGGGCGAAGAAATAGGAGAAAAGGAACACCAAGTGTGGGAGAGGGTGTGAATGGGTGAGGAAGGGGAAGTGGGCAAAGGGCGGAAAGAAGGAGAGGAGGGGAAGGGAGGGAGAAGAGGGGAGAGGGGAGAAGGGCATGAAGGAAAGGAGGAGCGAATAGCAAGAATTTTATTAGCGAAGAAAGAGGCAAGAGAAGAAGGGCTGGGGGGGGGGGGGCTGGGAAAGGGCAGAGGGGAGAGAAGAGGGGGAGGAAACAGATTTAAGGACCAGAAAGAGACGTCTAGCAGAGTTGGAAGATGTAGAGATGAGACGAGAGTAGTATGAATGTTTAGCAGAAGTGATAGCAGAATGGTAGGAAAGGTGGGCAAGCCGATAGTTGGAGTGAGAGTCGGGTGAGCGGGACTTCCTCCAGAGCCGTTCAGCACGGCGGAGATTGGAGCGGAGAAGAAGGAGACCGGGGTGGTACCAGGGGTGATGGGAAGATGGACGGGGGGCTGAAGAATGGAGAGGTGCCACAGAATCAAAGGCAACCGAAAGAGAAGAAGAAAAGAGATCAACCAGACGGTCAATGGAGAAGGAGGAAAAATCTGGAGGGAATAGCGTGTGGGCAGATGGAAAAGAGGACCGAGAGTTTGGAGTGAAACGTCGCCTGAGGGAAGGGATAGGGACTGAAAAAGGGCTGGTGGAATCTAAAGAAGGAAAGGGGAAGGTAAATAAAAGACAATAATGGTCAGACCAGGGAATGGGGACAGACCGGATATTGGAGGGAGAAAAAGGAGAGGAATCAAGAGTAAGAATAAGATCGAGGGAGTGACCGGAGGCATGGGTAGAGCAAAGTACGTGTTGAGTAAGAGATAGATCAGAGAACAAAGAGGAAAGGGCCTTGTCACGGGGACGGGAAGGGGGAGTAAGATAGGCATTGAGGTCGCCCAAGACGACTAAATGTGGAGATAGAATGGCGGAGTCAGAAAGTGTGTGAAGTAGGGAATCCCAGAGATCTGGGCGCAGAGAAGGAGGAACATATAAGAGAAGAAAGAAAAGAGAAGGAGTGGAATCAGACCGAACCAGAAGAGACTCAGGGTAAGCAGGTGGGGGCGAGACCAAAGAAAAGGACAGAGGGGACTTAAAGATAAGCGCCACCCCACCACCAGAACGATGAAGGCGGGGGGTGTGAAGGGCTGAGTAACCGGGGGGAAGACACTGGTGAAGGAGAGCGTCCTCCCCCTCACGGAGCCAGGATTCGGTGATAAAAAGGGCATCTAGAGAGTGCTGGATAAGAAGGTCGTGAACTAAGTGAGTTTTTGAGCGAATAGAACGACAGTTAAGGAGAGCCATGGAAAGTGTAAGGAAAGGGACAACTGGGGGCGGGGATGGGATGGAGGGTAGAGAGGAAGGCGGAAAAGCAGGGGACGTCAAGTTGGAAGAGCAGGGAAGGAGATTAATGGGATTCCAGGCCAAGGGGCCGGGAAGAACAGGATGCAAACGTAGGGGGCGGTAACCCCAAGATACAGGGATAGCAGACATGGCCGGGACAGGGGAAACAAGTGACACAGGAGAAGACACAGTTAGCGTGGAAGGAAGAAAGAGACTAGTTAGGAAAACAAATAACCACACAAAGGAATCAGGAGGGAAAAGAAAGCGTCCGAAGGAAAAAGGAAGCAATGTGGGGTAAGGCTGGTGGGACCTACAAGCAGGGAAGCTAAGGAGAGGGAGACGGTGGTTTGAAGATGGGAGATGGGAAAGAATATGCATGGATGGATATCTGTAGATTGGCTATACTCAGGGCTGTTGCAACGTGGACTGAAAATGCTAGCAGGTTGCCTATGTGGAGAACTTGTGCAGGAATGGGTGCCAGATAGTGTTATTCAGGATTCAGAGCTCTGACTATAGGCCTGTAAAGCCTTGAGCGATGCAGTGGTGAAGCTCCTTCATGTCAACTCAGAACCCTGCACCCTCCTTCCTCATGTCCTCCTACTTTTGACTCATACCACCCCCATTAATGGGTCTTTTCTCCCTGCAGGCATAGTTACATCCTGGCTGCTGGCATTGACCTCTTCCTCCACCCCAGGATGCTCACTTTCCTCATCAGTCTCCTCCAAATCATAATGCTTACCCTGATCAGTATCCAGTTCCTGTTCTACCTCTTTATCTGCCTCTGGGTCCTAACTGACTCCTCAGTGTATTCAGATCCTGGCAATCCTCCTCAGTGTCGTTTGGGTCCAGCCTGTCTTCCCTATCAGTCTTTGGATCCTGACTCTCAGACTCACGATCCTCTGGGTCTAGCCTGTCATAACCATCTTCTGGGTCCTGGGCCACTCCCTGAGATGGTTTCTGCTGGCTGTGGAGCATTGGTTGCTGATGTATTCACCCTTGCTGAGAATTTTAGGGATCAACTGCCTCATCCCCTATTGCAACTCCCCATCCAGCTCCTCCTGCAGCACCTGCAGGATGAAACACATCAGAGGATATATAATGAGAGAACTTGGACAGTGTAAAGCTCTGGACTGGAGACAGATCTCAAATCTGTTGGATTTCTGCCTGTAACCTGCAGGTAGCATAGTGTTGATGCTGCAATATGGCACATCCTATTCTAAAGGCTATAACTTCTGGACTGTGACTCTATTCTCAAATAGTGTTCTCTATTGGCAAAATCCTGGCAAAATCCAAGGGCCTTTACTTGATCTTCTTGACCTTTTTGCTGCTTTTGACACTGTTGACTACAACCATCTCCTTGATACCTTGTCCTCACTTGGTTTTAAGGGCTCTGTGCTATCCTGGTTCTCTTCTTATCTTTCCCATTGCTCTTTCAGTGTTTGTTCTGGTGGATCCTCCTCTACTGCTATCCTACTCTCAGTTGGTATACCTCAAGGGTCTGTCTTGGGTCCATTCCTTTTCTTTCTATATACTCAGTTCCTTGGTGCACTCATCTCTTCCCATGGCTTTCAGTACCATCTTTAAGCTGATGACTCCCAGATCTACCTCTCTACACCTGAAATCTCTCTGGTAATCCAAACCCGAATCTCTGCCTGCCTTTCTGACATTGCTACTTGGATGTCTCACCGCCACTTGAAATTGAACATGGCCAAAACTGAGCTTCTTATTTTTCCTCCTAAACCCTCCTCTCGCCTTCCACCTTTCTCAGTTTCTGTGGATAACTCTCTACTCCTCCCTGTCTCCTCAGCTTGCAACCTTGGTGTCATTTTTTACTCCTCTCTCTCCTTCTCCACACACATCCAACTGATAGCTAAATCCTGCCGTTTCTTTCTCTACAACTTCAACAAAATTCACCCATTCCTTTCTGAACACACTACTAAGACACTTATCCACTCTTAGTCACTGCCTGTCTAGACTATTGTAACCTGATCCTTGTGGTCTCCCTCTGAGTCATCTCTCTCCTCTTCAGTCTGTTCAACACTCTGCTGCGTGGCTAATCTTCAGCTCATATTGCCCCTCTTCTTGAGTCCCTTCATTAGTTTCCTATCCATTTCTGCATCCAGTTCAAACTTGTCCTGCTGACCTATAAGTGCATTCACTTTGCAGCTCCTTACTACCTTTCCTCTCTTATCTCTCCCTTCACCCCTCCTTGGGAACTCTGTCTTCTGGCAAATCATTTCTATCTGTGCCCTTCTCTTCTATTGTTAACTTCAGACTTTGCTCCTTTCACCTTGCTGCTCCTTATGCCTAGAACAAACTACCTGAATCTGTATGCCAGGCCTCTTCTCTGACCCTTTTCAAATCCAGGCTGAAAACTAACCTCTTCACTGCTGCTTTCGGACCTTGACTCACCTGATGACCTTTGTGTTTCCTTACAATTCCCCCTAGCTCTATCCTATGTCTACAGCTACTGTGTTTTCTGTCTCAACTAGATTGTAAGCTCCAATGAGCAGGGACAGGTCTTTTATGCCTTGTAGCGCCATACAAATGTTCTGAAGTACTAGTAGTAGTAAGGACACAGTATGAATGTAGAGATAGGAATAGCAGGTAGGTTCATTGCACATATAGCTCCATAGTGGTGTTTCACCTTGCCATTGTGTGCCACTTCACCATGTATATTGATACTTCACAGTGTCCTGCAGCTATAGTTGGAACCTGTGCTAATAGGCACTAGCAACAGCTACAAAATAAGTACTTAGATTAACCAATCAGATTGTATGTACAGGTGTATAGAATATGGAGGAGAGTAATGTGTATGAGCTGTATCCTGATGTTATTTATGAACAGCACCACAAGGAGGATGGCACCAGGCTGCTGGCATTAACCTTTCAAAAGGAGATAGAGCAGTTTTTAAACTGAAAAATAGGAAAAGTCAAGTCGCCCAAGTGTGCATGGTTCGGAATTATGTTTTTGAAGGATACTAGCAAAACAAGGAAGCTAGGGCATCACAATAGTTTCCAATAAAGGTAAAAGTAACCCTGGTGTCTTTAAATAAAAACCAGACTGAGTTGAAAGATTCCAAATTATCTCTGTCATCCAATAGCCAGATGGTTAATATGGACAAAAAACAAACTTTGAGATACTTGTATGCAAATTATAGAGGTCTAAAAAATAAGATGGGAGATTTAGGTTATATAGCACTGAATCAAGTCAGATGTAATTGGCATCTCAGAGACTCAGTGGAAGGAGTCACTGGGGCCGTGGCTCCGATAATGCTGGGAAACCGCTACCGCAGCTTTGTAAACAAGCCCCTTAGTTTCTGGATCATAACCATAAATCCATGATTCATCACCAGTAATAATCTTTTTGATGAAATCTGAGTCATTTTCAATGCATTCCAACAACTCCCTGGCGGCAGACAGTCAATCTTCTTTTAGGTCAGGGGACAGGAGTTTTGGCACAAATTTTGCAGACACATGTCTCATCCCAAAATTGACAGTAAGAATGGGCTGTACTAACCCATAACTGATGTCTATGTCCTCAGCAAGCTCCCTAATAGTCAATCCACAATTAGAGCATATTGTGGCACACACTGCTTCAACTTTATCTTCATTCCTACTCATAGATGTCCTTCCAGAACATTTGTCACTGTCAACATTTTGGCAGCCCTCTTGGAAACATTTGTACTAGTCATAAACTTGAGCATGACTTATGCATTCATTGCTATACACTTGCTGTAAGTTGTCATAAGTTTCTTTGCACAAAATTTAATGCAAATTTGCTGTTCAATTTTTTTCACTCATCATAAATCTGATGAACTGTTTTTGTATGATACCAAATATCATGTGATTAAAAAAAGTACAAGTGTGCTGCAGCCATGCTACACTCTGTACATGCAAAGCACATAAACATAATAGCATTGTAGTATGACATATCATTATAATAGCTACACAACAATTCTCAATACATTTGAATTGCACCTCGTATCCTAGGAATTGAAAAAAATCTCAATAAATTGGGAAGATGTAATGCATTTATTTGATAAACTAGAGAGCAGTAAATCACCAGGACCAGATGGCAAGCATCCCAGGGTGCTGAAAGATCTGAAATATGAGATTGCAGACCTACTTTTAGTAATCTGTAAACTATCCTTAAAATCATCTGTAGTACCTGAGGATTGGAGAGTGGCCAATTTTTCTAGAGACCTTCACAAAGAGGCCTTCTAGATAGGGGGCAAGAGACCTGTGAAATTGTTTTAAATAGGTGTTAAAGTCAAGTGACAGATCAAAGGGGCATTTTGAAAGACTCCCTCTATCCAAGCAAGGGCTGTATGAATCACCCGGGAAATTGGTCACAGATTACCTTACAAGCACAGAACAGGGTACTGTGTAGCATCCAGCTTTTAATAAGTTTTCTTTCCCTCCCTCCCCAACTCTCACCCACCCCTGGGATAATCGTAGCTTTATAGGTGCTTAAACCTTATAAAGGAAAGGAGGTGCCATATTCACTCTCAGGTACAAATCCATTAAACATATTAGGTATAGTTTTATTAGTATAAGTATCCCCAGCAAACCTTAGTAAGTAAACAACTTAAATACTTAAACACAACCCTAAAACTAAGATGCAGACATCAGTCCAGCAGCAAAATAGGGGCTTTCCAGTCTTTTGCATTGAGTGTCACATGTACAATTTTCTTCTACTTGGTGAGGGTTCATACGTGTGAACTAGGTGCAAGGAGCTCTTTGCTCTCAGGGAACAAGTCAGATCTCTGGAAGCTAGAGTAGCAGACTTGGAGGACATAAGGAAGTAAGAGAGGTACATGGACGAGACCTACAGGGATGTAGTACTGACGTCCCACCTGCAGTCTGACAGCATCCCTGTTGCCATGGAGGAAAGAGGTCATCTGACACGAGAGCATCATCCTGGTGTGGCAGGAAATGATCCTGTAACAAGGACCTGTCATCCAGGTGATGTAAAATCCTCTCACACCAACGAGGTTTCTCCAGGGCCATGTACCCACAAGGGAAGGGTTAGTACAGCCGTTACAGTTGGTGATTCAATCATTAGGCATGTAGATAGCTGGGTGGCTGGTGGACATGAGGATCGCCTGGTAATATGCCTGCTTGGTACAAATGTAGTGGACCTCACGCTTCACCTAGACAAGGTCTTAGATAGTGCTGTGGAGGAGTCTGCTGTCTTGGTACATGTCGGTACCAATGACATAGAAAAGTGTAGTAAGGAGCTTCTTGAAGCTAAATTTAGGCTCTTAAGTAGGAATTCTCCGAAATGCTTCCCATTCCACGCGCAGGACCTAAAAGGCAGGCAGAGCGCCGGAATCTCAATGCATGGATGAGACAATGGTACAAGGAAGAGGGTTTTGGATTTGTTAGGAACTGGGGAACATTCTGGGGAAAGGAGGATTGAAATTCCATGTAAAAAGGGGAAGGGGAAGGCGATGGCAGTAGGGATGTACTATCGACCGTCTGGCCAGTGAACAAATGGATGATGAAATGCTCAAAGAAATCAGGGAAGCTAACAAAAGTTACAGTATAGTAATAATAATGGGTGATTTCAATTACCACGGTATCGACTGGGTCAGTGTCACAGCAGGACACGCTAGAGAGATAAAGATTCTAGAGGAAACAAATGACTGCTTCTTGGAGCAACTGGTTCATGAACCAACCAGAGGGGAAGCCATTTTGGACCTAGTCGTTAGTGGAACACAGGATCTTGTGCAAGAGATAAGGGTGCTGGGGCCACTTGGAAATAGTGATCATAGCATGATCGCATTTGATTTAATAAATGGAGGAAGGACAGTAAGGAAATCCACAGTACTACCTTTTAACTTTCAAAAGGGAGACTATGATAAAATGAGGAAAATAGTTAAGAAAAAAACTAAAAGGAGAAGTTGTGAAGGTTAAAGATTTACATCAAGCATGGGTGTTGGACATACTAGATAAGCTATGTGGTCTTTTTCTGTCATCATATTTCTATGTTTCTATGTTGTTTAAAAATACAATCTTGAAAGCCAAGACCAGCTGTATTCTATGCTTTAAGAAAAGAGGAAGGAAGTCCAAAAAACTGCCTGCATGGTTTAAAGGTGAGTTCAAAGAGGCTGTTGTTGCCAAAAAGGAAATGGAAAAAGGAGCCAAATGAAAAAACTAGAAACAAACATAACCACTGGCAAGTTAGATGTAAGGCATTGATAAGGCAGGCAAAGAGAGAATTTGAGAAGAAACTTGCTGTGGAAGCAAAAATACACAATAAAAACTTTTTCAAGTACATTTGCAGCAAAAAATTTGTGAGAAAGTTAGTTAGACCATTAGATGAAAGAGGGGTAAAAGGGGCACTAAGAGGGGACAAGGCCATAGCGGAGAGATTGAATGAATTCTTTGCTTTGGTCTTTACTGAGGACGATGTAGGGATGTTACCCATCACTGAAATGGTATTTAAAGGTGATGCCGCAGAAGAACTGAAACAAATAATGATACACTGGGAAGATGTATTACAACTATTCAATAAACTGAACAGTAACAAATCACCTGGACCGGATGGTATACATCCAAGAGTGTTGAAAGAACTGAAATATGAGATTGCAGACCTACTATTAGTAATCTGTGAACTATCATTAAAATCCTCTTTAATACATGAAGATTGGAGGATGGCCAGTGTAACGCCAATTTTTAAAAAGGGTTCCAGGGGTGATCCGGGAAACTACAGACCGGTGAACCTGGTCAGTACCGGGAAAAATGGTAGAAGCCATTATAAGGAACAAAATTACTGAACATGTAGATAGTCATGGCTTAATGGGAGACAGTCAGCATGGCTTTAGCCAAGGAAGGTCTTGTTTTACTAATCTGTTGTTTTTTTGAAGGTGTGAATAAACAAGTAGACAAAGATGAGTCAGTTGATATGGTGTATCTGGATTTTCAGAAAACCTTCGACAAGGTCCCTCATGAGAGACCTTTGGCAAAATTAAAAGTCATGGAATTGAAGGCAGTGTACTATTGTGGATCAGGAACTGGTTAAGAGATAGAAAGCAGAGGGTAGGGCTAAATGGACAATTTTCCGAATTGAGAAAGGTGAATAGTGGAGTACCCCAGGGATATGTGCTGGATCCGCTGCTTTTTTACATATTCATAAATGACCTGAAAACGGGAATAACAACTGAGGTAATCAAATTTGCAGATGACACAAAAATTTTCAAAGTTGTTAAAACCCAAGAGGATTGTGAAAAATTGCAAGAGGACCTTGATAAACTGTAAGACCGGGCATCCAAATGGCAGATAAAATTTAATGTGAACAAGTGCAAAGTTATGCACCTAGGAAAGAATAACCCAAACTATGGTTACATGATGAAAGGTTCCACATTAGGAACCACCACCCAGGAAAAAGATGTAGGCGTCATTGGAGATAATATGTTGAAACCCTCCACCCAGTGTGCAGTGGCGGCCAAGAGAGCAAATAGAATCCTAGGTATCATAATGGAAGAGATGGAGAATAAAACAAAGGATATTATAAGGCCTTGGTATTGTTCCTGGTGCAACCGCACCTTGAATATTGTGTGCAATTCTGGTCGCTGAACCTTAAAAAGGATATAGTGTTATTAGAAATGATACAGAGAAGAGCCACCAAAATGGATACCCCTATGAAGAGAGGTTAAAAAGGCTAGGGCTCTAAAACCTGGAAAAGAGACAGCTGAAGGGAGATATGATAGAGGTCTATAAATTAATGAATGGAGTGGAACGGGTAAACGTAGATCGATTGTTTACGCAATCAAATATAGAAAGACTAGGGGACATGCAATGAATCTATAGGGTAACCTATTTAAGATTAATAAGAGAAACTATTTTTTCACTCAACATGTAATCAAACTCTGGAATTCGTTACCAGAGGTTGTAGTAAAAGCTGGCAGTGTAACTGGGTTTAAAAAAGGTTTGGACAAGTTACTGGAGGAAAAGTCTATAAACCATTATTAAAGGGGACCCGGGATATCCACTGCTTGCCCCAATACAAGCATTGTGGAACCTGAGTCTTTTGAGAAAACTGCTAGGTACTTGTGACCTAGATTGGCCACTGTTGGAAACAGGATACTGGGCTTGATGGACCTTGGTCTGACCCAGTATGGCATATCTTATGTTCTTATGTTCTAATGTAACTCCAGTTTTTAAAAAAGGGTTCCAGAGGTGATCTGAGAAACTACATGTTTCGGCAAACGTTTTCATAAGATGGAACCTCAAAAAAAAATCTAATGATAGATAAATCAACCAATAATATGAATAAATACATAAATACAATACAAACTTTTACAGGACAAACTAAGAAATGCCTGTTGGACCATAAAAGCAAATGTAAAATATGAGAACACAATAAAATTAAACATGCAGTGGTAAAAGAGCAATAGTAAGAAAACATATGATAATAAGAAGGCAAACAAAACAAAACAATATTAAAAGACAGTTCCATTGTTAAAACAGAAGCTAACGGGGCCATTCTGTGTCATAAATAGCAGGGATGTATGTCCTACCTGGACATAAATCCCTGCTATTCATCCCCCTGCCTCTTCCGAAGCAAAGGATCCCCTTACGAACAGCGTTGTTGTACAGGGAACCTTAGATGGGAGCGGGAGGGTTGGTCTGGAGGCAGACCGTGGACAGGGCATGGGCAGGTTGTGACTCTGGATGTACAGGCCGATTCTGAGGAAGATCCTGTACATCCAGGGCTGGCAATGTAGACTAGGGACTTATTCAACCTCAGAGGTGGAATAAGTCCCCCCTGGATGCCGGGAGACCACAGCATCAGGGGTAGTGACAAGGTGAAGGACACAGGGGGATCCCCACAACCCGACCCTGGCAATGGGAGGCCGGATCGGGGTTAGGGCTACAGGGAATGAGTAATCTCTGTCGGCAGCCAGGGATCGCAGCTCCATAATGGAACCATACTGCCAAGGCAATGAGACAATGGCACTGTGGCTCCATTACAGAGCCTGTATGGCCCCATCAGAATTGGGGCCCAGCCTGCATGTCCAGGCCAGTAGACCTGATTGTGATTCCATAGTCACATCTAGCCCCCGTGGGATAAGAATCAGGTGCTATCGCTGAACGCCCTGATTCTGAGGGGCCACACAGGGACTGGACAGCCAGACTAGAATTGGCATCTTTAGGCATACAATAAAAGTTCAGTATTAAATGTTAAGTTTTAAAACCATAAAGGCAGTAAAATATAATAAAGCATATTGTGCACATATGGAACTAAAAACAAAATGTACAAGGTGAGACATCAGGCGATACCAGATGTAAACATAAAAAAAGTGTGTGGTGGGGGAATCCCCATTGTCAGATGCCTCCCCATTCTCTGTCTGCTATTGCCCTGTGATGCCTAGCCACTTCAGCCCTATGCCATGTTGCATGTCATGGCCCCATTCCTGAGCCATCCCTCCACACTCACCTTGCTCCCAGTGCAGCTGCTGCCAGAGTCTTACCAACATCCGTGGGCATGTGCAGCATATGGTCTGGAAATGCACCCAGTAGGTCTCTGTGTCATGCAGGATGTGGAAACATCTGTGGAGGCAGGACAGAGGCCGTGTTTCGTTGTGCCTTCCTCAGGGGCTAATATGGCTGTATGTTCTAATGAATGTCCAAATCGATATATCACTGCACTATTCAAAACCATCCACTGCTGCGGATATCTGAAGCAGTTCCGATCTGAATCTGTAATTCTAAGGAAACTTCTACTGCCACAACGTTTCGCTGCAACTGATTCTAAAAAAGAGATAGCCATCGGCTTTTTTAGAATCAGCATATGGTCATGTCAGCATGGCAGGGGTGTATGTGCCCGTGCTGGAGGGGGCAGTGGCACCTGCCTGCAGTGGACCTAGGCCATGCCCTGTACCAGTACGTGGTGTGCAGTGCAGCATAAAAGGTCTGGCTGAGGAAAAGTACAGGTAGCTCCAGGGACTATGATCTTTATCTTTATCTTTTATCTTTCTTTGCAATATTTGATATACCGCCCATTACCGAGGTGTCAAGGCGGTGTACAATCAAAATAAGGCTGCAAAAGAAAAATAGAAAGAAAAGAATGCCATAATTCGACAGGATAGTGGATAGAAAGAAAAAGAGAGAAAGCAGTAAAGAACAGAAACAGCAAAGTGGAAAACACTGGGGAAAATACGCAGTGAGGAAATAGACACAACGGGGGGGGGGGGGGAGGGATTATGGTAGGTGAACGGGATACCTGAGCTGATAAGCGGGTGTTAATGTATGTAGCTAACTGTGAGTAGTTGGGGGAGCGGGAAGATCGAAAGCCTGGCAGAAGAGGTAGGTTTTAAGACGAGCCTTAAACCGTAGAAAAGATGATTCGGTACGGAGAGAGAGCGGGAAGGAGTTCCAAAGGGCCAGGCCCACAAAGAAGAAGGCGGCATGGCGGGTGGACTCAAGGTGGGCCTGAGTGGGGGGCGATAGGAAAAGACGGTTGCCGTGTGCGGAACGGAGCAGACGGGAGATAGGTTGGAGATAGATGAGGTCAGCCAAGTACTGGGGGTGTTGGTATGGAGGACTTTGTGGGTGATGGTAGGGAGCTTGTAACGGTATCGAGCATTGATAGGGAGCCAATGAAGGGAGAGAAGACAGGGAGTGACATGGTCTCGATGGGAGGAGAAGGTGAGGAGGCGGGCAGCTGTATTTTGGATTAGTTGCAGTCTATGGAGTTGGTATTGAGGGAGTCCCGCAAGTAGGGAATTACAATAGTCGAGCTGAGTGATTACTAAAGAGAGAACAAGGGTGGTGAGTGATGCTAGGGGACGGAGAGATCGGACCGCCCTAATCTTACAAAGATGAAAAGCAGTGTGATGCAGTCTGGCAACAGTGTGGTGCAGTAGATACAGCCAGTGTGTCCAGAAGCAGAGGGTCACAGATTCAAGTCCCTATATTTTACCCTACAATGCAGATACCACAGCAACATGTGCAAAGCCCAAAGCAGCGGCAAACAGGGGTACAAACACCCACTCACACAGGCTCCACAATTCAAAGATGCATGGAAAGTCAGGCTGTTGGCCCCAGCACACATCTGCAGTTATCACCAGAGCACTACTACTACCTCCTGCACAGTTTATCAATGTTGGCATTGTGATCAGGACCAGTGTGGTTGGCAGGGCTGCCAACCACCCCTATCTTTGCACAATGCTGCAATAGGAGTGTGTGTGTGTGTGTATATGTCTATCCATTGTTTTGGGGCTGCCCACACCTCACTGGCCCCACAATGTCCCACTGTTACCAGCGTTAGCCTGAATATGTGCATAATGAGGAGCAAGGTATTGTGGGTATGGCCCAGACAGGGCGGATTGGCCAGGATGCATACAATCTAGTCACGACAATACAGAGCATTAGTCAATTTGGTGCAAAGCACAATATTGTCTTTGCAATTCGGTCATGGAATTGATGGGGGTTAGGTTAAGATAAAGGATAGAAGTCAGGATCTGAAAGCGACAGTGAAGAGGTGGGTCTTCAACCTGAATTTGAAGAGGGCCAGGGAGGGTGCTTGGTGTAAAGACACAGATAAGCTGTTCTAGGCGTAGGGTGCAGCAAGGTGAAAGGAGCGAAGTCGGGAGTTAGCGGTGCGAGAGAAAGGCCTAGATAGAAGTAATTTGCTAGTGGAGTGAAGTTCCCGAGAGGGGATGTAAGGAGAGATAAAAGATGAGAGGTATTGAGGGGCCGCAGAGTGAATGCATTTATAGGTTAGTAGGAGAAGTTTGAATTGGATGTGGAATTGGATAGGGAGCCAGTGAAGCAACTTGAGAAGAGGAGTAATGTGCGCATGGCGAGACTGGTGGAAGATTAGTCGAGCAGCATAATTTTGTATAGATTGAAGGGGAACGAGATGGCTCACGGGGAAACCAGCAAAGAGTAGGTTGCAGTAGTCAAGGCGAGAGGAGATTAAGGAGTGGATAAGCGTTTTAGTAGTGTGTTCAGAAAGGAAGTGGCGGATTTTGCTAATGTTGTAGAGAAAGAAGCGACAGGTCTTAGCTACAAGTTGGATATGTGTGGGGAAGGAGAAAGAGGTGTCAAAGATAACCCCTAGATTGCAGGCCGAGGGAATAGGAAGGATCGTAGATCCATCCGCGGAGACTGATAAAGGGGGAAGAGGAGGGGAGACGTTGGGGGAAAGATAAGGCATTCAGTCTTGGCCATGTTCAATTTCAAGCGGCGATGAGACATCCAGGCAGCGATGTCAGAAAGGCAGGCAGAGATCTTGGTCTGGATTGCTGGAGAGATATTAGGTGTGGAGAGGTAGATTTGGGAGTCATCGGCATAGAGATGGTACTGAAAGCCATGGGAGGAGATGAGCGTTCCAAGGGATTGGGTATAGAGAGAGAAAAGGAGGGGGCCCAAGACGGATCCCTGGGGTACACCAACATGGAGCAGGGTGGGAGAGGAGGAGCCACCAGAGCATACACTAAAGGAGTGCTGGGAGAGGTAGAAGGAGAACAAGGATAGTATGGAGCCCTTGAAACCAAGTGAGGAGAGGGTGGTGAGGAGAAGATTGTGGTCAAGAGTGTCAAAGGCAGCAGAGACGTCGAGAAGGATGAGGACAGAGTAGAGGCCCTTAGATTTAGCCAGGAACAAGTCATTGGAGACTTTTGTAAGAGCCATTTCAGTGGAGTGTAGGAGACAGAAGCCGCATTGTAGTGGGTCCAGGAGGGCCTGGGAGGTGAGGAAGTTGAGGCAGCGGCAGTGGACTGCTCGTTCTAGTAGTATGTGCCATTGGCCTCCCAGAGGAAGAGAGCCCCACAAAACCCAAGGGTAGTTCTACACCAAACCTAACTGGACAGTTCAAACCTTTCCCTCAAAACATAAGGCAAAATCTCTACTATTCATCTCCCCTGGCACCAAACATTTCTTATTTCATCTTACTAATCCCTTCACAATTCCAAATAACTCAGATGATGAACCCCAGAAAGACTCAATAATCACAGCATAGTGAGTCTTTTCAGTCCGCAAACATCCTCTTTATAAGAAGCCATAAGCTTCAAATAAGAATCCTTATCCTCCATTAAACCCATCTTAAGCCACTTACACTCTGCCCTGTGTAAGTTTCTCTTCTCCCAAGCTAATCCGGTGCAATACCAAGGAGCTACCTGTAGTACCACGTTCTCACTCCTAGGGACAATAACATCAACGGTGATGGGCAATGCTAACTCCTACTGTTTTATAGATTCCTCAAAATCCCCTATCACCAAAACCTAAACTTTTCCAAACCAACTTTCCCCTCTTCCTAACAAATTTGTCAACCCTATTTCACCCCAACAGACTCTCCCCCAAAAGCTGCATCCTTAATCTCCATAAAAATTAAACAGACTATAGCACTGTCTAAGTTAAAATATTAATAAGTGAATTCTGCATGAACATGAAATAGGAAACATTACAGTAAGAAACTTAAAAAAAATACCATAATGTTCTTGACAAGCACGGCACTGTGATTCATTACTTTAAGCACTTGTTAGATGCTGATTAAATTAGCCTACAAATTAATGACTCCAGATAAAATTTATCCTGCAGTCTTCAATCAGTGCCATTAGTGGAAATGATGTAACATATGTAGAAGTGAATGTTGGAAGTGTTAGGTGCTGTTTATAGAAAGCTGATTTAGGCATGTAAATCACCACATGTGTACAAGTAGAAATTATAGAAAAGGCACTACGTATAGGTGGCAGCACACAGAGATTTAAAGAGGACTTGTTTTGGGCCTTCCTTCACTGTATGGGGCTAATTTTATAAGGAGCTACCTGCATGCATACATCATGTATTTTCAATGATTTACATGTGTCAATGGGCCTTTTGTTCACATACGTTTTAGCCAGTCACTATTCTGTAAGTATGCACATTAGGCCAATGACACATTCTTTCACTGTGGGTGTTCACATAGACAGAGCTTGGTCAGAGCATAGTTAAAGCAAGCACATGCATACTACATAAAATATGGCCATTTATGCATAATATGCATGTGGTCATTTACAACAAACAAAGCTGCAGTATAAGTGATCATATCTAGGTTTGATACATGCTCCCAGTACTTATACCCCACTTTTATAAAATGATGTACTTGCATTAACTCACTTAGATACCTTTATGACAGAACACTCATCTCACCACAACAGACCTACTAGAACTCACTATATAAGGTGGGCACTTGGGTATAAGTGGGTATCTGCCTCCCATTCTGATTGTAGAGAGTCACTTATTACCTGTTGGCTGTAGTCAACCAGGGATGGCTATGTGGGTGGCAGCAGGTAGGGGAGACTAGGATTCGGTCTGACCCATCTGAGAACTAGTGGTAGTAAATCCCTGAGTGTGGAGCTGGTTGCAGGAAACAAGTGAAACTGTGGGGAGTGGATTCTAGGTTAGGAGAATATTTGCATATATCTGCATAGACTGAGGGAGTTGGGAACTCTCTCTAGGATCTCCTCCCAGGAGGGAGAGAAGACTTCCCCAAACCTCCCCCCCCCCCCTTTGTAAATCCCCTCAAGTGTGGGGGAATATAGAATGTGGGAGAGCTGAACTGAAATATCCAGGTGAACCCCCCAGAACTTACCCTAACTATACAGGGGGCCTCAAATAAGGACTTCTTGACCCTGGAGGAATAATGGTTTAGAGAGGATCCTTGATTTGCTTCTGGGTACTTTGTGGTCTCTAGGAGTTAGATGCTGGATAATGCTTTATGAAAGTTTATTTTATATAGTATTTTTTTTGAAGCTCTGTGCATTAGTTCAATGTCCAAAACTGAGTATGTAGATGTTCTAATCATAAAGATGTTCAGAAACCATTTGTATAAAGCTGAGTCTATAGACATTACTGGTCTAAGAATATCCATGTAGTATAGAGGTGTGCCTTGGGTGGAGAAAGGGAGTTACATATCACTTGTGATTTTAGACTACAAGCATGTCAGCTCCTGAATGCTGAGGTGTCCATACCTATATCTGCTCCTGGTCGTGAATAAGGTGTAAAAAGGTGCTTGTTTCATGGCTGCAAAACTTTCAGGAGGAAGAGTAGAATGTGCTCACATCACAGCAATTAATATTTCCTAGCCAAAAATCTTGACTGTAAAAACATACCCCAAACATCTTACTGGCCCACCAATGCTCTGGAATGGCAGAGCGGAACGTGCTAGTCTCATAACATTGATGCCCCCTTCTGACTTATCCAGGCAGGGCCTCCAAGTACAAGGCTCTGTAAGGTGTACACTTTGAGGATGTCCACATTTGTAAAATGGTCTTCACCCGTGCGCATACCCGGCCTTGCTATCTGTGCAGGGCCCATCTCAGACCTGGTTATTGGAACATTCATTTTTCAGGGTGGAGACAGAGTGATTTCAGAAGGCATAGCTGCCACCCACCTGATTTTGGATATCCCAGATTTTTCTTGGACACCCCTTATAAAAGGCCACTTCACATGCATATTGCCATATCTCAACAATAATCCACATAAATAACAACATTTTACCCACTGGGATTTACATCTGGTTTGGGTCATGATCTGGGGTTTGGATGAGTGCTTCATGAGGGAACTAGCTTACCTCTCTAGCATATAAAATTACTTTCCATTACAAAAAGAGTTTCAGAAAATGGCTCCCCTGTTTGCTACTCTTGTACATGCAGATTCACAAAATGCAACCTACATGTATATGTGGTGACACATGTTCAAGGTGCAAAATTATGTCCCCTGCATGTATGTGACACTATTTAAATAGCATAAACCCACCAGTGATGCTACTCTTTTCAAACATCTTTCTTTAAAATGGGATTTTCTGTTGTGCAGGGTGCCAAATATACATTTCTTCACTCTCAATGCCCTCCTTGCCTTTTATAAAACATATTACTATAAAATTATACGTTGCACCACGAGAAGAGGTTTCCTCTTCAAGGTGCTTGTTCCAACAAAAAATGTTTATGTTTTTATAAAACATAAGCACAGTAAAACCTGGATATCTGTTTCTCCACTGAGAAAAATTATTCAAAGTTTTCATCTCCATGGGGACATTTTAAATCACTTACACGTGATTTGGATGTCCGAAAATGTGCACGTGGATGTCCAAATCATGGAGATGTCCCTGGAACAATTTCAGAAATAGGGTTTTTAAATTTCTCCACTGCAGGGATGTCTAACTAGGCAGGGGATCTGATGGAGGCGTGTCCGGGGTAGAGCTATGGACATAAATGTGCCCTGTCGATTTTAGAACCCTCAGGGACGTCTGCACCTGCATCGAAACTTAGACATGCTCCAGGAACAATAGGCAATTGAAAAGTGCTTGTTTAGGCACTAAAACCTCTGGAGTGTGTTAAGAAATTGACACTAAACTATACTCAGTCCTCTTCACAATGACAATCCTATGTTGTGTTCTTTGGGAAATCTGTTTTGGGTTTGCACTATAGTTGTATGTCTCATAGACGTCCCTAATATTAAATACTATACCAGGGACATTATGTAGACATCCTTGCAGATGAGCATATTGGGCATGTCCATGTTTGTGAAATTGTGCTCGAACTTGATCATGCTTGCTAGTGTTAGGAATGTTCAGGTCTGGATGTCCCAGTTTGCACTTGGATGTCTTTTGTGTAATGTGTCTTCACATATCATAACCTCACCACAGTGTTCAACAGCAACATAATGCCAAGGTTCTGGTGTATTGTTAAGATGGAATAGGCTTTTTTATATGAAATTCGGACATGTCCATGTGATCATTCACAGGAATAGACTGTATGGGGTAGATTCTGACCCACATTTAGCGGGGATATATGTCTGGGTTGGACGTATATCCCCGCTAAATGCTATGGTGCCGAATCCACCCACAGAATTCTCCGCACGTACAGCAGAGATGTGTGGGGAGCTCTGTACAGGAGCAGGCCAAGGGAGGAGCGAGGACAGGCTGGAGGAATGACCCCTACCCCGGACATACAGGGCCGATTCCATGGTTGGCCCTGTACATAAAGGGCTGGCCATTTGGACAGAGGACCTTTTGCACCTTGGAGGTGGAATAAGTCCCCATCGGCGACAGCAAATGCTTGCTCTAAGCAGGGAAAAGGAGGCAAGGGGTGCAGGGAAGTTCCCTGCCGCCTGACCCTGGCCACGGCAAGCCCAATCGGGGGTCGGGTGGTGGGGAAAGGATCATTTCGGAGTCTGCTGGAGATTGTGGCTCCTGCATGGATTTGTGGTGTCCTGGCAAAAGGACACCATGACACCACGGCTCCATGCAGGAGGCTGGCTGGGCTAGCCGGCTAAGTGGCTGGACATCTGGGGGCCAAAAATCAGGGCACGGCTGGCACGTTCAGGCTGGGTGCACCCAATTCTGATCCCGCGGGGATGTGTATCCCCCACGGGATCAGAATATGGGGCAATTCCGGCCCATCCAGATTCTAGACATCCGGACCGGCCAGAGGTGCCCAGATCTGAATTGGCCTCTATGTGAATGGGACAAAAGAAAATATTTCATAATACAAACCTGAAGATGTAGAGTATTTTTCTAGGTTGAATATCTCCAGATGTGTGGCTATTTATGTAGCTGAATAACTGCAGAATTGATGCAGAGCACATTGGGGTAGATTTTCAAAAGATTTATCCAGTTAACTTCAGAAGTTAGATGCATAAATCTACCCAATACACAATGCCCTCTCTGACCAGCTAAACCTACAGGATACACAAATTTAGTTGGTCATAGAGGTGAGAAACATAGAAACATGATGGCAGAAAAAGACCACATGGCCTATCTAGTTTGCCATTCCATATCAACTACTACAATAGTCCCCTCTTTTCCTTTAGAGATTCTCTGGGTTTGTCCCATGCTTTTTTGAATTCAGTTACTAACCTCATCTCTACCACCTCTACTGGGAGACTATTCCACTCTTTCTGTAAAGAAATATGTCCACATATTACTCCTGAGTCTATCCTCTTTCACTCTCATCCTATGTCTCCTTGTAGCAGAGCTCGCTTTCAATCGAAAGAGGCTGTCCTTCTGTGCATTTATGCCATGGATTATTACAGAAATCTGATGCAGCTGTTACTGTATTTAGAAGGCTCTGCCAAGAAATTTGAAAGACAGCATCATGGCCAACTGACTAGAAAAGATCTGTGTTCATACCAATACTAAAGAAAGGTGATCCAACTGACTGTGGAAATTATCGCACAATCGCTCTGCTCCCACATGCCAGCAAGATTCTACTGCAGATTATTCAACAGAGACTACAACCATACCTGGAACAAGAACTATCTGAAGTACAAGCAGGGTTCAGGAAAGGGTGAGGAATGAGAGATATCATCGCGGATATGAGATGAATCCTTGAAAAGACTAAAGAATACCAAAAGGATATCTATTTGTGCTTTATCGACTATAACAAGGCTTTTGACTGTGTAAACCATGAGAAACTCTGGGCCACATTAAGAAGCATGGGTATACCAGAACACCTGATCGTTCTCTTGCACAATCTGTACATTGATCAAGAAGCAACAGTTCAAACGGAACAAGGAGAAACAGAATAATTTAAAATAAGCAAAGGTGTAAGACAAGGCTGCATACTTTCCCCCTACCTGTTTAATTTATATGCAGAACAAATCATCAGAGAAGCGGGATTGTATGAAGAGAACAGAGGTGCCAAAGTTGTTGGAAGACTCATCAACAACCTTCTCTATGCTGATGATACCACATTACTGGCTGAAAGTGAAGATGATCTGAAACATTTGCTTCTCACGATCAAAGAATATAGTCTCAAAATGGGCCTGCACCTTAATGTAAAGAAGACAAAGATCATGACAACTGGCAAAATCAACAAGTTCATCGTTGAAGGAGAAGAAATTGAAATCGTGGACAACTTTAACCTACTTGGATCAACTATCAATAAAGAAGCAACAAGTAGTCAAGAAATCCGACGGTGCATTGCTCTTGGCAGAATGACTATGAAAGACCTAGACAAGATTCTCAAGAGCAGAGATGTCTCTCTCCATACAAAGATTTGCTTATTCAAGCAATGGTATTTTCAATACATCATATGGATGCTAAAGTTGGACAGTGAAAAAGATAGGAAGAAAATTGATGCCTTTGAATTATGATGCTGGCGGCAAATACTGCGTATACCATGGACTTCCTGAAGAACAAACCAGTCAGTACTAGAGGAGATCAAACCTAAGCTTTCTTTAGAAGCTGAGATGACAAGACTTTGACTTTCATACTTTGGACGCATCATGCGAAGAGAGAGATCATTAGAGAAAGACATCATGCTTAGTAAGATAGAAGGTCAACGCAAAAGAGGAAGGCCAGCAATGAGATGGATCAATACAATAACAGCAGCTACAGGTACCAGTCTTTCAACAATGAGCCACCTGACTGAAGACCGAACACAATTTAGGACAACTATCCAGAGGGTCGCCATCAATGTTCCCTCTAATTTTCTGTAGGCTGTGTGCACATAAAATATCAGCTGTGCAGCTTTTGAAGGAAGGTTAAATTTTTGTGCGCCACATAACGACACTTGGAGTTATATACTTTAAAATTTGACTACATGTCAGAATATAGTATGTACACCACATTGATTTTAATAAAACTAAATGAAAATAGACGATTACTAAATGAAGCAGAAAATTTCTAGTAATTACAATCACAACTTTTAAATTTTAAGATGTCTGTGTTGTTTTCTATCAGAATCAGAACCATAATTTTTGTGCGCTCTGTTGTAAAGTATGTGCGCTCACTCGGCGAGGTGTGTGCGCGCGCACACGCGCACAGCTTAGAGGGAACAGTGGTCGCCATGAGTCGACACCAACTTGACGGCACTTAACTACAACAACAACATCATATCTCATCTATCCCGCCTTTCCTCTAAAGTATACATATTAAGATCCTTAAGTCTGTCCTCAAATGCTTTATAGCGAAGACCACTAACCATTTTAGTAGCCACCTCTGTACCAACTCCAACCGGTTTATATCCTTTTGAAGGTGTGATCTCCAGAATTGCACACAATACTCCAAATGAGATCACACCAAAGACTTTTACAGAGGCTGGCCATTTCTCTCCCTATGTACCCAAGCATCCTTCTAGCTTTTGCTATCGCCATCGCCAGGGGCAGCTCAAGACAATCTGTAAGTACATGAAGTCAAGCTTGTGACAACCCAGGAAAGAAAACTGAATGAAATTAAGTCCTTGGTCTTTGGAACTTACATCCATATGAGTTGAAATTTGTATCAGCAGACATTACCTTTCATTTTAGTAGACAATTTTTAATTAGTTTGTGTAACTGATTCATTTGTAAAGGGGGCAACTAGGAAAAGTGAATATATATGGTTCACAAATGTAACTTTTTAAAGAATCATTTTTCTTTTACTTAGATAATACTTTATATATAAGATGATAGTTTGCTTTTTAGATTATTTGATATTTTAGATTGTACTGATGCACTGTACATCTGCTTTATTGTGGTCTTCTTATGTCTTTTTATTTATGTTGTAATCCACCTTGAATAGGAAAATTCTGGGAACAAGGAAATATAAGTACTAAATTATATTAAACTAAAGATAACCAGGTAAAGTTATGCAATTTCATTACTTGCTTAACTGTTTTTTATTGCATTTCCTTCATTATCTACAGTGATACATACCTTATGGATGACACGGTGCTGCATAGAAGAGGGCTCAAGATTTGTCAGGAACTGAGCAACATTCCGGGGAAGAGGGGGTCTTTTCAGCAGGATGGACTCCACCTTAACCAGGGTGGAACCAGGCTGCTGGCACTAATCTTTAAAAAGGAGATAGAGCAGCTTTTAAACTAGATAGCCCATGTTCCCTGTAAAATAGTTATCTCCAAGTTCAATGTAATTGCAGTTTGTTCAATGTAAACCGCACTGATGCAGAATAGCGCGGTATATAAGAGAATGTAAATAAATATTGGGAGAAATGCGACAGTCACCCAGGAGTACATGATTCAGAATGCTGTGACTTTGAAGAATACCAGCAAAATGGGGAACTTAGGGCACCCCCAATAGAGATGTTCCAATAAAAGTAAAAATAGCCCAGGTACCTGTAACTAAAGAGCAGACAGAGTTGAAAGATTCCAAATTACCCCTGTCAAGTGATAAACAGATTATTAACATGAACAAAGCAAACTTAGAAATGCCTGTATGCAAATGCTAGAAGTAAAAAAAAAAAGATGGTGAATTAGAATATATAGCACTGAATGAAAGGTTAAATATAATTGGCATCTCTGAGATCTGGTGGAAGGAGGATAATCAATGGGACACTGCGATAACAGGATGCAAATTATATCATAATAATAGGGTAGATCAAATAGGTGGAGGAGTGACGTTATATGTTAAAGAGGACATTGAGTCAAACAGGATAAAAGTTTTATAGGAAACAAAATACATTGTAGAACCACTATTGACAGAAATTCCATGTAAGAAGGGGAGGAGAGTAGACGTGAGGGGTGTCATACAGTCTGTCTGGCCATAATGAACAGAGAAATGATAAACTGTTAAGAGAAATTAGGGAAGCTAACAAAATTGCTAATACAGTAATAATGGATGATTTCAATTATCCTAGTATCGACTGGGTGATTATCACATCAGGACATGCCAGGGGGATTAAGGGGCATGTTTATTAAAGTGCAGTAAGTGATTTTGTAGCTAATGTGCAGCATTACCTGTGAGGTATCTGCAAGAGGAATGGCCAGCACTAGCCCTGCAGATATTGCACAGGGCTAGCGCTTACCGCGCTGACCCACAAGCCCTGCATTGACAGGTATGGTTTATGGTTCATTAAAAGCTTTCTACACCACTCTTCAGAAAAAGAGAAGTAGGAAAGGCAGAGCAGAATTAGTCAAAGAAGGAGGGGGAGAGAGGAGTCCAAAGGGGAGGTGCTAAAATCTAAACCCAGGATAAAGCATCAAAAACCAGCTGAAAGAGATGACTCTTTAAAAGTGCCTTGAATTTGGGGTAAGAGAGTTCTAGTCAAATGTCAGGGGGCAGAGAATTCCACAAGCTGGGGCTGAGAAAATAGAAAGCTGCGTGCCTAGTAGATTCATAGCGAGTGTGAGAGGGCAGAGGGAGGTGAAGCTTGTTAGCGTGAATAGAGCAGTGAAGATGAGGGGGAGCATATGAAATAATATGTGAGGAACAATAGACAGGGTTACCCATGTGTAATGTTTTGTGCACCAGTGAAAGAAGTTTAAACTGAATTTGAAAAGAGATGGGGAGCCAATGAGATTTAATAAACAGAGGGAAAATGTGGTCAAATTTAGGTGCATAATGGAACTCTCGCGGGAACTCCTGCAATGTCTGCGATACAGGGATTGAGGGATAAAGTGCAGGAGCCAGGGGGGACAGAGCAAGCAATCAGATATACTGCCCGCAGCACCAACAATGAGAAATGAGCGGCCTACCCCCCTTTCCAGCACCCCTACCCCAGGCAGCTCTCAAACCCTTTGGGTAATTATCGTGGAGAAACAGGGCACCCCTTTCATTCTACATGCTTGACTAATCAGTCAACCCACCCAACTCTTCAACCTCAAAGTCCTGGCTAACCAGTCGGGCAAAGCCTCCCCCCTACCCCAACATCATCTAAAGGACTACTTGGCCTTATTGTTCAACTCCCTGATGACTCATTAGCAAGGGGGCAAGAGCAGTTCCTCCATGCTCCTGCCTCCTTCTCCAGCACCTTACAAAATGGTGCCGGTCTTGTGCTGCCCCCTAGTGTTAAGATGTCAATGTCTGGAACCCACTCAGCATGGGGATGGAGGTATAAGCAATTGTTTCTTCTGCCTGGTAGATGGATATACAGAATCTCAATGCCCACTCACTTCCCCTCACATCTTTGTATGTCAGCATGTAATGTGAGTACACACCACCCCAAAAGGGCTACTGCAAGAGTGTTCATCATTCTACAGAGACATTTGGCCTTCTGGCCTCTCTATGTGACTTTTGGGTCCAGGGCATAGACCTTCTGCATGCTTCAGACCCTAATCATCAGCTACTGCTTCCTTGTCCCACATATTCCATATTTAATCACTTCACTCCCATACTTTGGTGTCTGACATATGTCCTTTCCCCAGCTGTAGTGGGCCTACTTTATTTAAGCTTCTTCCAAATGGTGAGGGATTGGGTATTGTGTTTTTACAGACGGTTACGTGGATGCTTTTACATGCTAAGGATACAGTTGCCTTTTACACTTTGCTTGTTGCTGCTGTTTTTCCTTGGCACCTACTCTGGGATTAAAGTTACAATGGCAAACCATCCATGTGGTCAGCGCCCTAGTCACATGGTGACTGCTGCCATATCATGGACAGCTCTTGTACTGCTGTTTCACCTTTGCAGCTGTTAGTCACATGTCTTCAGCAATGGTGACTTAACTTGGCACTCCTTAAGCTTTTGCTGTACTTACTGCAACACTTTGGGATGGGCCCTCCAGATGGCAACGAACCTGGTCTTATAGACTTCAAGTGCACTATGGGGCTTGTTTACAAAGCCGCGGTAGTGGTTCGCGATCGCAGCCGCGGCCCCATTGAAATCAATGGGGCCGCGGCTCCGATTACGATCGCAAACCGCTACCGCGGCTTTGTAAACAAGCCCCTATGTATTCTGAAGCATCTGGAAAAGAAGAGAGTGTTGCAGATTAGTGGACAGGAGCTCCCCAGCCATGGATGATCCCTGCCACCCTCAGACTTGCTTTCCCCACTCATGCAGCCCACCTCTGTAGAAGAGGGTTTATCTTCATCTGGATGACTGGATAGTGGCACCAGGGCTGGCAGCGTTGGGTTTCTCCTCTTGCCTTTGCGTCCTGAAAGCAGCTCATGAGTGATGTAAAAGATAATCTGCACTTCTTTCTGCATTTTGGCTGCATCTCTTACGAAGTTCCCTATAGAGATCCAGAATGGACATCAGGCAGAATGCAGAGCACAGTGTGACTGTGTGAGCTATAGTAATCTGTGCCACGGTCTCTGTTGGTCAATAGGATTCCCCTTAAAGTATAAATGTTCACAGTATCTGGTGCAGTTGTTAGAAATTTGACCTCTCCCAGAGAGTGACAACCGGTACAAAACACTAAGGTCCCCTAGAATACCTTTCTACTTAGAAACATAGAAACATAGAAATATGACGACAGAAAAAGACCACATGGCCTATCTAGTCTGTCCTGCCATAACAACTACAACAGTCCCCTTTTTACCTTTAGAGATCCTCTGTGTTTGTCCCATGCTTTTTTGAATTTAGTTACTGTCCTTATCTCTACCACCTCCACTGGGAGACTATTCCACGGATCCACTACTCTTTCCGTAAAGAAATATTTCTGCATATCACTCCTGAATCTATCTCCCTTCACCCTCATCCCATATCCCCTCATAGCAGAACTTGCTTTCAATTGAAAGAGACTCTCTCCCAGAACATTTATGCCACGGAGGTATTTAAACATCTCAATCATATCACCTCTATCCCGCCTTTCCTCTAAGGTGTACATATTAAGATCCTTCAGTCTGTCCTCATATGCTTTATAATGAAGACCACTAATCATTTTAGTAGTCACCCTCTGCACCGACTCCATCCTGTTCACATCCTTTTGAAGGTGCGGTCTCCAGAATTGCACACTATACTCCAAATGAGGTTGCACCAAAGACTTATACAGAGGCATTATCACCTCCTTTTTTCTGCTAGCCATTCCTCTCCGTATGCACCCAAGCATCCTTCTAGCTTTTGCCGTCGCCTTTTCTAGCTGTTTAGCTACTTTAAGATCATCAGACACTACCACGCCTAGGTCCCGCTCTTCTTTAGTGGACAAAAGTACTTCACCCCCTATACTATCTTGCTCTCTTGGATTGCTGCAGCCCAAATGCATGACCTCACATTTTTTAACATTAAATCCCAGCTGCCAAATTCTAGACCATTCTTCAAGCTTAGCTAGATCCCTCCTCATGTTATCTACCCCTTCCTGGGTGTCTACTCTATTGCAGATTTTGATATCATCCGCAAAGAGGCAAACCTTACCTGAAAGCCCTTCCGCTATATCACTAACAAAGATGTTAAAAAGAATCAGACCAAGGACAGATCCCTGGGGCACACCACTGATAACATCCTTCTCCTCAGAGTGAGCTCCATTTACTTGTACTCTTTGTCGCCTCCCACCCAACCAATTTCTAACCCAAGCAGTAACTTTAGGGTCCATCCCTAGGGTGCTCAGTTTGTTTATAAGTCGCCTGTGAGGAACAGTGTCAAAGGCTTTACTGAAATCTAAATACACCACCTCTAGAGCTCTCCCTCAGTCCAACTCCCTGGTCACCCAGTCAAAGAAATCAATCAAATTTGTCTGACAAGACTTGCCTCTGGTGAATCCATGCTGCTTCGGATCCTGTAATCCGCTGGACTCCAGAAACCTCACTATTTTCTCTTTCAGCAGCGTTTCCAATAATTTACTCACCACCGAAGTTAAACTAACCGGCCTGTAGTTTTCAACCACATCCTTACTTCCGCTTTTGTGTAAAGGCACCACATGAGCCTCTCTCCAGTCCTTTGGCACCACTCCCGACTCCAGTGAGGCATTGAAAAGGTCAGTCAGTGGAGCTGCTAGAACGTCCCCAAGTTCCCTCAGTATTCTTGGGTGTATCCCATCCGGTCCCATCGCTTTGTCTACTTTAAGTTGAGATAATTTCTCACGAACACAGTCTTTTGAAAATTGTTCAAGATGTCCTTTGCTTCTGTTCCTATTTGTGAGTGTTTTCTGAGGTCCTGCTCCTGGTTCTTCATCTGTGAACACAGAACAAAAATATTTGTTAAGCAATTCCGCTTTATCCTTATCAGCTTCTACATATTCCTCCCCGGCACCCTTGAGTCTGACAATACCACTCTTGCCCTTCCTCTTCTCACTAATATATCTGAAAAATGTCTTATCCCCCCATTTTATAGCATTGGCTATTTCCTCCTCGTTTTGAAACTTTGCCTTCTTGACTACTTTGCTAGCTTCTCTAAGTTTTTCCAAATACAGATGCCTGTCTTCCTCTCTCTGTGATCTTAATAGCAAGGAACAACAGTGGGACAGCCAATGAGCTAAAGCTAAATAAAAGAAAAGGAACCAATGAAGTTACAATTAAAAAATGTCTTTATTCGAACCAGTTGCTTCTTGTCACGGAGGTGCGTAGAGCCAGGACATCGGCTCGGGAGGCTGCTGTTGCCGCTGCAGCTGAAGTCTGGGCTTTTCCTTACTCCAGCGGCCAGGCACTCACCGGACAGCCCTACCTCCGGGGACTTCCCTTTGGGGAATAAAGCTGCGCCGGGAGGTGAGAACTGTGAACCAGTTGCTTCTTGTCACGGAGGTGCGTAGAGCCAGGACATCGGCTCGGGAGGCTGCTGTTGCCGCTGCAGCTGAAGTCTGGGCTTTTCCTTACTCCAGCGGCCAGGCACTCACCGGACAGCCCTACCTCCGGGGACTTCCCTTTGGGGAATAAATCTGCACCGTGAGGTGAGAACTGTGAACCAGTTGCTTCTTGTCACGGAGGTGCGTAGAGCCAGGACATCGGCTCGGGAGGCTGCTGTTGCCGCTGCAGCTGAAGTCTGGGCTTTTCCTTACTCCAGCGGCCAGGCACTCACCGGACAGCCCTACCTCCGGGGACTTCCCTTTGGGGAATAAAGCTGCGCCGGGAGGTGAGAACTGTGAACCAGTTGCTTCTTGTCACGGAGGTGCGTAGAGCCAGGACATCGGCTCAGGAGGCTGCTGTTGCCGCTGCAGCTGAAGTCTGGGCTTTTCCTTACTCCAGCGGCCAGGCACTCACCGGACAGCCCTACCTCCGGGGACTTCCCTTTGGGGAATAAAGCTGCGCCGGGAGGTGAGAACTGTAAACCAGTTGCTTCTTGTCACGGAGGTGCGTAGAGCCAGGACATCGGCTCGGGAGGCTGCTGTTGCCGCTGCAGCTGAAGTCTGGGCTTTTCCTTACTCCAGCGGCCAGGCACTCACCGGACAGCCCTACTATCAGGGTCTTATTTAGCTCTATATCTTTGAGGTCATTGCTTGATGCGGGGCGTGTGCGCGTGGCGTGTGTCGAAGGGGCGTGGTCAAAGGGGCCTTTTTGGCCCCTTTGTCGCCCCTTCGACGTCATTTCACGGCACCGCACTGCTGTACATGTTTCTTTGTTTATTTTCCTTATCTGTTTTGCTGTTGGGACAGGATGTTTTAGTTTCATGTGTTTTGGGTTAATATTTCCTGGTATTTCATACTAGTTTTTGGTGAGTTACTCACCCTTTCTCCTTACAATGGGGAAACGGAAGGCCAAGACCGGGAGTAAGGCTTCGGGGAATGTTCCCAGAGATTCTAAACCGGTTGGGCCTTTAGATAAGCATTTTACTCCTGTTCCGGTGGCACAGTCTTCTCCGGAAGGGCTGTCTCTGAGTTCAGGTGGAAGATCTCCTCCATTATGCCCTGTTCCTGGTGATATATCTGGCCATTCTATCCAGTCCTCTTCTTTGGTAAGGGATTTACTTTCTCTCAAGTTACCCACTCCTGTTTTGTTTTCAGAGGTGGGTAGCTCTTCTGAGTTTCCCTCCGTTTCTCCGGATTTGGAGATTACTTTGTGGGATTTGTGAGGGGCTTTAAAGTCTATTGATAATAAAGTATCAACGTCTCTAAATTCTTTATGTGTTTTCTCGCATGAGGCCACAGTAGCTCTGCGGCAGCTTGATGAGAAAATCACTTCTGTTGATTTGGCTGTTAAGACATTGGAGTCCCAGGTTCTCCCTTTACATACCTCGAGTGTTGCTGGTATAAAGGACTCATTATCGTTACATAATAAGGTTAAAGCCCTGGAGAATTCCTTTAGATCTTGCAATTTGCGATTTCTTAATTTTCCTTATTCGTCTTTGCTTTCTCATAAAATTCTATTGGATAAGTATTTTAAAGATGTTTTGGCCATCTCAGATTCCATTGACATTTCCTGTTTATATTACATTCCCTCCTCAGTCAAGCAAGTTAATGTTGTAGAGGGAGAACTTGATGAGATTGTTGCCCCATTAGAGAATCTTACTGCCTTTTTGGAGGACTCACAAGACAATATTGGTACGCGGGCAACTCTGCTAGCCACTTTTACCTCGGTTGAAGTGAAGCAACGTATTCTTCGTGCCTTTTTTAAGGTGAAGCTGACTACATTTTGTGGCCAGCGGATTAATATTTTTCCCGATGTCGCCCGCAGTACTCAATTGCGTAGGAAGCAATTTCTAAAGTTGAAGCCTCAGGTGTTAGCTTTGGGAGCTTCGTTCTTTCTGTGATTTCCTTATAAATGCATTATTGGTCTTGGTGATGCTTCCTACGTATTTACTGATGTGCTTCATCTAGAAAGTTTTGTGGCTGATAGGAAAGTGGTAGAATTAGACCAGTGATAAATAATTGACCTCCTATTTGGGACTTAGGTCCCTTTTTTCCTTGTTATCTGTTTTTTGAGTGTTTGAGCAGCGTGGTTTCATGATGTGGACTGTATCATGGTTGTTTATTTCCTTTGTAACATGTTGCAAGAGGCAGTTTTCTTTCTCTTGTTTTTTGTATTTCTGATTGACCTTTACTTATTTGGTTATTGTAATTGACTGAAATTTCAATTTAAAAAAAATGTCTTTATTCCCCAATTAGCTGGTATCAGAGAACTCACTGCAATACTGTCTATACAATCAGAGCAATAAATGGAGTTCCATACTGTGATACATTTTTGTTTCAGTAAGGTCTCTAATGAGATTCCTATATGGGATAAAAAACCAGAATTTCCCCACAAGACTACTTAAACATATCAGCATAAACTGAGATACCAGCATTCAACACTCAAAAAACATTCCTGGTTATAGGAATGGTTCAAAAAATTAAGACAAATAAATATTTGGAAACATTTATAGTATATTTGAGCTCAACTATGACCCATTCTATGCAATGTTGGTAGCTACTTATCAAACTGATGCCTTCCAGGATGGGACTAGGGACAACCCAGACAACATCTTCTTCTGATTGGAATTCTTCTTTCTTTTTCTTTACTTCAACTTTTGCACCCTAAAGCAGATTATGTAACACCACCCAACCTGCCCTTTTTGGCTCAGTGTGGGGGGACAGGATCTCCCACCAACAGATTCACATTGTACATCTCTGCAATGGTGGCAGTAGAGAGGACCATCAACCCCATTCCTGCTGGGCAATGTTCCCCTAATTTTCTGTGGGCTGTGTGTGCATAAAATATCAGCTGTGCAGCTTTTGAAGGAAGGTTACATTTTTGTGCGCCACATAACGACACTCGGAGTTATATACTTTAAAATTTGACTACACATCAGAATACAGTATGTACACCACATTGATTGCACTAGAAAATATTGTAGAACCTGTGAAAACTGTAAATACACAACAACTTTTAAATTTTAATACATCTGTGTTGTTTTCTACCAGAATCATAACCGTAAAGTATGTGCGCTTGCTCAGCGAAGTGTGTGCGTGCACACACACGCACAGCTTAGAGTGAACAGTGCTGCTAGGGAACAGACACCCTACAGGGCAGTCGATGCAGATCTTTACACATCACATAAGGTAATGGCAGGCAAGCAGAATGCTGAAGAAGCTAAGCTCAGCTGCCACCCCCCCAATCTGACATTCACCAGCAGAGTGCACAGTCAGTCTCCACTCACTGCACCCTGCAAAGTGTTCCAGCCATACACAAGCTAACTACAGACAGTCTGCAAGCTAGCACATAGTGGATGTTCCTGGAAAAACTGTGTTCACCCAAAAATGGGACGTGAGCACACACACCAAGCAGGTATGTCAGTGATTGGGCCCCAGAAAAAAGAACCCATCAATACCACTTATGAGAAATACTGCATAGCACTATGGGGGAACCTAGCCATGCCATGGTCACTGCTCAGTCAGGATGAGAGTAACCTCCCAGCATGACATGTTGTGGCCACCCTGTCTGTGCAGGTGGTAGTCGAGCACTACAATGTTCCAGCCATTGCCCTATACCCTGTGCAGATGCATCCTGCCCAGGCCACCCTGTCTGGGCCATACCCACAGTACCTTGCTCCTCATTATGCACATTGGTAGGCTAAAACTGGAAACAGTGCAAGCAGTGTGGGCTCAGTAAGGTATAGGCAGCCACAACACACTGGATAGACATACACACACTCCCACACCTATGCCAGCATTGTGCAAATATGGAGGTTTGTGGCAGCCCTGGCCGCCACACCAGTCCTGGGCACAGTGCTGGCATTGCTACGGTACGCAATACTGTTGGGGTCACTCCCCGGGGTGGTAAACACTTTCAGAAGCAATAACTAAAACACACTCCACAGATATCAGAAAGGTTGCTATGATGAATCTCTATCAACAAATTGTGTTTAACTTAGGTTTTGTTAGCTGACATTAATCATAGCAACCTTTTGATATATGTGGAACGTGTTCCCAAGTTTAGGACGGCTTTGCTAAGGTATGCAGGTGCTAGTATTGGGAGATGCTGCTTCACGCAGGGCCCAACAGCCTGACTCTCCATGAGACTTTGGATAGTGGAGCCTGTGGGTGTGGGTGTTTATGCCCCTGTTGGCCGCTGCTCTAGGGCAGAGGTTCCCAACTCTGGTCCTGGTGAGCCAAACACTGTTCAGGTTTTCATGCTGTCAATAATGAATATGCATGAGATACATTTGCATACAATGGGGGGCAATGCATACAAATGCAGCACAGGTATATTTATTAGGGACAGCATGAAACCTGAATGGTGTTTGGCCCCGAGGACTGCAGTTGGGAAACTCTGCTCTAGGGATTGCACATGTTTATGGTGTCTGTGCTCTGTAGGGTAAAATATAGGCATTTCAGGCATTTTTAATTTATCTGCAATAAGGGTTCTGTCTTTATTACCATGGTTTAGCATTGGGTAAAATATGGGGACAAGGTTGGCAGGGGCCACAGCTGGGACTTGAACTTGTGACCTGCCCCTGAACACACTGGCTGTGTGTACTGCATCAAACTGTTGCCCCAGGAGCAGATCATTCCCTGGGGATACCATGACTATTCGTCAGACAGACCTTGTCTGTTGCTGTGCATGGCACCCACCTAAACAGGGCTTGGCTGTGGTCTGCTGTAGGCAGATGCCACTGCCCCCTCCTCCACCATGCTGTCATGGCCTTATACCGGTGGTGCTAGTAGTGCGCAGTCCCAGGCCATCCAGTGTGCTGGTAGGCAGCTGCCTATGGTGTGGGTTCTCGGGTAGGGGTGCCTACATGGACATGCGCGCCTCCCCCCGGCACCGCCTGACAATGTTATATGCCCTTGGGGGTACCTGCTGGGTAATATCCCCTGTGACACTGTGGGACACACACACGTGCCCATGTTGGTCCCTCTTTAGTTGCTGTCTTGCTGCTTTACAGTTTCGGCATTCCTATGTGCCACCTAGGCATATGCCTAGTCCGCACTGTGCCCCAGCTGGACCACAGCATGTGCCGCCTGCAGCCCCCTGTATCCCATATACAGCATCAGTACAGTTGCCCTTTCCTACGTGCCCACTCTGCTGTTGCTGCACATGTGCACGCCCTAACAAACCTGCCCAATATAAAGGACAAAAACCCTGATCACCGCTATTTCAATGTGGGATCATTCACTTTGTAGGGGGACAGAGCATAGACCCTTCCAAACATGATATCTTCCTTTTTACGCTTTGTCAGTAGTGTTGCTTTATGTTTATCATTAATATCACTATTGGCCAGCTTGGTTATTGGGATTTCAGATGTGGTTCTGGTCATTTTATATGTTTATTTGCCTTTTTGGTTCCTGCACATGTATCACTACTATCACTTTTTCTGAGTTTCCCTGCCTTTGCTGTACATTGCTGACTGGTATGGTTTCTCTCTCCTGCAAATGTGCCTACAACGCAAGGGTTTCACTGGTGTTAGTGTTCAGAGCCGTATTTCACAGCGTTAGTGTGCCTGGAGCCTCTCCCCGCCCACTCTCTGCCCATTGACCCCTATCTCTGCCCTCTGGGAGGCCTTACTCCACCCTTCAGAGCCGGGTTTCACAGCGTTAGTGTGCCTTAACGCCGCTGCCGATGTTATCATGCGATACGTGACGTTATCGCGTGATACGTGACATTATCGCGCGATAACGTTACGTATCATGCGATAACGTCGCCACTGCTACGTTAAGACGGTTTAGTAAACATACCCCTTTGTCTGAGATGTTTATTAAGGACTCTAACCAGTTGAAAGTTAGGTTGGAGCAATTAGATAATTATTCTAAAATGGCTAATCTTCGCTTGGTTAATTTTCCTTGCTTACCTACTCTTTCGGCCAAAAAAATGTTTAAACAATATCTGTTTGAGATTTGGGGGGTTCCTCTGGATTCCTGTCCTCCTATTGTAAAGATGTATTATCTTCCCAGGGCCTGGAAAGCTTCGGTTTCTACTGAGGCAGTTGGACCTGGGCAATTTGATGAGTTAAATATTTCTGAATTATTAGAAACCTCAGATACAGCTTTAGTTAGATCTGCAACTTGCTTAGTCACCTTTGCTTTCATTTCAGATCGTGAATAGTTATTAAGGGGTATGTTTACTAAACTGCATTAGTGCAAATCGCGTTAGGAGCCGCGTTAGTAAAAGGAAAGCCAAAAAAGGACATGGGCGGGACATCCTAACCACTAACGTGCGTTCCAAAAACTAACGAGCGTTACAGGGCGCCGTGGCGCGTTACTGCGCGTTAATCGTATGAAGGCGTACAGACACAAAGCACTGAAACAGAGCTGTAGCACAATGGTTAGTGTACTGACCGCTGTTACAGGCAGCATGGGTTCGAGTCTCCAGTGTGCCTAACGCAGAAGGCTGGCCCAGGCATCACCCTGTACATTACATAGGGAATGAGGAGGCATGTTTTACTTTACGTTGAGTAGTGGTGCCAGAAACACACCCTCGCAGTGTGCCTAGCCACGTGCGTGGGTACGTGTGTTTTTACCAGCGTGGGCACCTAATATTAATACAGATTCTTTAGGGCAGGGGTGTCCAAACCTGTCCTGGAGGGCCGGAATCCTGGCAGGTTTTTGGGATAGCCCTAATGAATATGCATGAGATATATATCCATTAGAGATATTCTCCCGACCTGACTGGTTTGTGGTTTTCCAGTGCTGGATTTGGGGACCCCTGCTGTACACCTCTGTCAAGTACGATTGTGAGTGGGCAAGGTACAGATGTCCTCGACATCAAAAGGGTAGATAGAATGTGTCACATCCCTCCTAGTTTCTCACCACCACCAAATAGTTGTCTAATAGACAATATTTTGGTGGTGGTGAGAGGCGAGGAGGTATGTGACATATTCCATCTAATCTTTTTGATGTCTTGGACATCTGTACCTTGCCCACTCACAATCTTAAATGACAGAGGTGTAAGGCCGGGGTCCCCAAATCCAGCATTGGAGGGCCACAAGCCAGTCAGTTTGGCAGGCTATTTCTAATGCATATATATCTCATTCATATTCATTGTGGATAGCCTGAAAACCCGACTGGCTAGTGGGGTCCCGAGGACAGGGTTGAGAACCACTGGCCTATGGTGTATCTGAGCCTGTGAGCAGGTGCTGGATTTACCCAGGGTTGGATTGTGCCAGTCACACCCATGATGCACTGCACATGCAAATCAGCCGTCCACAGATACACACCATGGGGAATGTACCCCCACAGCACCTCAGCCTGGTAGGGGGGAAGTAATCAGGTGCACCCCCCACAGTACCTCGGCCTGGTAGGGGGTACTGACCATGTGTTGTACTGGCACAGAGTAGCTACACACTGTCACATTGTGCGGGTACTGTGCTCACCCTGAGGGTGCAGTGAGGCGCCCAGCACTAGGTCCACAGCACCGGCCATGGCACAGGTCCAAAGCAGTGTTAATGTGTGAGATAGGTCGTTTCTGCAGGAACACCTTGGACATCTCTGTCTGTTTCAATCAGGCATTGCCCCCGCCCCCCCCAGGGCTGAGGGTGGCAAACAGGGCCTCCCATCAAAAGATTCACAGTCTACCTCCCTGCAAAGGTGGCAGTAGAGGGGAACATCAACCCCAGTCCTGCTGAGGAACAGACACCCCACAGGACAGTCAATGCAGCTCTGTACACAGCCATAACACAAAAGCAGACAGACAATAGGCCTGGATATGGTATGCTGCACCCCACCACCATCTGATATTCCCCTGGTGCAAGCCATCAGCCACTGCACCCTGCAAACCACTCCATCACAACATATACCAACTGCAAACAGTCTGCTAGTGCCCAGTGGAGATGCCTGCACCCAGAACTGGGATGTCAGAAAGCAGATACATCAGTGACTGGGCCCCAAAAGGAAACCCATAACTATTACACAAGAAAAATACTACATAGCACTATGGGAGTGCCTAGCCATGCTGTGGTCACTGCACAGTCAGGGTGAGAGTGATCTCTCAGCAGGATATACTGAGGTCACCCTGTCTGTGTAGGTGGTGGCCGGGCACTACAATGTGCCAGTCACTGCCCTATGCCCTGTGCAGATGCACACTGGCCAGGCCACCCTGTCCGGCCTATACCCATGGTACCTTGCTCCTCATTATGCACATTGGCAGCCCAATACTGGCAACATTGCTGGCAGTGTGGGCTGTGGAAGGTGTTTGCAGCCACCACACACTGGATAGACAGACAGCCACCCCCACACCTATGCCAGCATTGTGCTACTATAGAGGTGGTAAGCAGCCATACCCACCACACCAGTCCTGGGCATAGTACAGGCATGGATATGGTACACAAGACTGTTGGGGGGTCACTCCCCAGGGTGGTGAACACTGTCAGAGACCAGACCTGCAGCACACACCGCAGACATAAGAATGATTGTTATGGTGGAGCTCAATGAGCACAATGTGCTTAACGTAGGAATTGATATCTGCCAGTTATCATAGGAAACGTTTGATAGCTGTGTACCATATACCCAGGTGTAGGGTGGCATTGCTAAGGTATGCAACTGCTAGTATTGGGAGATACAGGCAGGGCCCAATGTCTTGCCTCTCCAGGAGGCATTGGCCAATGGGGCCTGTGGGTGTGTGTGTGGCACTGTTGGCTGCTGCTTTACGGCAGAGTTCCCCAACTCCAGTCCTGGTGTTCGAAACACTGTTCGGGTTTTCATGCTGTCCCTCATAAATATGCATGAGCTACATCTGCATACCATGGGGGTGGTGCATAGCTATGCAGCACAGGCATCTTTATTAGAGGCAGCATGAAACCGGAATGGTGTGGGGCCCTCCAGGACTGCATTTGCGGGACTCTGCTTTAGGTAATGCGCCTGTTTCTGGTGTCTGTGTTTGGTGTGGTAAAATATAGGCCATGCGTATGTTCTCTGCAATAAAGGAGTGCCTTTACTATCACTGTTTAGTGGTGGGTAAAACTATGGGGACTGGGTTGGCAGGAGCCCCAGCTGGGATTTGAACCTGTGACCCTCTGGTCTTACAGGCACTGGCTGGGTCTGTTGCACCACACTGTGGCCACAGGGACAGTGCAGTCCCTGGAGATAGGAAAACTGGCCTGACGAGTCAGAAATCCTGCTCTGCACAATTTAACTGTGGGCTCATTTACCTTGTATGGAGACAAAAGTGCAAATAAACCTCAAACAGACCTTGGAAAAAGGGGCAAACACCCATAACCGAGCTGGGCAACAATGATATCATTGGGCAACAATGAAGAACACTCCCAGGAAAGCTCCAATAAAATGAAATGCTTTTTGAAAGGGTCTACGGAGCGTAGACCCTTCCAAACATCATTTATTTTTTTTGGAGCTTTCCTTGGAGTGTTTGTCATTGTTGCCCATTGCTATCACTGTTGCCCAGCAGGATTATACTTTCTACAATATTTCTTGTGGTCATTTTTAAAGTTTTATGTGAACTTTTGTTCTGTGCACATGTATCACACTGCTCGCGTTTTGTAGGTTTCCCCGGTTTTGCTGTACATTGCTGACGGAAATGGTTTCTCTTCCCTGTAATATGCCTTTAACGCTGGGGTCACCAACCTCCAGAGGGCCGCGGGCCGCACAGCCGACCACCGGGAGCCTCGCGGGCCGCACCCCCCTTCTCCCCGCCCCCGCGAAAAAAAACAACAAAAACGCAAAATTATGAAAACAATGGCTGATCACCTTTATTGAATTTAATGAGATGGCTGATGATTCATGCTAGCAGACAAACGCTTAAAGTCCGGCTTCACCGATGACACTGACAGGAGAAGGGACGCTTGCAGGTGGTCGTCGGTGAGCTGCGAGCGCGTGGATACAATGGCGGGAATCCTTGGCTGGCCGCACGTAATGTTAACCAGGGTAGAGCCTCGCGGGCCGCACGAAGGGACCTCGTGGGCCGCATGCGGCCCGCGGGCCGCAGGTTGGTGACCCCTGCTTTAACGGCAGGTTTTCATTCGCATTGGAATTGAGCTCAGAAATTCAGCGCGTTAGTGAGAGGGGAGCCTCTCCCCGCCCACTCTCCGCCCATTGACCCCTTCTCTCCGCCCACTCTCCACCTTCTGCGCTGTTTTAACGCGCCGCGGGGCTTTACGATCGTTACGTGCAGTTAACGCGCGTAGTATGATGTTAATGGTCGTTGGCGCATGCTTACGCGCGTTATACTGCACTTACGATCGTTAACGTCATACAACGCGCGTTATTCACGTTTACCGCACTTTAGTAAACATACCCCTAAGACTCTTCTTTAGGAAAAGAAATGTGTTATTCAAAGGGTGTCTAGTTCGGATTTTTCCTGACCTGGCTCGGGAAACCCGTCATCGCAGGAAGGAGTTTTTAATCTTGCTCGGTGGTTTATTTTTTCTAAAATACCCATGTAAATGCTTGGTAAAATTTCAGGGAAATTCCTATATATTTTTTTATCCTTTGCAGTTGATTTCCTTTTTTAATTCCAAAGGATCAGTTGGGGGCGAGTGAGCGGGTTTTTCTTCGATGTTTAAAAGTTTTTGACTGTTTGCATCAGCTTGATTACCTTAAATTTGATATAGTTTTTTCTTTCTCTTGGATCTCTTAAAGTGGTGGGCTAGTGGAGGGGTTTACTTTTTTGATAGTTTTCTTTGTAATATTTCCTGTATTGTATTTTTTTCTGAAGTGTCCTCCATTTCCATTATAAGTGTGTTAACTTGGGATTTATTTGAACATTAATAAAATATTAAATATGAAAAATACCATTGGTATCATCGTTGAGCTGGAAGGCAGCCTAACAGTTGTTGGGATAGATGTGAGGGATAAGGTTTATATTTACCTGACCACAGCCATCGGGATCTTCTCCCATATCCTCTGTGCTGCAGCCTGGGGTGACCTCCTACCCCAAGACAAATGCAGCCTGTTCTCATTAGAAAGCACCAGTTGCATTCCCTCCTGACTGCCATGTTTGTGTTTTCTAATTTAACTCCTGCCTCAACACCACCACCTCCCACAGACTGGATAAAGAAATCCAAAGAGGAACTGAGCACACCGCTAGCCCATATCATCAATGAATCCTTCTCCCAAGGACACATGCCAGATACCCTCAAAACTACAATCATCCGACCATCCTTAAAAAAGCAAAACCTAGATCCCCTCGATCCAGCATCCTACAGACCCATCGCAAGCTTACCTTTCACTGCTAAGATAATCGAGAATATCGTCCAACAGCAACTACAGGAACACCTGGATACCAACAACATACTGGACCCGCAACAACACGGCTTCTGCCCTCTGCATGGGGTTGAGACCCTCATGATCACACTGATGAACACTCTTCTCCTGGGAACACAAGAAAAACACTCTGGATATGCTATGATCTTCCTCGATATATCTGCAGCTTTTGACACCATCTCACACAACGTCCTCATACACAGACTACGCACAATTGGGATCAAAGACACCATACTAAAATAGTTCCAGTCCTACCTTACTAACAGGAAACAACTAATCCGTACCAGCACCATGACATCCCCCCCATTCCAGCAACACCAAGGGGTGCCCCAAGGATCTACTCTATCAGCCATGCTATTCAACATCTACCTTCAACCACTCTGCTCAGTCATACGCACCCACAACATCAGCTTCCACATATATGCTGATGATATCATGCTTTACGCCCCCATTACAACCACGGACCCAACAAACACCCATCTATCAGCATGCTTCGCCGAAGTGTCCGACTGGTTACGAGCAAACAACCTATCCATCAACATGAAGAAAACAGAAGCCCTCATAGTCACTAGAGACCCAGATTTCACCCCACCTACACACCTCACTATAAGACCCACAAGCATCCAAATACAACCACAAATACGATACCTGGGCATAATTATTGATCAAGCCCTCACCTTAAAACAGCAAATCACCAAAACCTCCGGAATTATATTCCACAAAGCAAGAATGGTGCAACGTCTTAGACCCCTGCTTGACCATCAACACTTCCGAGCCGTAATGCAAGCCATGACGCTCCCACATCTGGACTACTGCAACATAATCTACCACGGCCTTCCAGCCAGACAGACAAACCCCCTCCGAACAGCACTAAACACCATGGCAAGAATCATCCAGACTGCAAAGAAAACCGACCACATCACCCCAATTCTGAAAGACCTACACATACTTCCCTTCGAAGCAAGATCTAAATACAAAGCCATCCTACTCACCCACAAAGCCATCCATCAAGCACAGAACTCCCAACGTCGCACCCTACTGTCTCGTCCAGCCCACGGCAGAACTACCAGACAAACTTCCAGCAATTCCCTCACCATCCCCCACAAAAGAACTAAATGCCTGCAACGGACCTGCAACCGAGCCTTTGAACTTTATGCTCCATCCCTATGGAACTCTTTACCGAGTTATCTCAGAAACAACGCCGATCTACCATCTTTCAGGAAACAGCTGAAAACCACCCTGTTCCAGGAATACCTCAACACGACCCCCACCAAAAAGTGAACTAGCCTCTGATCTCGTCCACCACGAACCTCTGACTCAAACTACAGTAACCTGCCTATGTCCAATGTCTGTCCCATGTCCAAAGTCTGTACCATGTCAAAATCATTAATGTTGCCTCCCTGGTGATGGCCCCGCCCTACCAACTTTATTCCCCCACTTTTCTATGTAACACCGCTTTGACATGGCGAAAAGCGGAATATAAATACAGCTAAATAAATAAATAAATAAATTGTCCGAATTCAATACCCACTCTTAATCAGCTTATGCATATCTTAGGGGTATGTTTACTAAACCGCGCAATTGTGTGGGGCGCACTTGAGCGTGTGCTAAGGTACATTAGCGCATGCTAATAGTGTGTTTTTGTGCCCCGCACACATGCGCGTCACACTAACGGGCCCACACAGGTGCGTGGCGCGCTGATGTGCGCTAGGGGCGTGGGAAGGCATTCCGAGGGCGGAGGAAGGCTCCGGAGGGGTGGAGGGATGGGGTCAATGGGTGAAGAGTGGGAGGGGAGAGGCTCCCCGCACAGGAGCGGGGCTGTAAATCAACCTAAAAAATACCGTGAGTGAAAACCTCGCGTTAGAGACGATTTAAAGGGAAGAGAAACCATTTCCGTCAGCAATGTACAGCAAAACCGGGGAAACCTACAAAACGTGAGCAGTGTGATACATGTGCACAGAACAAACTTTCAAATAAAACTTGAAAATGACCACAAGAAAAATTGTAAAAATTATAATTCAGCTGGGCAACAGTGATAGCAATGGGCAACAATAAAAAACAATCCCAGGAAAGCCCCCAAAAAATGAAATGATTTTTGGAAGGGTCTACGCTCCGTAGACCCTTTCAAAAATCATTTCATGTTATTGGAGCTTTCCTGGGATTGTTTTTTAATGTTGCCCAGTGATATCACTGTTGCCCAGCTTGGTTATGGGTGTTTGCCCCTTTTTCCAAGGGCATATTTGAGGTTTATTTGCACTTTTGTCTCCATACAAGGTAAATGAGCCCACAGTAAAATTGTGCAGAGCAGGGTTTCTGACTCGTCAGGCCAGGTTTCCTATCTCCAGGGACTGCACTGTCTCTGTGGCCGCAGTGTGGCGCAACGGACCCAGTCAGTGCCTGTAAAACCAGAGGGTCACAGGCACTGTTCCCTCTAAGCTGTGCACGTGTGCGCACGCACACACCTCGCGGAGCGAGCACACATACTTTAAAACAGAGCGCACAAAAATTACGGCTATGATTCTGATAGAAAACAACACAGACGTCTTAAAATTTAAAAGTTATGATTGTAATTACTAGAAATTTCCCGCTTCATTTAGTAATCATCTATTTTAATTTAATTAGATTAAAATCATTGTGGTGTACATACTGTATTCTGACGTGTAGTCAAATTTTAAAGTATATAACTCCAAGTGTTATGTGGCGCACAAAAAATTTAACCTTCCTTCAAAAGCTGCACACAGCTGATATTTTATGCGCACACAGCCTACAGAAAATTAGAGGGAACATTGGTCACAGGTTCAAATCCCAGCTGGGGCTCCTACCAACCCAGTCCCCATAGTTTTACCCACCACTAAACAGTGATAGTAAAGACACTCCTTTATTGCAGAGAACATAAGCATGGTTCAAACACCCATATTTTACCCTACACCGCACACAAACCATAACAATGGGCATTACCTACAGCCGAGTCCCCCAAATTCAGTCCTGGAGTGCCACAACTCAATCAGGTCAAATGCTTTTTCCCAGATAAGGACATGTCTGCATGTTGGCGGAAGGGTACAGGTGGTGGAGAGGGCAGTGGCTGCAAGCCACAGCAGACAGTGGCCTAGGCCTGTGCAGGCTGGCACCATCCACTGCAACAGACAGGCTCTGTTGGATGTACAGTCATGGACTCCCCAGGGAATGCAGCATATTTGTGGCAACAAGGTGGTGCAGTGCACACAGGCAGTGTGTGCAAGAACAGAAGGTCACAGGTTCAAAGGCCAGCTGGGGCTACTGCCAATCCTGTCCACATATTTTTCCCACAACTAAACCGTGATAGTAAGGACAAACCTTTATTGCTGAGAACATACGTATGGTTAATACGCCTATATTTTACCACACCAAACACAGACACCAAAACAGGCGCATTACCTTGAGCAGAGTCTCCCAAATGCAGTCCTGGAGGGCCCCACACCATTCAGGTTCCATGCTGCCTCTAATAAAGATGCCTGTGCTGCATATCTATGCACCACACCCATGGTATGCAGATGTGGCTCATGCATATTTATGAGGGACAGCATGAAAACCCGAACAGTGTTTGGAACACCAGGACTGGAGTTGGGAAACTCTGCCGTAAAGCAGCAGCCAACAGGGCCAGACACACACACACACACACCCACAGGCCCCATTGGCCAATGCCTCCTGGAGAGGCAGGACATTGTGCCCTGCCTATATCTCCCAATACTAGAAGTTGAATACCTTAGCAATGCCACCCTACACCTGGGTATATGGTACACAGCTATCAAACGTTTCCTATGATAACTGGCAGATATCAATTCCTACGTTAAGCACATTTTGCTCATTGAGCTCCACCATAACAATCATTCTGATGTCTGCGGTGTGTGCTGCAGGTCTGGTCTGTGACAGTGTTTACCACCCTGGGGAGTGACCCCCAACAGTATTGCGTACCATATTCATGCCTGTACTGTGCCCAGGACTGGTGTGGTGGGTATGGCTGCTGAAATCCTCTATAGTAGCACAATGCTGGCATAGGTGTGTGGGTGGCTGTCTATCCAGTGTGTGGTGGCTGCAAACACCTTCCACAGCCCACACTGCCAGCAATGTTGCCAGTATTGGGCTGCCAATGTGCATAATGAGGAGCAAGGTACCATGGGTATAGGCCGGACAGGGTGGCCTGGCCAGGGTGCATCTGCATAGGGCATAGGGCACTGACTGGGACATTTTAGTGCCCGGCCACCACCTACACAGACAGGGTGACCTCAGTATGTCCTGCTGAGAGATGACTCTCACCCTGACTGTGCAGTGACGACAGCATGGCTAGGCACCCCAATAGTGCCATATAGTAGTTCTCTTATGTGATAGATATGGGTTTCCTTTTGGGGCTCAGTCACTGGTTTATCTGCTTGCTGTGTATGCTGACATCCTAGTTCTGGGTGCATGCATCTCCACTGGGAACATTTATTTATTATTTATTACAGGCTCTTATATACCGCTCTATTCAGAATCGGTGCGGTTCGCAATATAACAACATACCATAACAACAAACTGTTAGGTTTTACAGAGAACAAGGTCAGAGAACTTGGATAAAACATGGGATGTCATTACTGCAACTATTTACAAGAGTATTTACAAGTATACATAACAGGATGCACTATGGACTAACTAGCAGACTGTTTGCAGCTGTTATGTGTCTTGATGGAGTGGTTTGCAAGGTGCAGTGGCTGATGACTTGCTGCAGGAGAATATCAGATAGTGGTGGGGTGCAGCTTACTGTATCCAGGCCTAATGTCTGTTTGCTATTGTGTTACGGATGTGTATAGAGCTGCATTGACTGTGCTGTGGGGTGTCTGTTTCTCAGCAGGACCTGGGTTTATGGTCCCCTCTACTGCCACCTTTGCAGGGAGGTAGAATGTGGATCTATTGATGGGGGACCCTGTTTGCCACCATCAGCATGGGATGGGGGGGGGGGGAGGGGAGATGAGATGTGGTGCATGGCCCACCTGGGGGTCCATGAGGGCTACGCCTGATTGAGACACACAGAGATATCCAAGGTGTTTGTGCAGAAACCACCTATCTTGCACATTGACACTGCTTTGGACCTCCGGCATGGCCTCTTTCAATCATGGAAGGTGTTGTGGACCTGGTCCTGGGAGCCTCATTGTACCCTCAGGGTGAGCACAGTACCCGCACAATGTGACGGTGTGTAGCTACTCTGTGCCAGTAAAACACACGGTCAGTACCCCCTACTGGGCCGACTTCCCCCTACCAGGCCGAGGTGCTGTGGGGGTGCATTCGCCATCTTGTGTTCATCTGTGGACAGTTGATTTGCATGTGCATTGCATCATGGGTATGGGTGGGCTAACCCTATCCTGGTGACCACAGCAGACTGTCTGTGTGGTGACATGCAGGCTCTCTGCAGCCAGCCAGGAACTTGCTAGTAGCTATAGAGCTGTAGCCCAATGGTTACTTTACTGCCTGTGAAGCCAGAGATCATTGGTTCAAACCCACAGTGGAATTATTTGATAGGGTTGTCCAACACATTATCTGTTTTTAAATGTACATATTTTGATGCCAGCAAAAACACCCTCAGCGTACTGTACCCATAAGGTGCCTCTGAGGGTGCTTTATAGGGCACCCTATAGGGCACCTTATGGTTCCCGTCCATATAAGGTGCACTATACATTATCCTGTGATGCAACTTATAGGGTGCCCTATAGGGGGCATATTAGGGTGCTGTGGCGGACAGTGCAATTTATAATGGGTCCTATGGAGTGCCTTATAGGGTGCCTTCTACGGCACCTTCAATTGCGGCACGTGAAGGCATGTTTGCTGGCAGCAATTAATAAAATAAAAATAAAGTGCTGCAGAAAAAAATATGTACAATGCAAAGCTGATGCCACAGCCAGCCTTACGCATTAGGCACACTGGGGAGCAAATTCATGACCCCTGTATCAGCAGTCAGTGCCTTAACCATTGTGCTCCACTGCTGCTCCTCCTTGCCTGTCAGCGCACCTACTTATGCTTTTCATTCCTTAAACTGAACAGTGCTGCCATAAAAAACAGTACTCTGACCTTGCGGTACCTCATACGGCACCCTCTAAAGCGCCCTATAAGCAACATTCTAGGGTGCCTTGGCTGACAGTGCACTTTAAAATGTGCCTTATAGGGCGCCTTATGTTAACATGCTTTGAGAGTGCGTTTGCTGGTAGTGATAATTAAAATAAACATAAAATGACTCCAAAAGCAATCTCCCCCATAATATGTAATGCCTCAGCCAGCCTTGTTCATTGGGCACTGGGAGGGATTGAACCTCTGATCCTTGCACCATTGGTAAGTGCCTTGACCATTGTGCTGTGGCTCAGTTCTTCTGTGTGTGCATCAGCGTGCCACTTATGCCTCCCAGTATTAAAATGCCTCTGAAAACATTAGTGTGCCACCTTATGTCACCCATTATTTAAATGCCTCATAAATTAATGCCTCAGCCAGCTGTCTTCATTGGGCACTGTGGGGTATTGAACCCCTGATCCCTGCACCATTGGTAAGTGCCTTGACTATTGTGCTGTGGCTCTGCTCTTCTGGGTGCACATCAGCGTGCCACTTATGCCTCCCACGCAGCTTCCTCATGCGCTAATGTGCGGGGCGCACATGGGCGCCGTGCACCTTAGCGCATATGTCAATCACGGCTTTTCTTTTTCAGGACGGAACGCCCACTCCTTATATGGCATCCGCACACTACCGCGGCCCGCACATTAGCGGGGTTTTAGTAAACATGCCCCTTAATAATCATTATCTGTAAATAGGTTATAGTGTTTGAATCATGTAAATTACCATGTTTTTGCTTTTGCACCTGTTAAACTGTTAAGATGTTTCAATGTAACTGTTGTTCTAAATGTAAGCGGCTATGATTACCTGAAATTGCGGTATATAAAACTCACGAATAAATAATGTGTAATCCGGTAGTGGCTACTGGAATGTGCAAGGACCAGACACATGAGGAAAATGTGCAATGTGGATTTGGCATGCCGCTGGCATTTTCTCCTTGGAGGGGGGTGGATTCCACATGCATATGCCACAATTTTGCCACACTTGCACATGTGTATTGCCGCTGAATTTTTAAAAAGCGTAATCCATTTAGAGTGGTGAAGATACTGTATGTTGATGTTTACATCAGCCTCACATGGGCATATCCTCTCTCCTAAAACTGACCTAGCTTTGTAGTTGTTTTTAGTTCCACATAGCAGCAGCCACATTAACATGTGCTTTAAATCAACCATAGACGAGAGAAATTGTATAGAAATAAATCTTTGTATTTAACCTGAAAACCAGAGTAATTTGCAGAATTGTAGAAAGGGTGTTTACTACATATTATATAGAGCAAATATAAATACTGTAGTGCAAAGTATATGTATAATATATAAATCTGAGGGTACCCATAACAGTGAGGAATGCAGTTTGGCTTTCCTTCTTATCTTTACATAAGCATTAGGGTGGAGGAGTAGCCTAGGGGTTTGTGCACTAGCTTGGCAACCAGCAGAGTAGTGTTTAATTCCCACTAGCACTCTTTTGGGCTTTGGATAAGGCACTTAACCCTCCATTGCCTTTGAAGAAAGGCCTGGCAATCTACCTTCAGTCACACTCTCAAGAAAACCCAGGAGCTGCTGGGTTGCCAGGAGTTAGCACTGTCTCAAAGACACCTTATTAATAAGGGTCTTAGGTCAATAGTTTGACATTTTATTTATTTGTAGTCTCTTTTATACCGTGCTATTCGACATCAGTGCGGTTTACAATGAACATAAGAGTTGCACATCTCAATTTCGTGATTTGTGCTTACAGTGAAACAGGTATAATAACTTGGGTATACATTAAACAGGAAAATTAAACTTGGGTATGCATTAAGCAGGTATAACAGGTAAAATAGGGTATAAATAACCAGTCCCTTAACAAGGAGACACGATGAATAAATACAGTCTACTTTATGCAACAATATAATGAGTTATGCGGCACTGCATAAGTTTCTCATGGTGGTTGGAGGGGAAGGTGTGATTGCGAGTGATCAGTCTGGGAATGTGACGTGCATGAGTTTGAGGTGCTGCATTGAGATGTGAGAGTGGGTGAGTGTGGGGAGAAGACTGCATCATCGTAGTGATGAAGAAAGAGGTGCCGTTTCAGTGCCTTCCTAAATTGGGAGAGTTCACTGATGGTTCTGATAGTTGCTGGTAGTGCGTTCCAGCAGGATGGAGCAAAGAAGGAGAAGGCTCTGGATCTAGTGAATTGAGAACACTTCGTGCTTGCCTTAGGTAATATGAGAGTATTTGCAGCATTCGATCTCCTTGTTCGATTGGGAGGTGTGATTGAAATTAGATCAGTAATGGCAGTAGCAGGGTATTTATTGATGGCTTTATGGGTCATAATTAGGATCTTGAATGAGATCCTGGCTTGTATGGGTAGCCAGTGCAATTGTTTTAGTATTGGGGTAATATGAGAACTTCTTGAGGCTCCATGAAGGATTCTTGCAGCTGAATTAATTGCAAGTTGTAAGGGGTTAGTCGTGCACTTAGGTAGACCATACAAGATCGCATTGCATAGTCAAAGTGAGGCATTATTAGGGCCTGAAAGACAGTTCGGAAGTCATCAGGTTCTAACAGTTGACGCAGATTGCGGTGGGTCCGGATTTTATGGTACACCGACTTTGTTATGTTTTTGATATGAGCCTTCATATTAAGTTGCTGATCAAGCGTTACACCTAGGTATCTTACTGTAGTCTTGCATATGATCTCTGCGTCGCGAACCTTGATAGACAGGGGTGGAGTAAAAGCCGGATTCCTGGTTACGAAGAGGGCTTCTGTCTTTTTGAAATTTAACTTAAGCATTTGTGCATTTAGCCAGTCTGTGACAGCGTCAAAGCACCTGATAAGTGGGGATAGTTCAAGATGTTCTGTCGAAATTGGCATGTACATCAAGACGTTGTCAGCATAGACCAGGCAGTTGATATTAAATGATTGGATGAGATCACAAATGGGTTGCATATAGACATTGAATAGCAAGGCGGATAGAGATGAGCCCCGTGGAACACCTTTAGTTTGGGGGAAGGAATCGGAGTTGGAGGGGCCAGAACGGACATGTTGCCAGCGATCAGTGAGGTATGAAGCGCACCATGACAAAGCTGAAGCTTGAACTCCCTTCTCTCTGAGGCGTAGCAGGAGAACTTCGTGGTCTACGGTGTCGAATGCGGCAGCAATGTCCATGAAGATCAGTGCAAAGCCTTGTCTGATGTTATCGAGACCTAAGGTTATGGTGTTGAATAAGGTTGTGAGTAATGTTTCAACACCATGTGCTTCGCAAAATCCATGTTGGCAGGGATGCAGGGGTGCATTAGTATCTATGTGATCTTGTAATTGGCGTAGGGTAATCTTTTCAATGATTTTCGATAGGAGAGGTATGCTGGAGATAGGCCTGTAGGATTCCATCATCGAAGGGTCCAACTTACTGTTTTTTAGGAGTGGTCTGATAGCCGTCTGTTTCAGGCTTCGAGGAAATGTTCCAGTAGAGAACGATACATCAATCAATTTGGATAGGAATGGACTGAGCTCGGCACCCAGGGCCTTTATCCAGGGAGCTGGACACGGATCGGAGGGTGTTGTTGTAGTGTTTATGTTTAGGATAGTGTCTTGAATGACTCTGTCAGATGGAGTAGAAAATGATGTGAAAGTGTGTTGGGACCCACTCAAGAAATGACCAAGAGGAGGTTGTGGGATGGAGAAAGGTAGGCTGGCTGGTATGGGGGGCTTAGCAGTGTGGGCAAGCTGATTACTTTTCTTACGCAAGTAATAAGCATATTCTTGTGAGTCTGGGTAGGGTAAGTTCTCTTGAGATGGCTCCTTTGCTAGAGATTTCACAATTTGGAAAAGCTCGTGGGGTTTGTTCTACTTTCTAATGTTTGTCTACTTTCTAATGTGTGCTAGTAAGAAAAAGGTTATACTGTTCTATTTTCCCCGTTAACTATTTCACTTTTCTACCCCTTGTTTGTGCCATTTCCTGTTTTCATTACATAGATCCTATAGGAGTGTGTTTTAATTGGTCCCTGAGCTCAATTCTAGTATTTAAACAATAGGTGCTAGTTTACTAAAGTGTTATACTGCTACTTTGCATTGCCACATGTTATTAACACTCTACTAACAAGGCCCCATTCAATGTTCTGGAAACCACATAAAAATTAGTAATTAATATGTATTAAAAATGTTAGCTCAGTTCAGTAAATCAGCCCAAAGAGGTTACAATGAGCAATTACCAAAGCAAACCTTTGAAAGCCTGCACGTTTAAATTAAAAAATATAAAGAAACATAAAGAAGTAAATGTGATGAGAGTAATACAGTGCACAACAGAGGTCCAAAATACCTTTTGGAGGCTATAGCATTTAGGGGTATGTAAGCAAAAAATCTGGGCTTTGTTTGTATAGGGGATAGACTAAAGAGTAATCTGAGGAAATATTTCTTTATGGGAAAGGTGGTGGGTGCATGAAACAGTCTCTCAGTGGAGGTGGTGTTTTCTTTCTATTAGTTGTTCTTTCTCTCTTTCTCTATTTTCTTTACTGTTTTTAATGAAGTTATTTTTCCTATTCTTTCTTTTTGTATTTTAAGTTTTCTAATTCTAAGCTATGGACATCTCTCTGATACAAATTGATGTACGGCAGTATATATAGTTTTAAATAAACATAAACATGTTTATTGGAGATAACTATATTTAAATTCAAAAATGAATGGGTTAAAAATGGCATGACATCCCATCAGGTTCTTTGTATTGTGATTAAGCTAAGGCAGACAATACAGTTAGTCCCAAATGTTCATCTTATAAAGACACAATTAGGATGATGTCACACATTCTTTTATTGTCTGGGGTTAAAGAAGCATTGGTCGGATGTGTGTCAAACTGGGTTGCTGTACTCCACTGTCTTATGTGGGGCCGGCCCAGAGCTGCTTCAAGGTAGACCTCCTTGGCTGTCAAAAACTATTGTTTAACTTTGAATGCTCCACTCTTTGCCTCCCTACAGAAGTTGCCACCCTAGGTGACTGATTAACTTGCCTGGTGGTTGGGCTGGCCCTAGTGCTATAAGATAGTTATTTGGACAAACAATTATCTGTCACTTTGAAAGTAATCCTCTGTCATTGGAATGATAGTTGCCCAGTTTGTATGACTATCTGGTGAAATATGGTTCCTTTAATCCATAACTATCTTAGGGTAGCAGAGAAAAGGAGAGATGGCATGAGGAGATATGCTGCAATATGGGCACCCTTTGAGACTTTTGCTTTGGCAAAGAATTTGGGATAAATGCTACTGCTGTTGGCATGTGCACAGTAAAGACACCATTACTGCTAATATTTTTATTTGTGCTATATACTTTAGAAAACTGCAATAAAAATGTTTGAACTTAAAAAAACAACATGAAATGACATATCATTTCCAATGAATTGCACATCCCCACTGGTATTACCATGTCTGTCTTCAGATCTAAGGATTAAAAGTGAAAATTCCTCAAATTAGTATTAAATTGTTAAAAAAATAAAGGTGACTCCCCCATTTCCAAGTAACACTGAGTCTGCCCACTCTCATGAAAAACAGGTAGAACATGGATTATAGTAGGAAAGGTTTGGATAAAGACAGTAAGTCAGAGACATAGTCCACAACTAATAATGATTTACAATACCTTTATGTTTGTGGCACTGATATAGTAGTCCTAGACACTCATCTGTTCTACAAACAGAGTTGAAAGAGAAGGCCCATCATAAAAATGAACTCAAGACTAGTACCTGAAGATACCAAGAGATAAGGAGAATCCACTAGGAGAATCAGTCATGAGAGGGATGGATTTGTAGACAGAGGGAAGCAAGAAATTCAAATGTTGTTTAGGCAAGATTCCAATGGAGCTTGAACTGGAGTCAGCTATGGAGTTCAGGGCAAGAATGCAAGCCACGAAAATATCTAGTGACCTGGAACAAGTGGGGACCATCGAGTAAAAAAACTATCAGGCAGAGTCAGTACAACCATTAAGAAAGACTAGGCAGTCTCCCAGGATGGCTGCTCTGAGAGCAGCAGCAAAGAGACTATGTAGTTGAAGCAAACTAATAGGTTCCAAAAGCCACCCAATTCTTTGCCCATGCTTTTTTGAATTCAGATACTGTTCTCATCTCTACCACCTCCACTGGGAGACTATTCCACTCATCTACCACTCTTTATGTAAAGAAATATTTCTGCATATTACTTCTGAGTCTATCCCCTTTCACACTTATCCTATGTCCCCTCGTAGCAGAGCTTGCTTTCAGTCGGAAGAGATTCTCCTCCTGTGCATTTATATCATACGAGACAGTCTGCTCCCATTTCTCACACCAACAACATCTCATTCTTCTCGGCGACCTCAGTCTCCCATCAGCGAACACCAGCCAATGCAATGCTTTCCTCCAAGCAATGAGCGACCTACAATACACGTAGCTCATCACTACCTCAACACACTCGAAAGGAGGGGCCTTTGATCTGCTCTTCCTCCCGACCCACCTACTCACTGCATCTCACTGCATTTCTCCTACATCCATCCTTGTCCCCTGGTCAGATCACTATTTAATAACCTTCACATTACCTTGCATCCATCTCAGCTACCCTCATCAAAATGAAACTCCCACAACAAGAAGATTCCTAGCTTTCAACGAACCCTCCTTTATCAAAAAGACCCTCCCAGCCCTAGAAGGCATATCGCAAGATACAGATTTCGACTCAATGGCAGCTGCCTGGAACTCCATCATCTCTAATGCCTCCAAGGCTCCATCTTGAGCTCCTTCGAAAGCATGTCAACCCTGCACACCCTGGTATTCCACTCACCTCAAGAAATAGAAGCATGCACTTCAAAGAATCGAACACAGATGGAGAAAGTCCAAGGACCCACAACTACAGACTAGCTATCTGGACATGCTCACAGCCTACTACAACAATACCCTCAATGTCAAACGTGAACACCATAACAACATCTTCCTCCGTGCCCTCAACAAGCCGAGGGAACTCTTCAATCTGTTCAGAACCCTTATGAGAGATCGTACCAGTCTCATCAGAACCACACCCTTGACCCCCAAGAGATGACCAACTTCCTCAAAGCCAAGGATAACTAGCATAGCATCACTTCCCTTTTCATGCCAACACCATGTAGTACAATCTCAACCATCCAACCCTGGATCACATTCAGAGATATCCCTCCTGATGAATTCCTGGACATCATTTCACATATCAACACTGCCACCTTTTCACTAGACCCCTGTCCGGTATCCTGGGTTAAATAAAAAAAACTGCAGCTCCTACCGTTCATCTTACCCTACCAACCCCTAGGTATCATTCCCTATATAGTCATCATATGCCTTGACATCTGTCATTTAATTAGGTGTTACACCCACTTTTTCTCCTTTTCTCCTCCTAGGACAGCTGAGTCAGAATGTCATGTATTCAATGCAATAACTGTGGTGCTTTCATTCTGAGAAGAATCATTTGGAAACTAAGAGCTTGCCCTATAAGCCTCGTTAGCTGCTATGCATAAATAATTGACTCTAATAATGAAAGAATTAGCTGCAATTAAAAACACCTCCTCTAGAGTACAAACTGAACAAATCCATCACCGCTTCCACAAAGAATCAAACAGCCCAGGAACAAATGGATCACAGTGGGCTCTGGTAGGTTGCGACCTGTAACAAAGAGACACCCTATACATCAAGAGATATCCCTGCATAATGCCTTCTCTGCCTTGGTTAATAAGGGTGCCCAAGCCGTGGAAACTGAAGTGCCCTTAAATGATAGACTTAATGCCGAATCTACTGATAATGTACCATATAGGAAAAAAAATCACAAAACAGAAAACTCTTACTCCTTGGAGATTCCATCATCAGAGGAACCAACTTGGGAACACAGCTCAAAGGAGAGAGGATGGTCAATGCCTCCCAGGCTCTTCAGCCAGCAGGAAAACAAAGCAAATTGTTGGTATAGTTAGTGCAGAAAGTGAGCACTCCAAAACTGATATTGTCATCCACTTGGGTACAAATGACCTGGCTAGAAACAGTGCCTCTGCAGTTCAAAGGGACTTCTAGACTCTGGAACAGAAACTCAAGCCCATTGCTAACACTATAGCATTTTCAGAAGTTCTACCTGTTCATGTAGACTTTAATACATGAACTCTAAACTTTAATACATGGCTGCAAACCTGGTGCAAATAAGAAGGATTTAGATATATAGGCGAATGGGGAAAACATATGGATAAACAAGAGACTATATCGTGCTGATAGACTACATCTCTCCGCCGCAGGGAAAAGGATCCTAAGTGAAAAATTCAGGCAGTATGTGGACAGGCATTTAAACTAGGGAAAGGGGATGACGGATGGAGAAGGACAAGTTCAGTACGTCACTCCCAGCAAAAGCAAAATGACATTGGAAACAGCCACACTTTTCAACAACACATCAATGGCAAGCGGAAAGGGGCATGTAGAGAAATTCCATTCAAGCCATTCAACAAATGCTGGAAAGCAATGAGTACAAATGCTTGAAGACTAGACAACAAAGTTCCTGATCTGGAAGCCCTAATGGTGGAAATGGACTTCGACATTGTGGCCATTACAGAAATATGGTTTAACGAGTCGCATGAATGAGATATAGCCATAGTTGGCTATAATCTATTTAGAAGAGATAGAGAGGGTAAAAAAGGAGGAGGAGTAGCCCTATATGTCAGAAGCAAACTTAAAGCTGCTTAAATGCTGGGGAGGTGGGGAAAAGAAGGCCTCAAACTCAAATCAAAGAAATGGATAACAAATTGATTGTTGATATTGCAAAGATAGACATGAAGGGGGGAAGTGATCATATCAGGTGACTTTAACCTACCTGATGTGGATGGGAATGTTCCTTCTGCAAATCTGGAAAGAAGTAAAAAAAATTGTGGATGCCTTCCAAGATGCGTTACTTAAACAAATGGTGATGGAACCAAAGAGGAAGAGCTCCGTGCTGGATTTAGGGGTATGTTTACTAAACTGCGTTAGTGCAATTCGCGTTAGGAGCCGCGTTAGTGGAAGGAAAGCCAAAAAAGGACATGGGCGGTACATCATAACCGATAACGCGCAGTTGCGCGCGGTATTGCGCGCCGCACAGAAACGATCCCTACAGCGCGCGTTCTACTGCGCGCAAGCTTAAGACAGCACGCAGACACACAAATGCAGAAGCAGAGCTGTAGCACAATGGTTACTACACAGACTGCTGGTACAAGGGTCATGGGTTCAATTCCCCAGTGTGCCTAATGAAGAAGCCTGGCATAGGCATCCTGTGCAACCCTTTGAAGGCCTACTATAATATTTTATCCACATTCTGCAGCTGGGTTAATGTTTGCACATGTCAGGAAAATTGTACCCGTCGTATCCAATATGTTCCAATAGTGATGTTCCCTCTGGCATGGTCATGTATGCTATACCATTTGATAGGAATATATAGGCAGAGGTTCGGATCCTGAAAGTACTGGGCTTGGCCTGGAAAGGGTTAAGTAGTGGGCTGTGAGGAAGGTTACTTGTACCTGAATAGTGCTGCCAGCAAACACACCCTCACAGTGGCGTAACCTAAGGTGCCACATAAGGCACCCTAGAGGGCACTCCATAGGGCACATTATAAAGTGCGCTGTCTGACAAGGCACCCTATAATGTCCCCTATAGGACACCATATAAGGCACCTTATAAGGCGCTTTATAGGGCGCCGAATAAGGCGCCCTATATGACGCCTTATGAGCCACCCTAAGGGGACAGTACCCTAAGGGTGGTCCTGCTGGCAGAACTAATATACAATAAAAACAGACAATGCCTAAGACAGCCCTATTGATGAACCCCACTGTGGGTTTAGGACCCATGACCTCTGGCTCCACAGGCAGTGTAGTAACCAGTGGGCTAGAGCTGCTAACAAACAACTGGCTGGCTACAGGAGGACTGCATGGCACCACACCCACATTCTGCTGTGGTTACCAGGATAGGGTTAACCCACCCGTACCCATGATGCACTGCACATGCAAATCAGCAGTCGAGAGATGGGCACAAGAGCGGGTATGCACCCCCACAGCACCTCGGCCCTGTAGGGGGGACAGACCATGTGTGGCACTGCCACAGAGTAGCCACAGACACTCACATTGTGCAGGTACAGTGCCCACCCTGAGGTTGAGGTGGGGCCCCCAGCACCAGGTCCACAGCACCTTTCATGGCTGAGATATGCCATGCTGCAGGTCCCCCCCCATCAGTGTGGGATAGGTAGCTCTGTTAGACACACCTAGGATACATCTGTGCCCTGCTGTATGTCTCGGTCATGTCTAGTCCTTATGAGCGATGATGCACTCAGAACAGTGCATATCCTGTGTTGGTGCCAAGGTTACCTGCTGTAGGTGAAGGAAGGGGGGGGTGTATGGACCCATGGGCAGATCATCTACCACCACACAACCCACCCTCTGGGGCTTAGGGTGGGAAACAGGATCACCAACCAATAGATCCACAGTCTAACCCCCTGCAATGGCAGCAGTAGAGGGGACCAGCAACAGCAGTCCTGCTGGGTTACAGACAGAGCAGTACACATCCATAATGCAATAGTGGACAGACGGTAGTTCTGGATATGCTCAGCTGTCCCCCACCATTATCTAACATTCCCCAGCAGCAGGCCTCCAGCCGCTGCACCCTGCAAGGTGTTCCAGCAAGCCACATACTAGCTGCAGACAGTCCGCCAGCTAGTCCATGGTTCTGGAGGAGATGCATGTACCCAGAACATGTCAGCATACACACCAAGCAGATAAGCCAGTGATTGGGCCCCAAAAGGAAACCCATATATATCACATGAACAAAATGCTATATAGCACTATGGGGGAACCTAGCCATGCCGTGGACACTACTCAGTCAGGGCGAGAGTGACCTCCCAGCAGGACATGCTGTGGCCACTCTGTCTGTGCAGGTGGTACCGGGCACTACAATGTCCGAGCCATTGCCCTATGCCCAGCGCAGATGCGGCCAGGCCAGGCCACCCTATCCAGGCTATTCCCATGGTACCTTGCTCCTCATTATGCACATTGGCAGGCCAATACTGGCAACAGTGCTAGCAGTGTGGGCTGTGGAGGGTGTTGGAAGCCACCACACACTGGATAGACAGACACACACTCCCCACACCTATGCCAGCATTGTGCAACTATAGAGGTGTTGGGCAGCCCAGGCCACCACACAAGTCCTGAGTACAGTGCAGGCATGGCTAAATGCACGAAGAGCCCACAGTCCATTTTCATGCTGTCCCTCATGAATATGCATGAGATACATCTGCATACCATGGGGGTGGCGCATAGAAATGCAGCACAGGCATCTTTATCAGAGGCAGCATGGGAATGGTGTTTGGCCCTCCAGGACTGCATTTGGGAGGCTCTGCTCTAGGTAATGTGCATATGGTGTCTGTGCTCTGTAGGGTAAATGTTGGTGTTTGGGCATGTTTACATCATCTGCAAGAACGGTTACTGGGTTGGGAGAAACCACAGCTGGGACTTGAACCTGTGACCTTCTGCTTCTGAATACAGTGGTTCTGTGCACTGCACCACCATGTTCTCAGAGAGATAGTGCATTCCCTGGTGATATCATGACTGTTGGTCAGACAGGGCCTGTCTGTTGCAGTGCATGGCTGCTGACATGCCCTTCTACGTGGAGCTGGTGGTGCGTGCTCTCAGGCCATCCAGTGTGCAGATTCTGGGGTAGGGGTGCCTGCATAGACGTTATGTTCAGTTTTGGAGACCATTTCTTGCAAGGCTATAAAAAGGCTGGAAGCGGTTCAGAGGAAGGTGACCAAAATGATTTGGAGCCTGTGTCAGAAGACTTATGAGAAGAGACTTGAAGTACACTCTGGAGGAGAGGATTGACAGGGGAGAAACAATTCAGACCTTTAAATACTTAAAGAGTATTAATGAACAAACAAACATCTTCCAAAGATGGGGAAGCTGTAAACCTAGAGGGCGTAACATGAAGCTGCAAGGGGTTAAACTGAAAGGCAATGTCAGGAAGTACTTTTTCACTAAAAGGGAGGTGGGTGCTTGGAATGTCCTCCTGATGGAAGTGACAGAATTCAAAATGGCACGGGACAGACACAGTGCATCCCTTTATAGCAACAGGATAAAATCAAAATAAACATAACTATCTCTTATATCTGAACAAATAGGGGTGACCTATACGGAGTGGTGTGTACACCCCTAAACAAAGGCATGGGGAGGGGCAACCTGCATGGAGCGGCAAGTGCACCTATTCTTGCCGCCTTGCTGGGCAGGCTAGATGGACCATGCTGGTCTTTATCTGCCGTCATATACTATGTTACTATGTATATCTCCACCATCCTTCAAACTTCCTTTTCACAAGCCTACCTCCCACCCTCTCTAAAACAAGCCTCCATTAGACCCCTCTTAAAGAAACCCAACCTAGACCCAAGATCACTCATCTTATACAGGTCTATAGTCAGTGTTCCATTTCTTGCTAAAATCACCGAAAAGGCAGTTCAACTCCAACTTCAGGAGCACATTAGCAGACATGCACCTCTGAACAGAAATCAACATGGGTTCCACCCATTCCACAGTGCCAAAACATTGCTCACCGCACTCATATCAATGCTCATCACTGCAATGAAAAAAGCCTCCACTGGTTACGTGCTGCTCTTCCTAGACATCTCAGCAACGTTTGACACAGTGTCCCACCAGACTCTGCTTAACTAGCTCAACAACATTGGGGTTCAAGGCAAGCACTTGAATGGATCCACTCCTACCTCTCCCAATGGACTCAACAGATAAGAATTGGAAATCGCTCCTCAGCACCTTACTCGCTATCCCAAGGAGTTCCCCAGGGTTCTGTGCTCTCTTCTTTACTCTTTAATATCTATATCAGGCATCTCTGCTACACAATCCAGAAGTTCAATGTTGGCTACCAGCTATATGCAAATAATATAATGATATTTACTCCATTTCACATCACTACTCCTGGCTACTCCAAGCAAACTGCTTGCTTCAAAGAAATTGTCTGTTGGCTGCAACTCCACAATCTAGCAGTTAATTTCAGCAAAACTGAGATCCTCCATGTGACCAAGGACCAAAATTTCACATCACACCCCCTCCATCAAAATTAAAGACACCAAACTCAATGTCATTCTGGATCACCAACTGAACTTCCAATCATATATAAAGAAGACCACTAAGAATATCTACTTCAAGCTCCAAACTCTCTGCAACCTACACCCCCTCCTCTCCCCTAAGAGTTTTAGCGCAGGTTGCCAGGCTTCCATTACACCCTTGCTCGATCACTGCATCCTTCAAGAATTCCCCAAAACTATCACCGCCCAACTACAGCTAGCCCAAAACACAGCAGTACGCACCATTGCCAGAGCCTCCAGACACACCCACATCGCTCCTATATTGAAATTACTCCATTGGCTTCCTATAGCATCAAGAATCAAATACGAAGTTCTTACTATTATCCATAAGGCACTTATTAACACCACATCCGAGCACCTCCAAATGTTCATCAGACACCCAAACTCCAACAGACCACACAGACAGAGCATTCTCAATCTTCTTCAACTCCCACCTCAAATACATAAGAGCATACAACGTGCCCATACGAGAGCCTTCAAACTTTATGCTCCCACCCTCTGGAACTTTTTACCTCCTACACTACAGAGCATCCAATCACACAAAGTTTTCAAAAAACACTTGACACACCTCTTTGAAGAGCACTATGGAACATCCCCTCCAACTGATTCCCAGCAGGAACATCTGCCACTTTCACCGATCATCCCCCTTTCCTCCCCACCTAATCAGCTACTTGACATCTAGCCCTACACCAAGTATAGCAACTTCTTGTTTATTGTATAATAAGTTCTAATGTTATAACGATCCTTCATGCTCCCTCAATCCCCTTGTTATATATACTCTGTTCTACGTTTAATAAGTTTGATGTAATCTGCATGCCCCATTGTTCAATGTAAACCATTTTGACTGGTAGAAAAATGGTATTTTAAAACCAGTTAAGTAAATAAATAAATAATAGTCACACTCTGCACCGACTCCAATCTGCTTATATCCTTTTGAAGGTGCGGTCTCCAGAATTGCACACAATACTCCAAATGAGGTTGCACCTTTTTTCTGCTGGCCCTTCCTCTCCCTACGAACTAAGGGGAGCAGATTCAGTGGCTCTGCTTTATTTGAGTTCAACTGAACAACAAAGGGGTATGTTTACTAAACTGCGTTAGTGCAATTCGCGTTAGGAGCCGCGTTAGTGAAAGGAAAGCCAAAAAAGGACATGGGCGGGACATCGTAACCAATAACGCGCAGTTACGCGTGTTATTGCACGCCACGCAGCAGCGATCGTTACAGCACGCTACTGCGCGCACGCTTAAGACAGCGCGCAGACACCCAAAGACAGAAACAGAGCTGTAGCACAATGGTTACTACACAGACTGATGGTACAAGAGTCAGGGGTTTGATTCCCCAGTGTGCCCAATGAGTAAGGCTGGCTGAGGCATCCTGTGTAACCCTTTGAAAGCTGACTATAATATTTTAGTCTGCAGGCGGGTTACAGGTTGCATATGTCAGGAAAAGTGTACCCTTCCTATGAAATATGTTCCAATAGTGATGTTCTCTCTGACATGGTCATGTATTATATTTATTTTATTTAGTATACATTTGTATACCGCTACTTCCAGCGATCAGCAGTGGTTTTTTTGATTACAGATTGGAAATTGTCAAATCATGACAGGAAATTTTGTGAGGTATAAACACATTGATTAGACAGGAAAGCACAGCACACAGAGAACTATTTTACAGGGAACATGGGCTATGGAGGGTTAAGTGGCTTGCCCAAGACCACAAGGAGCACCTGTGGGACTAGAAACCCCAGTCCTTCCGGCCCAAGGTTGCTGTCCTCCAGTGGGATTTGAACCCCCGACCTTCCAGCCCGAAGTACCTTGCCCCAACCACTAGGCCACTCCTCCACTCCAGTATTATATACCAGTTGATAGGAATATTTAGGCGCTCCCTATAAGGCGAAGTGTAAGGCGCGCCCTATAGCTAAATATTCCTTTCAAATGGCATATAATACATATAATATAGGGCGAAGTGTAATGTGCGCCCTATAGGGCGCCACGTAATGTGCGCCCTATAGGGCAGCACATAAGTCGCGCCCTATTTGGCGCCATGTAAATCGCGCCCTATAGGGCGCCACGTAAGACGCGCCCTATAGGGCGCCTATTGAGCTACCCTAAGGTGACAGTACCCTGAAGGTGGTTCTGCTGGCAGCTCTAATATACAGTAAAAATAGACAATGCCTAAGACAGCCCTATCAATGAACCCACTGTGGGTTGTGAACCTATGACCACTGGCTCCATGGGCAGTGAAGTAACCAGTGGGCTGAAGCTGCTAATAAACACATGGCTGGCTACAGGAGGACTGCACGGCACCACACCTACATTCTGCTGTGGTTACCAGGGAGATTACATACCACCACCCAACACACCCTCTAGGGCTCAGGGTGGGGGACAGGATCTCCCACCCACAGATCCACTTCCAACCCTCTGCAATGGTGGTAGTAGATGGGACCATCACCCCAGTCCCACTCGGGATCAAACACCCTACAGGGCAGGCAATGCAGAGCAGTACACACCCGTACAGCAAGAGCAGACAGAAGGTCTGGAAGTGCTCAGCTACCCCCCCCCCCCCACCACCATTATCTGACATTCCCCAGCAGCAAGCTTCCAGCCGCTGCACGGTGCTCCAGCAAGAAACATACTAGCTGCAGACAGTCCGCCAGCTAGTCCATAGTGCATGGTCCTGGAGGAGATGCATGTACCCAGAACGGGGATATCAGTATACACACCAAGCAGATAAGTCCGTGATTGGTCCCCAAAAGAAAACCCATATATATCACATAAGAGAAATACTATATAGCACTATGGTGGAACCTAGCCATGCCATGGTCACTGCTCAGTCAGGGTGAGAGTGACCTCCCAGCAGGACATGCTATGGCCACCAAGTCCGTGCAGGTGGTACCGGGCACTACAATGTCCAGCCATTGCCCTATGCCCTGTGCAGATGCAGACAGGCCAGACCACCCTATCCAGGCTATTCCCACGGTACCTTGCTCCTCATTATGCACATTGGCAGGCCAATACTGGCAACAGTGCTAGCAGTGTGGGCTGTGGAGGGTGTTGGAAGCCACCACACACTGGATAGACAGACAAGCACTCCCCACACCTATGCAGGCACTGTGCAACACTAGAGGTGTTGGGCAGCCCAGGCCACCACACCAGTCCTGGGCACAGTGCAGGCATGGCTATGGTACGCAATACTGACGGAGTCACTCCCCAGGTTGGTAAACACTGTTAGACACAGGACCTGTAGCACACTCCACAGACATCAGAAAGGTTGCTATGATGCAGTTCACTCAGGAAATTGTACTTAACCTAGGAATTGCTATCTGCCAGTGCTCATAGAAACCTTCTGATAGCTGTGTAACATATTCCCAGGTTTAGTGTGACATTAATACGGTATGCATGTGCTAGTATTGGGAGATGCACGCAGAGCCCAAAGTCCTGCCTCTCCAGGAGGCTTTGGATAATGGGGCCTGTGGGTGCGGGTGTGTCTGCCCCTGTTGGCTGCTGCTTTACGGCAGAGGTTCCCAACTCCAGTCCTGCGGTGCCAAACACTGTTCGGGTTTTCATGCTGTCCCTCATGAATATGCATGAGATACATCTGCATGAGGGTGGCGCATAGAAATGCAGCACAGGCATCTTCATCAGAGGCAGCATGGAACCGGGATGGTGTTCGGCCCTCCAGGACTGCATTTGGGAGGCTCTGCTCTAGGAAATGTTCATGTTTTTGGTGTCTGTGCTCTGTAGGGTAAAATGTGGGTGTATTGGGCATGTTTACGTCATCTGCAAGACCGGTTCTGTCTGTATTAGCCCGTTCTAGTAGTGGGTAAAATATGAGGACTGGGTTGGCGGAAACCACAGCTGGGACCTGAACCTGTGACCCTCTGCTTCTGAATACACTGGTTCTGTGCACTGCACCACCATGTTCTCAGAGAGATGGTGCGTTCCCTGGTGATAACATGACTGTTGGTTAGACAGGGCCTGTCTGTTGGAGTGCACTGCACCCACGAGAAGGGGGCTAGGCCACGGTCTGCTCTGGGTAGCTGCCACTGCCCCCTCCACCACCAGTATCCCTCAGCCACCTTGCTGACATGCCCCTCTGCTGGTGGTGCTGGTGGTGTGTGGTCTCAAGCCATCCAGTGTGCAGGTAGGTGGCTGCCTATGGTGCGTGTTCTGGGGTGGGAGTGCCCGCATAGCTGCCCATGCTTTCCCCCAGCACTGCCTGCCAATGTTCCGTGCCATTGGGGGTACCTGCTGGGTACTATTCCCTGTGACACTGTGGGAAGCACACTCTTGCCCATGTTGGGCCCTCAGCAGTTGCTCTCTGGCTGCTCTACTGTTTCAGCATTCCTATGGGCCAGCTAGGCATCACCCTAGTCCCCACTGTGGCCCAGCTGCTCCACAGCATGTGCCGCCTGCAGCCCTCTGTATCCCCTTCTCCAGCATCTGACCGGTTGCCCATTCCGACATGCCCGCCCTGATGTTGCGGGACATGGGCACGCCATAGGAACCCTGTCCGATGGTGGGGAAGTCCCTGAACAGTGCTAATTCACTGTGGGCCCGTGCACCTTGTATGGGGACGGGGTATGGACCCTTCCGCGGTTTATGAATACATAACTAACATAAAGAAATACATACATATCTGTTCAATGGAGCTTACTCGGGGGGGGTTGATGTTTCTCATTGATACCACTATTGGCCAGCTTGGTTGCTGTTTTTTTCCAGTTTGATGTGGTCATTTCCAGTGTTTCTGTGCCCTTTTGTTTTGTGCACATGTATCACACTTATCACCTTCTTTTGGTTTCCCTGCCTAGGCTGTACATTGCTGACATTTAAATGGTTTCTCTCCCATTTAATATGCCTTTAACGCAGAGCTACTCAATTCCGGTCCTGGAGGTCTGCAACCCTGCAGGTTTTCGGGATATCCCTAATGATATGCATGAGATATATATGCATTAGAGATAGCCTGCCAATCTGACTGGTTTGTGGCCCTCCAGGGCTGGATTTGGAGACTCCTGCCTTACACCTCTGTCATTTAAGATTGTGAGTGGGCAAGGTACAGATGTTCTAGACATCAAAAGGTTAGATAGAATGTGTCACATTCCTCCTAGATTCTCAACACCACCAAAAAGTTGTCTAATAGACAATATTTTGGTGGTGGTGAGAAGCAAGGAGGAATGTGACAAATTCTAACCTTTTTGATGTCTTGGACATCTGCACCTTGCCCACTTACAATCTTAAATGACAGAGGTGTAAGGCAGGGGTCTCCAAATCCATCCCTGGAGGGCCAAAAACCAGTCAGGTTGGCAAGCTATCTCTAATGCATATATATCTCATGCATATCATTAGGGATATCCCAAAAACCTGCAGGGTTGCAGACCTCCAGGACTGGAATTGAGTAGCTCTGCTTTAACGGCAGGTTTTCATTCGCGTTGGAATTCAGCTCTGAAATTCAGCGCGTTAGTGTAATGGGAGCCTCTTCCCGCCCACTTCCGCCCATTGACTCCTTCTCTTCGCCCTCTCTCCGCCTTATGCGTTGTTTTACTGCGCCGCGGAGCATCACGCGCATTAGCGCGTGATAACACGCGCTATAGCGCGTTTACGATCGTTAATGCGCTACAGCGCGCGCTATAGTGCGCTAACGATTGTTAAAGTCGTACAACGCGTGTTATTCATGTTTACTGCAGTTTAGTAAACATACCCCAAAGTGTTTTACTGTATTTCGTACCCATTTTCTTCAATCTATACAGCTTCAGCTGAACAACAGGTAATCCTGACTCACTGGTGTTTGATGTTTACTTTTGTATTGAATTCAGTTCTTTGGTCCTTAAATATGGATCTTGTCCTCCTCTCCTTTAGGGTTTATATTATCCTTTACATGATCATTCTGACCCACAAATAGAGGGGATGCACTTCCCAATGGGACGTTGATCCCCTCTATTTGTGCCCCTTCCCGCTGGTGGCTAACTTCCCCGCCGGTTGTACAGGGAAGTTAGTCGGAGGCAGGGAAGGTGCGGATCAAGGGTGGGTATAGCTTTCCAGTGATGAGGGCAAAGGCATTCCAGTGATGAGCATCAGGAGGGCTGTGGGCGGTAGTCAGCCCTGGATGTTGTGGGGGACCCTAGCCCAGGCCGTGGCCTATAGGCCTAGGGCTGCCCTTGTTAGTCTTTAAATAAAGGTTATGTTATCCTCGTCCCGAGCCTGGGCTTCTGGGACTTGTAGTTGTGTTACTTGTTCAAAAACAGAAGTATGGAAACCGAAGGGGTTTTTTTCAAAGGCAAACAGGAATTTATTTCTTCTTCTTTTTCCAAAAACACTAAGGCTTAACAGAAGGCAACAGGATTCTTCTCCAAACAATATTCCTCAGGAAATTCCATGAAACCAAAGACTGAAACTGCTTTAGAAGGCTCTCTTAACACATGCAGTTGTCTCTCAATATATAACAAACAAATATGTCACCTTTTTTTTTTTCAAACAAAAGTAAATGTCTTCTCTGCATTAAACAGGGTTCTTAGCTTTCCTGGCTAGAGTAACTCTCCCTGTTTCCTTAATGCTTTGGGGTTTTCAAGTTACAGGGTTTTCTTTCTCCAGAAGCTTTTATTCAGCTCTCTGACACCATGAACAGTCCATTAATGAATCTTCAGACATAGAAACAGGTTCAGAACAATCTACCTACATTTCTTCTGGATCTCCTGCCGGTATGTCTGACTCTAAAGCTTCATGCAATGCTTCTGGCTCAGTGCACTCCAAAAGCTCCTGAACTTTTCTCCACTGAGGCTTTCCACTACGAGCAAGGTTTTCACCAGGAAGGTGAAGCTTCTTTTTCTGAATTAAATGCCACAGTGCCTCTAACTGTTTCAGGTCACTGTTAGCTGTACTTTTGTTCACCCACCTTCTGGGAGCTTGAACCCTTAGAGCTGGTTCACGAACTGTAGAAACTGCACTCTGCTGCTGGCCAGTAATTCTCCCAGCCACACCTCTGCTGGCTTCAGAACTACTTGTACTTTTCCTGCAAGCCTGACTTCACCTCTAAAGTCCCCACGGAAGTCTCCACCGGTCTCCTCCCTGGTGAACTCTCTGGGTCTTTCTTGGGTGCTTCTCTCCCCAGCAGTCTCTGTGGTCAACTCCATCTCCCCGGTGAATTCCCAGATCAAATCCCCGATCAAATTCCTGGTCGAACTCCCCGGTGAACTCCCTGGTGAATTCCCTGGTGAACTCCCTTTCCTTCCTGTTCCTCTGGGTTTATAAAGCTGTTTTTTTCCTATCGTGCACTGCCCCCTGCTCAGGTGCTTTTCATTAGTTTCCAAGCCCGCCCTTAGGTTAGCAGAGCTTGGGTGTGGCCTGCCTTCAGCAACTGCGTGTTTTTTCTCTTTTCCTGCACTCTGCAAGCTATGGATTCGCTGCCTGTCTCTTTCCTTAAAGGTAGATTTTTGATTTTCCTCTATTTCCATGGGCTTAGCCACACTCTCCTCATCACAATGTACAGGGCCATTTCTAATATCGGCCCTGTAGGTCCGGGGCTGACGACATGTATGGGGACGTTATTCCACCTCCGAGGTGGAATAACTTCCCTAGATGTCAGGGATCGGCTGCCCAGGGTGCGGATGAGGCGGAGGGGAACAAAGACATACCTGACCCTGGCCTTAGGAGGACAGATCAGGGGTCGGGCTGCGGGGAAATCGTTGCTGGTGCCAGTGGCCAGGGATCACGGTTCTTCAATGGAGCCACGGTGCCATAGCAACCGGACAGCATGGAGCTGCGGCTCCAATGAACTGGCCTGACTGAGTTAGTTGGGCAGAGCCTGTACATGAAGATCGGGCTAAATCGCAGTCTCGGCCTGCACGTACAGACCTGATTGTGATTCTGATCCCACAGGGGTAGATATGCCCCACAGGATCAGAATCACGACACCCTCTGTACGTCCAGTTTAGACTGGACATACAGAGGGCTTGTACGTCTGGGACAGAATCAGGCTTTTATTGTTTATTGTATCCATTTCTTATACATTGTGATGGTTTGAGTTTATCTTCTTGATTCACAGATTGTTTATTGTGTTCTCAGTATTGATTGTCAGCCTTTTAGTTTATTTATTTATTTATTGCCCATTCATTTAATGTATTTATTTATTTACTGTCAGCCATTTATTTACTTACTTATCCATTCAGTGGAGTGGAGGAGTAGCCTAGTGGTTAGAGCACTGGCTTGGTAACCAAGCAACCAGGCTTTGATTCCCACTAGCACTCCTTGTGGCCTTGGGCAAGTCACTTAACCCTCCACTGCCTCCAAAGAAAGGCCTGGCAATCTACTTCCGGTGACACTGCCAAGAAAACCCAGGAGCTTCTGGGTCACCAGGAGTCAGGACTGACTCAAAGGCACACACTGCATTTTTTATTCATTTTAATCAACATATTTATTTATGCATAGGCTTTAAGTATGTTTCAGATGTTTTTAATGTTTTAGTGGAGTTTTGTACACTTTATTTATTGGATTTGTCATTTATTGATGTTTTTATGCTTTTATTTGGTTGTTTTTTGAAGTTTTGCACCCCCTGAGGAAGGCTCTTTGGGCCGAAACACGTTGGGGACTGTTCAGTCAATAAAAGAGCCTCATCACCTGTCCTACAGACCTGCTTTTTGTGTTCCCATTCCTCTCCCTATATACCCAAGCACCCTTCTGGCTTTTACAGTCACCTTTTCTACCTGTTTAGCTTCTTTAAGATCCATCAGACACAATTACGCCCAGGTTCCGCTCTTCTTTTGTGGACAGAAGTACTTTACCCCCTACACTGTCCTTTGGATTTTTGCAGCCTAAATGCATGACCTTGCATTTTTTAACATTAAATTTCAGCTTCCAAATTCTAGACCATTCTTCAAGCTTAGCTAGATCCCTCCTCATGTTATCTACTCTTTCCTGGGTGTCTACTCTATTGCAGATTTTGGTATCTTCTGCAAACAAGCAAGCCTTACCTGACAATCCTTCCGCAATATCACTAACAAAGTAGTTAAAAAGAATCAGACAAAAAACAGATCCCCGCAGCACACCACTGGTAACCTTCTCCTCAGAGTGAGCTTCATTTACCTGTACCCTTTGTTATCTCCCACACAACCAATTTTTAACCCAATCAGTAACTTTAGGGTCCATCCCTAGGGTGCTCAGTTTGTTTAAAAGTCGCCTGTGCATTTTATGGAAGGGGGCGAGGGCATGCATCCCGCTAAATCATTTGAGAGGAGGGTGGAAAAAAGGGGGGATAGGAGTTCCAGATCTACGGCTTTACGCTTTGGCCTGTCAAATGCGGCATATAGGGGATTGGTTAGAAAACACAGAAGTGTATACTCCCAAGGCTCTGGAGGAGTCCTTTGTGGCCCCACAGACTTTGATGGCTGTCTTGCATTTGGAGAGCTTAATTCTGCTGGGAAGAGTAACTAGCAGTGTCTTGCTGGTTTCGGCACGATGTAGGTGGCAGCAATTGAATAGGTACTGGGGTAGATCTCCAGTGTTCTCTAGTTGGCTGCCTCTACAAGGTAATGTCTGGTTCACCCCTGGTTCAGATACAGCCATATTTCGGAAATGGGGGAGTTTAGGGATTTGGAACACTGGGCATGTGGTAGATCGGACAGGGAAGTGTAAGCCATTTGAGACCCTTTGTAAGGAGTATGAGCTGAATAGCCATCACTACAGGGTGAGTTAACGGTGGAAAGCTCTGCACAGATCTTAGAATTCTTTGCATTAGTAGCAGAGTCCCCGCCCACAATCTCGGGTCTGAAGCGACAGTTAGATGGGTGTAATACTCCATCAGACTATTCGGCAGAGGAGGCTTTGTGGGCGAAGGAATTGAATCAGGAGGTGGCCCCAGGCTCAGTTAGAAAAGCCTTAGGTTGGATTGTAGGGTTGGCAGAGGGGGCTAGATGGCAAGAGATACAGCTTAAGTGTATTATCCGGGTATATTTCTCCCCAAGATGAGCACTGCGGAGCCACCTCACATTGTACGGGGGATGCCCAAAGTGTTCCTGCTCCCTGGCGGATTTGGGTCATATGTGGTGGGGGTGTCAGAAAATTTGTCCTTATTGGATGGAGATTAGTAATTATATGAGCAGCTTACTTCAATAGCAGATTAGCTGGACGGGGGTCTTTGGTTGTTTTGGATCAACTTGGACCACTCCACCCGAAGGGGAGGTGGGAGTGAATATTAGTGAGGAAGGCATGTCTGGAGGGTAAAGGCCCGATACTTTATAAGTGGAGAGAGTCCACCTCCCTTACCTTTTGGGAATGGAGTAATAGTTTCCATCAGCTGATGCTTTTTGAGAGGAGGGGAGCTAGGGGAACTGTTCCACGTTGGACCTCCTTTTTGCTGGTTTGGGAGCCTTACATTCAAAAATTAAGACCACATACTCGCAATGAAGTGATACAATTGGGTTAGGGTTGGGATCCGGTAGGCAGGTAGGTGGGCATTCTGATAAGATATTGTTGCATGGGTTAATAAGTGGGTAATGTAATAATGTGTATTCCTAGTGATGGATGAGGGAGAGGAGGCTGCGAGGAAGAGGGGGTGGGGGTGGGAGGGAGGGTAGGGGGGTTGGGAAGGTAATATTGTATTTCACCACAATGGACTGTTAGTTGGCCCCGGGGCGATGGTCAAGAGTCAGCCCCACCTGGAGGCGCTATGTATACATGAACTGTTGTGTGATGCGTTGATGTGGATTAATAAACAGAGTTTCAAAAAGAAAAGTCGCCTGTACACCACATCTAGGGCTTTCCCTCAGTCTCCCTGATCTCTTCTGGTCTGCTTGTTATTTTTTCTTCTTTATTTTAATAAAAAAAAGTTATAAAAAAATCTGAAGGGGGGGCCCAGGGATCTGAAACTTAATTGGGAGGGGTGCAAGGTTGAAGGATCATCTAGAGTGCCTAATATTCTTGCACCAGCCCTGGTATCAGGTAGCTTTTAAGGACACACCATTAGGTATCAGCAATCTTTTTAAAGAGGATTGCTGGGCATCAGTAAGCTATTCACAGCAACCTAAAAGCTAATTAGCCTGCTTCCACCAAAATTGTTTGTAGAGTCCTTGCTGCCAAGTCTTACTAGGCTGACTGGCAATCTTCTTACTGATTCTAGCAGTTTAAGGCCTGCAGTTACTTCTCACTTCCTGCCATTATTCAAACCCTGTGGCCCATTTTCAGATGCCTATTCCAGGCTTGGTTAACTTCCAGTTATGGGACCTGCTTCACTGCAAGTTCTAACTCCAGTTCCCACTTGTTTCTGCTACTTTCAAATTCTATATCAAGAATTCTGTCTACCCAAATGTAGTTTATGATCTATGGATGCCTCTCAGCCCCTACAGAGGGGGACCTGGACTTAATGCATAGGCACAAGGCTTGGGCCTTGTTCCATGCATTAACTAAGAGCAGTAAACTGATATAAACCTATTGGAATCCTTGGCTAGCTGAAATGTGGATAGCTTTTATTAACTCATGAATTAGAAAGAAGCTCAGGAAAGCCTGTTATCATAATACAACTGGGGAGAAAAGGCCTGGCTAAGAAATAAGACAGAGTAGTAAAAGTGTAGTTCAAGAAGCTAGGAAAAGGTCTTATGCAGTAAGCAAGGACAGTAAGGGTATACAATAAGAATTTTGCATTTTATTTTTCATTTTCTTTGTCTTTTACTCTGCCCAGAATCTCCTCCCTTTGTATGCTACCTCCTTCAGATCCCCAGAGCTCTTCTGCACCACCAGCTGTCTTCAACTTCCTTCTGGCTACTGGAAGAATGTAGCTGATATGGCTGCAGAATTGAGGCAGGCCCTACTCCACAGGCAACGTGCACAGTATGTCCTCAAGAACAGCCTGATAGAGACCTGCAGCCTAGTGGGGGATAGACTCTTCTATCAAGCTATTTCCCTATGGAGCAGGAGTCACATTCACTATACACTTTACATTTTCACTCTGACTGTGACTGGAGGAACTGCAGCTGCTGAAACCTGCAGCACGTGGCTCACCATTAGTTCACACAGCCTTTTGCTGCCCTGCATGTCACTCCTGATGGCTCATCTTCCACTTGTCATGAATGCTGTTCCCTCCAGATCCCCAGTTAGATTCATCGTTGAACTAAAGATAGCACCGCTATCCTACAGGCTACTGGAACAGTGAATGAGCCCATGAGAACTGAATTCTAGTGAAATAAATCTATGAATACCCAAAACTGCAAGAGCTTAAAATGCTCATTGAGCAAGGATAGTCTCCTGCATGAGTCTGTGCAGTGCTACTTATGCCTTATTGTGCTGTATGATCTTTGTTAGCACTTATAGTATTAATATCACTGTTAAGATAGCTCTAAGTCAGCTTTATTTTGTGGTCAAAAAGTTAACATTTTCCCAGATGTTTCACGTAGCACCTAGATGCGGCGAAGGCAATTTCTATCTCTTAAGCCTCACGTCGTGGCGTTGGGTGCTACATTTTTCTTACGTTTTCCACGTAAGTGCCTAATTAATTTTGAAGGTACTTCGTTTGTTTTTCAAGATGTAACTCATTTGGAAAAACTTTTGATTGATCGGCAGGGCTCAGCAGGGTTAGACAGCATTGATATTACTTCCTCCTGATATGTGGCCTTTTGGCTTGTTTTCCTGTTTTAATTATTATTTCCTTGTTGTGTTGGTTGTAGTTGGCTCCCATGATGTGGTCTACATATGCTGTTTATTGTTCTTGTATGCTGAGTTTCCTGTAATGTATACCGGCAATGTGTCCTGTATTTAATTTGGTTATTGTATATGACTGAAAAACCTCAATAAAAAAAAAAAAAAAAGAATAGCTCTTCTACTAACTTCTATTTTCCTCTCCATTTCTTCTTATGGCTCCATATCACTTCTTCTTATTTTATTTATTTATTTAACCTTTCTTATTCTTCCCATTATTAACACTCCCTAACCTTCTCCCCTCATACCAACATCCTCAAACCCCCTCCCCCCTTATCACCTTCTCTCTACCTTTTCCATTTATTCTCCCATTTTGTCTTCCTCCTTTTCCTCAGCTCTTGAACTTCACCTTTTTTTTCTCCTCATTCATCCTTCTCCCTTCTCAAAAAAACCCAGTCCTTGTTTCCACCGTTCTATCTCCTCTCTGCCTCGCATTCTTCTCTTTCTTTCATCTGGTGACATTAACCCTAACCCTGGCCCCACTAGACTTTTCTCTCACTCACACTCCTCACTCAAGCACTCTAATCTCATCCACATTCTTCTCCTTCCCACTTCCTCTCTCCCTTTTTCTTGTGCCTTACGGAATACTCATACTATATCTAATAAACTCTCCTTTACCCATGATCTCTTCATTTCTAACTCTTTCCATCTTCTAGCTCTTCCCTGATGATGCTGCTTTGGTTGCTGCCCTCTGTAAAGGTGGTTACCAATTTTCCTAAACTCCTCATGCCACTGGCCATGGTGGTGGTGTTGTGTTTCTGCTTTCTCCTTTCTTCAATTCAACCCCTCCTTCTACCTCAGTCTCACTTTGTCTCCTCTTTTGAAGTCCATTCCATCCATATTTTTAATCCTTTACCTCTCCAGATAGCTACTATTTATAGGCTCCCTATTAAGTCCACCTCTACCTTTCTCACTGACTTTGAATCCTGGCTTTCCTATTTCTGGATTCTTCTTCCCCCCTACCTTATTCTTGGTGATTTTAATATTCATGTTGATAACCCTTTTGACCACTATACTTCTAAACTCCTTTCCCTTATCTCCTCTTTCAACCTCCAACTTTGCTCTTCTGCTCCTACTCATCAGCACGGTCACTGCCTTGACCAGCACGGTCACTGCCTTCAGCTTCTGTACCTCAGTTCTTCCCCTATCTGATCATCATCTCCTAAGCTTTATCCTTCATTGCTCCCCACCTCAACCTCATCCAGTCTCCTCCTATCTATTTAGGAATCTTAAGACTATCGATCTATTGGCTCTCTCCACTATTGACTCATCACCTTGTTCTTCCATCTTATCTTCTAAATTTGTTGATGAGGCTATAGCTTCCTATAATACCACCCTCTCTCTGCTCTAGATAGTCTTGCTCCATCCATCCCACGCCCTGTGAGACCTACTGTAGTAGCTGATAAGAATGCAATAAATAATACCCGGAGTCAGGCAAAGATTCAAGCCGGTTTAATGTGCACAGGCTCAGATTGCAGTAGCATTCAAAATGGTCTGAGCACAGAGCTCAGAAAAATGACAGTTTATATACTTTTCTTCTCCAGTCTAATACAGGCAAAACTCCTCATTGGCCACAGTGGCCCACTTACTCTCATCCAATAGACATCTCTGACCGGGCCCAGGACTCGCTCCCCCTGCTTGGGTCTTACTAGCCACGGGTCAGCAACTAGACATAACACTAAACATAATACTTCTGCTAAAGTATACAGTATATTTCGCTACTCTTGCAAGGTCAGTTAGCCACAAAGATAGTGGAAGGCATATCAGAAGCATTCTTAACAAAAGCAAAACAAAGCAAGGCCAAGATGTGTCTCTAGCCCTGGCTCAAAACACTAAACAATCTTCATAATGCTAGACAAAATATTCTTACATTGTTCAGCTTCTCTGCTATATTTTCATCCTAATTACGAGGTCAGTGCACATCTAGCAAAGATACAGTGGCGCGGCATTCTACTGAAACAGACATCAGACATCTAAACAATAAACAGTAAGAAAGTATTTAATTCTCTTATCTCCAGGAGAGCAGAACATGTTATCAAACTAGAATAGAACAGTATGTCTTTCTAACAGCTAACAGCTTTCTGTAATTTTCCAAAATCAGCAATAACATTTTAAAGCAGGAGAAAAAGGGCTTCAGACCTAGCTCTGCTACATGCTAGGCCATCGCCTATCACACTACTATACCTCGGCCCTGGTTTTCTTCAATTATCCGCTATCTACACTCCTGTTCCCATTCAGCTGAGCTCATTTGGCTCAAATCCTGCACCCTCTCTGACTTTCTTCACTGCAAATTCATGCTTACCTCCTTCCAGTCAGCCTTAGCACTCGCTAAGGAAAACTACTATGTACATCTGACTAATTCTCTTGCAACTGACATCTCTTCTCAGTGCTTAACTCTCTCTTCAAGGTGCCTCCCCCTCCGAACCTTCCTTCTCTTTCTGCCCAAACCCTTGCCAACTATTTCCATGACAATATCTACAAAATTGCTCTCCAATTCCCAACTAGATTAGCTTCATCCCATCTTCCCCCACCTCAATACCAACTTTTCCCCTCAGTCTCTATTACCTTTTCATCCTCTCTTTGATCTCTGATGAGGAAACCTCTCATCTTCAGTTCTCCTCTAAACTTACTATTTGCTCTTCTGATCCTATCCCTACCTATCTCCTTAATTCAATTTCCTCCTCTGTCATCCCTTCCATTTTACATATCCTCAACCTCTTACTCTTTACTGCTACTGTCCCTGCATCCTTTAAGCATGCTGCAGTCACACCTCTTCTCAAGAAACCTTCACTTGACCCTAGTTGTCCTTCTAATTATCAACCCATTTCACTTCTTCCCTTCATTTCCAAACTTATGGAGTGTGCAGCCCTCTGTAGTTGTCTTGAATTTCTTTCCTCTCAAGCCCTGCTTGATCTACTTCAATCTGGCTTTCATCCCTTACATTCTACTGAGATGGCACTTGCCAAAGTCTTCAGCAACTTGTTTCTCACTAAATCCAAGGGCCTTTACTCTATGCTTATCCTTCTTGATCTTTCTGCTGCTTTTGACACTGTTGAACACCACCTTCTCCTTGACACATTGTCCTCACTTGGTTGTAGGGGTTTTGTGCTGTCCTGGTTCTCTTTTTATCTCCCCCATCATTCTTTCAGTGTTTGTTCTGGTGTTTCCTCCTCTACTGCTATCCCTCTCTCAGTTGGTGTTCCGCAGGGGTCTGTTCTGAACCCTCCCCTTTTCTCTCTCTACACCCATTCCCTTGATTTTCTTATCTCCTCCCATGGATTTTAAAATCATTTTTATGCTGATGATTCTCAGATCTATCTTTCTACACCTGATATTTCTCCAACACTCCAGGCCCGCATCTCTGCCTGCCTGTCTGACATTGCCTCCTGGATGTCTCACCACCATTTGAAATTAAACATGTCATGTCTTTCTCTTTAACATTTAACACAATTTGCCCCTTCCTGTCTGAACACACTACTAAAACATTTGTCCATTCTCGAATTACCTCCTGTCTTGACTATTGCAACTTTCTTCTTGTTGGTCTCCCTCTGAGTCACCTCTCTCCCCTTTAATCTGTTCAGAATTCTGCTGTGTGACTAATCTTTCTCCAGCCTTGATATACTCATATAACCCCTCTTCTCAAATCACTTCATTGGCTTCCCTTCCATTTCCATATCCAACTCAAACTTCTTCTGACCTATAAATGCATTCATTCTTCTGTTCCTCACTACCTTTCCTCTCTCCTCTCTCTCTACACCCCTTCTCATGAACTCCGCTCTTCTACTGGCTTGATTCTCTCTTTGCCCTTTTCTTTCACTGCCAACTCCAGGCTTCAATCCTTTCATCTCACTGCTCCTTATGCCTGGAACAAACTACCTGAGTCTATGGGGTATGTTTACTAAAACCCCGGTAATGTGCGGGCCGCGCTAGTGTGCAGGTGCCATATAAGGAGTGGGCGTTTCGTTCTGAAAAAGCAAAACCGGGATTTAAATATGCGCTAAGGTGCGCGGCGCCCATGTGCGCCCTGCACATTAGCGCATGAGAAAGCTGCGCGGGAGGCATAAGTGGCGCGCTGATGTGCAAGCAAAGAAGCAGAGCCACAGCACAATGGTTAAGACACTGACCAATGGTGTAGGGATCAGGGGTTCAATCCCCCACAATGCCTAATGAAGAAGGCTGGCTGAGGCATTTAAATAATGGGCAGCATAAGGCAGTGTGCTATTGTTTTAGGAGGCATTTTAATATTGGGCTGCATAAGGCGGCTCGCTGATGCACAAGTACAGGAGCAGAGCTACAGCACAATGGTTAAGACACTGACAAATGGTGTAGGGATCATGGGTTCAATCCCCCACTGTGCCCAATGAAGAATGCTGGCTGAGACATTACCTGTTATGGGTAAGTTTGCTTTAGGAGGCATTTTATATTTTATTTAAATTACTACTACTAGCAAACGCACTCTCAAAGCGTGTTAACATAAGGCGCCCATAAGGCACATTTTAAAGTGCACTGTCCACCAAGGCACCCTAGAATGTTGCTTATAGGGCGCTTTATAGGGTGCCATATGAGTTACCGCAAGGTCACAGCAATGTTTTTGATGGCAGCACTGTGCAGTTTAAGGAATGCACAGCATAAGTAGGTGTGCTGACATGCAAGGAGGAGCAGCAGTGTAGCACAATGGGTAAGGCACTGACTACTGATAAAAGGGTCATGAGTTTGCTCCCCGGTGTGCCTAATACATAAGGCTGGCTGTGGCATCAGCTTTGCAATGTATGTATTTTTTCCTGTAGCACTTTAGTTGTATTTTATTAATTGCTGCCAACAAACAGGTCCTCACGTGCCGTAATTGAAGGTGCCGCATAAGGCACCCTATAAGGCACTCCATAGGGCACATTATAAAGTGCACTGTCCGCCACAGCACCCTAAAATGTCCCCTATAGGGCACCCTATAAGTTGCTCCACAGGATAACGTACAGTGCAACTTATATGGACGGTAACCATAAGGTAACCTATAGAGCACCCTATAAGGCACCTTATGGGTACAGTACGATGAGGGTGTTTTTGCTGGCAGCAATAATGTACATTAAAAAGAAATAATGCTCTGGGCAGCCCCATCAAGTAACCCTACTGTAGTTTGAACCCCTAACCTCTGGCTTCACAGGCAGTGAAATAACCATCATGCTACAGCCCTATAGCTGCTAGCAAGCCCCTGGTTGGCTGCAGAGGGAGTGCATGTCACCACACAGACAGTCTGCTGTGGTCACCAGGATAGGGTTAGCCCACCCGTACCCATGATGCACTGCACATGCAAATCAGCTGTCCACAGATAAACACAAGATGGGGAATGCACCCCCACAGCACCTCGGCCTGGTAGGGGAAGTGACCATGTGCACCCCACAGCACCTCGGCCTGGTAGGGGGTACTGACCGTGTGTTTTACTGGCACAGAGTAGCTACACACCGTCACATTGTGCGGGTACTGTGCTCACCCTGAGGGTGCGGTGAGGCGCCCAGCACCAGGTCCACAGCACCTTCCATAGTTGAAAGAGGCCATGCTGGAGATTCAAAGCAGTGTTAATCTGTGAGATAGTAGTTTCTGCAGGAACACCTTGGATATCTCTGTTTGTTTCAGTCGGGTGTAGCCCTTATGGATCTCTAGGTGGGCTATGTACCACCACCACCCTCCTCCTCCAGGGCCGAGGGTGGCAAACAGGGTCTCCTATCAACAGATCCACATTCTACCTCCCTGCAATGGTGGCAGTAGAGGGGATCATCAACCCCATTCCTGCTGCGGAACAGACACCTACAGCACAATCAATGCAGCTCTGTACACATCCATACCACAATAGCAGACAGACTTTGGGCCTGGATATGCTAAGCTGCACCACACCACTATCTGATATTCTCCTGCAGCAAGCCTTCAGCCGCTGCACCCTGCAAGCCACACCATCAAGACACATACCAACTGCAGTCTGCTAGCTAGTCCATAGTGTATGTTCCCAGTGGAAATGCATGCACCCAGAACTGGGATGTCAGCATACACAACAAGCAGATAAATCAGTGACTGGGCCCCAAAAGGAAACACATTAATATCACATGAGAGAAATACTATATAGCACTATGGGGGTGCCTAGCCATGCTGTCGTCACTGCACAGTCAGGGTGAGAGTGATCCCCCCAGCAGGACATACTGAGGTCACCCTGTCTGTGTAGGTGGTGGCTGGGCACTACAATGTCCCAGCCAGTGCCCTATGCCCTTTGCAGATGCATCCTGGCCAAGTCACCCTGTCCGGGCTATACCCATGGTACCTTGCTCCTCATTATGCACATTGGCAGGCCAATACTGGCAACAGTGCTGGCAGTGTGGGCTGTGGAAGGTGTTTGCAGCCACCACACACTGTATAGACAGACACACACTCCCACACCTATGCCAGCATTGTGCTACTATAGAGGAGTTTAGCAGCCCTGCCCACCACACCAGTCCTGGGCACAGTACAGGCATGGATATGCTACGCAATACTGTTGGGGGTCACTCCCCAGGGTGGTAAACGCTATCAGAGACCAGACCTGAAGCACACACCGCAGACATCAGAATGATTGTTATGATGGAGCTCAATCAGCAAACTGTGCTTAAGATAGGAATTTCTATCTGCCAGTACTCATAGCAAACGTTTGAGAGCTGTGTACCGTATACCCAGGTGTAGGGTTGCATTGTTAAGGTATGCAAATGCTAGTATTGGGAGATGCACGCAGGGCCCAATGTCATGCCTCTCCGTTAAGTCTTCATATACAAAAACTGATAAACAAACATAAAAACGTCTTAACAGTAGTTCCAGGTTTAGATAAGAAACATATACGATGTGTTTGGCAAAGAGGACGTAATTTGAAAGAGTACTTGAGCCCTGCGGTGCTTCCTCCAAAAAATAAACAAACAATAACAGGAGGGCACAGTAGTTGTGGTAGTTGTGATGTGTGTGGAGTTATGCTGGAGCAATCGCAGTTTAATCATCAGGGAAAGACGTTTTATCTTAGATCGCATACTACATGCGATTCAGAGGCAGTGATATACATGATAGTGTGCCCAATGTGGATTATACTATATAGGCAAAAACAATCCGCCCAATGCGAGTCAGGCTAAGAGAGCACAGAAGTAGATTAAAATGCCGTCGGCTTGAAGCCCCGATAGTTACCCATTGCCTCTCCTTGGGACATACTTTTGATCAGCTTCGAAGCTTTGTAATAGAGCAGATTCATGTCCCAAGGGCAGGCAAAACACTGGATGAAACTTTGTTACTGCGAGAACAATGGTGGATACGTAAATTGCAAACAGTTGCTCCAAAGGGCTTAAATGTATCCACTGAGTGGGCATCCTGTTTCTAGGTCATGTTGATTACTAGAAAATAAGCCGCTAAAAGTGAGGGGAATTAAGTTTTTTTTTAAAAAAAAACAGTTTAGGAATTGAGAGCAATGAAGAGACATCATGCCCCAGTTTGACAAGTAACAGAAGGCTATAATTCCCATTCATTAGTTAGTTGTGACGTTGTATGAAGTAATTTTAGGTCGGAAGTTTGCGAGCTAGACGCTTGACACACTCTAAAGGGGTTTAAATAGGACAATGAATTACCATCACGCATGCGCGGCGTTTTTCCGTAGTAAAGTCAAGGAGGGCAAGCACGGGCAGCATAAACCGATGTAAGTAGTTTGTGTTTTTAGATAATAAGTTGTTATTATTTTTGTGTTTTTAAATATATTAGATTAGGATATTGATATGTTATTTGTTTATAGGATAAAGGTCTCCTGAAGAAAAACTTTGAAACTCCATTGAGGCGCCGGAGCTGAGCGTCGAGACCCTAGTTTTCAAATATAACTTTGCACATAACAGCTCACCTGGGGACTTTTTTAAAGAATTGATTAATGAAAGATCATCTTGAGATAAGTTTTATAAAGAAAGCCTGGGATGCACGTTGTGTTTTGTAAAACGCATTGAAAAAATAAATAAAAAAGGAAACTCTTTACATTTTCAAGTTTCTTGAACGTATTAACCACATGCAGTAGATGCCTCTCCAGGAGGCATTAGCCAATGGAGCCTGTGGGTGTGGGTGTGGGTGTATCTGGCCCTGTTGGCTGCTGCTTTACGGCAGAGGTTCCCAACTCCAGTCCTGGTGTGCCAAACACTGTTCAGGTTTTCATGCTGTCCCTCATGAATATGCATGGATACATCTGCATACCATGGGGGTGGTGCATAGATATGCAGCACAGGCATCTTTATTAGAGGCAGCATGGAAACTGAATGGTGTTTGGCCCTTCTGGACTGCATTTGGGGGATTCTGCCATAGGTAATGCACATTTCTATGGTGTTTGTGCTGTGTAGGGTAAAATAGAGGTTTTTGACCCATGCGAATGGTCTCAGCAATAATGGTTCAGTCTTTACTACCATGATTTCTTCATGGGTAAAATAAGGGGACTGGGTTGTCAGGAGCCCCATCTGGAATTTGAACCTGTGACCTTCTGGTCCTAAAGGCACTGGCTGTGTCTGCTGCACCCCCGTCTTAGAACAAAAACAGTGCATTCCCTGGGAAGTCCATGGCTGTTTGTCAGACAGGGCCTGTCTGTTGGAGGGCACTGCACCCACGTGAAGGGGGCTAGGCCACCGTCTGCTGTGGGCAGCAGCCACTGCCCCCTCCACCAATGGTACCCCTCTGCCACCATGCTGACATGGCCTTATATTGCTGACAGCATCAAAGCTAAATGATATGTGGCCCTACAGGACTGCATTGAGGGGACTGTGGTCTAGGTAATGCACATGTTTCTGGTGTCTGTGCTCTGTAGGGTAAAATAGAGGTGTTTGGACCATGCTTATGTTATCTGCAAAAAAGGTTGGTCTTTACTATCATGGTTTAATGGTGGGTAAAATATGGGGATTGGGTTTGCAGGAGCCCCAGCTGGGACTTGAACTGGTGATCTTTGGCTCCTGAACACACTGTCTGTGTTCACTGCATCACACTGTGGCCACAGAGACAGTGCAGTCCCTGGAGATAGGAAACCTGGCCAAAGGAGTCATAAACCTTGCTCTGCACAATTTCACTGTGGGATCATTCACCTTGTATGGGGACGGAGCGTAAAAAATAATAATTACCCCCATACAAGGTGAATGATCCCACAGTGAAATTGTGCAGAGCAGGGTTTATGACCCTCCTCTGCACAATTTCACTGTGGGATCATTCACCTTGTATGGGGACGGAGCGTAGACCCTTCTAAAATTCATATTTCTTTTTTGGGGCTTTCTTGGGAGTAATTTTTGATGTTTTCCATGACTATCACTATTGCCCAGCTGGATTATAATTTATTAGAATTTTGTTGTGGTCATTTTCAATTTTTATTTGCTATTTTGTTCTGTGCACATGTATCATACTGCTCACGTTTTGTAGGTTTCCCTGGTTTTGCTGTACATTGCTGACAGAAATGGTTTCTCTTCCCTTTAAATCGGCTCTAACGCAAGGTTTTCACTTGCGGTATTTTTTTTATCTAATTTCAGCCCCGCTCCTGTGTGGGGAGCCTCTCCCCTCCCACTCTCCACCCATTGACCCCGTCCCTCCGACCCTCGGGAGCCTTCCTCCGCCCTCAGAATGCCTTTCCACGCCTCTATCGCACATCAGCGCGCCGCGCACTTGTGCGGGCCCGTTAGTGCAGCGTGCACATGTGCGGGGCACAAAAATGCACTATTAGCATGCGCTAAGGTACCTTAGCGCACGCTCAAGTGCGCCCCGCACAATTGCGCGGTTTAGTAAACATACCTCTATATGTCAGGTTTCATCTCTGCCCCTTTTCAAATCCATGCTAAAGGCTCACCTCTTTGAGGCTGCTTTTGGATCCTAATCCCTTTTATCTTGTGTCTCCTTATCCTTCCCTGTTCTACCCTTATCTTTTGTCTTATCTCTTCTAATTAGATTGTAAGCTCCGATGAGAAGGGACTGTCATTAAATGTGTCTGTACAGTGCTGTGTATGTCTTGTAGCGCTATATAAATGTTCAATAGTAGTAGTAGTATTGTATACTTTTTTCATTTTGTTCTGTTCTGGAGCACATTATTTCTTTTTTGCATGTGCTAAAATTAAATAGCATGTGCTAACACAAAATAGCATAAGCTAAATGAAATACAACATATTTTTTCTTGTTAGCATATGCTCTTTCCTTGGCATGCACTAAATTAGTACACACTGAAAAAGAGCAGAACTTAACAAAATGAAAATGTATATCTCTAAAGGACAGTGGCATTTCAGGAGTATTACTTGTGTTTGATAAGGAGTAGGAAAGGTTATGCTGTACCAGGATTTTAATGCATGGCCAAGTAGCTGCTGTAAAGAAAATGGTTTTGGATACATAAGGAGTTGGAGTTTCACTTCGAAAAATAAAAGGCAACCTATATTTTTCTGAGAGAGGAATCAAGATCTAGGTGAACAGATCATAGACTGGCAGAGTTTAAACTAGATGAAGAGCATGGGAGACAGAAGCCAATTGAATTAATCTGTCAACTCTACAAATGAATAAAATTGGTGGAAAAACACACAGAACTACAGGGATAACAAGGGAGGAAAATATGAGGATATATTGTACAGTGGAAAGATAAGGTAAAAAGAAATATTGGGAAGGTTATGAATGTAAAAGCTCATAGGCTATGTCAGGGGTATTCATCCCTTGTCTTCCAGGGCCACAAATGGGTCATGTTTTCAGAATATTCCTAATGAATATGCATGAGACAGATCTGCATAGAGTGGAGGTTTTATACATGCAAATCTATCTCACACAATACTCATTACGGATTCCATGAAAACAAGAGCCGTTGGAAACACTTGAGGACTGGTTTATGTGATTTCAGACCTCTAAGTACAGTACTAATGGATTAAGCTGATCTAACTATTGTTCTTGTCACAGAGAAATGGTTAAGTGAATCTCATGGCTGATGTATGGCCATGTCAGACTGCATTCTGTTTAGGACAATGTTAGACTACCATATGAGCAGATATGCAGAACTGGCTCAAGGATTTCTGCTGCCCCAGGGAGGAGGCCCAGCCGAAACATCCCTCCATGATGAGCTGTATATCCCCCGCTGATTATGTCTACTGGGGGGCCAGCGATGGTGGTGGCAGTTTACAAGTGATGGCTTTGTGCTGCCGCTTTGGTACCCAAGATAGACCATTTTCTTTGGGACACATGACTTGCCATTTCAGATCCCCCTCTGATAGGAAGTTGCATCGGAGGCGGGTCAGAAGTACACGTCCTGCCATGGACACCAAAGGGGCAGAATACAGCCGCTATGTCACTCACCATGATATGTCAACTTAGGTGACTGCCTAGTGGATGGGCCGGCCCTGAAGATATGACCTGTTCTGGAAATAGCACGTCTAATAAAAGTATTGGCTAGCGTGAGATATTATTTCCCATCTAATTTCTGTAAGCAATGTGGATAATGATATCCCTTTATCTGTCTTCTATATTCAAGTCTGTCACTTACCTTCAGTAGATATATTCATTATTCATTATTTTCTCCTATGCTTGACTATAATTTGGATATCTGGCATCACTCTGTGCATTGTAACATCTGATAAATCTTGAATTTGAGGACCAGGGTTGGTGGTTGAGACAAAGATTGATTTTCAAAATATGTTTCAAAGTGACTGAATCCTTGATCTCATTACTGCAGATGAAATGATAAGATCATATAGAGACATATTAATATTGTAACATAGTAACATAGTATATGACGGCAGATAAAGACCAGTATGGTCCATCTAGTCTGCCCAGCAAGGCAGCACGAGTAGGTGCACCTGCTGCTCCGTGTGGGTCACCCCTTCCCATGCCTTTGTGTAGGGGTGTACCCACAGCTCCATATAGGTCACCCCTATTTGTCGAGGTATAAGAGATAGTTTGTTTATTTTGATTTTATCCTGTTGCTATAAAGGAATTCACTGTGTCTGTCCCATGCCCTTATGAATTCTGTCACTGTATTTGCCCCACTACTTCCATCGGGAGGGCAATTCAAGCATCAACCTCTATTTCAGTGAAAAAGTATTTCCTGACATTGCCTTTCAGTTTATCCCCTTGCAGCTTCATGTCATGCCCTCTAGTTTTACAGCTTCCCCGTCTTTGTAAGAGGTTTGTTGGTTCATTAATACTCTTTAAGTATTTAAAGGTCTGAATCATTTCTCCCCTGTCAATCCTCTCCTCCAGAGTGTACATATTTAGGTCTTGAAGTCTCTTCTCATAAGTCTTCTGACGCATGCTTCAAATCATTTTGGTCACCTTCCCCTGAACCATTTCCAGCCCTTTTATGTCCTTTGCAAGATATGGTCTCCAAAACGGAACACAATATTCAAAGTGAGGCCTCACCAGCGACTTGTACAGTGGCATTGGTACCTCTTCCTTTCTGCTGGTAATTCCTCTCTGTATGCAACACAGCATCCTTCTGGCTTTTGCCATCACCTTGCCACACTGTTTCACCACCTTGAGATCCTCAGAAACAATCACTCCGAGGTCCTTCTCCTAGTTCATACATACCAACCTCTCGCCCACTATTGAATACAATTCCCTTGGATTTCTGTTCCCCAGGTGCATGACACTGCACTTCTTCACATTAAATCTCAACTGCCAAGCATTAGACCATTCTTCCAGCTTTTGTAGATCTTTCCTCATGTTATCCACTCCCTCAGGGGAGTCCACTCTGTTGCAAATTTCCATGTGATCTTCAAAAAGACAGACTTTTCAATTCAGCTATTCAGCAATATCACTCACAAATACATTAAACAGTACCTATCCCAGGACCAAACCCTTGAGCACACCGCTAATCACCTTCCTTTCATCCAAGTAAGTTCCGTTTACCATCACCTTCTGTCGCATATCAGCCAACAAATTTCTGATCTAGTTTACCACCTTGGGACTCATCCCCAAGCTGTTAAGTTTATTGTTAAGCCTCCTATGAGGAGCAGTATCAAAGGTTTTGCTGAAATCTAGGTTGATCACATCCATCGCATGCCCTTGATCTTGTCTCTGGTCACCCACTCAAAGATCTCAATCAGATTTGTTTGGCAAGATTGTCCTTTGGTATAACCATGTTGCCTCGGATCATGCAACCTGTTGGTTTCAAGAAAGTCCATTATTTGCTCTTTCAGGAGCGCCTCCATTACTTTTCCCTCCACCGAGTTAAGGCTTACTGGCCTGTAGTTTGTCACTTCTTCCTTACTACCACGTTTGTGAAGAGGTACCACATCAGCCCTTCTACAGTCCTGTGGAACCTCTCCTTTCTCCAAGGATCTTTTAAAAACATCCTTTCATGGTCCAGCAAGAACCCATCCAGTCTCATGGCCTTATCCACTTTCCATTTTGCAGGCTATTCTAACACATCATCTTCTGTGAATGGTGTGGTATCTACTCCATTCCCATTTGTATATTTGTCAGTCACAGGTGGTCCTTCTTCAGGATTTTCTCTAGTAAAAACAGAGCAGGAGTGTTTGTTTAGCATTTTCACTTTTTCAGTATCACTTTCCATAAATCCGTTCCCAGCATTTTTGTGTCCTGCAATTCCACCTGTGATTTTCCTCCTCTCCAGAATATACCTGAAAAAGGTTTTGTCACCACACTTCACATTTTTAGTCATCTTTTCTTCTGCCTTTGATTTTGCTATCCTTATTTCTTTTTTGTCTCTATTAGTTTGAGCCTGTATTCTTTTCTGTGTTCCTCTGTTTATGAACTTCTGAATTTTGTGAAAGCTGTGTTTTTTGCCTTTATGTGTGCAGCCACTTCTTTGAAGAACCAAATAGTTTTCATTTTCCTCTTATTTTTATTTACTTTCCTTACATACGTATCTGCTGCCCCTTTTATTGTCTCCTTTAGTTTAGCCCATTGCAATTCCACTTCCCTTATCCCCTCCCACCCTACCAATTCCTCCTTGGTACTTGGCCATTTTACTGAAATCAGTGTTTTTGAAGTCTAGGACTTTGAGCTTGCTGTGATTGGATTCTACCTTGGCTTTTATCTCAGACCACATTGTGTGATGATCACTGCTGTTCACATGGGTACCCACCTGGATATTCAGCATGCTATCTTCATTAGTGAGCACTAAATCCAGCACCGAGCTCTCTCTGGTTGGTTCCATCACCATTTGTCTAAGTAATGCATCTTGGAAGGCATCCACAATATTTTTTACTTCTTTCCAGATTTTCAGAATGATTACTCCAATCCACATCGGGTAGATTAAAGTCATCCAATATGATCACTTCCCCCTTAATGGCTATCTTTGCAGTATCAGCAATCAATTCACTATCCATTTCTTTGATTTGAGTTGGAGGCCTGTGGACTGCACCAGTATGGATGACGGTGCCATCTCCTCTTTCCAACACAATCCAAAGTGCTTCTTCTTTTCCCCACATCCCCTGCATTTCAGCAGCTTTAATATTGCTTTTGACATATCCTCCTCCTTTACTACCCTCTCTGTCTCTTCTAAATAGATTATAGGCAGATATGGCTATATACTATTCATATGGCTCATTAAACCATGTTTCTGTAATGGCCACAATGTCCAAGTCCATTTCTACCATTAGGGCTTCCAGATCAGGAACTTTGTTGGCTAGGCTGCAAGCATTTGTGCTCATTGCTTTCCAGCATTTGTTGACTGGCTTGTCCATGTTTTGCATGGATTTTGTTCACCAAGTTCCTTCCCACTTGCCATCGATGTGTGCTTTAAACGTGTGGCTGTTTCCAATGTTATTTTGCTTTTGCTGGGAGTGACGTCCTGAACTTGTCCTTCTCCATCTGTCACCCCCTTTCCCTAGCTTAAATGCCTGTCTACATACTGCCTAAATTTTCCATTTAGGAACTTTTTCCCTGCGTCAGAGAGATATAGTCCATCAGCACAGTATAGTCTCTTGTTTTTTTCCCCTGTTGCCTATATATCTAAATCCTTCTTGTTTGCACCAGGTTTGGAGCCATATATTAAAGTTGTTTATGTGATGCAGCCTTTCTGCCCCCTTACAATGAACAGGTAGAACTTCTGAGAATGCTATTGTGTTAACGATGGGCTTGAAATTTTCTCCCAGAGTCTGGAAGACCCTTTGAAATGCAGTGGCACTGTTTCTAGCCAGGTCATTTGTACCCAAGTGGATGACAACATCAGTTTTGGAGTGCTCACTTTCTGCACTAACTATACCAACAATTTGCTTTGTATTCCTGCTGGCTGAAGAGCCTAGAAGGCATTTGACGATCTTCTCTCCTTTGAAATGTGTTCCCAATTTGGTGCTTCTGATAATGGAATCTCCAAGTGGTAGTAGTTTTCTGTTTTGTGATTTATTCTTCCTATTTGGTGCATTATCAGTAGATTTGGCAATATGTCTTTCATTTAAGGGCACTTCAGTTTCCATGGATTGGGCACCTTCATTATCCAAGGCAGAGAAGGCATTATTCAGGGATATCTCTTGATGTATAGGGTATATCTGCATTACAGTTCGCAACCTACTAGAGCCCTCTGTGATCCATTTGTTCCTGGGCTGTTTGATTCTTTGTGAAAGTGATGGTGGATTCTGTTCGGTTTGTACCCTAGAAGAGGTGTGTTAAATTGCAGTTAATTCTTCCCTTAGTAGAGTCAATTCTTTATGCACAGTAGATAACTTGAAGCATATAGGGCAAGCTCAGATTCCATAATGAAAGCACGACAGTAATTGCATTGAATATATGACATGCTGATTTAGTTGTTCTAGGAGGAGAAAAGGAGAAAAAGGGGTGTAACACCTAATTAAAGGGCAGATGTCAATATATATGATGATGACTATATAGGCAATGCAACCCTGGGGTGGGTGGGGTGAAGGGTAGAGTGGGTGGGAACTTAAGTGTCCCTTGCCAGTAGATGTTATATGAACTGAGGGCGCACTCAGATATCTGTAGACAGTCTGAATATGTCTAAAAGCCTATATCCAACAGTTAAAATTTATATTAAAAACAGGCAATTTTAAAGTCTGAAAGCCTTAGCTGAGTGTGTGGTCTCTTGAAGCTGTGATAAGTTGTGTCAAGCTAAAAAAAAAAAACACTTGCTAAGAGAATTAAAACAAAAAGTTGACAATTGCAAGCAAATAGTTCTCCCCTCCATCCCTCAGCTAAAAAGGTCTGGGGAAAAGAATGGATAGTTGCAGATAGGGAAATATTAATCATGGGCCTCTGTCATATTAAGGGTATCATTTCAGAACCATCTAGAGTTATAAATACTAGCACCTATACTTGCACATTGAAATTGCAATTTTGGAAAACTGTTGGAGTTATCAGGAAGTCAGAAGGGTGATTGTTGGTATGCAGTTGAAGGGGATCTGGGGCAGAGGAGTACTGATGATGTCAAGGGGAATGCTGAGGGATATGGAGGGGGCATTATGGGGAATGCGGGCATCGATGCTGTCAGAAAGCAACTATGTTAAAAATCTGAAGGTATGGAAATCTGGGGAAAGCAGGAAACTATTTTGCTCATTTGCAGCTTTTTAAAATCACTGCTCCCACTGGATGTGTTGGCAAAATATACATGCAATCCTGTATATCTTTGTGGGAATTTTATAAAAGGCTCTACATTTGAAAGGGCCTTTTGTAAAATACCAGGGAAACTGTGCACACCCCATCCTGGATATCTCAATCCCTATATCATCCTGCTATGTAAAATAAGCCTTTAAATGTCTGTTAGTGGTGCAACTATGGATGTGCAGGCAAAAGCATAACCAGAGCAGACATACATTGTTACCTGCAGTTACCCTGTACTGGTAGTGCTGTGGCTATGGAGATTCTATGTTTGATGAACTGCAGTCCCCTTTCTGCATATGGTGCAACATCCTTAAAGAGGCTCCCACAGGCCATATGTTATTTAGCTGTGCGTGTCTGTGTCAGCGGTGCATGTTGGATCTGGTGTTTGTGTGGCAAGGTACCCTAGGCAGCTATTTTTCTATAGCATTTTCATGGCTGTGGTTGTGTATGAGTCTCTACATCTCACCAAGTACACCCATTTATGAGGTGATTTGCTGTCATTCATTCCTTGATGTTTGGTAGATAATCAACATGGGACCAAGGGGGAAGGGGTGTCAGCAATTATAGCTGCTGTCTGCTGGATGGATGTGCTGTCTGCTGGATGGATGTGTCAAGTCCAATTGTCCATACACTTTCCTTTGCATGTGTGTGGGTCAAGGTAGAGCATATGTGCACATCGTAAAGCAGGACTGTTCTTTGTTATTTTACAGTCATCTTCAGTCTTGTGGCCCTTTCTATGTGACCTCTGGTTCCAGGGTACACATCTCCTACTGTACATATCTCATAGCATGATTGTCACTCACCACTGCCATGCAATCCTCATCCCATGCAGACCCCTTGTACTGCTCACTTGAGTCTCTGGCACATGTCTCTTCCACAGGTGTGGGGCCTCCTTGATTTATTCCCCTTTCCAAATGGTGAGGACTTGTTTAATATGTTTCCACATTTGGTCTCTGGGATGTCCTCATATGCACAGATTATAGTTGCCTGTGACACTCCGCAAGGCACTGCCATTTTGGCCTAGTGCATACTCATGGAGTATGGCAATGCTACTATAATTTTCTAGAATTTTTTCCCTTGCAGAAAGGTGATTGTTACCATATCAAGACCTGTCCCTGAACAAGTGTGTCACCTTTGATACCCTAACTCACACGCGTCTTTGGAAGCTGTGACATACCTTAGTGTTCTACCAGCTCTTGCGACATTTGCTGTTGTACTTCAGGACAGGCCCTCCAGATCACCCTCAGCCTGGTCTTGTAGGCTTCCAGCTCTCAATGAATTATGAAACATCTGGAACAGAGAAGAGTGTTGCACATTAATGGAGAGGAGCTCCCTGGGCATGAATGGACCTCAGACTGCCTTTCACCACTAGAACAGGCTATCTCTGTAAGGAGTGTTTGGCCTTTTTTGGGTGACTAGAGCTATGACACCTAGCTGGTAGGGTTGTGTTCCTGCTCCTGTCTTTTTGACTTGAGAACAACTGATAATTGATGTAAAGATGACCTGCACATCTGTTTTGTGGTTGTGACTGCATCTATCTGAATGTGGCTTCTAGAAGCCTGGATTAGACATCAGGCAGACTGCAGGATACAATGTGACTATATTACCTATGCAGTGTGGTGACTGTTACATGTCTACTGGGGGGGGGGGTGCAAACATGTCTGTCCTTCTTAATCAGCTCTCTGCACATGGATAATGCCTGATGATGCTCTGTGGGGCCTGGACAATGTCTGATTCTGCCATATGCATGTGTGCAGAACCTTGGCTACCTTGATCTGTATAACATCACCACCTTCAGGATTTGTAGACTCTGACATGGCATTAGAGAATGATGGATTGAATCTGTGTGTGTGTATGCATGCATTCTTCAGCAGGCTGCAGGGATACACCTGCAATCACTGTGTGTTGCTGTCTGCCACATAGATGTCATCCCTGACCTAAATGGAAGTTTAACAGGTGTTGGGACAGATATAAAGGACATGGTTAGACAAACCTGACCAGGGATATCTGGACCATCTTCCATGTCCTCTGTGCTGCATCATATGGGCCCTTTGACCCCCAGGCCTGAAAAGTCTGCCTTTATGAGAGAGCACCAGGCACACCAAGAGGTTGTTCTCTGACTCAGAGGAGTTTCACTCCCTCCTGGACACCATGTTGGTACTCTCTAATGGCAAATCCACTAGTTGCCACCTCAGTAAGTGGGGACTGGAAATATGTTTACATAGTTCTGCAGGGAACAATGTACCATGCACATCTGGAGTGCAGTTAGGCACCTGGATGTTTTGCCGCTATACAGCACTTACACTTGTAAGCTAAACATGCGTTGGGTGAAACCAGGTCCTTTTGCATTTGCATCCACTCTATTGCTGCCCTTTTTGTTTCCTATGTGTATGTTCCCCAAATGATGAGGGTCACATGTAACTGTATTTTGGAACATTTCTGTATGTCTGGCCACTGCTTTGTCTGTCATGCTTTCCATGTGTTAGTGCCATTTCAGGACACATACATGTGTAACTCATTGTTGCACATTGTTAAAAAAAATACTTCAAGGGCATTTTCAAAGGCATTTAGATGTTTTGCAGACCTGTAAACCACCTAAATGACAGTATTCAGGATATTCAGCGGCACTAACATGGTTAGTGATACTGAATATCCCCATGTGCCACCACGGAACACCCTGATTCTAGCCAGCTAGTGTTGGAGTGTTCTGGGGGTAAATAGGAGGTGACACCCGAGGATAGCCAGCTTGCGTTGATATCCAGCCACCAGCTGGTTATCCCAAAGTGGCGAAAATTAGGAACCGGAAAGGCTTGCCTAACTTTTGCCACTGAAGCTAACCGGACAGTGGCTGAATATCACTGCTGCCCTGGTTAGCTTTAGCACTATCCAATCAACCCAGATATTCAATGCCAGGAGTCAGATATGGCCCTGGCATTGAGTATCCAGGTTTACAGTTCAGCAACCACTGCTGAATATTCTCCTCTTCAATTTCATGGGGTGGAAAAATATGTTTCAGAACAGGCACACATGTGTCCACCATCTCTTCCTAAATTGCCACAGATTGTGAGATGTTTTCTGTTCCATTTACTCCCTAAATGGCCATTCAACAGCCACCTATTCTTTGAGAATGAAAAACAAAATCTGGACTCTTCTCAAAAGGATAAATAAATAAGTGTCCACTATCCAATGGTTGCCTAAGAGTGCATGGTTCAGAATAATGCATCGCTGAAGGATTCTAGCAAAACAGGGAAGTTAGGCCATCCCAATAGAGAGGTTCCAACAAAGGTAAAAGTAACCCAGATGACTTTAATAAAGAGCTAATCTTCCGCCAGTGTCACTTCATTGGCTCCCTTTCTATTTCCATATCCAGTTCAAACTTCTTCTACTGACCTATAAGTGCACTCATTCTGCTGCTTCTCACTACATGTCCTCTCTTATCTCTCCTTACACCCCTACTTGGGAACTTCACTCTTCTGGCAGATCGCTTCTTTCTGTGCCCTTCTTGTCCACTGCCAATTCCAGACTCACCTTTCTTCCTTGCTGTTCCTTATGCCTGGAACAAACTAACTACGAGAGTCAGTATGTCAGGTTCCATCTCTAGCAATTTTCAAATCCAGGCTAAAAACTCACCTGCTTTTGGATCTTGATTCACTTAGTCTTCACTCCCCGTGTTTCCTTACCATTCCCCTGGATATATCCTAGACCCCAGTTGTTGTGTTGTCTGGCTTGACTAAATTGTAAGCTCTGATGAACAGTGACTGTCTCTTATATGTCTCTACCTTGTAGCACTTTACAAATTATTATTAGTAGTAGCAGTAGCAGCCAGAGTTGAAGGATTGCAAATTACCAACTGATAACCAGACTGTTAATACAAATTATGAAATGCCTGTATGCAAATGCTAGAAATCTAAAAAATAAGATAGGAGAGTTAGACTATATAGCATTGAATGAAAGGTTAGATATAATTGGCATCTCAGAGACATGGTTGAAGGAGAACTACCAATGGGACATGGGGATACCTGGGTACAAATTATATCACAATAATAAGGCAGATCAAATTGGTGGAGGGTTGCATTAAATGTTAAAGAGGGCACTGAGTCAAACAGGAGAAACGTTTTGCAGAAAACAAAATACACTGTAGAATCTTAATGGATAGAATTTCCATGAAAAAGGAGAAGGGAACAGAATGGGGTGTACTACTGTCCAACTAGTCAAATTGAACCGATGGATGAAGAAATGCCAAAATAAATTAAGGAAGCTAACAAAAGTTACAACATAGTAACAATGGGTGATTTCAATGACCCTAGTATCAACTGGGTCAATATCACAGCAGAACAAGCTAGAGAGATAAGGTTTCTAGATGCAGACCACCAGGGGTTTGATTTCCCTATTTTGATGTTATCGGGTGCTTTGCCTGATGCCTGATTATCTGAGGAGAAGATGATCTAAGCATCAAAGAAAGCACTCGGTGCCATCAAAATACTTTCAGGGGCATGCGTTAGAGGTTTAAGTCACCTCAGACCCTGCGGTAAAATATTGGCACCATGGCTGTTTGCAAAATCCTCTATGCCTGTCTCTTCATTGGGTGTAGCCATGATTTGCATACCTGACTATTATGTGCAGCTCATTTTCCTACAATTTGAATACATTTAAATGCTCATCGCATTAATTGGCGCTTGTTTTTTCGTTGATGTTTGTGCGTATGTCCGTCTGTTTTCTGCATTTAAATTGTGTTTAAACGTGGTGTTATCGGTTCTTTAAAGACCACACTAGCTTTCTGCATCGGCCTGTTTGACCCTTTCAAGCAACAATAGCAAGAGCCCTGTTCTTGCTCTCTCACTACTGCACTGAGCCCTGACTTCTGATCTCCCTGAGCTGAGACATGAAACCACGTCTAGGTTCATGTGTGCCCGCTATTAGTCCTGATACAGAAGCTTAACCCTGCTACTTATTCTGTTCTAATTCCTAGCCTTATTCAAATTTCTGTCCCCAGCATTATCCACAGTACGGTCTCTCACTTTCTGCAGCCCTGAATCTTGTCTCCTCAGTGGAAGCTCAGATGCTCTCCTCACTGCAGCATTCTCATTGCACTTCCATTAAAAGCCTTTTTTCAGCTCCTGCACTGCAAATCCCAGTAGTCCCAACCTTTTCTTGGCCTCTTCCCCAGTAGAAACACCCAGCAAAGGCCTTCCTACTGTTACTCACACCTGTGTAGGCACTGTTGTTTACATAAATTTTATATACCTGCTAAACATTGGTAACATGCAGCATAATTAGCTCTCATTGCCTCGGAAGAAGGGTCTGGCCATCTACTTCCGGTCACACTGCCAAGAAAACCCAGTAGCTGCTGGGTCGCCAGGAACACATTGTATTGCATTTGCAAGAAGGAGGAAGAGAGGGCAGGCAAAAAGTGTATTTGAAGGTTTTTATCTGAGGCAGAGAACTGATTAGATGCTGAATGCACCTGTGTATGGCTCTTCCTTAGATCTGTTCAATATGGTTTGACTGCTAAAGATTTGGGATCAGTTTAGAGCCAGCTGTAGCCCTGTATCTGGGACCCTCCCTGGGAGTAAAGACGAAGACTTAAGTGGCATCCAACCTGTGACAAGTCACCACATATTCTTACAACAGGCAAATCCACAGCATTCCTTTACACCAGGAGAGGTGAGCCGGACTATCCAGGGGTATCAGGAGCAAAGACTGCTCAGTGAAAATAGCTACAGCTTGTGATTGAAATGTCTTTGCCTGGTTGAAGAGGGAGAAATCTGGATTCTTGAAGACTGTTTTAAACTAAAGGACTCTTTGACCCCATGCTTAAAAATATGATTGGATCATGTTTCCATATTCTTTAGTGGTCACAGAGCACCTCTGTACTCTACCTTGGCTCAAATTTTCAAAGAAATGCCACAGCAGAAGGGTTAGTCAACGTTCTTTGTTATAGGAGAATATACAGAGAGTCCTTGATCTTTCAGAACTGATACTAATGCAATCTGATGACTACAGTGACTCTTACTTCCGTCCTTGCTTTCCCCCTCCCTCCCCGCCCCATGATGTTGTACCGGTACTGTTGCTTTTTACTGCTTTCTTTTCCTTCTCTTTTCTTTTCTTTTCTTTCCTATTATTTAATGGCGTTCTTTTTCCTTTCCCACAGCCTCATTTTTTTTTTAAATGTTTTAGAGTTTTATTGTAAACCGCTCAGGTGCCTACGGTGTTGGGCGGTATACCAAGTTTTTAATAAACATAAACATACTTCTGTTTGCTGCACCATCTAGTGCACATAGATGAATAGCATCTAATTTATTCTCAGTACAAGGACACACCTGGTGACCATTAGTAGAATACCTATTTGGAGGAGTCATCTATTGGTTAGAGCAGCTGGCTCAGAACCTGACTGTGGTATCATAGTGTTTGGAGCTACTATTTATTTATTTGTGAGGTTTCTATACCACTTTATCAGCAGAATCAAGGCGATTTACATGGAACTATTAAATATAAATACACAGAACAAGGAATATGGGTGCAGGTAACAATTAACCATGATATAGAATTAACACAGCGACCAAACAGTAATATCAAGGAACATATTTACAAGATCTGTACAATTAACTAACTACAGAGTCTACGGAATGTACCCTTATCATGATGTGTGAGTGTTTCCATGAGGGTGACATTCAGTTAATTATATTTGGTTATGTAGAGTATATATTAGGCCCTGATATCTTGTTCTGATAATATTCTGTTAACAGGTATGCTTTAATTTGTTTTCTGGAGGTAGATAAGTCATTTACACATCTTAGATTTGGGGGAAGAGAGTTCCAAAGGCCTGGTGAGTAAAAGGTAAAAGCTCTATTATTCGTTGCATGATTGTTTTTTTCTGAAGTCTTTAGGGATTGACATGTTCCATGTGCACTCTCTTCATTGTCTTGAGTCCAGAAGTATTGTTATTAGCTTAGATGAGTTGAGGCCAAGTCGTGGAGTATCTTCAAACTGATAATTAGAGATTTATATTGAATTCTACTTGATATAGGTAACCAGTGAAGCTGGTGTAGGATGGGTGTAAGGTGCTCAGTTTTTGGTTTTATGTGCAACTGTATGTTGTGCTATTTGCAGCTGGTTTATGTCTTGCTTCGGGAGACTCTGCAGGATGCTGTTGCAATAATCAAAGCGGGGACAAACCTTTGCTTGTTTAACTAAGTGGTAGTCTTGAAGTGATAGGAGGGGTCTTAAATTTTGTATCATTTTTAATTTGTTGTAAATTATTTGAGTTATCAAGCTTATATGCTTCAGTAAACTAAGATTCTGATCTAGGATGACCCCTAGATATCTCACCTCCTTTTATTGCAATTAATCCAAATACAACTATCAAATTCATGTATACTACTTGACGATATGATCATGTGACTCCATTGCTCATAGATCTTCAATGGCTGTGCCGCTCTCCCCCCCCCCCCCCAACACTAGGATTCAATTTTAAAACTTAATACTTTTTTTAGGTTTTGTTATTAGGTCATTTGTTCTCTCTTGCCCACATATGCATTCCTTATACTGCCTTCCCTGTAAAATAGCTATCTCCAAGTTATAATGCCCTGTTCAATGAAATTTCAGTTTGTTCAATTTAAACCGCCTTGATATCATGAAAGGTGGTATATAAGAAATGTTAAATAAAATAAATAAATAAATAAATTCCTGTGAGAAAATATACTTTGAATCCACCTGGGTGATGGCTTTTGGATACCAGGCACCATTTAAGGGATTGACTTTCACGACATATTGGAGTCAATATTTAGCCCATGGTGGTCAATAGTTTTTTTTTAAAAGTCTACCTCTGTGGGTAAAAAAAACATAGATATTTAGTGGCAGTATCCAGATAACTGACTCTTACTGAATAGCTGGATACAGTGGTCAGTAATGGAAGCATTAGGATAGCAGTGATATTCAGCTGCTATATGAAAAGCCAATTCACATACCACTTAGGACAGCTTTTTGCCATCTAAATTGGCTCAAGGTTCAAGCCTATCAGCCCTCTTATTTAACCTCTTCCTCCAGTCCATATGCCAAAGCTTCACAGACCATAAGATTCAGTACCAAATCTATGTGGACAACATTATGTTTTTCACACCATTCAACACTTCCACTCCTGACTTCAACAATATCTTTAAATGCTTCACTAAAGTGAGAGTGACTGCAAATGCACAGCTTCTTCATTGATCAAGAAAAGACAGAGGCACTACACATATTCACAGATGAATCTTACTCTCCCCCCTCAATACCTAGTGCTTGAAGTTTTCACCATCAACGTAAAGAGTGAAATCAAAGATCTGGGCATAATCCTCCACCAGAAACTTAACTTTCAAGCACAAATTTAAAAAACAGCCCAGTCCGTCTGCTTTAAACATTGAAGAACCTCCGCCCGCTACTAAGTCCTGACTTATTTCGCACTGTCTGTCAAGCCATAGTCACCTCTACTTTGAGTACTGCAACATAATTTTCCATGGACTCCCTAGAACCTCTCCAAAAGGCACAAAACACAGCAGTGAAGATAATTCACAGAATCTCCAGACAAGCACATATTACCTCTGTCCTTCAACACCTGCACTGGCTCCCTATTCATGCAAGAATAAGGTACAAGGCACCCATCATGACACATAAAGCTATAAAAAATGAATCGGCAGCCTGCTTCCATTCCCTTCTCTCAAAACCAAAGGTGATAGACTCCGAAGAAAGAATTCTCTCAACCTTCTAACCATCCCAGCTCATAAAACCAAAAGTAAGCAATCCACATATTGCCGTGCAGTCTCACTTTTTTCCCCCACTGCTTGGAACACTCTCCCTCTGAACCTGAGAGGATGTTCTGACCTTTCAGACTTCAGGAAGACACTCAAAACCTTCCTCTTCCTGGAACACTTTAACACCGCCAGAACTTTGGATCTGCGGTCAAGTGTGACCTAGTATTGTATCTACCTACCATAATCTCCAGAGACTCATTTCCGATTCCTACGTCATGCATAGATGGTGAGCCATAGATCCCTGTTCCATGGTATTCCTACCGCTGTATATAGCTGAAGTTACTGTGTGTTGATCATAAGCACTAATTGTATAATATGGCATGTTCATGTTCTTTGTAAAACAGTTGCTTTGCTCTGTTCCCTTGTTAGTGTTATGTAAACTGCCTTGAATAGTAGAAAGGTGGTATATAAACAACTTTAAATAAATAAATAAATTATGTGTAGTGTTATATCAAGATAGTGGCACTGAAATCCATTACTGTCCGGTTTAACTGCTGCTAAAAATTTGGCACAGCAGCAGTTAATCCGGTTAGCAGAGAAGTGCTTTGGAATATCGGGCCCATTAAATCTATCGTTACTTGCTCAGCATTTAGAAAAAATATCTTAGAGCTTGGCTATACCAGAAAGTGTTTGATCTGTAAGTTAAATTTATTATCATTATGTTAGGTGTTTCTTTTTCAGGTTCTAATTTCAATTTATGATTTTCCCAGTTGTAGATTTTGTCTAATTATTTTATTTTGTTAATAGGATAGCTCATGTCTTATTGCATGATTTATATATGTGTTTTTACCTTATTGTATTCTTGTAAACCACTCTCCTCTTTACTTTGAAAGATGGTATATCAAATTAAAACTAAACTAAGCTAAGAAAGCCAAGATTCAAATCTTGCGAATGCTCCTTGCAAACTGGGGCAAGTTCACCATTTGCCTTGGAACCAAACTTAGGGGCTTGTTTGCTATGGGGGGGTCTTGGAATATTGAAATACCTTGAAATACCCATGAAAAAGGTATTAACTAAATCCAAATAAATAAAAATATAGTTGCAAATAGTAAAAGTGATACTAATGCATTTACTTGGATTTTCTTACTACTTACATGTTTTTATATTCTGTAAACAAATATCGAGGTTTACTTTTACAATTCATATTTTTATGCACTTTGGTGGTTTCTAGGTAACATATGTCTTTAAGCATGCAAAGTGTTCTGGGATTTATATTTTATTAATTTGTCTCATTGAGAAACCTCTCCCCCTTGCTGGGAAGGAGTGAGGGTGTGGAGGCAATGTTGGCACTAAGGAAGAGCAGCAAAAGGGGACAGCCATCAGCTGCAGCTGTGGAACAAAACCAAAACTCTTCAGTACCACAGACAGAACCAGAGAAGTGTGGTAGTAAACACAGGATTGAACACTGATACTGATTTGGCTCCTAAGGAACAGGGGCAATCATTTATTGGCTTTTTTATTCTTTTGATTGTAGACTTACAGTTGTTGCTGTTGTTAAGTGTCGTTGAGTCGGTGTCGACTCATGGTGACCCTCTCGATAGTTGTCCTAAACTGTGTTCCATCTTCAGTCTTGCAGCTCATTGTTGATAGAGTGGCACCCATAGCTGCTGTTATGGTATTGACCATTCTCATTTCTGGCCTTCCCCTTTTGCGTTGACCTTATACCTTGCCAAGCATGATGTCTTTCTCTAACGATCTCTCTCTTCACATGATGTGTCCAAAGTATGAAAGTTGAAGTCTTACAGCATTAAAGGTTAAATGGGCCTTGTTCACTTTAATTATTTAATGAAGCTTGAAGTTTACTTCTTGTTATAGTTAGAGCATCATTGTTCATTCTTTCTAGTCTTTGGGCTTTCTTTCCACTCTTTTAATCTCAGATTCCATAGTCTTTCTGGAAGATATTGTGATCTTAAGGCAGGAGACATGGACTAAAAGCAACTATTAGACATCACCTTAAAATCATCCTAAATAAGAGATGGCTAGTAGGTGTTCATATCATTTCTCAACTACTATATCTTATAATATGTTCTCCAGTATCCAAAAGGTTCTTTAAGTAAAATTCCATAAGAAAGCTATAACTGGAATTTGTTCAGAATACGTAAAGCTTACTGTACATTATCAGTGAATAGGAGTTTCTTTCTAAGGGAGCTAAGAATTGTGGTTGCTGTGCTAGTCCACTTTGTTGCATATTTACTAAAGTGTGATTTGTACTTTAGCATGCCTTAGGAGTAAAACCTAACACATAGTAAGTGCAAAGGCGGTGCTCTTTTGAGGGTGTGGCCACCATGTCCCCTACAGTCAGTGTACTGAAAAGTTCCTTACCATGGTTAAGTTCATTTGCAATTAGCATGAATGCACTTAACACCTCCTCTTAAGGAGGCATTAATTGGTAAGGGACTTTTCAGTGCAGTAAGTTTAGGGGATATGCTTGTCACACCCTCAACAGTTAGAACAGAGCTTTTGCACTGACCACGCTTAAAGTGGCGTTTTAAAAAAGGCATCCAAGTGCAATCTGGGATGTCCAGGGCAAAACATGCAGGAAAACACCAGGGACATATATGTTTCAGCCTGATTTTAGAAACATAGATGCCCAGTATAAACGCTTGACATTATTTCATAAAGCAATACATATTGGTATCCCCACATACTTATCCAACACTCTCCATTTATATGCCCCCTCCCCCGGTCCCTCCGTTCACTACATGAAAACTGCTTTCATTTGCCTTTGCCCTCACTTGCCCGTCTGGAGTCCATCCATTCCTCTGCCCTCTATTATCTTGGTCCCGCACTATGGAACTCACTACCCACTGACCTGCACTTGGAACTTTCCTACCCACGCTTTAAGACCATGCTCAAAACCCGCCTATTCTGCAATGCATTTGACCTCCCTCCATGCCACCATGACCTCCGTGACCATCCTGCTTGTCTTTCTTCTCTCCTTTTATGAGTGTTTCTTTTTTATGAGTGTTTCTCTTTACTTTGAAGGATGGTATATCAAATTAAAACTAAACTAAGCTGAGAAAGCCAAGATTCAAATCTTGCAAATGCTCCTTGCAATCTGGGCCAAGTTCACCATTTGCCTTGGAACCAAACTTAGGGGCTTGTTTGCTATGGGGGGTCTTGGAATATTGAAATACCTTGAAATACCAATGAAAAAGGTATCTGCAAACTGGCTTTCCTTTCCTAATCTGGGCGTCTGCATTGTGTGTATTTTGAATTGTACACTGCCCAGTTAATAGAAGGTGCGGTATATTAAGTTTTAATAAACCATAACCCCGAATGTAGACACCCATCCCAGGGGCCACATTGATGACTCCACTACAAAAAAGTGGAGCAGAGATATCTATCGCATGCTAGTTTACATATAGTGATGTCCATCAGTGTGTAAAAATCAAAACAAGAGCCTGCATTCCCCGTCAGTATTCAGTGTCAGCAAGGCAAATATAGGGGATATGAGTGTTTCTTCTTCTCCACATCATCCGGATGTCTGGCTGGCAAAACAAGCACTTTTTGGATGCCTACTCATGCCTAGAACAGGTATAAACTTGGATGTGGTTTGAGACGTGCAGGGTGTTTTTGAAATCGGGCAAGTATGTCAAGGTCCTTGGAAACACCAAAGACATATTTACACCACACTCCCATTCTAATTTGGATGTCTTCGCCTTGGGGACACCTTTAAAACCGCTTTATAAAAGGGCTCTGTGATGTCTCTGTGTTTTGGAGACTGCATGCCCATTTTCAGGCATACAAAGCCCGAATAGCGCTTCTAAATTAATGTCCTAATATTTACTTCTAACACAAGTGAAGAACCTCACCATGCTTCAGTAAATAGCCCCAATGTCCGTTAACTATCTTGTGCTAACCACAATGTGCAATCGATGTCGTTTCCACCCATTAACGTCCCTACCCCTGCCCTATTGCGCACTAAGCAGTTAACGCAGGATTTTTAGTACCCTGGCTGTTTTAACACATGGTAGACATTACTGCAGGCCCACATGTGTTAACTCCTAAACACACTAGTAAACGTATCCCTTAGATATAAAAAATAAGAGCCAGCAGACAAGTATATATTCTACCTTTTTGTTGAATTAATTTATCTGTGACAAGATTTTGAGAGTCATCCTGTCTTCATCAGGTCAATGAAGAAACAATGCACTCTTGGGGTTATGTTTACTAAACCGTCTTAATGTTACCGGCGTTAGTTGCAGCGTTAATGTGAAGAATGCCATATAAGGTAGTGGGCGTTCTGGGGGGAAGGTTGCAAGGAATCGGTATCGTGCGATAGTGGGTGCCGTGGCACGTTAACGCGCGTTAACCCTAAGTTCATGCCAGCGCAGTGCTAGAATCTATAAAGATGTAGCCCACTGGTTACTGCAATGACTGTGAAGGCAGAGGTCATGGGTTTGATCCTGCAGTGGTGTTATGTAAGAAGGCTGTCTGAGGCATTTCCTTTCAATTTAAATCAGTGCTGCCAGCAAAAACACCCTCACCGTTCCGTAACCTAAGGCACTCCATAGGGCACATTATAAAGTGCACTGTCTGCCAAGGCACCTTATAATGTGCCTTATAGGGTGCCCTAGGCTATGGCACTGTGAGGGTGTTTTTGCTGGCAGCACTTATTTAAATTGAAAGGAAAAGCCTCAGACTGCCTTATTAAATAAGCCCACTGTGGAATCAAACCCATGACCTCTGCCTCCACAGTCATTGAAGCAACCAGTGGGCTACATCTCTATAGGGTCTAGCACACGGCTGTCTGGCTACAGAAAGACTGCAGGTCACCACACAACCTGTCTTCTGTGGTTACCAGGATAGAGTAAACCTACCCATACCCATGATGCACTGCCCATGCAGATCAGCAGCCTACATCTGATCACAAGATGGGGTATGCGCCTCTATAGCACCCCGGCCTGGTAGGGGGAAATGACCATGTGTGTTACTGGCACAGAGTAGCTACAGACCATGACATTGTGCAGTTCCTGTGCTCACCCTGAGGGTGAGGTGTGGCACCCACCACCAGGTCCGCAGCACCTAGCTTGGCTGAGATAGGCTGTACTGCAGGTCTCCATCAGTGCCAGTGTGTGGTAGGTAGTCCTTGTAAATACACCTGTGTCCATCTGTATTTCCCAATCACGTCTAGCTCTTGTGAACTATGATGCACCCAGAATAGTGCATATCCTGTGTGGTTGCCATGGTCACATGTTATAAGAGAAGGGTGGTGTTTGGACCCAAAAGTGGATTATGAAGTACTACCCAACTCTCTCTCTGTGGGTCAGGATCTCCCACCAACAGATCCATATTCTACATCTCTGCAAAGTTGGCAGTAGAGGGGACCATCAACCCAGTCAATGCACATCTGTACACATCACATAGGGAACTGGCAGTAGGCCTAGGAAAGCTTAGCTGCCCCCACCACTATCTGACATTCACCAGAGGGCACAGTTAGTATCCACCCACTGCACCCTGCAAGGTGTTCCAGGAAAAACTGTGTGCACCCAAAAATGTGATGTGAGCACACCCACCAAACAAGTATGTCAGTGATTGGGCCACAGAAAAGAGAACTCATAAATATCACTTGAGAGAAATAGTGCATAGCACTATGGGGGAACCTAGCCATGCCATGGCCACTGCTCAATCAGGGTAACAGTGATCTCCCTGCATGACACGCTGTGGCCAACCTGTCCATGCAGGTGGTGGTTGGGCACTACAATGCCCCAGCCATTGCCCTATGCCCTGTGCAGATGCATCCTGCCCAGACCGCTGTGTCCGGGACATACCCACAATATCTTGCTCCTCATTATACATATTGGCAGGCTAATACTGGAGACAGTGAAAGCATTGGGAGCTCAGTATTGTGTAGGCAGCCACAAAACACTGGGTAGACATACACACACTCCCACACCTATTTCAACATTGTGCAAAGATAGAGGTGGTTGGCAGCCCTGGCCGCCACACGAGTCCTGGGCACAGTGCAGGCATTGCTAAGATATGCAGGTGCTAGTATTGGTAGCTGCTGCTCCACGCAGGTTATAAGTTACCTGTTCCTTGCACATAAATTAACTAGTTCCATGTATTTTAAACCCTTGTTCTATGTAAACCACTTTGACCCAGCAAAAAGCGGTAAATAAGACCTGCTAAAAAAATTTAATAAATAAATAAATAAAATAAAACATGAAAGAAATTCCAGCTCTTATCCTGAAGGGTGTTTGGCCCTCCAGGACTGCAGTTGGGAACCTCTGTTCTAGGGAGTGCACATGTTTATGGTGTATGTGCTCTGTATGGTAAAAAATAGGGACATGGTCTGCAGGAGCCACCGCTGGGACTTGAACCTGTGATCTTCTGCCCCTGAACACACTGGCTGTGTGTACTGCACCAAACTGTTGCCACAGAGGCAGGTCATTCCCTGGGCATGCCATTACTGTTCATCAGACCACCCTTATCTGTTGCACTGCACACCACCCACCTGAACAGGGCTTGGCCTTGGTCTGCTGTGGGCAGATGCCACTGCCCTCTCCACCATCAGCATCCCTCCACCACCCTGCTGACATGCCCTTATGCCGGTGGTGCTGGTGGTGCGCAGTCCCAGGCCATCCATGTGCCGGTAGGCGACTGCCTATGGTGCGTGATATGGGGTAGGGGTGCCTGCATAGACATCCATGCTTCCCCCCAGCACCGCCTGCCAATGTTATGTGCCCTTTGGGGTACTTGCTGGGTAATGTCCATTGTGGCACTGTGGGACACACACTCATGGACATGTTTGCTCTTGGTCAGTTGCTGTCTTGCTGGTTTTCCGTTTCTACATTCCTATGTATCACCTAGGCATCTGCCTAGTCCACCCTGTGCCCCAGCTGCCCCATGTCCCGCTTGCAGCCCCCTGTACCACATTTGCAGCCTCATCGTCGTGCCCTTTCGTACTTGGGCACTATGCTGTTGCTGCACATGTATCACTACTATCACTTTTCTTGGTTTCCCTGCCTTTGCTGTACATTGCTGACTGAAATGGTTTCTCTCTCCTGCAAATGTGCCTCTAACTCAAGGTTTTCACTGGCGTTAATTTTCAGACACTGATTTCACAGCGTTAGTGTGCCTGGAGCCTCTCCCCGCCCACTCTCCGCCCATTGACCCCTTCTCTCCGCCCTCTGGAATGACTTACTCCACCCTCTGTGCGCCTTAACGCCACCGGAGATGTTATCGCGCAATCACGTCATTTATCGCGCGATGTCGCCGCTGCGACATTAGCGCTGTTTAGTAAGCATACCCCTTGGAGTTTAATTTTATAAACTCCCACAGAATCAACACACATTTGTAAATTGTGCAATTGAGGCCTATTTTATAAAATCAAAAGCGTGTGTACATTACTTTATAATAGAGGGATGTAAGTGGTGTAAAGATGCATGCAAACCAGGCATGAGTACTTATGCCTGTCCTATTGCAGGTGTAAATGCCCACATATGCTATAGCATTTTATAACGTATGTGTGTAAATTTGTACTCTGCCTAAACTCAGCCCCTGTGCATACCCACGCTGAAAGTATTTGCTATCTGTCTCATGCATATGCCTACAGAATAACATCTGCCTAAAGTGCGCATGTAAGTCCATGAAAATAGCAACTTAGAAAATCATCTCCACACCGAGATGTAATAGTACAGAGTCATCTAGATCTTAGGTTGTCTGCTTATGTCGTTACAGCTCAGTAAGAGAAAATAGGGGGTAGACAGAGGTGATGAGACAATAACACTTTACTGTTGAATAGAGTGAGAAAGCCTTTTGTGTTAGTTTCAAAGTGTTTGATCATCCTAATTTCAAATACTTACATGCTTGTGTATTCTTTAAATCTCCATTCAATATCCTAATTGTAAGGTCATTAAGAAGGTGATCTTCCTTTGAGAAATGTTTCCCTACTGAGCAATCATTCTGCTTTTCTCAGTAATATTGCATGGTATGTCTAAGAATATTGATATGTGTCCTTAATTTTTGGGCTGTTTCATCAATGTAGCATCATTTTTGACATTTTTTTCAATGGATTATATATACAACAATCATAGAGAGGCGTGAAAATGAGCCATTTAATTTGAATGCCTTTCTCATGTAGGTAGCCGTAGGGTACTGTGATATGTGATAGTTATCTTTTAATTGACTTCCTCATTCCCACTGTGTGCAATATGCTCCAAGCTTCTAACATAAGAGTCGTGAAACTTGTGGAGAATATCAAATGGAAAGTATTATCCTGCTTACATGAAATGTTGTCATCAATCAATGTAGTGATCACTCCTGTCATTTTTCTATGCATCCTGGATCAACACTTCTCCTTCATTCCACAGATACTCAAAACCGCCAGAACAATCTACCTCAAAGCCAGGACCCTATAACGTCTACGCCCCCTCCTTGAACCACCAGACTTCCGTTTCACTCTTCAGGCCCTGATCCTCCCACACCTCGACTACTGTAACTCCATTTACCAAGGTCTGCCACAATCCACCTTACTCTCCCTATGCACAACTCTACACACCACCGCATGCATCCTAAAAGGAGCTTCGAAACACGATCACATTATACCCATTCTTAAGCACCTATACTGGCTGCCCCTCGAAAGCCAGATTAGATACAAGTTTCTCCTTCTCACCCACAAGGCTATCCACTGCCACCCTATCTCACACCTTCACACCGTACTCCAGATTCTGCAGCAAAACAGACTAAGAAGACAATTGACGAAGAAAACTCTTTATCATCCCACATGCAAGAGCAAAAACCAGCCAGCAAGCAGGTCCACGATCCTTTGAACTGTATGCACCATCTATCTGAAACATGCTTCCAGACCCAGTGAGAACATATCAGACCTCCACACCTTAAAAAAAAACCTGAAAATTCACCTATTCATTGAACATTTTGGCCCCTCACACAACCCCTCCCCCCCATCCAAAATACATAAACACAAATAAATAGAATAGCTTCTCCTCAAACCTCATCTTGTGTATACCCTGTATATAGCCCACCAATCTAAATAGTCAATCAAGCATGTATGTACTCTGACTCATGTATTTATTTATTTATTTAGCAGGTCTTCTATACCACCCTATCTTCCATTCAGGGCGGTTTACATTATAACAGCAACAACTTTACATTGAACAGGGAATTAAACTTGGAGATACATACATATAACATATAGAACTTAAATGAACTATTTATACAGTAGGATTATAAAGTGGAACATTAGGACTTTGGGTACAATTGTCTGTTATATTGGGGTATTACAGGGAGAAGTGGTAGGGTATGTGAAGGGGACTGATTGCTTAGGGTAGGACAAGAGAGTGTTTGTCAGGTAACGTTGGCATAATGCTCCATGAATAGAGGTGTCTTTATGGATTTGCAAAAATCTTATAGGTCTGTGGTGGCTCTTATTGCTTCCAGTAGCGAGTTCCAAAACATTGGTGCATAGAGGGAGGGTGCTCTGTTGCAGGTTAGCTGTTTGGCTTCAGTTTTAGCCTTTGGAATGAGCAATAAGTTTCTCATAGAGGCTTGGCGGTTATAAGTTACCTGTTCCTTGCACATAAATTAACTAGTTACATGTATTTTAAACCCTTGTTCTATGTAAACCACTTTGACCCAGCAAAAAGCGGTAAATAAGACCTGCTAAAAAAATTTAATTAATAAATAAATAAAATAAAACATGAAAGAAATTCCAGCTCTTATCCTTCTTAAAATGGCAGCTCTAACCAAAAATATAATGTCTCCGGAACTCATGATCCTAAGATCGGCAATAGAGTGGAAACCCCAGAACAAAATGAGGAGTGATCTAAGAAAGTTTGTATGTTTTAGAGCAGTGGTTCTCAACCTTTTTTGTACCGTGACCCCTTTTACCGTTGGTCAACTTGTGGTGACCCCCAATGATAAAATCAAATGCGTCTCTCTTCCTTTACCGTTAACGCATTGTCGCTGTAATCATTTGTTGAATTATTAATATATTATAGGCCTTTGCAATATGTTTTTATTTATAAAATACTTATTTAAATAATCAAAACAACAAGTAACAATATTTGATTTCAAAATTATGATGATTTTGTAGTCAAATCACTAATATGAAATAAAATTATTTTTTCTACCTTTGTTGTCTGACCAATTTATTCTCTGATCATGCTGGTCCCGATCTGAGGCTTCTGCTTTCCTGTCTTCTCTTAGCTCTCTTTCTGTGGTCTATGGTCCATCTGCCAGTTCTTATCTCTTTTGTTTTCTTCACTTCTTTCCATCAGCCTATTTCCAGTCCCAGTAACCCTCCCCAGTATCAGCCCCTTTCCAGTCCTCACTCCCAGTACCTTCCAATGTCAACTTGCATTCCCATGACTGCCACTGGTGTCCATTCCCTTCCAGTCCCCCTCCTTCCCCACTGATCAGTCCCTTCTAGTACAAATACCATGGCAGCCCCTCTCAGATCCACTCCCTTTCAGTTCCATGCTCCCATCCCCTTGTATCAGCCCACTTGTAGCCTTAGCCCCCAGTTTTCTTCCAGGGTCAGCAGCTCTATCCTCCCCTCCCCACAATCAGCCCATTCCCAGTCAAAGCCCCCTAATCAGCTCACTTCTAGTGCTAATCCCCCTCAACCCCATTACCAGTCCTACCCCCCCCCTAATCAGCCCAATACCAGTCCTACCCCCCATCAGCTCATTTCCAGTGCTAGTCCCCCCCTCAACCCCATTACCAGTGCTAGGCTCCCCAAAATCAGCCCATTTCCAGTCCTAACCTCACTGATCAGCTCATTTCCAATGCTAGACCCCCATCAGTCCATTACCAGTCCTACCCCCCCTTGATAAGTCCATTCCCAGTCCTAGCCTTCCCTAATCAACCCATTACCATTCGTAGCCCCCCCATCTGCCCATTACCAGTGCTAGCACCCCCATCAGCCCATTATAATCCTAACCCGCACTGTCTCTCGCCTCTGTCCAGCATTTATCCCGTCTGTCCAGTATGTCCCCATGTCTCTCCCCTTTGTCCATGCCAGCCTACTCCCTCCATGTCAGCCCCCCTCCCTCCCTCCCTCCATATCAGCCCCCATCCCTCCCTCCCTCCCTCCCTCCCTCCATCCATCCATATCAGCCCCCATCCCTCCCTCCCTCCCTCCCTCCATCCATCCATATCAGCCCCCATCCCTCCCTCCCTCCCTGTCAGCCCCCTCCCTCCCTCCCTCCATCCATCCATCCATATCAGCCCCCATCCCTCCCTCCCTCCCTGTCAGCCCCCTCCCTCCCTCCCTCCATCCATCCATATCAGCCCCCATCCCTCCCTCCCTCCCTCCCTCCCTCCCTGTCAGTCCCCTCCCTCCCTCCGTCAGCCCCCAACCATCCATCCGTCCATGTCAGCCCCCCTCCCTCCATAAATCCCTCCATGTCATACCCCATACTTCCATCAGTCCATGTCAGCCCACCTCCCTCCCTCCCTCCATCCATCCATCCATATCAGCCCCCATCCCTCCCTCCCTCCATCCATCCATCCATATCAGCCCCCATCCCTCCCTCCCTGTCAGCCCCCTCCCTGTCAGCCCCCATCCTTCCATCTGTCCATGTCAGCCCCCTCCCTCCATCCATCCATCCATATCAGCCCCCTCCCTCCCTCCCTCCCTCCATGTCAGCCCCATCCTTCCATCTGTCCATGTCAGCCCCCCTCCCTCCCTCCCTCCCTCCCTCCCTCCATGTCAGCCCCATCCTTCCATCTGTCCATGTCAGCCCCCCTCCCTCCCTCCCTCCCTGTCAGCCCCCTCCATGTCAGCCCCATCCTTCCATCTGTCCATGTCAGCCCCCTCCCTCCATCCATATCAGCCCCCTCCCTCCATGTCAGCCCCCATCCTTCCATCTGTCCATGTCAGCCCCCTCCCTCCCTCCATCCATCCATATCAGCCCCCTCCCTCCATGTCAGCCCCCATCCTTCCATCTGTCCATGTCAGCCCCCCTCCCTCCCTCCCTCCCTCCATGTCAGCCCCATCCTTCCATCTGTCCATGTCAGCCCCCCTCCCTCCCTCCCTCCCTCCATGTCAGCCCCATCCTTCCATCTGTCCATGTCAGCCCCCCTCCCTCCCTCCCTCCCTCCATGTCAGCCCCATCCTTCCATCTGTCCATGTCAGCCCCCTCCCTCCATCCATATCAGCCCCCTCCCTCCATGTCAGCCCCCATCCTTCCATCTGTCCATGTCAGCCCCCTCCCTCCCTCCATCTGTCCATGTCAGCAGCCCCCTCCCTCCATGTCAGCCCCATCCTTCCATCTGTCCATGTCAGCCCCCCTCCCTCCATGTCAGCCCCCTCTGTCGATGTCAGCCGTGTTGCAGGTTGTCTGCCTCCCTTCTAATGCAGCCGCGGCTCTCTGCCTCTTAGGGAACCGCGGCTGTACCTGTAAAATCATTGCGGAGCCCTTCCTGTCTCGATGGGCTCCATGCAGCATTGTCCCGCCTCCAAAGGAAGTTCTTTACCACTTCCTTTGGAGGCGGGACAATGCTGCACGGAGCCCGTCGAGACAGGAAGGGCTCCACAACGATTTTACAAGTACAGCCGTGGTTCCCTAAGAGGCAGGGAGCCGCGGCTGCAGAAGAAGGCGGTGAGTTTGCCGGAGTTTGCTGCTGCTGCCGCCGAGAAGCGGACTCGGCAGCAACTTGTGCACATCTTAATTTTTTTTTTAAAACTTGGTGGAGGCTAAGCGATCCCTGCTAAATCCTGTGGCGACCCCCGTTGGGGTCGCGACCCACAGGTTGAGAACCGCTGTTTTAGAGCATCACATTTCAAATAGAACGCAAAAAAGTTCTGCTATGCATTTCACAGCAGTATGTGATGCAAGCTGAGATACAACTATTCTATGTCATAGCTCTGGCCTCCTGGAATTCCCTCCCTCCTGCCCTCAGACTAGAACCCTCTTGTAACAAATTTAAAGCCCTTCTCAAGACACATTTACTTACTACAGCATTTGACTTACCTATTCCCTGACCCTCAACTATCTTTCCCTACTCTCTTATCTAAGGGCCTCTACTCTATCCTCATCCTTCTTGACCTCTCCGCTGCCTTTGACACCGTTGACCACAATCTCCTCCTCACCACCCTCTCCTCGCTTGGCTTCAAAGACTTCGTACTATCCTGGTTCTCCTCCTACCTCTCCCATCGCTCCTTCAGTGTATGCTCCGGTGGCTCCTCCTCCTCACCTACTCCGCTCCATGTTGGTGTACCCCAGGGATCCGTCCTGGGCCCCCTCCTTTTCTCTCTCTATTACCAAGGCCTTGGCGCGCTTATCTCATCCCATGGCTTTCAGTACCATCTCTATGCCGATAACTACCAAATCTACCTCTCTACACCTAATATTTCCCCATCAAACCAGTCCGAGATCTCTGCCTGCCTTTCCGACATTGCTGCCTGGATGCCTTATCGCCGATTGAAATTGAACATGGCCAAGACTGAACTCCTTGTCTTTCCCCCCAACTCCTTCCCTCCTCTTCCCCCTTTTTCAGTCTATGTGGACGGATCTACTATTCTTCCTGTTCCCTCGGCCCGCAATCTGGGGGTCATTTTTGACACCTCTCTCTCCTTCTCCGAACATATCCAGCTCACAGCTAAGAGCTGCCGCTTCTTTCTATACAACATTAGCAAAATCCGCCCCTTCCTCTCTGAACATACTACTAAGACACTTATCCATTCCTTAATCACCTCTCGCCTCTACTATTGCAACCTACTCCTTGCTGGTCTCCCCGTGAGCCATCTTCTTCCCCTTCAATCTATACAAAATCACGCTGCTCAAATAATCTTCCGCCAGTCTCACCATGCCCACATTACTCCCCTTCTCAAATTGCTTCACTGGCTCCCTATCCAATCCTGCATCCAATTCAAACTTCTCCTACTGACCTATAAATGCATTCACTCTGCGGCTCCTCAATAACTCTCATCTCTTATCTCTCCCTATGCCCCCTCTCGGGAACTGCGCTCTGCTACCAAATTACTTCTATCCAGGCCTTTCACCCGCACCGCTAACTCCCGACTTCGCTCCTTTCACCTTGCTGCACCTTACGCCTCGAACAGCCTACCCATGTCTATATGCCAGGCTCCCTCCCTGGCCCTCTTCAAATCCAGGTTGAAGACCCACCTCTTCACCATCGCTTTCAGATCCTGACTTCTATCCCTATCTTATCCTAACCCCTGTCACTTTTCATGACCAAATTGTACAGACCATACTGTGCCTTGTACCGAATTGACTAATGTTCTGTATTATTGTGACTAGATTGTAAGCTCCAATGAGAATGACTCTGACAGGCAGGGACTGTCTCTTGTATGCTGGCTGTCTCTTGTAGGTTAGCTGTATAGCGCTGCGTGCGTAGCGCTATACAAGTACTAAATAGTAGTAGTATCCCAGTATGAGTGTTCTGACTTATGATTTTATGGAGTTCCTTCTCTTCTTCAGTCTTTTATTCTTGTTTCTAATTTTTGTACCCTGTCCTGCTGCACATGTGAAGGGCAGGTAAGCAAATAAAATAAACATAAACATAAGAGGCACCTTGGGGTGATTATATCTGATAAGCTAAAGGTAGCAAAACAGTGCAACAATCCAGTTGCTAGATCAAAGTGAATGCTCAGGAGAATAGACATGTGGAGGGGAATTTTAGAAGGGTCATCCAAGTGTGATCTGAGACACCCCCAGACATCCCTAGGATAGTATTTCAGTATTTAGACATGTAGGAATAACCTAATGGTTAGAGGAGTGAGCTAGGAATATGGAAATCAGGGTTTAAATCCCACTGCTACTGTCATTATCATTGAAATTGTACTGGGGGAGTGCTTTCTTCTCTACATCCTCAGGATGTTTTTCAGCTAAAGCAAGCACTTTTCAGATGCCTGTTCGTGCCAGAAGCAGGGTTAACCTTTGATGTCCAAAATGTTTCTGAGATCTGGTGGAGATGTCCAGGTTCCTGGGATCGTCCCAGCTATGCATCCACCACTCTCCTGTTCAGACCTGGACATCCACAGATCTGACTTCTAAAATGGTTCTGAAGACCTCTCTATGCCCATTTTCAGATGTCCAAAGCATGATTAGGACTTCCAAAATGACCCCTTTAGCTACTAGAAAAGGAGATGATAATGATTGTGGATATCATTGGTGAAATCACAGGTAGAATGTTGTGTCTAATGTTGGAGATTCTAGTTGCAAAATGAGATAGACAGGTCAGAGACGCGCAACTATACGATACAGTGTCTCCACCAAAAGTCATCTCAGATGCAGGACCCAAATATTTATACCACAAAAGTTACCAATAATGCACAAGAAGTGAATTTTTTTAATGGGCAGGAAATCTTAAGAGGAGATGTAGGGGGCTAGAGTCCAGCAATATTACCATTAAGCATTGTAGAGCTGTGCAGGAGTCTTCCTCTGGTATTCCTGCTGGTGGGGGATAGTAAATGTGATCCTGCTTATCCCTTGGGATCTGCCTGCCCCTCACGATTCAATGCATGACCACATTGTACTATCCCCCACAAGCAGGAACGCCGGCAGGGGACTCCTGCACTGCTCAAATTACTTAGCAGGAATGTTGAATTCCAGAATATCATTTGAAAATATTTCTTCACAGAAAGAAATTATTTCCTAGTAGGTATAGGAAGAGACAAAAGTAGTAATATAATTTTAAAAGATAAGCACTAAGGGTCCTTAAGAGAAGGCTAAAGTATTATGGCAGTTGTGTTATTCTGCTTTAATAAGCTGGAATTAAAGACCAATAAATATAAGATGATACCTTTATATTGAACTAACAATACATTTCTTGACTAGCTTTCTGAAGCTATAATCCCTTTTTGAAAGCAAAATGAGTAATAAAGAGTGAAAGGAAAGCCATGAATTACCTGGGGTCTCTGACTTCAAACCCTAAAGTTAATTGGATGGCACAGATAGGATTTAGTGCTCTTACCAGCCATCATATTCTTTGTTTCTTAAGTCCTGTAAGCTCTTTTTCAAAAGACTGCCCCTCTGAGAGCTGCAATAAATAATCATTCTCTGAACAAATGCAAAGATGTCACTTTCCTCAAGGCCCTTGAGAATTCCCTTTATGCACACAGTATTTCTCCAGAAGTGATTATCACTCTCATCCATCTCTTTCTCCAGTGGAACCAGTTTTTTACTTAGCTCTGTACAAACAACTGCATTCTTTTCTCCCTGATGCTTCATCTTGGCAACTCTTCAAGATCATCAATAATCCTTTTCAGATCAGATTTTCAGAAAATTCCCCCATTTAATATTAGTGAGCTCATATTTACATGTTTGCATGTCAGTTTTGGTGGACAGAATCACATTATTTGCCATGGTTTTCTCGGTCTCCAAGTCCCCAGATAGCTAACTTGTTGATGAGCATCATCTTGCTGGAGCTTTCATCTTGTGCTCTTCACTACTTTTAAAGTTAGGATCTGACGTTTTCCTCCTTGAGACACTCTAAGGAAAATGTTTATTAAGTTGCGGTAAGGTTTTGCACCTGCTGCACATTTAGAGCAAACAAAAAAGTGCAGCAAGTGCAAACCCTAAGTGGAAAATGCAAGGGACATGCCCAGCATCTGCCCTGCATGTAGCGCACAGGGAACCACGTTACATGCAGAAGCAGATAGAGAAGGGTGGCTCACCTCTAGCAACAGAGTCAAGGGTCTGTGATACCTATCATCAGGCCTGACTTCCCTCCAAAACCAATTGCAGAGACCTTCCCATCCTCCTAATCTGACCCCATGCCCCCCAGAGGAATCAAGCCCCAGTTCCCCTTCCCAAGGTATCCAGTTGGTAATGGCGTGGGCACTAGAACACTCCTCCGACCAAGACCCCTCTGTCCTCCACAGTTCCAGCCCAAAAATCCCCCCACACACACACAAACACTTACCCTCCTAAAATCCCTGGAGCCCACTGGATGGAGCAGGCATGATCCCTCCTCGCTGCTGCCCCATCATCACCCTGACAGAGACCAGTGGATCCAACTCCTAGTGATACTCTCACAATACCACTGCAGGTCAATGGTAGTACTACAAGAATACCGCTAGGGGTTGGATCTGCCATTTTCTACTCAGGCAGCAATGGAACAGGAGTAAGGGGGGATTGTTCCTGCCCCAATGTAAGAAATATAACTTTTACAAAATAACAGACTCCTCACTGATGCAGAGTTAGTTTAATCAATCACTTTCTTGCAAGGAAGGGTGGAATGCTTCAGTGAGCATTTCACAAAGATCCTCTGTTTCACAGTTCTTTTATAGTCAGCATGCCCATTAATTCATCGGATAATATTATACACCTATTTCAGGCTACGTGTTATTAGCCACATAGTCTCTCATCCCAGAATGCAGACATACAGTAAAGGAAGTCAGAAAATCGTTACATATACACCTGTATCAGGCTACATGTTATTAGCCACATAGTCTCTCTTCCCAGGATGCATACAGTAAAGGTGAATCAGCTTTGTACCTCTGCACCTGTGACAGGCTACATATTATTAACCACATAGTCCCTCTTCCCAGGATGCAGACATACAAAAGTATATTACAGAATGGTGAATGAATGGAATACAAGCATTATATTACATTGTAAAAATAACATATCACATTTGTTTATATCAAACCCCTCCCTCTTTCTTTTTAAAGTTTTCTTGTTACTTTTTATATTTACTCCACAGTTCCATAAGAAACCTCTAACTTAGATGACATCATTCCTAACTCTCTCTCTCTCTTCCCTTTTATCATCCATTATTAACATTTCACCTTTGTGCACTGGAAATGATACTATCATTTGTTTAGTGCTTACCATTTCTATCAATCTTTTGAGTTAACCCTCCTATACATGGTATTATGCAACACCCCACCGTAATTAATACTCCAATTACAACAAGTACAGACGTAAATATAGATACTACCACCCCTTTCCATTTCCCAAACCATGACCCCAACCATCTAGTGAGAGAGGTTTCTGTACCTGAATTTTCTGCCAATTCCTCTGCCAAGGTAGTTAGTCCTCGCAGGACTTTAGTGATAGTACCATCAGGGGACGTGTTATTGGGGATGAACATACATCCCCCCCAACATTACACACACGCCCCCTTTTTCAGCCGCCAGTATATCTAAAATCATTTGGTTCTCCCAGGCCATTCTGTTAGTGGCATCTAATTGTTCTGCGATCCCCTTTATTGCATCTCGAGTATAATTGATAAACCGCTATTGATTATAATATATATAATTTATCCAGTCTACATTTTTGTTTATCGTAATTACCCATAACAGGGATTAGAATCCTGCTGCAATCTGGTTTCATGCTTTATACTCATCCGGAACTCCCCGAGGGACTCCTATTGCATCTATATATATCCTATCATCAAATGAGGCACCCAAGGTACTCCTCCTTTCCCTTTGTATTTGCCCCTTGTCCTGTTCTGTGAGCGCCATGGTGAAAGAAACTGCCAATTGAACTATTGCACATGTTCCCGACCATAGGGTAGGCAATGTTGGTCTCAACATCCGCCCTCCACAGTACCACCAGAGGTCTTCCCTAGGGTTTACCAGGTTGGAGTAGTTCTTCTCTTCTCCTTCCATCCCTGTCAGGTTTAGGCTTAGAACACAGGTGTTCAGTTCTCCCACTTCCCTCATGTAATTCTTCCCTCGCCTGGTGAGACAGGCGGAGTGATTTCCAAACACTGTTGAAAATGTGGGTGGAACTTTTACCTCCTTCAAGTCTGTAGGTGGAAAGAGAAAATTCAATGACTTGCAACTTTCATTTCCCCACGCCGTATTTTTCCTGATACAGAGATATGAGGCATCTTACTTCATCGGGATCTGTATGCCACCTCAAGGGTAAGGGCACAACCTGTGCAATGGGCCTCCCGGAGGCACATGCATAGCAATTGCTATAGCTGAGTCTTCCTACGGTATATTTAACCCATTCCACCCAGGCATTCACATCCCCATAACCTGTTTCCACCTCTAGAGTGTCCCTCAAATCTTTAATCTCCACTATTTTGACTATGTTAGGGTCCTTATTAGGTTCAAAAGATATGCTGGGGAATGATGTGGGGACCTGAGTCTGATTCTTGAGGGGTATTCTTATCCTCAATCTTCCCAGGGGATCTTCCCCATTAATATCTATTCCTAGTCCATAGGTCCCATCCAGTGAGTCATCCCTTCCAAAGAGGGTGACCACGATGGGATTGCAACTTCCTGGGTTACATTGCTGAATACTATGTTTCTTCATAATTTTTATTTTCTTTTGAACTGGGTGTTTCTTCCCTCTGGGGAGACCCAACCTCCATCCTCGGTGGTCCACCAAACTTGTGACCACCTGTAACAAGGCATCCTGAACACCAGTGTCTGAGCAGTCTCTGAACACATATACTTATGACTATTTTCCCACAACTTTTCATAATATCCCCCATCACAACTTATCACTTGGCAGACATCAAATTTTAGGCTCACCGGTCCCTCTCCCTCTGGTACGGTTACAGTAAATATGTTAGGATACATCCTTCCCTATCGTGTTCGTGTTTGTATTTGTTCATCAGTCCATCCCTTTCCCCATCCTAGATCCAATGTAATTCCCCTTAACAGAGAAAGTGATCCCCCCATCATAGCAACATCATCCACTTTTCTTTGTCCATGTTATAATTTTTATTAGTCCTTGTTAACGAACTCCTCTCCTGTTCTTCTGTGTGTCCTTGGTATTTTCAGGCGCAGAGGGTCAGTAGTTCCCTAGACCTTCCATTGTGAGGAGCTTCAACCGGACCTTTAATCGTCCAACCTTTTTCCGGCGTTCTTACAGCAGTCTCAGTACTCAGTATGACCTGGAATGGGCCTTCCCAGTCTGATTGCAATTTAGATTCCTTCCAGGATTTTATCAAGGCCCACTGTCCTGGTTTGTGACCATGAACTGCAAACTCCAATGGGGGTGTTTGTGCCAACAATCCTTTATTCCTGAGAACAGATAAAGAAGAGGACAGCCCAAGTATAGATTCTTCAAGAAACTTATCTTTAGTTTCAAACTAGGGAGGTTCCTTTAATTGTCCCATATAGGGTAATCCAAATAACATTTCATAGGGAGACAATCCTAAATCTTTCCGAGAGGCTGCTCGGATTCTTAACAATGGTAATGGCAAACATTTAGTCCAAGGTAATTTTTTTTCTAACCTCAATTTGACTAACTGCTCTGATTCATGCTTTCCACTCTCCCTGAGGAGGGTGGATGCCATGGAGTATGGAAATCCCAGGATACTCCCAGAGTTTCCATTATGTTTTGCAATACCTTGGCTGTGAAGTGACTTCCCTGGTCCGAGTCAATGTGATCTATCATCCCATATCTTGGAATGATTTGTTCCAAAACTATCTTTGCTAATCCTATTGCTGTGGCAGCTACCATGGGATATGCCTCCACCCATCCCGTCAAATGGTCCGCTATTACTAAAAGTTACTTTACCGGCCCAACCAGGGGCAACTCAGTGAAATCAACCTGTATACTTTAGAATGGACCAAGACCAGGGTCTCTGTCTCCCTGCGATTGTTTCCTAAGGACCATTTTGTTTAATTTCTTACAGGTTATACACCTCTCACACACTTGCTTGGCTACTGTGTATATTCTCATACACCCCAATGACTCTCTTATTTATTTATTTAACAGGTTTTATATACCACTTTATCATTTCAATCAAAGCGGTTTACATTGAAACTTAAACTTGGTAATGTACATTAAAACAGGGACATGGATAACCTGGATTTTTCTGAGGTAATGCAGGGTTAAGTGACTTGTCCAAGGCCAAAAGGAGTGCTAGCAGGAATTGAAACCTGGTCTCTGGGTTCCCAATCAAGTGTTCTTAGCCATTATTTATTTATTTATTTATTTATTTATTTACATTCTCTTATATACCGCACTATTTTGCATCAGTGCGGTTTACATTGAACAAATTGAAATTACACTGAACAGGGCATTATAACTTGGAGATAACTATTTTACAGGGAACATTAGGCTGCTCCTCCACTCTTGATGTAGAATGGCCATAATTTCTCTCATTATTTGTTTGTTTATCATCTGCCTGCCATCGGGTAAAACCCATTTCCCCCCTTTCAGTTTCTACTGCCCCTATATCTTTGAGTTCATTTTTCTCTTTCAGTAAATAAGAACATAATAACATAAGACATGCCATACCAAGGTCATAAGAACATGACATGTCAGACAAAGGTCCATCAAGTCCAGTATTACATTTTCAACAGTGACTAATCTACAGTAGGTCACAAGTACCTAGCAGTTTCCACAAAAGACACAGGTTCCTCAATGCTTGTATTGGGTCAAGCAGTGATATCCTGGGTCCCTTTTAATAATGGTTTATGGACCTTTAACTTGTCCAAACCTTTTTTTTTAAAAGCCCAGCTGCACTAACAGCTTTTACTACATCCTCCGGTAACAAATTCCAGAGTTTGATTACACGTTGAGTGAGAAAAGAAATATTTATTTTCTCTTATTAGTCTTAAATAGGTTACCCTGTAATGTCATTGCATTTTCCCTAGTCTTTTTATATTCTGATTACGTAAACAATCGATCTACGTTTACCTGTTCCACTCCATAGGAAGGCAGCTGGGTTTAAACACTGATCTGTGGTCAACACTAGATTATCTTTTTCCATTAATATTGCTTCATATTTCAGAATTCATGAATCAGTGAGCCACCTCCCAGCCCTCTGGGTTAAGATGGTTCTCACTTGATGTGGGGTACTTACTACCAGGGCCCCTCTGAATGTCAATTTCCTACTTTCTTCTACCAATAGGGATGTTGCCACTACTGCTTGAACACATTCTGGCCATCCCCTTGACACTGAATCTAAGATTTTAGATAAATATGCTACTGGTTGTCTCTTCCCTGTCCATTTCTGAGTGAGGACCCCTAAGGCTACTCCCTCATTTACAGTAACAAACAAATGTAAGGGTTTGTCCAGTGAGGGTAAGGCCAGAACCGGGACTTCTATCAAGCTCCGTTTTAAATCCTTAACCAACTCTTTCTCTTATTCTTTCCAAATTATAATGTTAGGTTGCTCTTCTAGCAATTTTGAATATAATCCCTTAGTCTTTTGGGCATATGAATCTATCCATAATCTACAATACCCGATTAGTCCTAGGAACTTCCTTAGTTCCCTCTTTGTCCTAGGTAGGGGCAAATCTGTAATCTATTTTATTCATTCTGGACCTATTCTCCGTTTTCCTTCACTAATTAGATGTCCGAGGTATTTTACTTCGTTCTCTACAAATTCTAATTTAGTCTTGGAAACCCGGAATCCTTGTCTTCCCAGAAACTCTAATAGAGCTTTGGCGGCTTCACTTACTTGGGTCTTCTTTTTCCCTGATATTAAAAGATCATCTACATACTGCAAAAGAGTTACGCTGGATGGTATAGAAAATTTTTCTAATACCTGTTCCAGCACTTGTCCAAACAAATTAAGTGATTCCGTAAATCCTTGGGGTGATTCCGTAAATCCTTGGGGTAACACTGTCCACCGGAACTGTTGTTTCTGACCAGTATCGGGGTCTTCCCATTCAAAGGCAAACATGTCCCTACTACTTAGGTCCAGGGGCCAGGATCAAAATGCATCCTTCAAATCTATAACACTAAGCCATTTATGCTCATGGGGTATTTTACTCAGTATTGTGTAGGGGTTTGGTACCACTGGGTGCCTTATCTGTACTATTTGGTTCAGTCTCCTCAGATCCTGTACAAACCTATATGATCCATATGGTTTTCTTACTAGCAAGACAGGAGTATTAAATGGGGACATGCATGGTTCTAATAGTGCATCTTTTAACAAACTTCTTATAACAGGCCCTTACGACCTTCCAACGAAATGGGATATTGTTTTTGGCACACTACTTCGCCTTCCTTGTTCAGTTCAACTTTCAATGGCAGGATATTCAATCCTCCCCTATTTCCTTCCCATGTCCAGACTATAGGGTCTATTTGACTCTCTTCTTCTTCAGTGAGGAGAGCCATTTCTACAATGATTTGGCTGTCTTTCACCTTTATTTCTAAGTTTAACTGTGTAATCATATCCCTTCCTAATAGATTACTCCCTGATCCTGGGATATACAACAACTGTCCCTCTATCTCCTCATGGTCCATTTTTAACAGGGTAGGCTCAAATATTGAGACTGAATACCCCTCTCCTTTTACTCCTGAGACTGTAAGCTTCTGATTTGTTAATCTCATTCCCTCTGGTATATAATTTAAGGATATCCGGGCAGCTCCTGTGTCTACTAAAAATACTACTTTTATCATATCTCCCCTGAGCCGTCTCTTTTATAAGTTGAAGTGCCCTAACATTTTTAGCTTCTCTTCATAGGAGTATCCTTCTAGCCCCTTTACCATTTTGGTGGCTCTTCTCTTTACCTTTTCTAATAATGCTATATCCTTTTTAAGATAAGAGGATTTGCTGCCTGATTCCCTATTTCTGGGGTTAAATTGTATGTAGGGGTTAAGTCTACCTCTAAGGCAGCTCCCTTAGCAGTCTCATCTGCTAATCTATGTTTCTCTGGCTTCAAAAGAATTCCCTGCTTAATGACCGTTTTCATGCACCACTGCTATTCCTTTTTGTCAGTAGCAAACACTTGCTGAATTAATCTTTTCACTGCTTACCTATAAGTTAAGGACTTGACATAACCACCCTTCGTCTGTGCCAAATGTCAACCAGAAAACTGCAGCTAGCTTTTATGCTTTCTCTTTTCTATGTAACACAGCAATTCTTAAAATCTTCGTTTTATTTTTATCCTGAGTACTCTTATTATCCTTCCAATATTTAAACATCCTCCCTAAGTGACTGTCTGGAGGAATGTCCCTGGGGTCCTTATCCCTGACCCGATCCTTACTTGAATTTCCTTTAGAATTCCTGACACCCATTGAGACCTGTTTCACCAATGTGCTTTTCACTTCGTCTCTCTCCGGCCACACTCCTCGTGGATGTGTCAGAACCGCGGATTAAGACTCCACACTCACTTCGTGTCTAGGACACGTCTCATACACACAACAGTCTGTCTCAATACCCAACCACCAAGGCAATATTTTACAGTCTTATTTCTTACCTTGGTCTGTGCACAGAATTACTTGATTGACGCGTTTGTCTCTGTCTAATACCTAGTCTGCTTCACTGAGTCTGTATTGATTTTTCCTTCATGGTCTCGGGATTCTGCTGTCAGTACACTGTTGGAGTCCCCCCGTCACTGATAAACGAGGCCATTGAACTCAAAGGGGCGCATCTCCCCGTCCTCAACGGCGGTGGTCTCCTCCAGCGATGAGACAATCCCGGACAAGCCCCCAATCTGTAAGAAATATAACTTTTACACAATAACAGACTCCTCAGTGATGCAGAGTTAGTTTAATCAATCATTTTCTTGCAAGGAAGGGTGGAATGCTTCAGTGAGCATTTCACAAAGATCCTCTGTTTCACAGTTCTTTTATAGTCAGCATGCCCATTAATTCATTGGATAATATTATACACCTGTTTCAGGCTACGTGTTATTAATCACGTAGTCTCTCTTCCCTGAATGCAGACATACAGTAAAGGAAGTCAGAAAATCATTACATATACACCTGTATCAGGCTACGTGTTATTAGCCATGTAGTCTCTCTTCCCAGGATGCATATAGTAAAGGTGAATCAGCTTTGTACTTCTGCACCTGTGACAGGTTATGTATTATTAACCATGTAGTCCCTCTTCCCAGGATGCAGACATACAATAGTATATTACAGAATGATGAATGAATGGAATACAAGCATTATATTACATTGTAAAAATAACATATCACATTTGTTTATATCACCATGCAATAGGCAGCAGAGATTTTGGTGGGATAAGTGCTTGGGGGGAATTTAGGTGGGTGGATGGAAAGTTAGGCTGACAGTGTGGTGGGGAGGGGGGTTTGATTATAAGGGGTTCCAGTCCCTGCACATTTACCAATTGGGTACCTTGGGATGGGGATCAGAAGCATTTGCTGGAGGATCAGTGTATGATTTTCCTGGAATTCATTGCCAGAGGATGTAGTAAAAGCTGTTAGTGTAGTTGGTTTTAAAAGAGGTTGTGACAAATTTCTGGAGGAAAAGTCCATAAACCATTATTAAAGTGGACTGGGGAAATCCACTGCTTACCCTTGGGATAAGTAGCATTGAATCTGTGTACCTTTTGGAAACCTGGCAGGTACTTGTGACCTGGAATGGCCACTGTTGGAAACAGGATATTGGGCTTGATGGATGTTTTGGTTTGATCCAGTATAGCATCTTACGTTCTTATGGATTGGGAAGGTGGGAAGGACTCTATAATGGGTTTTGGAGGTTTGAGAGGGTGGGCAGGCCTGATTGCTGTCAGCAGTCATGACAGCACATGGTAACATCCCATGCAGGGCCAGCCCAACCACTAGGCAAGCTAAGAATTTACCTAGGGCAGCAGCTTCTGAGGGGGTAGCAGAGATCAGCTTCAGTCAAAGCAAAGCAATGGGTCCCAGCAACCACACAAACTAAGGGATATGTTTACTAAAGGGCGTAGAGGGAGCAGGTGCTAGCAAGCATTAATGGCAGCGATAAGGGGTTTTACATGCGAAAAGGGCTCTGGGCCTGTAAGAGGCATTCTGTCGTTAAGGGCGCTATGGGCCATTTAAAGTGTGTTAATGGGACATCAGACGAGAAGGTGTCAAGCATGCACCTTAATGTCTGAAAATGGCTGTAACCCTAACGCTGGATAAAGGAGCAGCAAGGAAAGTCTATCTGAAGGTGATGGATGGAAGGACAGGTGGGAGCTGATGGACCTGCCAGATGCGTGGGCACCCTTTGTGGCAGCCAGTAAAGTGGATGAGCATGTGGGAGGCAGCTGTACCAATGCACAGGGGGGTGCCAATGTAAAATGGCGCAATGTCAGTGTGTGGCATAAGATGGGGAAGACGTGTCCCCCAGCAGAGTTAGAAGTGATAGGATGTGTGCAGTGACAGGAGGACAGAGTATTTATTTATTTATTTGTATACCGCTACTTCCAGCGATCAGAAGCGGATAACTTGCACGTCAAACATAACTATTGGTTATATCTGTAATGAATCAAAAATTTACATTTGATTTTCGGGAGAGAATCATTAGAAATTACCATATAATTACATTATAGGAGTAACATATATACAATAAGGAGTAACATAAATACAATATATGAAAATATATACAAGTTTTACATGATAAGAGCCTTATGGCTGTGCTTGTGGTGGTTCTATAGACACAAGATTTATACTACCAATTTAGGAGTGTTTATTTTTGGCTCTTAGATATATTTAGTTGGATCGTATACTTTGTTAAAGAGGTGCATTTTCAGCTTTTTTCTAAAGTCTTTCAAGTCGTTAACTGACCTCAGGTCTGTTGGCAGTTGGTTCCATATGGTAGGTGTTGTGTACGTGAAGGCTCGCTTACTTGTGCAGGCTTTGGCTTATCTGATACTTGTTGGAATACATAAGGTATTTGCGTTGCAAATTCTTCTAATTCTGGAAGGGGGTTGAGTGTTTATGAGGTTGTTGAGGTATGATGGTGCTATGTTGTGTATGAGTTTGAATGTTGTAACTAGTAGTTTGTATTTTATACGGGCGGTTATGGGCAGCCAGTGTAGTTCAGCTAATATTGGTGTGATGTGTTCAGCGATTTTCTTCTTCATGATCACTCTGGCTGAAACGTTTTGAGCCATTTGAAGGATCTTTAGGGTTTTTTTAGGCAGGCCTTGAAGGATGAAGTTACAGTAATCGAAGTGCGGGATGAGCAGAGTTTGTGCAACAGTTCTGAAGTCTGAGTGGTCGAGAATGTTGCGTAGGAGTTGAATAACCTTTATTTTGTGGAAAATTGCTCTGTTGGTTAGTCGGAGGTGTTTTTCCATTTTTAAGTTTGCGTCAAGGGTTTCTCCTAGGTATTTTATCTCTTCCTTTACCGAGTAAGTGTTGTTGTTCATTGTTATTGTTGGGGGTGGTTTGAAGTTTTGATTTTGGGAGATGTACATTACTTCTGTCTTTTTATGGTTTATGGACATATTGTTCTTCAACAGCCAGGTTTGAATATCTTTTAGATAGATCTCGAGATGATTGTAGTTTGGGTTTTCTGTGTCCAATTGTGTGTATAGCATTATATCATCGGCATACAGATAGTATTGTATCTTGTGCTTCTGAAATATTGTGCATACCGGTTTTATGTAGAGGTTGAAGAGTAGAGAAGATAACGCTGATCCTTGCGGAATTCCTTGGGTTTGGGGAAATGTTTTTGCCTTTTCGCCGTTGAATAGAACTTGCTGCATCCTGTTTGTTATGTAGGATGTGAACCACTTCAAAGTTGTTCCTGTTATTCCCATAGAGGTCAATCTGTCAATGAGTGTTTTGTGATGGACTGTATCAAAGGCAGCTGATAAATCTATAAATAGTAGTATATACATTTTCTTCCTGTCTTCTAGTCCTTTGAGTAGATTATCTAAAAGTACTAGGAGTAGAGTTTCAACACCGTGGTGTTGCCGGAAACCATACTGTTGGTCGTCTAGTTCTTCTCGTGAGTCAATATAGTCCTGTAATTGTATTTGAACTGTTTTTTCGATGGTTTTGGCTAGGAACGGAATACTTGAAATTGGGCGGTAAGAGGTTGGATCATCCTTTTTGAGTGCTTTGTTTTTCAGTATTGGTCTTATAAGTGATTTTTTAAGGGGTGTTGGCATGATTCCTTGTTGTAAAGATTGGTTCACAATTTGTGTAATGAATTGGGCAAGTTCTAGCTTAGAGGTTTTGATCCAGGCTGCAGGACAGAGATCTAATTGGGAGGTTGTAGTGTTTAGGTTCGAAATTAGGTTTATTATTTGTTTCTCATCAGTTTTATGAAATGTGTTCCATTTCTCCATTGTGTTTAAATTCGCAGGTTGTTGTATCGAGTTGTCATTTTCTTGGTTTAGTGGGGGTAGTGAGGATGTTGTTGGGTTTAATTTGCTGGCATAGTGGTCCGCCAACATTTGTGCTTTAATAGGGTAGTTTGCGGTGTTTTCTTGGGATGTTTTTGTAAGTGATTTAACTAATTCAAACAATTCTCTGGGCCTGTTTAGTGATTTGTTGAGTAGGTTGGTATGGTATATCTTTTTTGCCTGGTTGATTTTCTCTTTGTATTTTGTGAGGAGCATTAAGTATTCTGTTCTACGTTCCTGTGTTTTCTCTCGTCTCCATTTCTTTTCCAGTTTTCTTAGGTCCTTTTTCATCATTTTTAGTGTTGTGGTGTACCATGGCTCAGATTTAGTTCTTGTTGTGTGGGTCATCTGATTGTGAGTTATGGATTTTGGTTCTGCAATTTTCTCTATTCCTTTGTTCCATTGGTCAATTAGAGTTTCCAAGTTAGAGTTGTTCAGGTCTATATGAGTTGCAATAGATTGTATTAACACTTCTTTATCAAGTTTTTGGAATTTTCTTTTGGACAGTGTTGTGGGCCTAGGTTGGTGGTTTGTGTCTTTGTTCGGAATGAGTAATGTAAATTTTATTAGGTGATGGTCGGACCAAGGGACATGTAGGTGGAATTGTTGGTTACTTCTTGTTGATGTTTTTCGGGTATGAATACCAGATCCAAAATATTCCCCTTGTTGTGTGTAGCCTCATGTATTGTTTGTAGACGAGCTGGTCCATGGCTTCAAGGAATGTATTTGAATGCGTAGGTAAGGTTGAAGCTAGATTTAGGTCTCCCAATATTATTTGGTGTTTTTTGCTGGCAGTGGTTGAAATTATTTCTAGCGCTGCGGCCAATGTTTTATGAGGCGATGTAGGTGGTCTGTATATGAGGCAGATGGCCTGCGTTGTGCTCTCCAGTTTTAGTATGTCGATTCCTTCGATAGAGTCTTGTGATGTATCGGTTAGGTTTAATGAGTCTTTGGCTAGGATTAGTACTCCTCCTCCTCTTTTGTTGTTACGTGGAGAATTGAAAAGTATGTATCCAGGTTTTTTTAGTTGGTTGATTATGATAGGATCGGATTCAGTGATCCATGTTTCCGTGACACAGAGGATGTCTGGTATTTCATCTGTGATAATGTTTTGAATAATGTGTACTTTGTTTCTTATTGACCTGGCATTTATTAGTATGTATGTGCATGGGGCATAGGTAGCCTTGTGGTGTTGTGGTATGTGAGTAATTTTGTGAGGTTGAGGGATTTTGTGCTTTTTTGTCATATTTCCTGGTTGGGGTTTCTTTTGTGAGGCTGCTGCTACTGTCCTGCCATGAGTACAGTGAATAGGCCAGGAACATCTGCTGTACCAACCATCTAGGACTACAATCTGCCATAGCAAGCTTAGTCAGACTGCACCTGCTGCCCACCACTGGGCTGTTTCAGCCATGCACATACCAAACTGCAGCCGATCCTCTGGTCACCACACAATGCATATGCACTGAGCAACCATGTGCACCCTGCCTTGGGATAAACAGCATGGACACCCAGAATTTGGCTCACTAATGGGGCTCCCTGGACAGAGATTGCACCCACATCATTGGAGCTAGAATTTATATAGCACTATGTGGATACATATCCGTGTCATGGTCATTGCTCAGTTGGAGTGAGAGTGCCTTCTCAGCATGACATACTGTGGCAACCTATGCCATGCATGTGGCAGACGGGCACTACAATGTCTCAGTCATTGATCCTACCACTGAGGCAGACACATCCTGGCCAATCCGCTCTCCTTCAGGCCATACTCACAATCCTCTGCTTCTCATCATGCACATTTGCAGACTAATACTGGAAACAGTTTAGGCAATATGAGGCATAGTGAAGTGCAGAAAGTCACTGAACAATGGAGAAACATACACATACATGCACACACACACACACACACATTCACATCGTTGCACTGTGCAAAAGTGGCTAGCATTCTTGCCTGCCACTTTGGTCTCCATATCAACCCAAGCATTGTTAACATATGTTAACATATGTTCATTGTGCAGGTACTAGTAACATGCTCTGTCTTTAATACCCATTGTTACTGCTTGCTCAGTGTGCAGGTGCAATCAGCTTGTGTCTCCATCCAGCTGTGGAAAGTGGAGCCTGTCTGTGTGGCTGATGGGTGTTTGTACCCTTGCTGGCCAATTCATTGGGGATTGCACATGCTGGTGCTGTACCTACACTGTAGGCTAAAGTTTAGCCACAGGGACATGCAATACATGACCAACAGTAGGACTTGAACCTGTGACCCTCCACTCACATATACACTGACTGTGTGTGTTGAGCCACAATACTGCCATAGCAATGCTTCCTATCAGACACACTTTGGCACATGTTGCAATGCGCATGGCACACAGGGCCAGGACATGGCTTTGATCTGCCGTGTGCTGGTGCCACTGCCCCCACTGCCAACATCCCCACACCTGTTGACATACCCACATGGTGCACAGTCCCAGCCCATCCAACATGTGGGTTTGGCGAGCACCTAAGCTAGTTGGGAAGAATTTTTTTGTTTTTGCTGTATATTTTTCCATTGCAGAAAAGGTTTCTTTATGTAAATGTTTAAGGGTAGCATATACATATATCCATGTATTTATTTATTTAAAATCTGTTTATATAGCGCCTTTCTACTATCCAAGGCGGTTTACATAAAACTTAGCAGGAATAATAGTGAGAGAGTGTTTGTTGTACAGTGAACAAAAACATTCCAGAGCATACCACTAGAACAATAATCACATAACTATGGACAGTAACTACAACTATGTCAGTAACTATCCATGCGCATGTATGTACAACATGCATTATAAAGCATGAATTAAGAGAGCACTTTAAGAGGTATGTTTTCTATCTCTATATAAATTTCTCTCTCTCCATATAAACAGACAGATCTACCTAGATCATACTTTATCTATATCTATATCTCTATGGGCATGTTTACTAAGCCTCATGCCGGCAATGCACATATGAGATGCATTACTAGCGTGGGGCTATGTGCTATCTGCAAGGGGGGTTGTTACAGCCATCTCCCTGCATTTATTTTGCTTAACTGTGGTAAAATTGCAGCAGGAGCAACTGATGCCATCCACTGAAATGGGGTTCGTTGCACCTCTGGTTCCTGCCCTAAGTGCAGGCAGGGCAGGCTACAGGTGCTCATGCTAGTTTCACCAGAATAGAAATGCCCCCATCCCACCCAGTCTCTGCCCTGATGCACACTGCAAGGTAACACGAGGTTTTTAGCACAGGGTCAGTGCCACGTGCTAACCACATGCTGCCCTGATAGCACACTTTAGTAAGAATATATGGGTATAGATAGAGATAAAGAGAGAGGTAGGTATATATAGCATACCTCATCCAATGCTCTCTTAATTCATGATTCAGAAGAGCAGAATTAACTGCTTTTGCTAATATGTCAATGAAAACATCCCTAGACATTTACATTATTTACACTTCATTTTCTTCCTCTGTATGTAATCCTACCATCACGGCCACCATCAGTTCCCTTCTTCCACATTGGCATATATATGCACAGTAGGGATGAGAATGTATTAGATTAATTAGATCTTAATTCCTTTTAAAACTCTGTTGGAGAGTACAGACATTTGACTTGGTTTTAAACAGTCAAAATTTCTGCTGACTACCTCCAAGTGGCTTAAATTGTTTTTAGCCCATTTATCTGCGTTCAGAAAAATATGAGACAACAGGGATTTGATTCCAATTCAGATTTTGACTTTATATTTCAAGCTATGTCACTAGAGGCCCATGAGTCATATCCTCATTTTCTGAGTGACTGATAAAATACATATTTTGAGCACCTCTACAGAGGAAAGAACTGTAAATGACTCATGATGCTATTTTGAAGGCTGAAACAGACAGAGTAGATTTATTAGTGACTGCAGGAAGAGAGAAACAATTGAAATTAGACAACATCAAAATATAACTGTTTAGCTTTGTATATTGTTCTTTTATAGTACCTATATAACATATTTCCACCTATTCCTTAATGTTAGCTGAATTATTCACTAGCCCTCGGTAATCTTGGCTACATTGGATTCTATAGCCATATGGAAAGAAGAAAAAGAAAAGCAAAAGCAATCCAAATAGTTGCCAAGTTACATAAATATATGTTACTTATTTTATATTAAGAGGATTAGTATAGAAACCTCATTTGTAAATCGCATCTACATGTACAGGAGAATTTCAGAAAGGGTGGAGTTTACCCATGGATGTCCTTAGTACATGCAAGTTTTAAGGGGGCGTGTTGAGGGCATGGTCTGCGCATGGCCTGAGTGGGGCAAAAATCTACATTTATATTCCTCAAAAGGTTCCATGTCGTAATTTAAATCTTCTCCCTAGCACATGCAGGTTTTTAAAAAGTTATCATTCCAGCCAGCCTTCTGCAGGAGGGATTAAGGGAGCTATCCTCCTGAATCTCCACCCCCACCCCTCCTCCTAGTTGGTTTTCCCATCCAAATTGAAATTAGCTGAATATAGCATCCTCTGTAGTTTAGTAGGAGCATCTAAATATTTAAGCTTGCAAAGTGGCTTCTATGCACATAAAAGCGTTGACATTTACACATGCAAGTTCCAAAATGTCAGAGCCTATATATGTGCACATTGTTGGGCTTTCTCCATCGATTTTTCCAATGTGTAAATTTGTAGAATACTGCCTTCTACTGTACGTGGATGTCAATCCATTTGCATTCCTGCCCTTCCTTCTATGTATTTTAGAAGAGCTCCATGTTTAGCAGAGCCATTTCTAAAATGTTGTTGGAAAATAGTATGTCCTGACCCTCGACATCTCAGTTCTGATCTCCAATGCGTCTTCATATCTATTTATACATTTTTCCATGTAGAATGATGCAATATTTTCAAATTGACCTGATGCTAATAATTGTAGAAACATGTTCAAATAAACACATTGTATATTAATACACAAATTACCAATATAGTGATAATAATTGATGTGGTAAAGAGAGGCAAGCTGTAAAAAGAAGTAAACTGAATGTTTTCAAAACCGTTAAAATAGAGAGCTATGTGGAGGGTAATTTTATAAAAAATACCAACAATCAAACAGATTCAGTGGTAAATAATCAATCTATCCAAAAACAAAAGCCACTGAAGATTATTATACGAATCACCTTAACATGAAAAGCATCAAACTTGATAGGGGAGAAGGTTGTTTCAACACATGTACTGCATCTTTGAAATAACAATACTGCAATTGTTAACAGTGGAGAGTAGTGCCAAAAACATCTGACATTAAATGACAAGGTAGTAAGGTGTTATATGCTCCCTGAAGAAAGCCACAGAATGATGGCTGAAACATTAGTTCAATCTACCAAGACATGGCATGACCCAGGCAACTGCAAAGATCATACTAAGGAGTAAATAACAATGGAAGGAAGCATAAAGTGAAGTAACAGTAAGTGATATAATTGAAATGACAATGCTGTAATGATTAACAGTCCAAAAACATTTTTTAATAAAATGACAATTAAGGTAGCAAGATGGGAGTGACAGTGAGAGGAAGTACAAAGTAGCATAACGAGTGATAGTCCTATTGTGGTAGGCTATGGCCTAGCATGGCCTGCTATTATGAAAGGCCTGTAAGTTAGGCCTGGATCCTAACTCCCATTATAGCTATAACTAAGAAACGTTAATTCTGTGTGATCTGTAAATGACTTCCCCATAACTAAGAATTGTTAACTCTGTGTGATCTGCTTCTATAACCAATCTGTATGCATACAAAATTGTACCTGCCTTGATTCGGCAGTTTCTCAAAATAATCCTACCCGCTTCTGATCGCTGGAAGGAGCGGGATACAAATACTTGCTAAATAAAATAAATAAATAAAAGAACCAAAAATCTGTGGAAAATGAGAAAACTGCTTAATAAGAAGTTTTTTATGAATTCATAAGTCTTTCATTATTCTCTTGGGTGTGAAAGAAAAGAAATGTTTCAATACATGCATTCCTGGAGCTAGGGATAACCTTGCAGTAGAGAAGTAACAAAATCAAGAACTGCACCATTGTTAGAACAATCCTAAGGGAGGGGGCTGGTTGCTAGGCCCCGGAGGGATTTCTAATTGGACAGGTGCAGGGAGCGTAGAACCAATGAGAAGTTTGTATGTATCGAGTTAGAACCAATAGAAAGTTCTCATGTATCAAACTGAAAAGAGGTAGTCCAGGTTCCAACTCAGAAGCTGGTGTGGTAGTGGGGACCGGATTCGGTGAGTAGACATTTTTGTGGTTCGATAGTCAGAAAGAACAGTCTGGGACAACGTCTTGCGTGCGCAGGACTAATTTGGTATATTTGGTATAGGCTAACTGGGAAATCTCGCATGAGTGTATGCGAGACAAGGGAGCCTGATCACCTCCCATAAGGGTGGTCCTAGTAAGCTCCGCGTAAGAGAAAGCGGAAGCCGAAGCCATCGACCCTTCTTGTTTGAAATAGTCAGTTAGTCAGAAAACCTGGGCACTTGAAATATGATTTCCTGTTGAAATATGTTTGCTTGTGTGAGTGAGAGGTCTTGAAATACAGACCGAGCGAGAGCGGACTCCTAAGTAGCGCAGTTCCTGGCTGGGCGACCGCGCCCAGGTCACGAAAAGGAGGAAGCGAGTGGTGTTTGTCCCCCCCCCCAGTGTTCTGTGGACTGTACGGACCCCTTACCTACAGCCATACTACCTATCCTTATTGTTCGTTGTCTTGTACGTCATTACGTGTACGTAGAGTACGTAGCGTACGTAGTTAGAAGAGTACGTTGGTAGTGTACGTAGGTATGTTCAGATTATGGGAGGGACGGCGTCCACGCAAACTCCGTTGGCATGTATGATCAAGAATTTCCGTAAAGGATTTTCAGGTGATTATGGTATGAAGATGACTCCGTCCAGATTAGAAATGTTATGTGAAAGGGAGTGGCCCACGTTGGCTGCTTCATGGCCCCGTGGGGGCACCTTTGATTTCGAAACAGTTTTACGAATTCATCAGCTTATACAAAAAGTGTATCCTGACCAGTTCCCCTATATAGATTCCTGATTAAGTGTGTGTGAACAGCAGCCCTCATGGATGAAGCACTGTTATGAGGAGCGCTGTAAAATATTTGTAGCTACTACTAGGGGAACCAGAAAAGTCAAGGAAGAGAAGCCGCCTGTGTATTCTGTCCGAGTCCCCAGATATTCTGGCTAGGTTACCCCAGCACCCACAGAAGTTAGTTCCCACAGCACCACGACCTGAAGTAGAGCCAGATGAGGAGCCCCAAAAAATACCACTGCAGCAGCCTAAGAAGCACCCTACCCTGAGTCAGGCCCAAGCACCCTAGTCCCGAGTCAGGCCCAAGCACGTCGGGGGGACTCGAGTCCTCTGATGAGACAGAAAGTGGAGGCTCTCCTGCCAGTTCAGGGTCACCCACCAAGGAGACTTGTGCCCAGGAGCCTTATGATTTAAGAAGCGTAACTCCCAAGAAGAAGAAGGAGAAAGCAGGCACCTAATGCCATTACGCCAAGTGCCTGGAATACCTGTTTTAAATGATCAGGGCCAGATGGCGCCAGGACCAACCAGCTTAGTTTATGTACCCTTTTCCACCACAGATTTAGTAAACTGGAAAACGCATTATGCATCCTATACAGCCAAGCCTCAGGAATTAACAGAATTAATGTCTAGCATTATGCAAACCCATCAGCCTACCTGGGCCGATTGTCGCCAGCTCCTGTCCACCCTCTTCACTACTGAGGAGCGAGGGCGAATCGGACAAGCAGCCCTCCGTTGGTTAGAAGAAAACCCTGTAGAAGGGGGAGGAATAAATCCCCAACAAGCAGCTGTTGCAGAATATTCCAATGAAGATCCCGGGTGGGACCCGAATGATGAAAGGGGGGCGGCGGCCCTAACCAGATTTCGCCAGGTCTTATTGCAGGGCCTGAAGAAGGAAGGCCAGAGGGCCATGAATATAGGGAAAGTATCGGAAGTTCTCCAGGGTCCAGATGAGAGCCCAGCGGCCTTTTATGAGCGGTTGTCTGAAGCTTATAGATTGTATACCCCATATGATCCCGCCGCTCAGGAAAATTTACGCATGGTAAATGCGGCCTTTGTTAGTCAGTCCCAGAGAGACATAAAACGAAAATTGCAGAAATTGGATGGATTTGCGGGCATGAATACAGCACAGTTAATGGAAGTCGCTCAGAAAGTATTTGTGAATCGTGAAAATGAACGAGACAGAGAAAGTGAACGAAAGATGAAGAAGAAGGCAGATCTTCTTGCTGCTGCTATAACCGAACGACGTGGAGGAGGTTTTCCTAATCAAAGGACCAGAGGACGTGGAAGAGGCTGAGGAAGCGAAAGGCCTCAATTGGGTGCAAATCAGTGCGCCTACTGCAAGGAATAAGGACATTGGAGAAATGAGTGCCCGCATCTGGACTCCGCACCTGCAAGGGGAGGAGGGAGTCCCTGGAGGCCAGGAGGACAATTTCGAAGGAGAGTAGGAATGAACCAAACACAGTTCCAGCAAGAGAGGGAGGAAGCCATTGAGGGAGTGGCAGTAGCAACGGGCTATGACCTGGATGACATAGATGAAGACTAGGCCAGACCGTGCTCCAAGTTCACCCTGGGTCCCCAGGAGCCTATGGTCAGTTTAAAGATAGGGGACCAATACATGGAGTTCATGGTAGATACAGGAGCAGAACATTCAGTAGTAGCCAAGCCAGTAGCTCCTCTGTCCTCACGATCTGTCACCATTGTTGGAGCCACTGGAAATAAAGCCACAAAGTCATTCTTACAGAACCGCATGTGTGAACTAGGGGAACAGAAGATAACGCACCAGTTCTTGTATATGCTTGAGTGCCCTATTCCACTACTGGGCCGAGACATGCTTGCTAAGCTCCAGGCACAAATATCTTTTGCTGAAGGGGGAGAAATGAAAATGACTGTGAACCCAAAGCCTGCTGGATTGATGGTGCTTACTGTTCCCCGAGAAGAAGAGTGGCGGTTCTATAGTGCACCTCCAATAAAGTCAACTAGTCCCTGTATACCAACCAACCTCATAGCCCCACCTGAAGTATGGGCAGAAGATAATCCACCTAGCCTAGCAAAGAACATAGTCCCTGTCATTGTCACCCTCAAGCCAGGAGTGGAACCAGTGCATGTGAAGCAGTATCCTCTCCCTCGACCAGCCATTGAAGGAATCCACTGCCATTTGATGAAACTGCTGAAGTACGGACTTCTCAAGGAATGCCATTCACCTTGGAACACCCCCCTTCTCATAAGAACATAAGAACATAAGATATGCCATACTGGGTCAGACCAAGGTCCATCAAGCCCAGTATTCTGTTTCCAACAGTGGCCAATCTAGGTCATATGTACCTAGCAGTTTCCCCAAGAGACACAAGTTCCACAATGCTTGTACTGGGTCAAGCATTGATATCTTCGGTCACTTCTTAATAATGGTTTATGGACCTTTCCTCCAGGAACTTGTCCAAACCTTTTTTAAACCCAGCTACACTAACAGCCTTTACTACATCCTCCGGTAACAAATTCCAGAGTTTGATTACACGTTGAGTGAAAAAATATTTTCTTTTATTAGTCTTAAATAGTTTACCCTGTAGCTTCATTGCATGTCCCCTAGTCTTTCTATATTCTGATAAGGTAAATAATCGATCTACGTTTACCCGTTCCACTCCGTTCATTAATTTATAGACTTCTATCATATCTCCCCTCAGCCGTCTCTTTTCCAGGTTAAAGAGCCCTAACCTTTTTAGCCTTTCTTCATAGAAGTATCCTTCCATCCCCTTTACCATTTTGGTGGCTCTTCTCTGTACCTTTTCTAAAATCGCTATATCCTTTTTAAGATACGGCGACCAGAATTGCACACAATATTCAAGGTGCGGTCTCACCATGGAACGATATAGAGGCATTATAATATCTTTTGTTTTATTTTCCATTCCTTTCCTTATCATACCTAGCATTCTATTTGCTCTCTTGGCCGCCGCTGCACACTGGGCAGAGGGTTTTAACATGATATCCACAATGACGCCTAAATCTTTTTCCTGGGTGGTGGTTCCTAATGTGGAACCTTGCATCGTGTAACCATAGTTTGGGTTGTTCTTCCCTAGGTGCATAACCTTGCATTTGTCCACATTAAATTTCATCTGCCATTTTGATGCCCAGTCTTCCAATTTATCAAGATCCTCTTGCAATTTTTCACAATCCTCTTGGGTTTTAACAACTTTAAATAGTTTTGTGTCATCTGCAAATTTGATAACCTCACTCGTTATTCCACTTTCCAGGTCATTTATGAATATGTCAAAAAGCAGCAGACCCAGCACAGATCCCTGGGGTACACCACTATTCACCCTTCTCCATTGGGAAAATTGGCCATTTAGCCCTACCCTCTGCTTCCTATCTTTTAACCAGTTCCTGATCCACAATAGTACACTGCCTCCTATCCCATGACTCTTTAGTTTTGCCAAAAGTCTCTGATAAGGGACCTTGTCAAAGGCTTTCTGAAAGTCCAGATACACAATATCAACCGACTCACCTTTGTCCACCTGTTTATTCACTCCTTCAAAAAAACATAACAGATTAGTAAGACAAGATCTTCCTTGTCTAAAGCCATGTTGGCTGTCTCTCATTAGGTTGTGACTATCTACATGCTGAGTAATTTTATTCTTTATGATGGTTTCTACCATTTTTCCCGGTACTGACGTCAGGCTCACCGGTCTGTAGTTTCCCGGATCACCTCTGGAACCCTTTTTAAAAATTGGTGTTACATTGGTGATCCTCCAATCTTCAGGTATTAGAGATGATTTTAATGATAGTTCACAGATTACTGATAGCAGTTCTGCAATCTCATATTTCAGTTCTTTCAACACACTTGGATGTATACCATCCGGTCCAGGTGATTTGCTACTCTTCAGTTTATCTAATAGTTGTAAGACATCTTCGCGATGTATCGATATTTCCTTCAATTCTTCTGCACCTTTAAATACCACTTCAGTCATGGGTAACATCCCTACATCTTCCTCAGTAAAGACCGAAGCAAAGAATTCATTCAGTCTCTCCACTATCGCCTTGTCGCCTCTTAGTGCTCCTTTAACCCCTTTATCATCTAATGGACCAACTGACTCTCTCACAGGTTTTTTGCTACAAATGTACTTGAAAAAGTCTTTATTTCGCGTTTTTGCTTCCGCAGCAAGCTTCTTCTCAAATTCTCTCTTTGCCTGCCTTATCAATGCCTTGCATTTGACTTGCCAGTGTTTGTGCTGTTTCCAGGTTTCGTCGTTTGGCTCTTTTTTCCATTTCCTGAAAGATGCTTTTTTGGCAACAACAGCCTCTCTGACCTCACCTTTAAACCATGCTGGCAGTTTTTTGGACTTCCTTCCACTTCTTTTAAAGCGTGGGATACAGCTGGTCTGGGCTTCCAAGATAGTATTTTTCAACAACAGCCAAGCCTGATGTACGTCTTTAACCTTCGCAACTGCTCCTTTTAGTTTTTTCTTAACTGTTTTCCTCATTTTATCATAGTCTCCCTTTCGAAAGTTAAAAGGTAGTACTGTGGATTTCCTTACTATCCCTCCTCCACTAATTAAATCAAAGGCGATCATGCTATGATCACTATTGCCAAGTGGCGCCAACACCCTTATCTCCAAGAAGCAGTCATTTATTTCATCTAGGAACTTTATCTCCCTAGCATGTCCTGACGTCGACACTGACCCAGTCGATACCGGGGTAATTGAAATCACCCATTATTATTACTGTGCTGTAACTTTTGTTAGCTTCCTTGATTTCTTTGAGCATTTCATCATCCATTTGGTCATTCTGGCCAGGTGCTCGATAGTACACCCCCATTGCCATTGACTTCCCCCTTTTATATGGAATTTCAATCCATATAGATTCTACAGCAGTAAAGAAGCCTGGGACAGGGGACTACCGCCCAGTACAAGACCTAAGGCGAGTAAATGATGCAGTTGAAACTATACACCCTGTAGTACCAAACCCTTATACTCTCTTGGGACTGATCCCTGCTGAGGCTACTCATTTCACCATCCTGGACCTGAAAGATGCCTTTTTCTGTGTGCGCCTAGCCCCCACCAGTCAACTTTTATTCGCTTTTGAATGGCAAGACCCCACAACAGGAAGGCGGGGCCAGCTCACCTGGACCAGTTTGCCCCAAGGATTTAAGAATTCACCTACTCTCTTCAGTGCTGCCCTGAATCAAGATCTCTCAAGTTACCCCGTGGACCCAGGAAAGAGGGTTCTTCTTCAGTATGTCGATGACTTGCTCATAGCCACCAACTCAGAAAGTGAATGCCTACAAGCCACCAGTGAACTCTTGTACCTTCTCAAAGAGGCTGGATACAAAGTCTCAAGAGCCAAAGCACAACTATGCCAAACTGAAGTCAAGTATCTAGGATTCCAGTTGTCCAGTGGGATCCGACGTCTGGGACCAGAACACAAAGAAGCTGTATGTAGTATCCCTACTCCAACCACCAGGAGGCAAGTAAGAGCCTTCCTGGGGGCTGCGGGATACTGTCGCATATGGATCCCCAACTTTGCGCTGATTGCAAAACCACTATACCAAGTCACCAAAAGAATGGAAAAATCCCCACTAGAATGGGGACCTGAACAAGATGCAGCATTCCAGTCTCTGAAAAATGCTCTGATGTCATCCCCGGCTTTAGGTCTTCCAGATGTTCAGAAGCCTTTCCATCTTTTTGTCCATGAGTGACAAGGAAACGCTTTGGGAGTATTGACTCAATCTCTTGAATCCTGGCAACGACCAGTAGCCTATCTGTCAAAACAATTGGATGTAGTTGCAAAAGGATGGCCCCCTTGTTTGAGAACTGTTGCAGCAACAGCCCTCCTAGTAGATGAAGCAGATAAACTCACACTAGGACAAACTCTTCAAGTCACCATGCCACACTCTGTTCTGACTCTCATGGAACACAAAGGAAACTTCTGGCTAACCAATGCACGAATGTTGAAATATCAGAGCATGCTGTGCGAAAACCCCCGGATACAGTTGAAAGTCAGTCAAGCTCTGAACCCTGCTACATTGTTTCCAATTGGTCCTGGGCCCCCTGATCATAATTGCTTAGAAACCATGGACACTGTATTTTCAAGTCGCCCTGATTTGACCGATGTCCCTCTAGAGGACCCTGAACGGACTTTCTTCGTGGATGGAAGCAGTTTGGTCATCAATGGACATCGTTGTGCTGGATATGCAGTGGTGACCCTTGATCTGGTAGTTGAGTCCTCAGCCCTGACTCCAGGAACTTCTACACAGAAAGCTGAATTGATAGCCCTCACCAGAGCCTTGACATTAGGAGAAGGACTCCGCATAAATGTGTACACAGATTCCAAATATGCTTTCACTACTTTGCATGCACATGGAGCCTTGTATAAAGAGTGAGGGTTAATCACCTCAGGGGGTAAGGCCATTAGGTATGGGCCCGAGATATTGATGTTATTAGATGCTGTGTGGTTCCCCAAACAAGTGGCAGTCATGCACTGCCGAAGTAATCAGGCAGGAGCAGGAGAAGTCACCCGAGGGAATAGATTTGCAGATGCCACAGCCCGGAAGGCAGCCACCACAGGACAAGTTAGGACCCAAGATACTATAATGCAAGCAGCTCTATTCCCTGTGCCCCTCAGTTCCTGGGCACCCCGATACACTACAAGAGAGTTAGACTATTTTTGTGAAAAGGAGGGAGGAGTCTTGACAGAACAAGTTTGGATAGTGTTGCCACCTCCAGAAGGTAGCCCACCTCCAGGTCCTACAGTCATCCCTGAAGCATTAGGGCCAGCCTTTGTTCAAGGTTTTCACCAGGCCACACACTATGGAGAAACAGCTATGGAAAAAGCCCTGAGACCCCATTTCTGTATTTCACTGCTAGGATCCTTGACCGCCTCGGTGGCACAGCAATGTCTGATATGTGCCAAAAATAATGCCAAACAAGGTCCCATTCCACCCCCAACAGTTCAGTCAGTAGGGGTGACCCCGATGAGTGATATACAGGTAGACTTTGCTGAAATGCCCCGTGCAAATGGATATCACTATATGTTAGTGCTAGTCTGCACATTTTTGGGATGGGTGGAAGCCTATCCCACCCAAACTGAGAAAGCCCGAGAAGTCACTAGGGTATTGCTTCATGAGATCATTCCCCGATTTGGAATACCATCAACTATAGGGTCAGATAATGGTCCATCATTTGTATCCCAGGTGACCCAACAGTTAGCTCAAGCTCTGCAAATAAAATGGAAGTTACACACTGCTTACAGACCCCAGAGCTCAGGAAAGGTGGAACGTATGAATAGAACCTTGAAAACTCAGTTATCCAAGTTTTGCCAAGAAACACACCTGAAGTGGCTCCAAGTTCTCCCTATAGCCCTTCTTAGGATATGTTCAGCTCCCACCAAATCCCTAGGAGTCTCCCCTTTTGAGATTTTGTATGGGCGACCTCCACCCATAGTGCGGGGAATAAAGGGAGACATGAGACAGATAGGATCTGAAATAACTAGACAAGAACTATTAGCTTTAGGTTCTGTCTTGCAGAATCTCCAAACGTGGGTGCAAGATCGACTACCTATCAACTTGACCAAGCCCCTGCATCCCTTCAAGCCAGGAACGTCCGTGTGGGTGAAAGAGTGGAGAAAGACCCCACTGGCACTGCATTGGAAGGGACCATACATTGTCATCCTGTCAACCCCCACTGCAGTGAAAGTTGCAGAATTTGAACCCTGGATCCACCACAGTCGAGTGAAGCCGGCAGCTACACCTGATCCTGGCTAATGGACATCAGTAAATGATCCTGAGACTCCATTGCGACTCACATTAAGGCGACAGCCGGCATTATAGAGAATCTTCAGAATCTACCTTCGTCACACGAGAGTGACCATCACAGCAGAAACAGAAGAAAACTCAACAAATACATTATACCCAACTTTCCAGTTAACCTCCAAAGACTGAAATCACAATGTTCTTCCACTGTTGCCTTGTGGGAGTGGTGATATTGGGAATCCTGGAAAAGACTTTTGCCCTACCCCCTTGTGCAGCCTGCATAACCACCACCCGAACAGGACAGAAGATTACCCAGACTACTCTATCACTCCTACTATACTTGCACTGGTACAGTCAGCCAGTGTATTATAATGGCACCAAACTGAATATTTGCACAAAGGGGAAAAGTAAGACTTGTTATAACCCCCAGCTCTGTAAACTTAACTTGAAAGTATAGCGGTATCATCAAAAACTGGTGTGTTCATATAAACTGCAGACATATAATTCATGATGTTTAAATTTTGGCAAAGCTAAATTGGAAAACCCGCACACAGAAGCAACAGATAGGTCTCAGACTTCCCGGGCAAAACAGAATCCAGTCAGAATTTATCTGACACGGCATAGCCCTTATAGCATCAACGACCTTTGATGAATAGTTGCTCTGGAGCAGGCATCCACCAACTTGTCATTGATTTTGTAAGTTCATCGCAACAAGGTAAAACTAGAGACCGTACCCTTTTATGGTATGAACAGCGCTGGATCCACAAGCTGGGATCAGTAGTTCCTTTTGGCCTTAATCTGCGTGTGGAATGGGAAGTCTGCACCTGAATTTAAATGTCCGCTCTATAAATTTCCTAGTTCGCATGCGCGGCATCTTACATCGGTTGGCAAACTTTGCTAGTGCTTCCATTCACTAAATTCTGAGGTATGTGAGTGTGTTCTTCCCTCTCTTCATATGAACTGGATATATCGAATGGACATCTTTCCTGAAAGTATGTACTTATTAAAGTCTGCTGTGTTTTTGTATTGTAGTGCTTTCAGCCACCCCCTGAAGAAACCTCTTTAGGTGAAACGCATGACAAGCGCAAGTGAGAGCGTTGGGGATTAAGGCGCTGGCCCAGCACTGCTATTCAAGTATTGCTTGCAAAGTTAAGTTTCGTTAACCACTCTTTTGATGTACCTTGGCTGAGTTTTCTGGCTGAAATTGTTAATCATTTTGGAGTGAAAGAGTTGGTGGATGCCTGCTCCAGAGCCACTATTCATCAAAGGTCGTTGATGCTATAAGGGCTATGCCGTGTCAGATAAATTCTGACTGGATTCTGTTTTGCCAGGGAAGTCTGAGACCTATCTGTTGCTTCTGTGTGCGGGTTTTCCAATTTAGCTTTGCCAAAATTTAAACATCACGAATTATATGTCTGCAGTTTATATGAACACACCAGTTTTTGAAGATACCGCTATACTTTCAAGTTAAGTTTACAAAGTTGAGTCTCTCCTTTTTTGACAAATTTTTAGCTCTGTGATTAGTCTGACCACTATTTTATTTGTTATAACCCCCGACAAAACCCCTCATATTATACATTTGAGATACGTTGGAATGATGAAGATGGAGCCATCCGAATGCGACAAAACCCCTTACAAACCCCACAAAACCTATTATCTTGAACTTTGATGCTTGTGATGCAATCAACAGAAATGCCTACCACAGATGTGGGTCATGGGAGCGAGCATACTACCATGATGATAAATATATGTGTCCAGAAGGAGCCTACGGATGGGGACGGTGTACAGGGAAGAGTTCTACAGCCACCATTTATACTACTACATCTAAACATGATTACTTTTGCCCAAAATGGGACTGTGTATATTTTGCTACCTGGAAGAATGCACCTATGGGACGAGATGGTGATCACCCCAAAGGCAGCTTAACAAAGATCAGACTACCAGAGCCCAAGAAATTCCAGAAAGGTGCCTGCAATCCCCCGCAACTCCTCATAGTCAACCCCAGCCAATGGAAGCAAGGATATAAATTTGGGTTGCGTATAGCAGGAGGAGGTATAGATCCTGGGACTATCTTATATCTGCAATTAAACACCAAGACCCATGTATCCTCACCCTATCGTATACATCACTCCTTCTATGAAGCCATGAAAGCAGAGTTTGAAATTCCTCCTGCCTCCCAGAACTTGTTTCTTGAGTTAGCGGGAGCAGTTGCATCTTGTCTCCACGTTTCAGACTGTTTATTTTGTGGAGGAACTACAATGGGAGACCAATGGCCTTGGGAGGCACAAGAACTGAACTATTCTATTCCATATAATCAGACTAATATACATAATACCACAAGTGAATGGGTATTGGCCCACTCCATTGTGGGTAACTTATGTTTTTCTCGCTATGGACCATTGTTTAATATGGAAGTGGGGCAGCTGATCTGTCTCAATCAGAAGTTCTATAACAGTACCACTAAGAAGACATCTTGGTGGTCAGGAGTCAATGCTACTGAACCTTCCAAACCTCTAGTTCAGTTTCCCAAACTTGCCAGTATCTGGACTAACTTAGCAGCATATAATTCCTGGCAAGCATCACCTGGACTGTACTGGATTTGTGGAACCCGAGCATATGCTAGGCTCCCTCATAGGCGCATGTGTATTGGGAACCATACGACCTTCCTTTTTCCTTTTGCCTACATCCCAGGGATAACAACTGGGATATCCTGTATACAGAAGTCGACAGCTGAATGAGGCCTTGAAGATAGGCCAATGGGACAAATGGGATGCGACATCTGAAGAATGGCCACCTGAGAGAATTATCTCATACTATGGACCTGCTACTTGGGAGCAGGATGGGACATGGGGATATCGTACCCCTGTTTATATGATTAATCGAATAATACGTTTGCAAGCTGTTGTTGAAATAATAACTAATGAAACTAGTAAAGCACTAACTCTTTTGGCTAAGCAAAGTACGCAAATACGCACAGCCATTTATCAAAATCGTTTAGCTTTAGATTATTTGTTAGCAGCTGAGGTGGGGTATGTGGAAAGTTGAATTTAAGTAATTGTTGTTTACAGATTGATAATAATGGGCATGTAGTTGAAGATCTAGCCACCCAGATGAGAGAGCAGACATTTGTGCCTGTCTAGACCTGGCACAGTTTGAAGATGGATGGATGGTTTGGGTCATTATTTTCATGGATTGGTGGTCTAAAAGCCCTTATGTTTATTGTACTATTCATATTAGCCATGTGCTTATTGCTCCCTTGTCTCCTACCCCTTTGCTTACGCATGATAACTTCAGCAATTGATAACACTATAGAGCGGAAGGCAGCTGCGAAGGTATTAGCTATGTGGCAATATTACCCTATACCCCACGATGATGCTATTACACCTGTATAGTGTGTTAATTGACTAATGAGTGATTTAATTCTCACCCTTTCTCACTTGCGGGTGAGAATAATCAAAGGGGGGAATGTGGTAGGCTATGGCCTATCATGGCCTGCTATTATGAAAGGCCTGTAAGTTAGGCCTGGATCCTAACTCCCATTATAGCTAGAAAAGAACCAAAAATCTGTGGAAAATGAGAAAACTGTTTTAAACTGTTTAATAAGAAGTTTTTATGAATTCATAAGTCTTTCATTATTCTCTTGTGTGTGAAAGAAAATAAATGTTTCAATACATGCATTCCTGGAGCTAGGGATAACCTTGCAGTAGAGAAGTAACAAAATCAAGAACTGCACCATTGTTAGAACAATCCTAAGGGAGGGGGCTGGTTGCTAGGCCCCGGAGGGATTTCTAATTGGACAGGTGCAGGGAGCGTAGAACCAATGAGAAGTTTGTATGTATCGAGTTAGAACCAATAGAAAGTTCTCATGTATCAAACTGAAAAGAGGTATAAATGGTTATGTCTCTGTAAAAACTTTTGCTCAGTTCCTTTTGAAGCTTTGACTGACTGGGCCTGTGCACAATAAACTGGCTTGGACCCTGTCAATTGACTCCTGGATTTATTCATTGATTGCACTTTGCTACAGCACTATTGGCAGCATAGAGCTTCAGTTAATAAAGTGAGCTGATCAGCAATCGTGTGAACAGCAACAAGTAGACACATTGTTCTGGACTGAATATACAATGCTGTGAACATTGACAAATAGTGATTTGTCATAATGGGTTTACATACATAGCTTCCAGAATCCGGAGGTGATGATAGCGTGCTTGGAAACTCATCAGGCAGAATCACCAGTGTCTGCCAAATTAAACATGTAATGCCATTGGAGTGACATCCGTTAAATTCATTCTGTTTTTGAAGAGAACAATTGGATGGCTATTAATCCTGTTTAATTTGAGAGCTTGTACAGATGCTGGCATTGGTTGGAGTAGATTATTGCTGATAGCCTGAGAGTTATCGGGCAACATATTGCTGCAATATGATATTGAATGGCTGCTCGAGACACTGAGGGTGCCTGAATGAAAAAAAAATCAATTATGAATGATTCACCAATATGAGTGATGTCACGGGAGTTCTGGAGGAAACTAGAAAAAACACAGATGGTTACTACTACTGGAAAGACGTGAGCTAAATATAAATAAATAAATACATCAATAAAATGAATAAATAATGTAAATAGAGGCGCCATTTTGAAGCACTCGATGCTGTCAAGAAACAGGGCTGCTGTCAGCATTATCAAATTGGTTTAGATGAGTGCTGCCAAGAGGTCAAGGACTGCTGTCTGTATTATTAAATTGATTAAGGGTAGTGCTGTGGAAGTGCTCAAGGATTAACAGAAGGTCAGTAGGGATTTCTAGGCTTAGAATGGACCATATATTGAAAGCTGTTTATTGATGTTGCTATGCATGTATTTTATGGAATGCTGGTCATCGGCAGATGGGCACTGAAAGTAATTGTTGTTAAAGATACGTTAATTTTTGATATTGAAAAATTAAGTACAAATCATAAAAATAAAAATAAAAAAGTAAAATACTAGATGGGGAGGTTTTTTCTGATCTGTGAGGATTAGGGGCATGTTTACTAAAACCCCGCTAATGTGCGGGCCGCGCTAGTGTGCGGGTGCCATATAAGGAGTGGGCGTTTCTGTCTGAAAAAGAAAAACCGGGATATAAATATGCGCTAAGGTGCGCGGCGCTAAAGTGCGCGGCGCCCATGTGCGCCCCGCACATTAGCGCATGAGAAAGCTGCGCTGGAGGCATAAGTGGCGCGCTGATGTGCAAGCAAAAGAGCAGAGCCACAGCACAATGGTTAAGACACTTACCAATGGTGCAGGGATCAGAGGTTCAGTCCCCCACAGTGCCCAATGAAGACAGCTGGCTGAGGCATTACTTTAGGAGGCATTTCAAGATTGGGGGTAGGGGGGTACTGACCGTGTGTTTTACTGGCACAGAGTAGCTACACGCCGTCACATTGTGCGGGTACTGTGCTCACCCTGAGGGTGCGGTGAGGCACCCAGCACCAGGTCCACAGCACCTTCCATGGCTGAAAGAGGCAATGCTGGAGGTCCAAACCAGTGTTAATGTGTGAGATAGGTAGTTTCTGCAGAAACATCTTGGATATCTCTGTCTGTCTCAGTCAGATGGATCCCCAGGAGGATCATGTACCACCACCACCACCCTCCTCCTCCTCCAGGGCCAAAGGTGGCAAATAGGGTCTCCCATCAAAAGATCCACATTCTACCTCCCTGCAATGGTGGCAGTAGAGGGGACCATCAACCACAATACTGCTGGGGAACAGACACCCTACAGGGCAGTCAATGCAGCTCTGTACACATCCATAACACAATAGCAGACAGACATTAGGCCTGGATATGCTAAGCTGCACCCCAACACTATCTGATATTGTCCTGCAGTAAGCCTTCAGCTGCTGCACCCTGCAAGCCACTCCATCAAGACACATACCAGCTGCAAACAGTATGCTAGCTAGTCCATAGTGCATGTTCCTGGTGGAAATGCATGCACCCAGAACTGGGATGTCAGCACACACAACAAGCAGATAAATCAGTGACTGGGCCCCAAAAGGAAACCCATAAATATCACGTGAGAGAAATACTATATAGCACTATGGGGGTGCCTAGCCTTGCTGTTATCACTGCACAGTCAGGGTGAGAGTGATCTCCCAGCAGGACATACTGAGGTCACCCTGTCTGTGTAGGTGGTGGCCGGGCACTAAAATGTCCCATAGATATGCAGCACAGGCATCTTTATTAGAGGCAGCATGGAACCTGAATGGTGTGGGGCCCTCCAGGACTGCATTTGGGAGACTCTGCTCTAGGTAATGCGCCTGTTTATGGTGTCTGTGCTCGGTGGGGTAAAATATAGGCGTATTAACCATGCGTATGTTCTCTGCAATAAAGGTTTGTCCTTACTATCACGGTTTAGTTGTGGGAAAAATATGTGGACTGGATTGGCAGTAGCCCCAGCTGGGCTTTAAACCTGTGACCTTCTGTTCTTGCACACACTGTCTGTGTGCACTGCACCACTCTGTTGCTACAGATAGGCTGCATTCCCTGGGGAGTCCATGACTGTACATCCAACAGAGCTTGTCTGTTGCAGTGGACCGTGCCAGCCTGCACACAGCTAGGCCACTGTCTGCTGTGGCTAGCAGCCACTGCCCCCTCCACCACCTGTACCCTTCCTCCAACATGCTGACATGTCTTCATCTTGGAAAAAGCATATGACCTGATTGAGTTGTGGCACTCCAGGACTGCATTTGGGGGACTCGGCTGTAGGTAATGCCCATTGTTATGGTGTGTGTGCGGTGAAGGGTAAAATATAGGTGTTTGAACCATGCTTATGTTCTCTGCAATAGAGGAGTGTCTTTACTATCTCTGTTTAGTGGTGGGTAAAATATGGGGACTGGGTTGGCAGGAGCCCTAGCTGGTATTTGAACCTGTGACCCTCTGGTCTTACAGGCACTGGCTGTGTCCGCTGCACCACACTGTGTTCACAGAGATAGTGCAATCCCTGGAGATAGGAAACCTGGCCGAACGAGTCAGAAACCCTGCTCTGCACAATTTTACTGTGGGCTCATTCACCTTGTATGGAGACAAAAGGGCAAATAAACCTCAAAAATGACCTCAAAAAAAGGGGAAAAAAACATAACCAAGCTGGCCAATAGTGATATCAATGGGCAACATTAAAAAACACTCCCAGGAAAGCTCCAAAAACAAGAAATGATTTTTGGAAGGGTCTATGGAGCGTAGACCCTTCCAAAAATCATTTCTTTTTTTTGGAGCTTTCCTGGGAGTGTTTTTTAATGTTGCCCATTGATATCACTATTGGCCAGTTCGATTATAATTTTTTTGAATTTTGTTGTGGTCATTTTCAAGTTTTATTTGCTATTTTGTTCTGTGCACATGTATCACACTGCTCACGTTTTGTGGGTTTCCCCGGTTTTGCTGTACATTGCTGACGGAAATGGTTTCTCTTCCCTTTAAATCGTCTCTAACGCGAGGTTTTCACTCGCGGTATTTTTAAGCTGGAAATTCAGTCCCGCTCCTGTGCGGGGAGCCTCTCCCCTCCCAATCTCCACCCATTGACCCCGTCCCTCCGCCCCTCGGGAGCCTTCCTCCGCCCTCGGAATGCCTTTCCACGCCTCTTGTGCGGGCCCGTTAGTGCAGCGCGCACGTGTGCGGGGCACAAAAACGCACTATTAGCGTGCTCTAAGCTACCTTAGCGCATGCTCAAGTGTGCCCCGCACAATTGCGCGGTTTAGTAAACATACCCCTTAGTCCTTACTTTCAATAGAAAACCATGAATGCAAAGGTTTTAATGGCTGAAGTGGTCTAATGGACACAATCCAAGCTCTCTCTCCCTTCCCACATTAAATTTGGCCTTTTTTCATATTGAAGTAATTAGTATACAAAATCTTCAGTGAGGTTTTTTTGTTTGGATAGAATGGGTAATTTTATTAACAATGTTTGCATATAAAACAGCATTTTATGCACATAAATAGGCTCTTAAACATAGAAACACAAGAAAGGAAGTACTTATCTGGGAAGGAACCGACCATACAAGCAACAAACTAATTGCAAAATGCTACAACTGGGGCCACGACGCCTCCTCTCAATACAGCGAAGCGGCATCAAAGGGGCGTCTAAGGGGCAGTACCTGCCCCTTTAGACACGCCCCTTCAGAGCACGCTCCATGGACACGCTCCGCAGTCGCGATGGGAAGATAAATTTAAGGAGAAGGAAAAAGACCCCAGCAGGGGAAGACTCTCCCGGGCGTGCCTGCCCGATCTCAAAGGCGGCGTTGCCTCCACCGGAACAGTCCAGTAGTCTCAGACACAGTCTCCTGGATCCGGCACCCCTCTCTCCACTCCAATCGCGCTCCAAGGGAGAAGATGTTCCAGCGAACTCCCTCCAAGACCCCAGCAGGGGAAGACTGTCCCGGGCGTGCCTGCCCGATCTCAAAGGCGTCGTTGCCTCCACCGGAACAGTCCAGTAGTCTCAGACACAGTCTCCTGGATCCGGCACCCCTCTCTCCACTCCAATCGCGCTCCAAGGGAGAAGATGATCCAGCGAACTTTTAAAGCTCCCTCCAAGACCCCAGCAGGGGAAGACTGTCCCGGGCGTGCCTGCCCGATCTCAAAGGAGGCATTGCCTCCACCGGAACAGTCCGCCCGATCTCAAAGGCGGCGTTGCCTCCACCGGAACAGTCCAGTAGTCTCAGACACAGTCTCCTGGATCCGGCACTCCTCTCTCCACTCCAATCGTATTGGGAGCCACATTTTTTCTGAGATTCCCTTGTAAGTGTGTCATCCATTTTGATGGCGCCTCCTTTATTTTTGTGGATGTGGGGCATTTGGAGAAATTTTTGATGGACCGACAGAGTGTTGTTGGGGTTTAAGTAGTCTGATTAATAATTATCCCTTTCATGAGTGTGCCAAACAGGCCTAGATTTCCTAACTTGTTTCTACATTGTTTATCCAGTCTTGCTCCCATAATGTGGACTGTATCATGTTTATATTTCCTTTGATTGATGTGAACGTTTCTCTTTGTTCCTGATTTTCTTTTCATTGTACCTGATCTTTATATTTGGTGAGAAAATAATAAAAATATTTTCACTAAACATAGAAACACAAAGAAATGACAGCAGATAAAGACCACCCAACCTATCCAGTCTGCCCTTCCATATCATAAACTTCACAGTCCCTTTTTTCCTTTAAAGATCTCTGCCTGTCCAATGCTTCTTGAATTCAGATACAGTCCTTGTCTCTATTACCTCCACTATCCCATGCATCTACCACTCTGTAAAGAAATATTTCCATAAATTACTCCAGAGTCTATCCCCTTTCACCTTCATCCTATGCCTACTCATTTCAAGGCTTTCTTGCAAGTGAAGGAGATTATTCTCCTCTGCATTTATGCCATGGAGGTATTTAAACATCTCTTTTATATCTCCTCTCTCCCGCCTTTCTTCCAAAGTATACATGCAGTACAAGTCACCTGGCTTTCCTGAAATCTAAGTACACCACATCTAGAGCTCTCCCTTGGTCCAACTCTCTGGTCACTAAGGGGTATGTTTACTTAACTCCGTTGCTGTGCGGGTCCCCGTTAGTGTGCTGGTGCCATATAAGGAGTGGGCGGGCCAGGCAGAAAAAAGCAAAAAACCGGACCGTACGTGTGTGCGTCGCGCTAATGTGCGGGGCCCACATTAGCACGTGGGAAGGCTAAGTGGGGCGCTGCTGCAAAACCAAACAACAGAGCCGTAGTACAAGGGTGAAGACACCGACCAATGGTGCAGGGGTCAGGGGTTCAAACCCCCATTGCGCTCAACAAAAAAGACCAGCTGAGGCACCAACATTTATGGGCAAAAGTGCTTACCATGCATATTAATTTTGGGCGGCAGAAGGCGGCGCACTGTTATTTTTATTACGGCATGAGGCGGCGCACTGTTTAGTGTGGGCGGCAGATGGCGGCGCATTGGTAAATTTGGGTGGCAGAAGGCGGTGCGCTGATAAATGTGGGCAGCAGAAGGCGGCGAGCCGGTGGGCAGAAGGCGGCGCACTGATGTGTGAGGGGGGCAGTCCAATAGTGGGAGGGAGAAGTGGCACGCTGATGTGCAACTAACAGGAACAGAGCCATAGCACAATGGTTAAGACACTGACCACTCATGCAGAGATCATGGGTTCAATTCCCCACAGTGCCCATTGAAGACAGCTGGCTGAGGCATTATTTTAGGGGCATATCCATGTTGTGCGGCATAAGGCGGCACGCTGTTAATTTAGTGCGCCACAAGATGGCGCGCTGATGGCTACAAGGCTGCGTGCGGATGCACAAACACAGGAACAGAGCCACAGCACAATGGTTAGGACACTGACCAATGGTGCAGGGGCCAGGGGTTCAACCTCTCACAGTGCCCAGTGAACAAGGCTGGCTGGGGCAGTATGTATCATGGTGAGGAGTGCTGTAGGAGGCCTTCCATTTATATTTTATTTCCCACCACTAGTAAACCCGCTCTCACAGTGTGTTAACATACTGATGCCCGTAAGGCACATGTTACAGTGCACTGTCCACCAAGGCACCCTAGAATGTCCCCTATAGGGCACCATGTATGTTGCGACACAGGATAATGTATAGTGCACCCTATATGGATGGCAACCATAAGGTGGCCTATAGGGCGCCCTATAAAGCACCCTCAGAGGCACCTAATGGGTATAGTAAGCTGTGTGTGGTTTTGCCGGCATAGACATATTACAGTAAATAAAAATAAAGCTGTGGACAGCCCTATCAAAGAGCCCCACTGTGGGTTCAAACCCATGACCTCTGGCTGTACAGGGAGTGACATAACCATTGGGCTACGGCTCTATAGCTGACAGCAAGCCCCTGGCTGGCTGCAGAGAGCCTGCACGTCACCCCACAGACAGTCTGCTGTTGTAGACAGGATAGGGTTAGGCCACCCGTACCCATGATGCACTGCACATGCAAATCAGCTGTCCACAGATGCACACAAGATGGGGAATGCACCCCAACAGCTACCCGGCCTGGTAAGGGGAATTGTCCATGTGCACCCAAACAGCACCTCGGCCTGGTAGGGGGTCCTGGGCAGGTGGACTACCAGCAAAAAGTAGCTACACACCGTCACATTGTGCGGGTACTGTGCTCACCCTGAGGGTGTGATGTGGCGGCCAGGACCAGGTCCACAGCACCAGCCATGGCTGGATGAGGCCATGACAGAGCTCCAAAACAGTACTAACCTGTGAGATAGGATAGGTGCTGCAGAAACATGTTGGATATCTCTGTCTGTCTCAGTTAGTGGAAACCCCCCCCACACACACAGCTCCACACACATCCATAACACAATATCAGGCAGACTTTAGGCCTGGATATCCAAAGATGCACCCCAGCACTATCTGATATTCACCTGCAGCAAGCCATCAGCCACTGCACCCTGCAAGGCACTCCATCAAGACACATACCAGCTGTGAACAGTCTGCTGGTTAGCCCTGATGGAAATGCATGCACCCAAAACTGGGGTGGCAGCACACACAAGCAGAGAGTTCTGTGAGGAGCCTCCAACAGGAAACCCATATATATCACAAGAGAGAAATACAATACAGCACTATGGGGGTGCCTAGCCATGCTGTCATCACTGCACACTCAGGGTGAGAGTTCTCCCCCAGCAGCACATACAGAGGTCACCCTGTCTGTGTAGGTGGTGGCCTGGCACTACAATGTCACAGCCAGTGCCCTATGCCCTGTGCAGATGCATCCTGGCCAGCCCACCATGTCTGACCTATACCCATGGTACATTGCTGCTCATTATGCACATTGGCAGGCCAATACTGGCAGTAGTGCTGGCAGTGTGGGTTGGGGAAGGTGTTTGCAGCCAACACACACTGTATAGACAGACACACACTCCCACACCTATGCCAGCATTGTGCTACTATTGAGGGGGTGATTAGCCTTGGCCACCACACCGGTCCTGGGCACGGCACAGGCATGGATATGGTACGCAGTACTGCTGGGGGTCACTCCCCAGGGTGGTGAACACCGTCAGAGGCCAGGCCTGGAGCACGCACCGCAGACACCAAACAGATTGTTCGGATGGGGTCAACTAGCAGTATGTGCGTAACGTAGGGATATCTATCAGCCTGTACTCTTAGCAAACATTTCAGAGCTGTGTACCTCAGGTGTAGGGTGACATTGCTAAGGTATGCAGGTGCTGGTATTGGGAGATGCACGCAGGGTCCAATGTTCTGCCTCTACAGGAGACATTGGCCAATGGGGCCTGTGGGTGTGGGTGTGGGTGTGTCTGCCCCTGTTGGCTGCTGCTTTACGGCAGCGCTTCCCCACTCCAGCCCAGTTTTGCATAACACTGTTCGGGTCTTCCTGCTGTCCCTCATGAATATGCATGAGCTACATCTACATGCCGTGGGGGTGGTGCATAGATATACAGCATAGGCATTTGTATGAGTGGCAGCATGGAACCTGACTGGTGTGTGGCCCACCAGGACTGCATTTGGGGGATTCTGCTGTAGGTTCTGCCCCTGTTCATGGTGTCTGTGCTCAGTGGGGTAAAAGATAGACGTATTACCATTGCATATGTCCTTGTCACCAAAGGTGTGTCCTTACTGTCACTGTTTATTTGTGGGGAAAATATGTGGGCAGGATTGCTGGTAGCCCCAGCTGGTCTTTGAACCTGTGATCTTCTGCTTTTGCATGCACTGTCTGTGTGCACTGCACCACCATGTAGCCACAGCTTGGCTGAATTCCCTGGATAGTCCATGACTGTGGATCCAGCAGGGCCTGTCTGTTGCTGTGGACTGTGCCAGCCTGCACATGGCTAGGCCTCTGTCTTCTGTCGCTAGCAGCCACTGCCCCCTGCACCACATGTACTCGTCCGCCAACATGCTGGCATGAGCTTCTCCCATAAAAAGCAGGTGACCTGATTGGAATGTGGCAGTACGGGACAGCATTTGGGGTACTTGGCTGTGGGTAATGCCCATTGTTGTGGTGTGTGTGCGTTGTTGGGTAAAATATGGGTGTTTTCCCCATGCTTATGTCCCCTGCAATACAGGGGTGTCTGTGCTATCTGTGTTTAGTGGTGGGTAAAATATAGGGACTGGGCTGGCAAGTGCCCTAGCTGGGCTTTGAACCGCTGACCCTTGAGGTACTGACTCTGTCCGCTGCACCACACTATGGCCACATAGATAGTGCAGCCCCTGGAGGTAGTAAGCCTGGCAGGATGGAGTCACAAACCCTGCTCTACGCAAATTTACTGTGGGCATATGCACCCTGTCTGGTGACAAACGTGCACATAAACCCCGGAAATGACCACGGGAAATGGGGGACAAAATATCACCACGCTGGGCAACAGTGATATTAATGGGCAACCATAGCAAACACTCCCAGGAAAGCTCCACAAAAGGAAATGTTTTCTGGAAGAGTCTCCGCTCCGTAAACCCTTCCAAAATTCATTTCTTTTTTTCTGGAGCTTTGCTGGGTGTGTTTTCTGTATTTGCCCATCACTATAACTGTTCCCCAGCTGAATTACTATTTTTAATAGTTCTGTTGTGGTCATTTTCTATTTTTATTTGCACTTTTGTGCTGGACACATGTATCACACTGCTCACGTTTTTCTGGTTTCCCCGGTTTTCCTGTACATTGCTGACGGAAATGGTTTCTCTTCCCTTTAAATGCTTTCTACCGCGAGTGTTTCCCTCGCGGTAGTTTTTACATGCAAATTCGGGCCCGATACTGTGCGGGGAGCCTCTCCCCTCCCACTCTCCACCCATTGACCCCGTCCCTCCGCCCCTCCGGAGCCTTCCTCCGCCCTCCTTTAGCCGTTCCACACCTCTATCGGACATTTGCGGGCCCGCACTTGTACGGGGCCCGTTAGTGTGCCGCGCACCTTTGCGGGGATGACACGCACGTGTGCGGGGCGTTTAAACATGTTTATTAGCGTTTCAGTGCCGCGTTTCCGTGCGCTCTTTTGCGGCGCGCACATTTCCGGTTTTTAGTAAACATCCCCCTAAGTCAAAGAAATTAATGAGATTTGTCTGAAAAAGATGCACCTCTAGTAAAACCATGGTGCCTGACTATTCTCAGTTTTAGCAGTGCTTCCATTAGTTTACTCACCACAGAGGTCAGGCTAATCGGCCTGTAGCTCGCAACCTCATCCTTACTTCTGCTTTTGTTTAAAGGGACAACATGCTCCCTTCTCCAGTCCTCTGGCATCACGCCCAACTCTAAAGAAACATTGAAACAATGCAATGTGTGCTGTTGAGACAATGCTGACTTCTGACTCCCCTAGACAAAGTGTGACTGGAAGCAGATTGCCAGGCCTTTCTTCTGAGGCAATGGAGAGTAATGGGACTTCCCAAGGTCACAAGGAGTGCTACTGGGTCTTAAACCCTTGTCTCTTGCTCACCACACTGCTATTCTAGCCATTAGGCTAATCCTCCACTCCTGAAATGCAGTTTCTACAGTAGTATGAGGGATAACGGTGGTGGAGTCACTTGGAAGTAGTAATCATAAAGCAAAACTATTCTAGTAACATGCAACTTTGAAAGAGTGACTATGAAAAATCACCGAATTTAGCAGTATTTTAGAGACTAAACAATGTACTGAGGCATAAGCATGTAAAGGCAAGTGTCCACAAGCCACTGTCATTTCTATTACTCCAGACTAACACGGCTACCCTCTGGAAGATATGAAAAAATAAGGGAACTAGTTCAAAGAGAAATACAGCAAAAAGAAAAGTTGCAAGATGAATAGTTTGTGTGAGGTATTGAAACTTTTACAAAAAAAATACCATCTTAAAAGCCCAGAAAATGCATTCCCTGTATTAAAAAAGATTGAGAGAGGAACAATCACCTGCCAGGGTTGTTAGATCGTACTGTGAAAGAAGCTCTTAATGCCAAGGAAGTAGAGTAGCCTTTCAGAAATGGAAAGCTGGATCAGATCAGGAGTACAGAAAGGTGCATAAACACTGGCAAATTAGATGTAAAGCATTAGGCAGGTTAAGAGAATTTGAGGCAAGACATGCCATAGAAGCAAATGCTACTGCAACAATAAAATCTTTTTCAAGTACATTAAGAGCAAAAAATCTGCAAAGGAGTCATTTGTGCCACTGGATGAATAAGAATAAAGAGGATTGAAGAAGTATATTAATTTCTTGCTTCTGGCTTTGTGCTGGAGGATATTGGGGAAGTATTCATGCTAGCACTATTCTTGATAACTGATGATTCAAAAAAGGGGCCTGCCTGTGGATACCTGCCCATGTTCCAGGAAGGGCGGGAAACACCAATGTCATCATCCAGGGCACTGAATGCAGGATTTTAATGATGCACAAATATCAGAGCATCATTAAAAGTTGACAGTCAGTGTGCTGGGTGATGAGGTTGGCATTTTGTGCTCTGCCTGGAACATGTAAATAACTGCTGCCTCTGGAGGGAACCATCCCAGTTCTGCACTAGCCCTCAGCCCAAAAGGTTTGTCCATTCCTGATTCAGAGGAACTGAAACCAATTCATGTAAATCTGGAAAAATGAAACTAAATAGTAGCAAATAACCAGGATTTGATGGTATTCACTCTACAGTTCTAAAAGAATTCAAATAAAAAATTGCAAACCTACTACTACTACTCTACAACTTATCATTTACATAGTAGCATAGTAACACAGTAGCATAGTATATGACAGCAGATAAATACCAGCATGGTTCTTCTAGTCTGCCCAGCAAGGTGGCAAGAGTAGATGCACCTGCTGCTCCATGTAGGTCATCCCTCCCCATGCCTTTGTTTAGGGGTGTACCCAGTACTTCATGTTGAGATACAGGAGACAGTTAAGTTTATTTTGATTTTATCCTGTTGCTATAAAGGGATCTACTGTGTCTGTCCCATGCCATTTTGAATTCTGTCACTGTATTTGCCCCCACCACTTCCATCGGCAGGCATTCCAAGCATCCCCCACCCTTTCAGTGAAAAAGTATTTCCTGAGGTTGCCTTTCAGTCTACCCCTTTGCAGTTTCATGTTATGACCTCTAATTTTATAGCTTCCCCGTCATTGAACAAAGTTTGTTTGTTCATAAATACTTTTTTAGTACTTAAAGGTCTGTATCATATCTCTCCTGTCCATCCTCTCCTCTAGCATATACAGTCAAACCTCGGTTTTCATTTGCCCCGGTTTTCATACGCTTCGGTTTTCAATGTCTTTTCTGACTGAGATTTTGTCCCGGTTTTCATGCATTGCTTCGGTTTTCAACGTCTTTTGACTGAGATTTTGTCCCGGTAGCAGGGAAGAAAAGCTGTCAACGTAAGCAGGAGATGTTGCATGAATGTGGGAGGCAGTTCTTTCTCTTGCAGGGTACGTCTGAAGCTATATCATTAAGATTTTCTGCCATTCTGAAGCATTGAGCAGATAATGTAAAGGTATTTTAATGGACTGAATTCAATGTGATTCCGAAGAGAGCTGGGCACAGCAGCTTGTCAGGGGTGGCTAAGGCCAGATGTTAACATACTGTACTGTACAGTACTGTACTTAGCTTGCTTTCAGTGATGTTAAATGTTCATTTATCCATTTCATTAGTCATTTATATTTATTTCTCATTGTTTTCTGTATGTAAAAATATAGTTATTCTCTATAAAATGTATTTTTTGTGAATATTTTTGGGTGTCTGGAACGGATTAATTGGATTTACATTATTTCTTATGGGAAATATTGCTTCAGTTTTCATACGTTTCGGTTTTAGTCAGACTTTTTCGAACGGATTAATCATGAAAACCGAGGTTTGACTGTACGTATATATTTAGGTCTTCAAGTCTCTTCTCATACGTCTTCCAGCACAGGCTCCAAATTATTTTGGTTGACTTCCTCTGAACCGTTTCTAGTTTTTTTTATATCCTTTACGAGATATGGTTTCCAAAATTGAACACATTTAAATCAGCAACTGTATCTGAGAATTTGAGGGTAGCTATTGTAATACTAATTTCAAAAAGTATTTCAGGGATGATCCAACTACAGACTGATGAGCCTGACTTCAGTGTCAGATAAAATGATAAAAGCTATTTTTAAGAACAAAGTTACTGGTCATATAGGAAAACATGGCTTAATGGGAATAAACAAAAGGGAGGTCATGCCTAACTAGCCTATTAGTATTATTTGAAGATAGATAATGGTGAACTTGTTGATGTGGAGCCCGATCCCAGTAGGGGCAAATCTGGGCAGTCTGGACGGGACCCGATTCTGCACTGCGGGAACCAGATATTCCCGCAGGTGCAGGATTGGGCCATTAGATGGCCCAGCATGCCCTTGCATACCGGCGTGGATATCTATCTCACATGCCGGTGTGACTGCCGCAGTGCTCTCCCTATCACCACGCTGCCCATCCCCCAATGGGGGCAGCCAGGGCCCAGATCAGGCGATAGGGACTCACCATGGGTGTCTTGTTGCTCCAAGCAGGGACTGCCAGGCTCCGGGGGAGGTGGGGCTGTCAGGCAGGATCGGTGGGGTGCCCCACACTTATTCCACCTCAGAGGTGGAATAAGCAGGACGTTCCTCCAGCGATCCCCAGACGTACAGGGCTGTCACCGGAATCGGCCCTCTATGTCCAGTGGTTGGGCCCAACCACTCTCCACCCCCATCCCCCACAGCATGCACAACGGCTCTGTATGTGAAGTGGGGCAAGAAGATAGAATAGGTTGAGAGCAGATAGCAGGGCTGGGCGTCCCATCAGGATATACAGCCCCGCTATTTGCTTTCCTGGATCAGGCCCACAGTGTATTCACATTATTATAAGGTATCTGATAAAGTCTTTCATAAAAGAATCCTTAGGAAATTAAAAAGGCATGGATAGGAGAATCTTACTATAGACTGCAACTATTGAAAAGACAGGAAGCAAAAAGTAGGACTAAATGGTCAGTTTTCACAATGGAAAGAGGTAAACAGTGGAATGCCTCAATTATCTGTGCTGGAATCAGTGTTGTTTAATATATTCATTAATGATCTGGAAAAGAGAATAGCAAGTGAATTTTCAAATCTGCAGATGGCACAAAAATATTCAAAGTACTTGCAACATACGATTGTGAGAAATTGCAGAAGGACCCCACCAGACTAGATAAGGGGTCATCAAAAGAGCAGATAAAATGTATTGTGGAAAAGTGCAAAGTATTAAGTAATGCACATACGAAAAAAAAATCCTGTATTAGGAATCACCATCCTGGAAAAGGATCTTACAAATGTTGCAGACTATACACTAAAATCTTGAGCTCAGTATGTGGCAGTGATCGAAAAATTAGCAGAAGGTTAGAAATTATCTGGAAGGGAAAGAAGAAAAAGGAGAATCTCACAATTTGAGCATTCAGTATTCTGGCTACATTTGTAAGCCCCTCCCCCTCTCCCTTTTTATATCCTTGGCAGTTCCCCCCCCCCCACCCCAATAATTGGACTCTGTACTCCAAATAATAGTCTATATCCTTATGTCTGATGAAAGCAGGAAATGTGGATTTTTTTTTATGGCCACGCCGTCAAGGACATGGACGATCATCAAGTCATCAACACCCAAACCCACATTAAAGGGAATACACTTGACCTAGTATTCCTTTCCAGAGTAATGCTCAACAACTACAACCCCTCCACACTCGAAGAACTCCCGATACCTTGTTCTGATACTCATTAAATTCAACCTCCTCATTCATGACTACCCAACCAGTACACCCACACCCATCCCACATCAAAAAAAAATTCAAGAAATTTAACGTCTTCCTCAACCAGACCATTCATCAATTTTCAACCAACCCAACGAACCTAGATAAAGCCATTTCATCTTGGAATCACATCATATCCAAAGCGTCCATAACAGACCCACCACTTCATACCATCACAAAGAAGAGCAACCCTGCCTGGTTCAGGCCAGAACTTAAACAACATAAAGTCACCCTACAGAAAAGTGAACGCAAATGGTGAAGCTCAAAATCGCCAGTGCATCAAGCACAATATATAGCCAAACTAAAGCAACACAGAGAAACTATCAACACCACAAAAAAGAACACTACTCCACTATCCTAGCCAAATCCTTGAACCGACTAAGAGAGCTATTTGAAATTGTAAAATCCCTAACTAATAATTCAACAAAAAACAACCCAAATGGCCAAGTCGTAGATCCCCAAATCTTAGCAAGTTTCTACAAAGAAAAACTAAAATCTGATGCCCCACCAAACTACAAACAAAATATACATCATGTAACCCCAAACTCATGCTGGTCTACGTACTCACCCATCTCAAAAGACATGCTTAAAAACCTTATATCTAAAATAAACACCACCACATCCTACCTAGACCCCTGTCCAGTAAGCTGGATAAAGGCAACAAAAACTGAATTATCCTTCTTCATTCTCCCAATTGTCAATCTCTCACTCCAATAGGGATACATCGCCCCCTAAAGCATACCCTAGCGTGCCCCATCTTAAAAAACAACACACTTGATAAGAATTCCCCTACCTCATATAGGCCAATATCCAGCCTCCCCTTCATGACAAAACTTATCGAAAAGGTAGTTCAAATACAGCTCAAAGATCATATCGACACATTTGCACCCCTGGTTTAGTCCACACCATGGCGTAGAGACCCTTCTTACTGTCCTAAATGATCGGCTCGCACGTGGTATTGACAATACCAAACAGGCATTTCTCCTTTTATTTTTAGACATTTCAGCTGTCTTTGACAGTATAAACCACATATAATGCTCACCAGGCTACAACAGATAGACATAAAAGATACAGTACTCCAATGGTTTACCTTATATCTATCCCACAGAACCCAGCAAGTACGCATTGGCCCACATACCTCACATGACATATAAACAAGAACAAGGTCTCCCACAACGTTCTGCTCTTTCCGCACTTTTATTTAACATTTAATTACAACCCCTCTGCACAATCCTCAAAAGGTTCCAAGTACATTATCATATTTACGCCGATGACATTATGATATACCTACCATTTAGCATCTCCAACCCCTCAACTCAGCAAACATAAATTGTTTCTCAGAGGCGTCAACATGATTAAAATCTCAAAACCTCAATATCAACCTCAACAAATCCGAAGCTTTATATATAACAAAGAATCAAACCTTCACATCCCCAGCATTCATCACAATTTAAAATGCAAACATAGCAGTATGAAGCAAAATTAAATACCCAGGAGTAACCCTGGACAGCACACTTAATATGCTAGCCTACATCAAACAAACCACAAAAAATTGTTCTTCAAACTCAGAATGCTTAAAAATATCCACCCACTCCTCTAACCCCATGATTTTAAAACCATTGTCAATGCCATTGTCACTCCCCATTTTGACTTCTGCAATATCACCCTCCAAAGTCTCCCTAAACAATCTATAAGACTTCAGTAGCTCAGAACATTGCAGCAAGGATAACTTCAAACGTCAACTTATCTGAACATATTATACCTATTCTCTACAGCCTTCATTGGCTCCCAATTCAAAGTCGCATACAGTACAAAATACTAGTCAACACCTTAAAGCTAATCAAAGATATCGCTCCATCACACCTCAAGACATTACTCACCAAGGAAAACAACCCCCGACGCCAAAGAGAACACAACAAAAACAAGCTAACCATCCCAAATGACTTCAAGAAACCAAGACATCCCTACAATCAACCTAACACAACACTCACCTACCAAACGTCATCCAGAACAGCTCTAATTTATCAAAACATAACCCAACACCTACAGCCCCAATATGTACATAGTTAATTAGAAAATTGTTTTCATTCAATTGTATATAGTTACCTGTTTAATGTAAATGAATATGTACCGCCTCTGTACAATTCAAAGTTTGTGTTCTCTGTAAACCGCATTTGATTTATTGGAAAATGCGGTATAAAAATTTCCGATAAATAAATAAATAACTTAAAAAGAACACATGATAATTAACTCAAAGTTCTATACATCTTTTTGCCTATTATAATTTGCCCCAAACTAGCCACTAGCAAGGTTATTACACTTCCTGAAGCACATGGCTCTTAGACTATTCATTTTTTTATCTAATGCCTAATGAATTTATACACATAAACAGATATGGGTCATGGAAGCCAACTGCAACAAAAAAACAAATAACTGAAGGAAGTTGTCATTAAAGCATCACTCCCCCTGCTGAAGTTAATAGGCATTCCTCTCGATATTAATATAAGCTTGTACCTGGCCTGTGGAAGGACAGGTACCACTGTTCCATATTGTAGAAGATAGGAGCATAACAGTTTCATTGTCAATGCGATAGAATGAAAGGGATGTGGAAGAAAATCACCTGAGGTTCCCAACCACAGGTGCCCCTTCGTCTACCACCACTGTCTGCTCAGTCCTTGGTTTAAATCCTTCCACAGACCACAACAGAAAATCCTTGCTTGTCACAGACCTCCCAAATAGATTCAGCTGTGGCCATCCCTGACTACCAAAATTTCAATGAAGTCTTGAATTGCACTGTTAAATATGTCTAAACTAACTTCTGATAAATGAACTCCATCAGTGTGACGGAGCACAGGACAACCTTGGTTTATTTTATTTATTTATTTATCTATTTCTTCCATACCGCCCCTTCCAGAGATCAAGGGCGGTTTACATGGAACAGTTAACATTTTTGTATACTTCTGTATACTTTACATAGAACGGTATTTGTAACTATGTACAGGTAACATTGCATGGAACAGTTTTAAAACTATTTACATGGAACTATAATCTTGTGTGGTCTAAAAAATTCTTGAATCAAAACCATGAACTTAAAGATCCATATATTAACTTTTTTCCTACTTTCTCAATTGCTTGAAGTGATCATTTCACTTTCCATATCCTCCTTGGGATGATTTAGGCCTAAACAGAATAGGTCGTGGGCAAGGCCAGTCCTTCTACTACACTGATTAGGCATCCACCTAGGGTGGAATATTTTGGAGGGGCAAGGGTGCAGCCCCAACACAACCTGCAAAACATAGGCAGACAAGCAATAGCAGCCAACCTACCTTCACTAGAGCTAGAGCCAGACCTGAGCCTGTACAGTCTAAAAGTAAAGTACAGCATGGCAGTTGGTCTTTGAGCACTGACACATGCATGCACATTCAAGGCCTATGTGATGTTCCTGTGGGAGAAGGAAGGATATGTAGGCCTTGAGCAAGCATGCATGTGTGGGAGCTCAAATACCCTCTGCTGCACTGTGCTTTATTGGGTGGGGGGATAGGGAAAAGAGATGCTAGATACCCTTTGGGTAGGATTACCTCTTTGGGGGGATAGGGAAGGAGAGAGAAGTTGGATACCTCTTCGGAGGGGATAGAGAAAGAGAGAAAAGCTGGATACCCTTTCAAGGGATAGGAAAGAAGAGGGATGCTGGCTACCCTTTGGGGAGGATAGGGAAGACGACAGGTTCTGGACACATTAGAGGGGATAAACGGAAGGGAAAGGGAGATGCTGGAAACCTGGGGAAGGTCACTTGGCCAAAAGTTCACCTAGGATATCAGATATCCTTGGAATGGCCCTGATCTTGGGGAATATCCCCACAAAAGTAATAAAATATTTTTGCATTTTTTTAGTAAGTGCACATAGATGTTAGGTTGTTATCTCCCAGATGTATAATTTATGTCCAAGGATGGGGGTGATATCTCTTCTGTGCAGCTGGGTTGACAATAGTTGCTCCCACCTCAAACCATGGAGGCCCATCCATACCACTGAAACTCCAGCTCTGGAAGTCCCAAGTTACACCCTTGAGTCTAGCCAGCATCCTTCTTTATGCCCAGTGTACATATGAATGGCTGCATATACCAACCTTAGGCACTTTTGGGAGCACTTAAGGTAGTCAACGTTATTATGAGTTAATAGCATAACAAACATTGGTGTGGCAAAGGAATGGCCATGTCCTGCTTCAAATCAGATAATGGCTTGACATATGGTCTGTACGTGCTAGAGCACCACCAACCTATTGACAGGATCTGGTCCTGTATAAAGCCTAGCACCACTGCCATGGATGCCACACTAGTCCTGGAGGAATGCATGCCATATAAACTCTTGTTGAGGCCCAGTGTGGAAAGGTCTAATTTCCTTACCCTTTTGAATTAGAAACTTGACAGTGGAGAGTCATTACTACGTATGAGCAAGAAGAGGGCACCCTGAAGCCTACATGTTACGTAGCTCTTAGAATTTTGGACCAGGCAGGATCCCCTTTTATATGGGACAGTGTTAGACTTGATCCCATTCAGCTTAAGTCTGTTTTGGCTCTATGGATGAGGATTACTGAGCTATCGTGCTACAGAGAGATGTCTTTTAGTCTGAAGCCATATAGACTATATGGGTACCTTGATTCAAAGGTGATATTGTTGGTGCTGCAGATGTCTACATCTGTGGCATTGAGAATATTCTCTGACTGGGGAGAGAGGGCCCGATTGGTGCAAGAGAGGTGATCGCGGCTGTGATCAGCTCCACAGCAGAGTTGGCTGAAGCTACCGCCATCTCTTGAGGTGGCATTATCTGCAGTTGCAATGGGGCCTTGATTCGGCAGCTATCTTGCGACAAGGTTTCGCACAATGGCTGCTGACATTTGGCATGCTTACTCCCCACCTTGATCCCACACCCATGGGTCCACCACACGAAATGGAGTTATCACAGAAAAGTGCTTGTGATATGTGTATTTCCACTGCATTAGCTGCTACTGTGTGTATTTCCACATTCGGCCCACGGTGGTGGGTGATGGCTTAGTAAACATGCCTCTATTTTTTCATATCAGAATTTATACCTGCTCCCTGGCACATCTAGGTTTTTAAAAAGTGTTTGATTTGGCCAGTCCCTTACAAGAGGGATTAAGGAGCTAACCTCCTTAATTCATCATTGTTTATTTTCCCCTCAAAAGTTAAATTAGATAAGCATAGCAGCATCTGTTGTTAATTGGTGGCATTTGTTCGCTTAGGCTTGCAAAATAACCATCATATATGTGTGTTGGCACGTAAACATGTAAGTTGTGAAAACCGGCACTTCCATGTGCATGGTGGCCATATGTACCATGTTGATTTTACCAATGTGTAAATTTGCAAAATGGCTCCTCTGGCTCCATGTAGCTTCCACCTCCTTATTCTGCATTTCAGAAAAGATGCCATTTTTGCAGACGTTTTTCTAAAATACCGCTAGAATTATGAATGTTGCAACCTTGGCATCTCTATTCTAATCTCCATGTCTTTTCTAAAATTTGCTTTCACATGACATTACATAGAAACTATGACAGAACCCGCTGCCCAGTGTGCAACCACGGCCAAGAAAGCAAATAGAATGCTAGAAATCATAAGGAAAGGAATGGAGAATAAAACCAAGGATATTATAATGCCTCTGTATCATTCCATGGTATGACCACAGTTTGAATATTGTGTGCATTCTGGCTACCATATCATAAAAAGGATAAAGCGTTATTAGAAAAGGTACAGAGAAGAGCCACCAAAATGGATACCCCTATGAAGAGAGTCTTAAAAGGTTAGGGCTCTTCAACTTAGAAAAGAGACGGTAGAGAGAGGATATGATAGAAGTCTATAAATTAATGAACAGCGTGGAATGGGTAAATGTAGATCGGTTGTTTATGCCATCAAAAAATAGAAAGACTAGAAAACAATCAAGACCCATTCAAGACTAATAGAAAATATTTTTCCACGCAACGCATAATCAAACTCTGGAATTCATTACCGGAGGTTGTATTAAAAGCTTTTAGACTAGCTGGGTTTAAAAAAGTATGTGGACAAGTTCCTGGAGGAAAGGTCCATAAACCTTTACTAAAGAGGGCCTAGGAAATCCACTTCTTAACACGAGACGAGCATTGTGAAAACTGTGTGCCTTTTTGGGAACCTGCCAGGTACTTGTGACCTGGATTGGCCATTGCTGAAAACAGGATACTGGGTTTGATGTACCTTGGACTGACCCAGTATGGCATTTATTATGTTCTTATGTTAGGTTCATTGAGCCGCGGAGCCATGGCATTATGTTGCCATGGCACTGCGACTCCATGCAGGAGCTGTGATCCCCGGCAGACTCCGAAATTTTGCTTTCCCCGCAGCCTGACCCCCAATCGGGCCTGCTGTGGCCAGGGTCAGGTTTCAGGGAACTCCCTGCACCGTCTTACCTCTCTTTATGGCCCCAGCTGCTGCACATCCTGCCATCCAGGGGGACATATTCCACCTACAAGGTGGAATAAGTCTCCGTTGCAAATGGCCGACCCTAGATGTACAGGGCTGACCTCGGAATCAGCCCTGAATGTCCAGGGTCAGGTTCCTGCCCACTGCCCACCCTTGCTCCTCCTCTGGCCTGCCCTCTCCCACCTACAAATAGAGTTCTCTGCACATCTTGCCTGTACATGCAGGGAGCTCTGTTGGCTACAGCAGCATCCCCACTAAACACAAACTGATATCTATCCCAGTGTGTCTAAATGTCACTTCTAAACCAAAGAATATGAAATATAATTTCTGTCTCTCAGATTTACTGCCAGTGCTCACCATAGTACTTGCTATTCTGCCAAGTAGAGTTTCTTACAATTTACAATCCAATCTACAACTTCAAAGCTGTATTTGGGCACAGGGATTGAAAGCCGATTGATGGCTGTACCTTATTCCATGAGGTTAAAGTATTTTTCAGTATCAAGTTTTAATCTCCTGTAATATTCTTTGCTGATCTTTTCTCTTAGTGATTTGGGCTGGATTTTTGCTCCTTATCCTATGTCTAGATATTTATATACACCATCCTGTTTCAATTCCTTTGTCACAGTCTTTAGTCAGAGAGATGTTTTCAGTTTTCCTCAATTTTATTCTAAGGAAAGTTTCCTAAGCACATGTGTCCAAGTCAAAAGTCATGCTGATGTCATCTGTAAAGTTTTTTCAACAGTTATTCCACTAATGATAGATTACTGTGACTATAGAATTTGAAGTCATCCAAAAACGAGAAGTGTGGTATTACCTCTAGTGTGACCAGTATCTTCCCCAGAGCCAGGGGCATGTAGGGTAGGGCAGCCTGGGCTATCCAAACTTAAGGAGCAGGGTAGTGCAGGTGGCCCTGCACTGCCTTCTGGGAGTTGTAATCCCTCTTACTCTCTAAGCCAGGAATAATTGTAGTCGAGTGGGTTAAGCAAAAATGACAAGGTTTTATTTCCCCTTCCGGGTGGATTAATTGCAAATGAAATTAAGGACAAAAATGACCATACTTCTGGCATAAAGAAAAACAATTCAGGAACATAAACAGCTTCTTTGGCTTTCAGCTTTCAACACACAGCGTTCAGAACAAACTTACAATGCAGCAGTCCCTTTTCAAACAAAGGCAAACACTCTTGCTTTTTCCACTGCTGTTCCAACAGCCTTGTTAACAGCTAGTTCAGCAAAGTGATATGACGTGATCAGCTAGGGAAAGCGTGCAATCCATCTGCTCATCTGATGTCTGTTCCGTAACAAACTCTGTCTGCATTTCCTCACAGCCACTTTCAGATAGGTAAGTTTGTGGATAGTTATACGGTGTTTCAAAATGCAGTCTCTCTCTATTTCCCCGAGACCTCTCCTCACCGGGTTCTAAAGAGCAAGGTGGAGCATTACCGTATATATGGGATTTATCATAGGGAGAGTCCAGCAAATCTTGGCAATCACAAGGAAAACTTCCAAACCTAGTTTCCTTTCTACACAGTTTATACAGCCTACCTTTTGGCTTCTTCAAGGAAGGATTTCTTAGCACAGCTGAGTCAGCAAGGATTTCACACACCGGCTGTGTTTTCCTGCCTTTTAACCTTTCCTTTTTCTCAGTCATACAAATGTCCTCTGGCCAGCACGTCTCTCTCTCAGGAGATTCTGTGTGCTCCCAAACCAGCCTTTCAGGTAGTCTCTCCCACTGGCTGCCTTCACAATAAGACCTCAGTCTAGGATTGCTCCCACCTGGCTTTTGGGCACGGGCTTTTTGAGACTTTGTTACTCTGTCTTCCTGTGCTGAGTCTCTCGTCCTCGTCTCTCCCTCTCTGGACCTGAAGCTCTCCATTCTGAGACTCTCCTCTGGTCTCCTTCTCCAACTCCAGCTGGTTCTGCCTCTGGTTCCCTCTCTCCAACTGCAGCTCTTTTCTGGTGAGTACTTTTTATATCCCTGTGTCTTATGGCTTAACTGCGCCCCTCCCCCAACCAGGTGCTTCTCCTTAATCCCTGAGCTCAGGGCTATGTTGCAGTTTGGGCGTGTTTTCTCCCCTTGCGACTCACTCTGTTTATGTTGTCCTTGGCAACCCTGGGCCATGTGCTCTGCCTGGCTGTCAGTTTCTGAAGCAATCTCTTCTGCTTCACCCAGCTCCATAGCCTCGGAAGGATCCTCTACATGACACTAGCTATTTACCATCTTCAGAATTAAGACTAAATCCATAGCTCAAAGAGTTAATAAAAGTATTCAGTGGATTAAGTGCTGTACAAAGCAAGAGTGGTGACAGGGAATCTCCCTAAAATATTCCTTGTTGGACCTTGATATTAGGAATACTGGACTGTACATCCTCATATTTTAGTTGGAGTGTGGTTTTCCACATTTTCAGTGTAAACTTAACGTACTCAATCAATCTAGATTTTATTTTGCACATTTCAAGGCAATTTATTATCCAGGATTGTGGAATGCTATGAAAACATTTTTATAATAAATCCATGCCACTCTGAGATTTCTGCTTTTCTTAGCACTGGACATCATCCACTCAATGATAACCTTCCACTTTGACTAAACCAACACAATCCTCCAGAGTACCACAAAACAGGTCTTAAAACAGCTTCAACTTGCACAAAATATTACTGCATGGATCTCAATGCGAATCAACCCAACAGAACACATTACCCCTATACTGTACAACCTACATTGACTCCCCATCCAGAGCCGCATAAACTATAAAATAATCATCACAACGTTTAAATTAATCAATGATATTGCCCCATCTTTCCTATCCACCCTTATCACAAAAGAAGAGCACAGCCGATCACAATGCAACCAAAACAAAATAAACTCAAAATACCTAATGATTTCAGAAAATCAAAAAAGGTGACCAACAACAAAGCATTTTCCTACACTGCCCCCATACTATAGAATGCCCTCCCTGCCAACATACGAGAAATTAACGATATCATGACTTTCAAAAAAAAGCTTAAAACCCATCTATTCACCCTTCATTATTGCACCCTACCAGACTACAACAGCTCAAGCCCTACCCTTCCTACCCAATAAAAACACTACTTCCCCCCCTTTATCTATGATGCCTTTGTAATGTATATAGTTCCATATTAATACAATTCTGTTTCACCAATGTTAATGTATATAGTTAAAAATGTTCTGTGTAATGGAATATGCAGATGTTTTGTACTTTCCAAATTGTTGTTATATGTAAACCACTTTTGATCGCCTGGAAAATCGCGGTATAAAAATGTGAAATAAATAAATAAATGATAGCTTTATTTTTGCATTAACTGGCCTTTGATGCCATGTGCAAAACCTCAAATTGCCTTTCTGTTCTATCGCCAAGATATTATTGAAATTGATACATTAATATATTCTGACAGCATCTATTGTTGTGAACAGCCTAAAGATTGTAGGCAAGCAAATTAATGGGCTGTCATTTTTTGGAAAATTATTTGAATCTTCTTTTGAAAGGAGAAGTGCTATTCCTCTTATCAGTCATTGTGGTGTTACATTGGACTGCCTAATTAGTTGATTTTTGCAGTTTGCTAGGTCTTGGTGCTAGGATGTTAACTGTTTAAGCCAAAAAACTGGCCATTACATCTAAGCCAGCGCTCTTTCAGTTCAAGATTCTTTTTTTTTTTTACCTGCTTTCCAATTCTTTCAAGGCATTTCATAGCTTTGATATTTGCCTTTTTCAAAATTTCTCTTAAGGTGAGAACAGAAATTAAGCTGGAGAAAGACTGATGGAATTCTGCAAACCCGTCAATCTATTCATGTCAAACACCTTTTTCCAGCAACACAAGTAGTGACTGTACATATGGACTTCACCCAATGGATTGTACAAAAATCAAATTGACTACATCTGTGGAAGTCAATGTTGGAAAGGTCAATAACATCAACATAGACAAAATCTGGAGCCAACTGTGGTACAGATCACCCGCTACTAGTATGCAAACTCAAGCTAAAGCTGAAAAAGAGCAAGCCACTCATGAATGTAGCAAAATATGACCTTGAGAATAAAACACCAGAATTTAAAGACTGCCTGCAAATCAATTTGCTGCTTTGGATACAAATGACAGAGCATCAGAAGAGTTATGGGATGACATCAAGAAAGTTGTGCTTGAAGAAAGTAAGAAGCCTTTACAAAAAGTGAATAAGCAAAAAAGGCCAAAATGGATGACTGAAGAAACTCTGAAAATTGCCAAGAAATGCAGAGAAGCTAAAGCCAGAGAAAACAAAGAGGCAATCACAGAACTCAACAGAGATTTCCAATGTGCAGCAAGACAAGACTACAATGATTCATGCAAGGAAATAGAATCAGAAACTATTAATGGAAGAGCAAGATTGGCTTTCCGAAAGCTATGAGAGTTAAAGAGAAAATTCAAGCCTCGAATTGGAATGCTAGAAGATGCTCAAGGATCCATGTTGAATGATTTTGAGAAAAACAAGAAAAGGTGGAAAGAATATACAGAATCATTATATCATAAAGATCAAGTGAACCAACAGCCATTTCAACCTGTACCTTATGATCTGGAACCATTGCTGATGAAAGAAGAAGCTGAAGCGGCATTGAAAGCATTATCAAAGAACAAAGCTCTGGGTATTGATGGCATTCCTACTGAAGTATGGTCCAACTAAGAGCAAACGTCACGTCAGAAACAGTACACAGTAGGGAAACGTGATGTGTCCAAGGATAGAACAACTGATCATATAATGTTGAAACAGAGGCTTTTATTTGCAATACCAAATGGATGATGCCCACCCGACACAGGCCGTGTTTCGTTTAATAAAACTTCATCAGGGGTACAGGGCAACTAAAAACAAAAATATCCAATAAATACACTCAAACGTACATAACATTAGAACATGCATAAAAATGAAATCATAATAGATGAATAAATAACCACTCATATATATGTACCTAAAATATTGTTGGAACGCTATAACAATAAATATAATATAAATAAATATCATTATAACCATAAATACATAAATATAAATATAAATATATAAATAAATATATATTAAAAATATAGATAAAAATATATGTAAAAATATATATATATATATATAAAAGAGAGACTGAGGAAAGAAGGGGGAGTTCTTTTAGAAGGTGCAATGACCATGAACCAGAAGAAGAAGAGAAGGAAAATCATCTGTGCACAATTATACTAATGGTATTAAACCTCAAAACATATTAAAATCATAAAAAAACAAAAAACATCAAATAAATAACAACAATAGATATAAAAAATAATATTATATGTAAAAAAACAACTAAAAACCAGTGCTTAAAAGGAATTCATGCCCGTTGTGAAAACAGCCATATACTCACTAACCAATCTCTCAATGGCAAAAGCTGTAAAAGACTCTTCTTGTCCACAACTGCATCAAAAAAGCCAAAGGGTCCCATTAATGGTGCAGTGTACAAGCCAAAAAACTAATTCAAACGAAAACTCCAACTACTTACATTTCATATCAAGCCTAAACTTGCTGCACAATCCGCGGCACTCTAAACGTGAAATCCTCTAAAAAATCACCTAAAAGAATACAACAATGTAATATTTTAAATGTAGTAAAATTTCAACCAAAACCCATAAAATCTCAAACGGGAACCTTACCACGATGTATCCTGCATCTCATTTCATGACTCAAAAAATTGCCAAAGCTGCACAGAATCGTTGAGGCACACTTTAAAAAAACGCCGACGCATGTGCATCAGAAGTAATGAAGGGCTCACAAAAATGACGTCAAAACAGAGCGACTCAAGCCACGATCACACTCCGAGTTGAAAAACTCGTAAACTAGAACCATCGTGAGTCCCAATCGGTGCAACATTCACAATAAAAACCTTACCGAATCTTCAAAGAATAAATCCATTCTCTAAGAGACCGGAGGCTAACTCCTTCTTTAAAACAAGGGAGGGGGGAAAAAAACATTTCATCCTAAGTAAATAACATATGTATATCCATAAGTTACACATATTAGCACTCATAAATACATAGTGTGGTATACAAAGGAACAACCAAGGCAACCAAAAATTATAAAAAATCTTTTCTTAGTTATTACCCAAAATTCACAAATCAATTCATAAGACCATAAAACATCATAAAAGTACATCATAAAAAAACGGAAAAATCTTGTTCTAAATTGAGCCCATGCGGTGTCATAGAATCCAACATGAAAATATATCTCTGCTCCAATTGTAAAATTGTTTTATTGATATCTCCACCTCTCCAATTCATCTTAACCCTTTTAATGACAGGAAATTTGGAAAAAAAACATCATGACCAACTGACTGGAAATGATCTGTGTTTATACCAATATGAAGAAACGTGATCCGACTGACTATGGAAATTATTGCAGAATTGCTCTGATCTCACATGCCAGCAAGATTCTACTCAAGATCATCCAGCAGAGACTATAATGATACCTGGAATGAGAACTGCCTGAAGTGCAAGCAGGGTTCAGGAAAGGGCAAGGAATGAGAGGCATCATCACAGATGTGAGATGGATCTTTGAAAAGACAAAAGAATGCCAAAAGGATTTCTATATGTGTTTTATTGACTGTATCAAGGCTTTTGACTGTGTAGGCCATGAGAAACTCTGGGCCACATTAAGAAGCATGATTATATCAGAACACCTGATAGTTCACTTGCATAACCTTTACATTGATCAAGAAGCAACACTTTGAATGGAACAAGATGAAACAGAATGGTTTAAAATCAACAAAGCTGTATGACAAGGCTGCATACTTCCTCCCTACCTGTTTAATTTATATACAGAGCAGCTCAGCAGAGAAGCAGGACATGTATGAAGACAACAGAGACATGAAGATTGGTGGAAAACTCATCAACAACCTTCACTATGTGATGATACCAAGTTACTGGTTGAAAGTGGAGACGATCTGAAACATTTGCTTCTCAAGATCAATGAACATAATCTTAAATTGGTCCTGCACCTTAATATAAAGAAGAAAAAGTTCTTGACAAAAGGCAAAATCAATATGTTCATCATTGATGGAGAAGAAATTGAAATAGTGGACAATTTTTACAATGCTTGGATCAATAATCAATAAAGAATTGAAAAGCAGTCAAAAAATCTGACACATTGCTCTTGGCAGAATGGCTATGAAGGACCTAGACAAGATTCTCAAGAGCAAAGATGTCTCTCTCCATACAAAGATTTGACTTGTCCTAGTCATGGTATTTTCAATAGCATCTTATCAATGTGAAAGTTGGACGTGAAAAAGATAGACAGGAAGAAAATCGATGCCTTTGAATTATGGTGCTGGTGATGAATACTGTGTATACCATGGACTGCCCGAAGAACAAACCAGTCAGTGCTAGAGCAGATCAAACCAAAACGTTCTTTAGAAGCTTATATGAAAAGACATTGACTTTCATACTTCCGACATATCATGTGAAGAGAGAGATTATTAGAGAAAGACATCATGCTTGGCAAGGTTGAAGGTCAGCAAAAAAAAGGAAGGCCATCAATGAGATGTAGCATCACTATTTATGATTTTATATATTGAATGTTTATCAATTTTAATATTATTTTGATTGTATCATTTCTATTGTTATTATTTTTATTTCTATTTTTACCTAACTATGATTGTTTGTTCTTTTGAGGTTTGCTCCCTCATTATATCCCCCTGAAGAAGGCCAGATGGTCGAAACGTGTAGGGGACAATAAAAGGAGTTTTCAATACTTGAAATCACTGCCAGTCTTGGTATCTGTTCTCTGAGGTGGAATAAGTCCCCCATTTAAATGGCATCACCCACCCTCACTCCTCCCTCGGCCCACCCCCTCCTTCCCCCTTCCAGAAATCCCCGCACATCTCCCCTCTATGTGCAGGAAGCTTTGGAGTGGGTGTTTAGCAGGTCTAGACATTCGGATTGGACATCCAGACCCACTAATTGTGGTTCCGAATGAACCCTATGGTGGGTCACCATTCTGCTTCTTGATTGTGCCCTACAGGGTCCTCATATAAATTTCTCCAAAATGTTCTGTTTCTTTTAGGGCATTGTCTCCAAATGGGTAAACCATGTGCATACCATAACAGTTATAAACCTCACCCTAAGTGAGGGTATATGGCTCAGTCTCCAAATTTACTGCTAAAGTTTGCCATAGTCCTTGCATCTTAGCAAAGAGGGTTTCCTTCTAAACTGTAATAACCGTAGGCAATCTATCAAGGTGTGTGCTTGGAATTTGTTTTTAATCAGACCTGTGGCACACACTATGAATTGGAAATGTTTTTGTATCTTTCTGCCATCTTTTCTTGGCCTCTGACAGCATTTCTTGGTACTTAGTCATATGGAGAGGGGAAAGATCCTTCACAGAATAATTACCTGGCACAGACACTTCTATTATCAACGCACTTCTCTTATTGTTCTCATTTACCACTATGTCTGGTTTCCTTGTATCAAGCTTTTTATTGATCAGAATGGGAATGCCTCAGGGTATCACAATCTATTCACTCTCCACTGTATTTGTGCATTTGCCACTTGTTTTCCTTATTTGCCGAACTAATGCTTTAAAGAAGTTTTTCTCTTGTTTTCCAAATTCTCGTTTCCCTTCCTATGTGTACTGGTGGATTCTCACTCATTCCTTCTGCTTGTAAAAGTGCTTGCACAGGCTTAATCCAGGAACTGGATTCTGTATAGTTCACTGTAATGTTTCAACACTTTTTGTGTATTTGGATCTGTTGATGCTGTTAAATAGGTCTGGAGTCCTATCATAGTAGTTCTATACGTGCCTATTTCTGTTTGGCTGAAGGAATGTACAGTCTCAGCATACACTAATTCATATAAATTATTTCATGGGCATGGAGTTTTTTGTCCATTCATCCAGCTTTTCAAGATTTTTGAAGGATCTGATGATAGCGTTCCAACGAGGCAGCAACATTCGTGATTATTTTTGTTCATTCTACTTTCAAATTGGACTGTCCTCTTTATTGTCATACTGATCCACGCCATTTTTTCTGTGATTCTTCACATTGTATGTTTTGTAAACTCTCTCAAGTTGGTCTTCAATGGCAGGAAACTACAGTGGGCTGTTCTTTTACTGCCAAATGCCATACTACATGCATTTCTTCCTTTGTGGTATATCTGTTAACGTGTCCTTGTGGATTGCAGTATGTGGGCCTCACCATTCGACCAGTTAGGAAGCAACTAATTGAACACAAGTCCAGAATTACCACCAAAATTATTTCTGCCCCATTGGTCCCATACTGTATCCAGTTACAACATACTTTCTTGGACTTTAAGTAGAGAGTGATAGACCATGTTCCACTAGAACCCTGGGTTCCCTAGGTGGGAGATCGTGAGCAAAGATTGCAAATCCTTGAACAATGTTGGATCTTTTTTCTTAATACGGTCTCCCCCAATGGTTTGAACTCTGAAATTGATTGGTGGAGCACTTTAAGGTAGCATTTTGTGAATGACTCCCCTATTGTCTTCTTCTATTGGTTATTTAAGGCCTCTTTTTTTGGTGACATCAGACGCCATTTTTCTCATGGGAACTCAAGACTCCTGGAGCAAAGAGAGTTAACCTGCTTAACATTTGAATGCTTTTTCAGCTGTTGAGGCATATTCCTTACCATCTGAACACTGAAGGCTTGAGACAGTGTCTCTTTCAACCTGAAACACAGTACTATGTCGCCATGTATTAATATTCTTGTTTACCATCATCGTTTGTTTGCTGGTGAAAGTTTCCAGACATCTTTGGATTTATTAGTTTTGGCAGTTACGACATTCTGTGGCCTCCAGCTTCTTCTTTCATGTAAATTCTCCAGCTCCGATTGCCAGCTAAATAGCAATTTTATTTTAAAATATGTGGGATATTTCAATTTCTTAGCTTATTGGCTTTTGGATACCATATTTATAATTTGTAGTTATATTCACATAAACAAAGATTAAAAGGAGTTGTTTGTTATTCTGAGGGATTTTCTTTTCCCTATACAACAAACACTCCGACAATTTATAAAAAAAAAATTTTGGTTCCCTTTTTCATAATACTATTTTGGTTGGATTTTTTTGTACTTTATGAATGGTTCTGACCTAGTAACTTGTGGGTTTGATTGATTGATATTCCAGGAAAAAGCACAGAAAGGTAGAATGACTAGAGTCCAGTAGAAGAGAAAGGCATAGACAAGAGATATTTGCCTGAGGAGCAGAGTTCCTGAGGAAAACTCAGAGTGCATATACTTGTAGGTCAGTAGACGTAATTTGAACTGTATGTGGAAACAGATTTGAAGCCAGTAAAGTGATTTGAGAAGAAGGGCTATGTGAGCATAGGAACACTGGAGGGACATTAACCATGCAGCTAAGTTTTAAACAAATTGAAGGGGAGAGAGATGATTCAATGGGAGACCAGCAAAGAGTAGGTTGCAATAGTCTAGAAGGGAGGTGATAAAAGAATGGATAGTGTGTTCAGAGAAGAAGGGACACATTTTGCTGATGTTATAGAGCAATGGTTCTCAACCTGTGGGTCGCAACCCCCATGGGGGTCACCACAGGATTTAGCCGGGGTCGCCTCGCCTCACCTCACTCCGCCGTTAAAAAAAAAAGAGCCCGGGTAATGGAGCTATCTTCTTTAACTGGGAAGGGAAAGGCCTAACACGTTTCATACAATTCCTGGATGGCGTGACTATTAAGTCTTTTGAGGCTTTGCAAGCTGAATTCCAGCTGGATAAGCATGATTTCTTTGCTTATTTGCAAGTGCGGCATTATTTGCATCATCGACTTAATAGGGAGCGTATCCAGCACGGGCTGAATGACTTTGAGGCTTTGTGGGTGGGTCACCATTCATCCCGAGGCCTCATACGTTTATATTATGCTGGGTTGCGAGCAACAAGTGAATCAGAGGCTAAACTGAAATACATGGAGGAATGGGAGAGAGATTTGGGAGTAAATTGGGATGAGGAGGGATGGCGGACCATCTATAAGGGAGCAGCTAAAACATCTATTAATACAGCTATTCAAGAGAATACCTATAAAATTCTGTTACGTTGGTACTATACCCCTGAGCGCTATCACCGGATGTTTCCGGAGGTCTCTGCACTTTGTTGGAGGGGATGCGGGGTTCGAGGAACGTATTTTCATATGTGGTGGGAGTGCTCCTGGGTCCAGTCTTATTGGACGCAAATTTGTCATAAGATGGAGCAGATATTTCAGGTACGCTTAACGCTCTGCCCAGCTTGGTTCTTGCTTGGGCTGTGGCCTCCTGAAGTATCTACTCGATGGACCAAACCCATGAGATCTTGTATAGTGGCAGCAAGGTGTGAAATCGCTTGGAAATGGAGACAGGGAGGGAATGTTAACCTTGCTCATTGGGTGACGCGGCTTACCAAGGTGCTGCAGATGGAACGATTGATAGCCATTCGGAGAGACCAAGGGACAAAGTTTGAAGACCAGTAGAAACCTCTGTTGAAATATGTTGCGGATCTAGGGGGTGGGGGGGACTCAGTTATGGGGTGAGGGGGGGGAGGGGGAGGATTATATGTATGACATTTTTGCATAGGAATTTGTTTCTTTGAATATCGTTTGATTTTCCATATCTTGCAAGTGTGAGCTGGCGATTGGACATTCTAGTTGGAAAACTTTTTATTGTCTGCTTTGGTTGTTTGTAATCTATGGTTGGGTTAAAAAATAAAAAAGTTCAAGTTAAAAAAAAAAAAAAAAAGAGCACCCAAGTTGCTGCCGCTGCCGAGTCCACTTCTCAGCAGCGGCAAACTCACCTCCTCCCAGTCCCTTCTAATGCAGCTGTGACTCCCTACCTCTTAGGGAACCGCGGCTGTGCCAGTAAAACTGTTGCCTAGCCTTCCTGTCTCTTGACGGGTCCATGCAGCATTGTCCCGCTTCCAAAGGAAGTTGTTTACCACTTCCTTTGGAGGCAGGACAATGCTGCACGGAGCCCGTTGAGAGACGGGAAGGCTCTGCAACGGTTTTACAGATATAGCTGCGGTTCCCTAAGAGACAGGGAGCCGCGGCTGTAGAAGAACAGCAGGGCAGCAGCAGGCAGACAGGGAGAGGGGAGGAGGGGGCAGGAAACCTGCAACAGGGCTGAAATGGATGGATGGATGGATGGATGGAGGGAGGGAGGGAGGAAAGGGGCTGACATGGAGAGAGGTGGGCTGACATGAATGGAGGGAGGGAGAGGAGGGATGAAATGGAGGGAGGGGGGCTGACATTGATGGATGGAGGGAGGGGGCTGACATGGACAGAGGGGGGCTGACATGGGCTGAAATGGACGGGGGGCTGACATGGACAGGGGGGATGGAGGGAGGGAGGTCTGACATGGAGAGAGGGGGGCTGACATGGATGGAGGGAAAGAGGGAGGGGAGGGCTGACATGGAGGGAGGGAGAGGTGGCTGACATTGATGGATGGAGGGAGGGAGGGGGACTGACATGGACAGAGGGGGGCTGACATGGATGGATGGAGGGAGGGAGGGAGGGGGCTGACATGGACAGGGGGGATGGAGGGAGGGAGGGCATGACATGGACAGAGGGGGGCTGACATTTATTTATTTATTTAATAGTATTTCTATTCCGCCTTATCTTACAATCAAAGCAGTATAATAGCAAAACAAACAAAAGAGGTGATGGTGATGGTGTAATCATGCAGTGAGGGTTATATCGTAGTTTGAGAGTATGATGTGTTGTGTATTAGAATAGATTGAGCTATGTACATTGTACGCTATTATACAACATGTGCTATAATACAATCTTCTATATGTTTAGTGTTAAGAAACAAGTGCCGTTATACATTCTTTGTCCGTGAGTCTGAGGGTAGGAAGTTGGTTGTTCCTGGTATATGAATTGATCAAGTAACGTGTCCATAGTGTTCTATGAACAGTGTTGTCTTCAGCTGTTTGCGAAAGTCCTTGAGGTCCAATGCTGATCTCAGATCATCTGGGAGGGTGTTCCAGATTGTTGGCGCAGCCAGAGAGAGTGTTCTTTCTGTAGTGTCCTTGCGTGCTTTTCTGAAGTCATTAGAGTTGATGACTCGGTTGGAGGTTCTTTTTCTTCTTGGGCGTGTACTGGTATCTGTCTGTATGAGTGAGAGCAGGCTGTTTGCTGAGGTGTGTTGCTTGATCTTGAATATGTAAATGATTGTTTTATATTTGATGTGTGAAATGATTGGTAACCAGTGTAGCTCTTTCAGAATGGGTGTGATGTGCTCATGTCTTAACGATCCAGATATTATGCGGGCAGCCGTGTTTTGTGCTAACTGCAGTGGCTTGAGTGTCTGTTTTGCTAGACCAAGGTATATTGGGTTGCAGCAGTCCAGTAATGGGGTAATTAAAGCTTGGCATACATTACGGAAATGGTCGGTTGCGAGGAGGGGTTTAAGTCTTCTCAGGATTCTCATCCTGTAGTATGCACTTTTGATTGTCTTGTTTATATGTGCTTTGAGATTCAGTTCATTGTCCAGGGTCACTCTGAGATATTTTACTTCTGAATTTATTGGTATAGTTGAGTTTTTTATCTTGATGTCCGGTGGGTGGGCGAAGTCAGGGTTACAAGTGATGAATAGTGCCTCGGTCTTGCTGAAGTTAATTTCGAGGTTGTTGTTTTTACACCATATGGACATTTGTGTGAGGCAGTTTATAATTTTAGAGTAATCAGGGTTGTCAACTGAGATGGGTGTGTATATCATAATATCATCTGCATATATTGTATATTGAATGCTGTTTTTCTTCGGGATGTTACATATTGGCTGGATGTAGATGTTGAACAGAAGAGCTGATAGGGCAGATCCTTGTGGAACTCCTTGGAGGACTTTTATGGGTTGAGAGGTGTTGTGACCTATCTTTACCTGTATCTGCCTCTCGGTTAGATATGAGTGGAACCATTTTAAGGTGGTTCCATATAGCCCAATGTTTTCTAGTCTTTCCAGTAAAGTCTTGTGTTCTACTGTGTCGAATGCTGCAGATATGTCAATGAAGATCATTATCATTCCATTCCTAGTGTTATCTAAGATACGGAGGATGCTGTCGAAAAGGTAAATCATTAGTGTTTCGACTCCATGGTTTGGGAGAAAACCGTGTTGGTTGTCATCCAGTGGTGCATGATCATCAATGTGTTCTTGTAGTTGGTGTTGTACTGTTTTTTCAATGATCTTTGCCAGAAAGGGTATGCTGGATATTGGTCGGTATGCTGCTGGGTTGTTCTTGTCTAAAGTTGTTTGGATGGAGGGAGGGAGGGAGGGGGCTGATATGGACAAAGGAAAGAGACAGGGGGGCATACTGTACAGACGGGCAATAAATGCTTGACAGAGCGGAAAGACAGTGTGGGTTAGGATTATAATGGGCAGATGGGGGGGCTAGGACTGGTAATGGGTTGATTAGGGAAGGCTAAGACTGGGAATGGACTTATCAAGTGGGGGTTGGGACTGGTAATGTGCTGATAGGGGGGTAGGACTGGTAATGGACTGATGGGGGGCTAGCTCTGGAAATGAGCTGATCGGGGAGGTTACGACTGGTAATGGGCTGATTAGTGGAGCCTAGTATTGGTAATGGAGTTGAGGAGGGACTAGCACTGGAAAGGAGCTGATTAGGGGAGGCTAGCACTGGTAATGGTGTTGAGGAGGGACTAGCACTGGAAATGAGCTGATTAGGGGAGGCTAGCACTGGTAATGGGGTTGAGGAGGGACTAGCACTGGAAATGAGCTGATTAGGGGAGGCTAGCACTGGTAATGGTGTTGAGGAGGGACTAGCACTGGAAATGAGCTGATTAGGGGAGGCTAGCACTGGTAATGGGGTTGAGGAGGGACTACCACTGGAAATGAGCTGATTAGGGGAGTCTAGGACTGGTAATGGACTGATGGGAGGCTAGCATTGGAAATGAGCTGATCGGGGGGGAGCTATGACTGGAAATGGGCTGATTAGCAGAGGCTAGGGCTGGTTATGAGCTGATGGGGGGTAGGACTGGTATTGGGCTGATTAGGGGAGGCTAGCACTGGAAGCGAGCTGATTGGGGGGCTTCGACTGTGAATGGGCTGATTGTGGGGAGGGGAGGATAGAGCTGCTGGACCTGGAAGAAAACTGGGGGCTAAGGCTACAAATGGGCTGATACGAGGGGATGAGAGAATGGAACTGGAAGAGAGTGGATCTGAGAGGGGCCTGCCATGGTATTTGTACTAGAAGGGACTGCTCAGTGGGGAAGGAGGGGGACTGGAAGGGAATGGACACCAGTGGCAGTCATGAGAATGCAAGCTGACATTGGAAGGTACTGAGAGTGAGGACTGGAAAGGGGCTGATACTGGGGATGGTTACTGGGACTGGATATAGGCTGATGGAAAGAAGTGAAGAAAACGAAAGAAGAGATAAGAAATGGCAGATGGACCATAGACCACAGAAAGAGAGCTAAGAGAAGACAGGAAAGCAGAAACCTCAGATCGGGACCAGCATGATCAGAGCATAAATTGGTCAGACAACAAAGGTAGAAAAATAATTTTATTTCATATTAGTGATTTGACTACAAAATCATCATAATTTTGAAATCAAATATTGTTACTTGTTATTGTGATTAAATATTGTGGTTTAAATAAGTAAATTTTATAAATAAAATCATATTGCAAAGGCCTATAATATATTAATAATTCAACAAATGATTACAGTGACAATGCGTTAACGGTAAAGGAAGAGAGACGCATTCGATTTTATCATTGGGGGTCACCACAAGTTGACCAATGGTAAAAGGGGTCATGGCCACTGTTCCCTCTAAGCTGTGCGCGTGTGCGCGCGCACACACCTCGCCGAGCGAGCGCACATACTTTATAACAGAGCGCACAAAAATTGCGGTTCTGATTCTGATAGAAAACACCACAGACATCTTAAAATTTAAAAGTTGTTGTGTATTTACGGTTTTCACAAGTTCTACAATATTATCTAGTGCAATCAATGTGGTGTACATACTGTATTCTGACGTGTAGTCAAATTTTAAGGTATAGAACTCCAAGTGTCGTTATGTGCCGCACAAAAATTTAACCTTCCTTCAAAAGCTGCACAGCTGATATTTTATGCGCACACAGCCTACAGAAAATTAGAGGGAACATTGGTCATGGCACAAAAAAGGTTGAGAACCACTGTTATAGAGAAAGAACTGATTTAATTTAGCTATTTGTTGGATATGAGCAGAGAAAAGACAGAGAAGATGACCCTAAGGTTGTGAACCAAGGAAATAGGAAGATGACTTAGTTATCCAGAGAAGTAGAGAAGGGAGGAAAGGGGAGGTGGGTATAGTGTGAAAGATAAGAAGCTCCATCTTTACCATGTTCAGTTTCAGACAGTGGTGGGACATTCAGGCAGCAACATTAGAGAAGCAGCTGAGATTTGGATCTGGATTTCGGAAGCGATTTCCAGTGTAGAGAGGTAAATCTGAAAATGATCAGCATAAAGATGGTACTGAAAACCATGGGAGGAGATCAGTCCACCAAGGGAATGAGAATAAAAAGAGTAAAGAAGGATGTCCCAAGACAGAGTCTGAGGTACACTGATTAAAAGGGGGATGACAGTGGAGAAGGATCCAGAACATAGCCAAAGGTAAGATGCAAGAGATAAGAAGAAACCCAGGAGATAAAAGAGCCTCTAAATCTCAGCAAGAACAGGATATTGAGGAGAAGGTGGTGATATGCATTGCAAGAACAGCAAAAAGGTCAAGAAGGATGAGGATTAAGTAGAACCCTTGAATTTGGCCAGAAACAGGTCACAGGAGACTTTGACAAGGGCCATTTCTGTAAAATATAAAGGGTTAAAGCCAGATTGTAGTGGATCCAGGATGGCTTAAGAAGAAAGAAAGTCAAGACAGCAGCACTGAACCACACATTTGAGCAGTTTGGATACAAAGAGGAGGGAGAAGATGGGCTGATAATTGAAAAGACAGGTAGGATCTAGTGAAGGTTTTTTGAGTGGTGCAACTACAGCAAGTTTGAATATAACAGGAACAGCTGCAGTGGAGAGTTATAGATTGAAGATTTTACAGATGGAAGGGTTGACAATGGGGAAGACAGAGCATAGTAGACTGGTAGGGATGGGATCAGAGGAGCAGATAATGAATTTGGAGAAGAGTATATGCAATTTTCTCCTCAGTAGTTAGAAAAGGAAGAAAGGGTGACAAAGGTTGAAGGAAGAATCTGTGAGAAAAGAAGAGGAAGGGGGGATGGAGGTGTCAAAGTGGAGAACTCAAGACTAATCTCTTGAACCTTGTCATGGAAGTAATTAGCCAGAGTTTGGGAAGAAAGTGAAGGAAGGGTCAGGAGTGGAAGCACTTTGAAGAGAGCTGAGTGTTGCAAAGAAATGGTGATGGTCAGAGGCAAGAGAATTTGTTATATGGACAGACTGGAAGGAAGTTAACATGAATTTGAAATGTAAAAAGTCAGCATGAATAAGGATTAAAGCTAAAGACGTTCAGAGGAGTGGGCACAGGAACATAGATAGCGGATTTCAGAGGTTACCCAAGGCTGGATACTACATGCATTACAGGGCATGGAATGAGAGGAGCAAGAGTATCCAAAGTGGAGGAGAGTGTAGTGTTAAAGGAAAATATGCCTCAACAGACTCAGATTGCATGAGAGAGGAGATGAGACAGCAGTAGAGAGAGCTGAAAGGTCGATCCTGTCTCTACATCTCTCCTTTAAAATTGTTTTCTTTTGTAAACTGCTTTAATTTTTCAAGAGCTTCAGTATATGAAATAGAAGTAGAAAAAGTTTCAGAGTGAGCAGTTTGAGAAAAAGACAACATCCAGGCAGTAGCCATGTTAGTGAGTAGGGGCAGAAAGAGGTTGAACGAGGAGGTTAAGGCAAGAAACTCTGAGGCATGAGCAAGAGGGGTCATCAATGTGAATGTTAAAATCTCCAATACTGAGAAAAGAGGAAGATGGTTCAAGAAGAAGGAAAGCTAGGATTCAGAGTCAGTGGAAAGGAAGAGGTGGACTTGCCAGAGAGTCAACAAATGATAGCCACACTGAGAGGTAGAGGCAAAAATTATTATTTTTTATTGTGCAATGTTCGACCTGTGGAGGCACATTCTGACCTGGCCATCCAATCCCTTGTGCAGCCGACCAGAAGCGGGACGCCCAGAGGTAGACCTAATTCTGATCCCGCGGGGGCTAGACATGCCCATGGGATCAGAATCAGGTCTATGGCTTCAACATGCAGGCTGGGCCCTGATTCTGATTAGCCTGTGTGCCCAGCAGATCCCCAGCTACCTCAGTCAGGCTCCTGAATAGAGCCGCAGTGACATGGCATCCCATCGCCATATCACCACAGCTCCATTGAGGAGCCACAAATGCCAGCTACCACAGATTTTCTTCTTTCCCCATAGTCAGACCCTCGATCCAGCCTGCCATGGCCAGGGTCTGGCTGCAGGGATCTTCCTGCACCCCCACCTTTTTATCCTGGCCCGGCAGCATGATCCCCCAATGTCCAGGGGGGCTTATTCCACCTCTATGATGGAATAAAGTTCCCCATCTAAGTTCACGGCCCCAGACATAGAGGGACGACATCAGAATCGGCCCTGTATGTCGATGGTCACAGTCCATCCATGTCCCGCCCTCACTCCACCTCAGAAACGCCCCTCCTGCTCCCTTTAAGCCTCCCCATACATATGCGCTGTTCATATGGAGAGGTATTAGCCGGGGCAGGCAGGGGAGCAATTAGCGGGCATGGACGTGCAATCCAGATGTCCATCACCACTATTCACTGTACTGAATGACCCCTTTAGTGTATTGTTCTGTGATGTCTGTTCAATGAAAAATGTTTATTCTGTTCTGTGTAAACTGCGCTGATTTTGAAATAGTGGGGTATATAAAATCAAATACATAAAATAAAAATAAATAAATAAATAGGCAAATGTTATGGATTTCAAAGGAAAAATGAAGCGAGACTGAGGTGGAAGAAGGGGTTGAAACCAGCATGAAGGGGAGAGTTTCAATCCAACACCACTACCACAGACAACTGGGTGAGGTGTATGGAAGAAAAGGTAGCCCCCATGACATAGGGCAGCAACTGAAGCAGCGTCTTCAGAGACAAGCTAAATCTCAGTTAGAGCAAGAAGATGCCAAGCATTAAAGATAAAGAGGTCTTTGAATGAAGGTAAGTTTGTTGGAGGCTGAGTGTCCATGGGGACATTCCATGAGAAAGGGAGAGAAGAGGGAGGAAGGAGAAGGATATGGATAAGATTAAAGGGGTTGTGGTTGGGCCTGTATGGGGAGGGTGAGAAATTCCTAAGGGACCAGGATTGAGAATGATATCTCCACATGATAGAAGAAGTAGAAGGAGAGTACAGAGGAAAGAAGAGAATGTGCGATGGTGATGAGGGTATGATTATCTCAGAGAGAATTGAGATGGCTGATTGAGAGGAAGAAATTGTTGAAGCTCAAAAGCAGATGATATGGTAAAATGGCAGGAGAGGGGAGGAAGTAAGGGGGAGAAAGACAGGGTTGGAAGTTGCTTGAATGAAGGAAATAGCTTAGGGAGAGTTAGTATCAAGTGACAAAGAGCCATAGGAATAGACAGGAAGGAGAAACTACAGATCCAAGGAGATATGTTCTGGTATGACAGGAGAGAAAGCCCAGTGGGTGAGGGTGCAACTGAGAATAATACTGTCATTGAGGTCCACAAAGGCTATATAAGAAATTTAGATCATGGGAGGAGAGCGGGTGAGAGGGAAGTAAAAGTGTCAGGGAGAAGATATCTAGATTAAGGAAGGACAGTCAAGGGTTAATTCCTTTATGAGTGAAAGGAGGCGATATAAAGGCAGAGAGATTAGCAGGGTTTCAGCACAAAAAACAGGGTGTAAGCAAGACAGTAGGAAGGGTAGCAAGCCTGAATCTGGAAAGTTGAACAAATTACAAGAAAAATACAAATAAATAGCAATAACTAAGCACGAACACAGACAATGAAATAAGTACGAGGCAACTTCTGAGTAAGCACAGAGCTAGGATGTTATGAAGCTTCTCGCCTGTCAGGTAATTCCAGAAAGGACAAGAAAGTCAGATGTGTTACAGATATAGTTCAATGGCTCACCCCACATGTCCTCCTTACTCTGACCCACACCATGCTCTATTTCCTGTTTCATTTCCTTATCCATCACAGATACTTCCCTTATTTCCCTGTCTGTGTTCTGACGGTTGTGGCAATTCTATTTTTTCACTTTCCTCTGAATCTCTTTTCTCTCTATCTCTTTCTCTTTCTGCAGCATTGCTTGGCTGTTTTAAAATGTCCTTACTTCGGTGCTGTTCTTTATTTAGTTCAGAGATCTTGTACTTGCATCTATTGCATTTTCCTTTGAAAATTTTCCCCCTTTTTCCATTTTTTGATGAACTCTCTTTGGGGTATGTTTACTAAACCATCTTAATGTGCGCCCGGCGATGTACCTTATCGCGCAATAATGGTGCTTTATCGGGCGAAACGGTACCTTAGCACGCGATAACGCACACAGCGGTGCAAATGAGCGCTGCGGGTGGAGAAAGGCTCACGGAGGGCGGAGGAAGGCTCCCCAGGGGCGGACAGAGAGGGTCAATGGGCGGAGAGTGGGAGGGGAGAACCTCCCTGCACACTAACGCTGTGGAATCCGGGGCTGAAAACTAACGCCTGTGAAACCCTGGCGTTAGAGCAGATTGAAAGGGAAAAGAAACCATTTCCGTCAGCAATGTACAGCAATACCAGGGAAACCTACAAAAAGTGATAAGTGTGATACATGTGCACGGAACAAAAGGGCAAATAAACATTGAAAATGACCAGAAGAAAATATAATAAAAACATAACCAAGCTGGGCAATAGTGATATTAATGGGAAACATCAAAAAACACTCCCAAGAAAGCTCCAAAAAAAAGATATGAATTTTGGAAGGGTCTATGCTCCGTCCCCATACAAAGTGAATGAGCCCACAGTGAAATAGCGATGATCAGGGTTTTCCCTCCCCATTGGACAGATTTCCTATGGCATGCACATGTTCCACAACAGCAGGGCAGGCATGTAAGAATGGGCAACTGGACAGATGCTGGAAAAGGGAACACAGAGGGCTGCAGGGGACACAGCTGGGCCACAGTGCGGTCTAGGGTGATGCCTAGGTGGCCCATAGGAATGCTGAAACAGTAGAGCAGCCAGACAGCAACTGCTGAGGGCCCAACATGGGCACGAGTGTGTTTCCCACAGTGTCACAGGGGATAGTACTCAGCAGGTACCCCCAAGGGCACAGAACATTGGCAGACGGTGCTGGGGGGAAGCGTGGACAGCTATGCAGGCACCCCTACCCAGAACCTGCACCATAGGCAGCCGCCTACTGGCACACTGGACGGCCAGAGACTGCGCACCACCAGCACCACTAGCATAAGGGCATGTCAGCATGGTGGCAGAGGGGTACTAGTAGTGGAGAGGGCAGTGGCAGATGCCGACAGCAGACCATGACCTAGCCCTGTGTAGGTGGGTGCCATGCACTGCAACAGACAGGCCCTGTCTAACGAACAGTCATGCTATCCCCAGGGAATGCACTGTCTCTGTGGTAACACAGTGGTGCAGTACACACAGCCAGTGTGTTTAGGAGTGGAAGGTCACAGGTTCAAGTCCCATCTGTGGTTCCTGCCAACCCAGTCCCCATATTTTACCCACTGCTAATATCCGCAGAACCTTTATTGCAGATAACGTAAACATGCCCAAAATGCCTACATTTTACCCTACAGAGCACAGACACCATAAACATGCGCATTACCTAGAGCAGAGTCTCCCAAATGCAGTCCTGGAGGGCCAAACACCATTCAAGTTCCATGCTGCCTCTAATAACTATGGCTGTGCTGCATTTCTATGCATCACCCCCATGGTATGCAGATGTATCTTATTCATATTCATTAGGGACAGCATGAAAATACAAACAGTGTGTGGCCCACCAGGACTGGAGTTGGGCACCTCTGCCCTAAAGCAGCGGCCAACAGGAGAGGCAGGATGTTGGGCCCTGTGTGCACTCCCAATACTAGCACTTGCCTACCTTAGCAATGCCACCCTAAACCTGGGAAACATATATTAAACGGATGCTATGATTACTGGCAGATAGTAATTCCTAAGTTAAGTACAACCTTCATTAGACACACTGGGGATCAAACTCACAACCCCTATACCATCAGTCAGTGTATTAACCATTGCGCTACACCTCTGTTACACTGCTTGCAATTCAGAGCGCCTACTTAAGATAGCGCGCGTTAACGTGCTTAGCGGCTTCTCCCCCGATAATGTGCTCAGCGAACGTTATTTATTTATTTATTTATTTATTTATACATCTCTTCTATACCGCCACTTCCAGCGATCAGTCGCACAAAAATCCCATTTTGCTAAGTTAAGACCAAAAAGGCCCACTCCTTTTATGGCAGCCTGCACACTATCGCCGGGCACACATTAAGACTGCTTAGTAAACATACCCCTTTGTGTACCCTCAGTAATCAAATTCAGAATTTGTAACAAAATAGTAGCAATAAATTATCTCTTTCTTTTGTCTTCAGGAGTTCACCTAACAGTTTTGAATCCTTCTGACTTTTTCATTCATTTCTGATGGTTTATCGCCTGATGCAGTGGGTCCATGAACACATTAGCCATGGTCTATTGCTGCACCACGTGTGCTATTAGTATGGATTAGTTTTGTGCATATAGTGATAGTAACAAATTTCACTTCTAAACCAGGATATGTGGAGTCTGATCACACTTTAAAATTTACTGCTGGCACTCACCTTCAGCAGTAAATTTTAGTGTGCGATCATACTAATTGTGCCAGAGAGTTTCCTTCCGGAATTCATAGGATGTAATTTGTATAGGCAAACTACACTGGTCAACAAATTTTTACAAAAGTCATGTTACTGAAATAAAAATAGTCATTTCTTATCAATTTGTATATGCTGAACACGAATATGACAGTTGCAAAGTTGGCTCTAGTTTTTTTGTAATCTACAAGAATCAATGTTTACATCACAAAATGCATGTCAATAGTAAATATAATAGGCCTTCGGTTAATACCTGTAAAAAAACAAGTCATAGACTACTTCTTAGATTTTTTCACCTGTCTCTTGTACAGCTGTTCTGGAGCTTCTCTGGGGAGTTTCCAGCAGTAGTCAGCCAGCATTGTAGTGGACCATTTTTCCTGGTATCTTTGCTCCATCGTTGCGATATCCTGGTGAAAACGTTTGCCCTGTTCATCACTAACCATACCACAGTCATCAGGAAAGAAATCAAGATGGAATCAAGGAAATTGATCTTTAGAGATATATTGTAGCCAAGTTTCTGATACTGCATCAGCATGTCTTCTACTAGTTCCTTGTAGTTTTCTGCCCTAACATGCCCGAGAAAGTTTGTTGACACTAGGCGAAAAGCATTCCATGCTTGTTTCGCATCACCCTGCAGCAAGTTGTTGAATTGGTCATCTTTGAAGAGCTCTCGAATCTGAGCACCCACAAAAACTCCCTCTTTATTCTTTGCTTTGCTGAGTCGAGGGAATTTTTCATGCAGGTATCGGAAACAGGGGCGGCCCAAGGGGGGTGCGGGGCCATGTGCGTAGACTCGGTGCGGGGGCCTCATTTGCATAGGGGGCCTCATTTGCATAAATATTTGCATAATGTTACCATATACTAACTTTTAGTAAACATGCCTCTTAATGTGTGTATGGATAAAGAAAGACTAAAAGATTTCTACATTACTATAATCCAGTGCCAACCACCAGACACATTAGGAACTACTACAAACACTGCCCATTTAGAACCCATAGCAAACCCGCCGTATCCTAACAGCACTACCAGGACTCACAAAGCACCATACCCTACCTATCAAAAGGAAACATGCAAATATTAAACCAATACATTTCAGAGAACAACAATACATGACCTACTGGGGAAAGAGAACAAGTGGCAATGTCAAATAGGAATTACATAAACAGAATACCTCAGCTCAGTTACACATGCAGAACATAGACCATCACCAAACAAGGAATCACAATTTAGAAACAGGAAGACAATAATTAAACTGGGAATCCCAAAAGCCAAACTTGGAATGTACAACACTGTAGAAATAAAACTATACATTAATTTGCTCTTGTACTAAACAAAGTGCAGACGTTAATGATGCACATTTACCAGAGCTGACATATTCCAATTAATAAATTCAAAATAAAGAGATATTTTTCTACCTTTTGTGCATTTTTTTTCAGCTGCAATTGCTCCAGCCACTTTCTTCTGGTTTCTTCGTGTCTTTTGCTAACTCTCCATCGTCTGCTGTCCATTTGTCCTTTCTTCTCTCTTCTAGTTTTTTTCCATTCTCTCTCTACATCTGCTTTAACATACTAATCTTTCACTTTTGCTCTTTCCTCATTCCTATTTCATCCACTCACATTTTACCCCTCCATCCTCAATCCCCACTTACTCTCCCAATACCCGACCAATTGTAGATTTTTTATCCCTCCCACACAAAATATTTTTCCCCTCTCCATTTTACTCTCCCAGCCCCATCCCATTCTAATCCTCCCCCAACATCAGCTCCCTTCTAGTTCCAGCCTCACCCAGCATCCATTCCCTTCTAGTCCCTGCATCAGCCCATTTCCAGTCCTAGCCCCCCATCAGCCCATTTCCAGTCCTAGCAACCCCCCAACCCATTACCAGTCCTAACCCCCCCCAACAGCCCACAGCCCATTACCAGTCCTAACCCCATCAGCCCACCTCCAGTCTTAATCCCCCCAGCCCATTTCCAGTCCTAGCAACCCCCCAACCCATTACCAGTCCTAGCCCCCCATAGCCCACTCCCAGTCCTAATCCCACCAGCCCATTACCAGTCCTAACCCCCCTTCAACCCACTTCCAGTCCTAATCCCATCAGCCCATATACAGACTTAGCTCCCCCATAGCCCATCACCACTCCTAACCCCCCCCCCATAGCCCATCACCACTTCTAACCCCCCCAGCCCATCACCACTTCTAACCCCCCCCAGCCCATCACCACTCCTAACCCCCCCAGCACAGCCCAGCCCAGCCCAGCCTAGCCTAGGGAAATTTAAAAAAAAAAAAAAGCTGTCTGCTGCCGCTGCTGGGGCCGCCACGGCAGAATCGAGTGTGCCGCGGGGCCCCCCCTGCCCAGCAGAGCCTGCCCTCCCCGGTCTCACCTCTCTCTTTACAGCTGCAGTCACCCGCGCCGGCTTTCAGAGCGTGAAGGAACTAGTTTCCCTTTCGCGGTTCTGTTAAGCCCGCGGGGGCTGATGGGAACTTCCCATCAGCCCCCGCGGGCTTAACAGAGCAGCGAGGGAGAAACTCCCCTCACGCTCTGAAAGCCGGAGCGTGTGACTGCAGCTGTAACGAGAGAGGTGATACAGGGGAGAGCAGGCTCTGCTGGGCAGGGGGGCCCCGCGCTCGATTCTGCCGTGGCGGCCCCAGCAGCGGCAGCAGACAGCTTTTTTTTTTTTTTTTAAATTTTACTTTTAGATCAGAATGTGCAAAAAACATTCTCACTCAATGGACGGTCCGGCCCTGATCGGAAAGCAGGCAAAGTGCGGTCCATGGCTTTCACGAAGTTTTTCATCAAACCTAGTCTGATGTGAAGGGGTGGTAGCAGGATTTTGTGAGCCTCAACCAGAGCTGGGTGCTGGATATTCTTCTCTCCAACTGTTACATTTTGTCTGCGATTCCATTCCTTCCGCAAGTAGTGCCAATCCCTTGCTCGGCTATCCCACTCACATAAGAAACACATCTATTTTATATATCGCTGCTGCAGTCCCATTAAAAGGGCAACTACCTTCAAGTCACCACAGAGGTGCCAGCTGTACTTGTTATAGTTAATGGAAGTCAGTAGATGCTTTAAGTTATCATATGTCTCTTTCATGTGGACGGCATGCGCTACTGGACTAGATGGAAGACGGCTTCCATTATTCAAAAGCACAGCCTTCAGACTCAGTTTCGAAGAGTCTATAAATAGTCTCCAGTCTTGTGAGTCATGAGTGATTTTTAAGGCATTCATGAGGCTTTCAATATCGGAACAGAATACCAGATTACTTTGCTTTCCGACTGCGTATAGTACACTGCTGATGTCAGATGGCTTCAGCAGCCGTCTGGCAGTAGTATTGCATTACATCAGAAAATGATGCAATCAACTCTGGATGATGTGTGCATGCTGGTATTATGCAATGTGATGCAATATTACATTATTCAAGGCTTATTTGGGATGTTGTTGATGTCCTACTGAATAAATGTACATGGTGAAACATCAAAAATGTACTACATACAATATCTTAAAAACAAGAGCTAATAACAATTGTTTAATGTTATATTTGTGTTCAGCTCACCTAGATACTACAGATTAGGGCCTTTTAAAGTCAGTAACGATTTCAATGTTTGGAAGTTGCTTTTAATCAGGCCTATCACCCAAAATCCTGACCATTCACAGAGTGAAAAAATGATATAATTATCCACACAAAAATGTTTTACTCCACTCTTCACAAAAACACAGAATAGGACATTTTAAACATGGAGAAAAGGATCTCAGACCATCAGAGCGCCGGTCACAGGCACAGATTATCTCAGCCCTTGATTCATTGCTCAGTTGCATCAATGATCCAGAAAAACTCTTTATTTAAATACTTATATAATTGAAATTGAAAGAAAGCTTGATTGTACCAGGCTGGATACACAGTCAGGCCCTGTGTATAACATTATATTACTATAAGCCCTAAGAAAGAGTTAATATCATTTGTAGCTCCTTAATAACATCCTTCATAGACTCTGTAGAAGTAACTGGGTGAAAGGTTTCAGATAACATAAACATTAGTCTTGTTATTAGAAAGATAAGTAAAAGGCAAGTTGTTTACCCAGCTTCTCAGTCTCTCAGTCTCTGGTCAGAGATATCAAACTGTCAGTGTTAGAATTAATTAGAATTAAGGCCTACATAGTCATGTCTGAGAATATATGTATGTCTTTTCATGATTGTCTATGATGTGCATGCCTATAGAAAAGTATGTTATGAATATACGTGACACTAGACGTAGAATAGAATATGTATATTATGAATATACGTGATGTGAGACGTAGAATAATAAAGTGAAATTATGCTGTGTAATGGAATTTTTACCTATAAATAAAGTGGCCTAAAGCTATGATATCAGAGTAAACATAGGCAGAGGCCTAGCTTGCTCTCCCAAAGCTTTGGTTTGTTTTTATAATACAAGTGTGTTGTGTACTATTTACTGATTTATCAATTAACCTTCTCATTGCCTTGTGTGTGGATTTCTATTATACTCAAGAGCCCTGCCTCGTTGTAGGTGAGGGGAGGTGCAGAATATTCTTTCAGAAATCATTTTTGTTTTCATAATTTAAACAATTCTTGTTTTCTTTTCCAATTCCTAATTTGATTTCTAAGTCATATCAATTCAGTTTCATTGTGGAATCCTTCCACCCCACAGAGCACGCTGCATTTCCTACAGAGGCTGCCCTAATGCTCTTCGGTACTGCTCTAATCCATGCAAGTAGAACACAACAGGATCTATATCAAAAGCAGAAGAGCAAACTTACTCGTATCTGCATCATCCCATCAATGTTGCTATTTCATCTTTCCCCAACGCCATTGTAGATGCCGTCACCAGCGTTTCATGCCAGCTTCTTCAGGGAATCATATATTCATACAGTACTGTGCGGGATGAAAGGCGCCATTTTATCACTTTTATCAAAATTTCTTTTTACCTAAAACCAGATAAACCTAAACCAAAGCCCACTGGGTCAACAATAGAAAGAACAGGAGACCACAAACACCAGTGCAGATTTACTACCACTTATCTTACTTTTTCATACCATGTACAATGGCTTCAAGCACAAAACCACTTTAGTAGCAGATCGTAAGTTTCCCAAAGGACACCACAAAGGCACACTACACGTGCAATATCAGATGCAGAAAACCCCACATGCCACCAGCAGTATCAGGCACAGAACAATTTCAGCAGCGCTCCATGTCTGCCTGGATCTTTAAGTGATGTTAGAGGATGGAATTGGTAGAAGATAAAAAGACACCGTGGCCATTTTCGTTTAGTATGTCATTGAGCTCTGAAATGTAAATGGAAGTGTGCTTTCTCCCAGTATGTACACAGATGAGACAGGAGACTGACTTGTTCAGATAAGTACGGCCTTACCCTGAGGCAGAACTGAAAGTTAGAGTTCAAAACGCGGTGGGTTTTTGGCTATTCTGTGGCAGTTTTTAGATGCATGATCGTTTAAAATTGATTAAAAAGTACTAGTTGGAGGATGCTCTTTTAATTTCTCCCTCAATTTAAAAGTCTGACAAAAATTGTTTGACTATGAACATATTTTATTGGGTACAGGAATTTGTGTGTCCCCAGATGGCAATCCAGCCCATGTGTATAATACTGTTCCTGCACACATTTCTTGCCGTTTTTCCAGCACTGTCTTCAGCAAAACCAGAAAAAGGTTGAGGGTACTCTACACTCAAGAAGCAGGCATAAATTTCTTAAAAGTGCTGACTACAGACTTATGAGCTAACCTTTAACATCTACTTGCATTAAAATCCCAGTGTGACATAGTAGCATAGTAACATAGTAAATGACGACAGATAAAGACCAGCATGGTCCATCCAGTCTGCCCAGCAAATATACGGCAAGAGTAGGGGCACCCGACACTCCGTGCAGGCCACCCCGCCACATGTCTTTGTTTAGGGGTGGACCCACCACTCCATGTAGGACACCCCTATTTGTTGAGAAGTTAGATGGTTCAGTTTATTTTGTTTTTATCCTGTTGCTATAAAGGGATCCACAGTGCTTGTCCCATGCTGTTTTGAATTCCGTCACCGTGTTTGCCCCCACCACTTCCATCGGGAGAGCATTCCAAGCATCCACTACCCTTTCAGTGAAAAAATATTTCCTGACATTGCCTTTCAATTTTCCACCTTGCAGCTTCATGTTATGCCCTCTAGTTTTGCAGCTTCCCCGTCTTTGGAAGAGGTTTGTTTGTTCATCATTCCTCTTTAAGTATTTAAAGGTCTGAATCATATCTCCCCCTATCCCTCCTCTCCTCCAAAATGTACATATTTATGTCTTCAAATCTCAGCCTTCTGGTCTTCTTTGCACTTCTCTACATTTGCGCTGCATAGGTAATTGATTCATTATCATCTATTTAAATGGATTAAAATGTGCTATACACTGCCATTAGCACAGAGGCACATTACATTCTGTGCATCCCGGCCTCTGTGTCAGAAATGGACGCACAGAGATAGACCTGATTCTGTTCCTGCAGGGCATGTCTAGTCCCTGCAGGATCAGAATCGTGTCTAGGCCTGTATGTGCAGGTTGGGACCCAATTCCCATCAGCTTGCATTCATAGGCTCCTGCCTAGATAACTCAGTAAGGCTCCTGAATGGAGCCATGATCCCCAGCCGCTGACCACTTTTGCCTTTCCTCGCAGCCCGACCCACGATCTGGCCTCCTATGGCCAGGGTCGGGCTGCAGGGAATCTCCTGCACCCCTCACCTTTTTGCTCCCGACCTGGCCTCCCATCCCCTGATGTCTAGGGGAACTTATTCCACCTCCGAGGTGGAATAAGTTACCTGTCCAGTTTGCCAGCCCCAGACGAACAGGGCCGACTTCAGAATCGGCCCTGTATGTCTGGGGCTAAGGACCGCCCATTGCCCACCCTAACTCCACCTCTGCGCCGCCCCTTCCCAACTCCATCTAAGCCTCCTTGTTCATATGGGGATGCTTAGTCATGGACAGCAAGGGGGGCAAATAGCGGGACAGAATAGACCCCATAGCCATTTATGCATTGATTATGCTTACATTAAATCCCTTCTTGCATTCTGCACCCACAGTAGCGCAGAAAATTGTGCACAAACACTGCATTATTGCCTGCACTAATGGCAATACACACTGCTGCTTTGAACTGTATATTGAATAAAATTATTCAGGAACGACTTCAACCAATTTAAAACAGATCCCCCAATGCCTATGTTTAATAAGAGGACAAGTAACAAGTCATGGTCTATTGACTGGAATCACCAACAGAGAATCAAACTCTTTAAATCAAATTGAAATTGCTTTGTAAGAGACAGTAATAAGGTAGATCAAATAAATTAATTTTCTCTGAAAAGTCACTAAGCTAAAATAGCATTGCCCAAGCTGTAAATGAATTCAATGTTAGTGATATGTCCATAGCTATCAAACTTTGCAGGAACAAGGAAAGCTTTATTTATGATCAATCTAAAGATCAATTTAGCAAAATCCCTTGGAATAAATTAGCAGTCAAATTGATTTGCTCAGATAACTCTGTCCCTATCACCTTGATTATGCAAGAGGGGCAAGGATCTAATCAGTCAATCAAAGCTTATTTATAGTAATACTTCCCATCACGAACACAAATCGTGAAATAAGAAAAGCTCTACTAAATGGAATTCAAGCATTGGCTAAAACAAATTAACTATAACCCAAACTACCTAGGCTGATACATGTCATAATATTTCAAAAGCAACATAGAACTAGTTAAATCAATCTAAAATAGAATAGAATACATTTAGGTAATAATGCAAGTAAACAGGAACAGCAAAAATGTATATACAAATTTAATTTAACTTAATGTATAAATGAATTAATAAAGCAAAGAAAATTAAAAAAAAAACCATCTAAGACCTAGTGCAACAGTTCCCAGACTGTGTCACAAACCTAAATGGAACTGAAAAATCCTTATGCAACCGCAGTTGCAAAAAAAATATAAAGGAAGAATGATATCATTATCTCGCACAGACAGACAACATTCGAGAATTGTACTTGCATGAGTTAAATGACAGGTGCAGTCTTTAGAAGCATTAATAGCTGAAACTAGAAGCTGACATAGAGTGAAGCATGAACATTTATTTATTTAACAGCTTTTTTATTTCAGTCAAAGTGTAACATTTATTTATTTAACATTTTTTTTTATATACCGCGGTATACAAAGAACATAACTCTGTTTACATAGAACGGTTCATCAGTAACAATTTACAGTACAGGTAACAGTGACAGTCTTACAACATTTGTAACTATTTACAGAAGAAACATTTTGTAACTATTTACAGGGTATTGATAGTTTGTCTGTTGTGTTGACCTTTTGCAGGTGGGTTGAATTTCAGTGAAGTTACGTGACTCCTGTGGTGTCAAAGTGCCCCTTAAATAATTGGGAGAAAATAAGATGGGAGAGTTAGAATATATAGCACTAAATGAAAGGTTAGATATGATTGGTATCTCAGAGACCTGGTAGAAGGACAACAATGAATAGGACACTATGATACCTGGGTACAAACTATAGCACAATAATAGGGTAGATCAAATTAGTAGAGGGGTTGTATATGTTAGAGAGAGCACTGTATTATATAGGATTAAAGTTTTGCAGGAAACAAAATACACTGTAGAATCTCTATGGATAGAAATTTCATGTAAAAAGGGGAAGCCAATGATAGTGGGGGTTGTCAGCAACACTTTCCTGGTGGCCAGTGGACGCCAGGGCAGGTGAGACACAAAAATATAAGGTTAAGATTGGAGAGTCTTCTAAAGGCCCAAATGACTCTTGGTCCTTGTAGTTGCTTTAGCTCCAATCTTCAATGAAACAATCAAGCTGAGTGGTGGGAATTAATAAGGCTTTTATTTCCCTTTCTCACAGTGGTTCTAAATAGTGGGTTACAACTTTAAAGCAAATGTCCTTAATTCAGGTAGAAAACAAACTCAGGGTTCAAAGCAAAAACTGTTATATGTCACAGGAATGGAGGTGCTCAAACAAATAAAGAATGCTCTGCTGGCAATTCACCCAATCACAAGTCTGGCAGTGACTCTAAACTTTCAGAAATGCAAAGTGTACAGTCCATCTCGTGGTCAGATAAATCTCCTGCCAAGTCCACTTGCATTGGCTCATTATCAGAAAGCTCTGATTCTATATCCCTGGTTTCTTGTAAAACACATTCAGGGGTTTTGTATATTTTCTGTAGCAGTTCCCAATGTCCTTGGCCTAGCCTAGGGTGTCGGCCACGTGCTGTATTAGGCTTTAAAGTATCCTCTTTCCTTAGAGGCTTTATAGCAGCTTTATCATAGCTTTTACCATTCACAACTTTCTTATTAGGCATACATTTCTCATACCTTGTATGGCAGCAATCCTCGAGTAACTGGCTTTCTTCCACTGCCTGCCTTTCCCAGGCAGCAGCTTGGTGAAATCCTTTTCTATGCAGGTTAGGCTTACCCTGTAGCCATTGACTTCCTTCACCTGGGGAAGGCCTGCCTCTGTACAAGCCCAGCTTCTGGCTTTCTGACTCAGTGTGGCTTGGCTTCTCCAGCTGATTCTTGTTTGGCTTAAGGTTGCAGTTACAGCAGGGCTTTTGCCTCTGAGGGCAAACAGCTCTCGGTTTGGCTTGAGCTGACACCTCCTTAGGTCCTTCCTCAGCTCCTGAGAAATCACCTCTCCCTCCTGGGAATCCTCTAGCACTAGAGTAGTCAGGTTTCCACTTCAACCTCTCTCGGTGCTGCCAGTGATTCTCTCCTTGCTTCTGCTTGGGCTGCTGCTTCTGCTGGTGCTTCTATCTCCGAGGCTGCTGGTACTCCTTCTGCCTCTTCTCCTTCCTCTCTTCCAGTCTTCCACACTCCCCTTATGAAGCCCTCCTGCCTTTGAGGATTGGAAGCTGGTTGGCCTTTTCTCGTGACCAGCTGGGCGTGGCTCTTCAGTCTCCCTGAAGACACTCTTGCTCCCTCTAGCTGGTTCTTGGGAATATTGCAAGTCTTTTTCTCTGTGAAAAACACCTTCTTTTCTCTCAACTGGGCTCTCATCAGCCCTCGCTGCATGGCAGTGTGTACTACCAACCGCCAGGCCAGAATGAATAGATGGATGATGAAATGCTGAAATAAATCAGGGAAGCTAATAAAAGTTACAACACAGTAATAATGGGTGATTTCAATTACCCCTGTATTGACTGAGTCAATGTTACAGCAGGACATGCTAGAGAGATAAACTTTCTAGATTAAATAAAACTGCCACTTCCTGGCGCAGCTGGTTAATGAACAGACAAGAGGGGAAGATATTCTGGACTTAGTACTTGGTGGAACATGTGGAGGCCAATTCTGAGTTGTGCGTCCTCAGGCTGTCCGGACGTCCAGACATCTGGATGGGCCAGGAATGCACCTGATTCTGCTCCCACAGAGGTTAGACAGCTCCATGGGAGCAGAATCGCAGCATAGAGGCTGGACGTCCAGGACGTGCACCCATTAAAGGCACCCCAGACATCCAGCCACATCCCCGGCTAACTCAACCTGTCTCCTACATGGGTAGTGCTTTTGGAAAATCCCAGCTAAGTCCCTAATGCGTGAGATAATGATATCATTCTTCCTTTCTATTTTTTTGCAACTGTGGTTGCATAAGGATTTTTCAGTTCCATTTGGGTTTGTGACATAGTCTTTACTGTGGGCCCGATTTTGATCTGGGCGATGCTATGCTCTGTGTTTGGGCATAGCCTGCCCCCCTCCTGCCTAAGCCAGATTTTCCATACCAGAGTCATATGTGGCCCCGGCATCAAAAATCTGGATATCGCCACACAACTAGGAGGCTGCAGGAACTACCTGTGTAGCACCGATTTTCGATGCTACATGGTTAGCCCTGGCGTCTTACAGCATTTCCACATGGCAGTTTATTTCTTTTTCTCATCAGGAAGTGCTGCCTCACTCAGCAGGTAATATGGGTGATCCCCTGCTACTTGCCAAGGCAAGGAATGTGGCTCCCATGTGATAAGTGTCAGCCCTGCGTGGTAAATGCACACTCCTTGTATTTAGTGCAGAGGAGTTGCACTTATCGCACCTTAACATTTGCAGTGAAGCAAACATGCCACTAAGTACTCTAAATTAAATTATAATGCACAGTAAAACTCCACTTAAAAGATGTTCAAGAAGTTTTACCATGTTGTCAACTAAACTTGGTCATTGTATTGAAACGAAAAAATTATGCTACCATAGGTAAGTCAAAAATCGTTGCTACTACTTACATGGCCTTACAAATAATAGTATTACATCCAGAACTAATCCTTTATAAAAGTTCCTTACTTTATCAAATAATATACTGAATAAAAGCTATATTTTTCAAAAATCATTTCAGTGTCCATTTTTCATAAATGCAAAAATTAGGTCAAAAATTGGAACTGAAAAGATTTATGAAAAAACTGACTTTATTCAATATACAGTATTATTTGATAAAGTAAGGAACCATGACAATGGCCCATGAGACCCAGTAAGGGAAAATCTTTGGTGACTAAAGCTGTAGGTACAATGCTAAGCTGCAGAGATCAACTTGGACTTCTGCATGGATTTCAGTGACACATTATTTTCCAGAGCCCATCGATGCCAAAGCGGGTGCTATACTGGTCCTTCCAGCATAATTTAGGGCCTTGCAGTCAATCTGAGTGCTGTGCTGGTCTCCTTGCCATTTTATTCCTCTCAAAGTGACAATTATGATGCTGTGTTGCCCTTTTTCACTCTCTCGAGGTGTTCATTGTGCTCTTCATATCACTTTGCCCTTTCCGATGGTGGTTTCCGGTACCGATCCTGCCACTGTACATATTATTTGTCCCTCTTTTGGTGCTCCTGGGTGGTTTGCGACTCTCAAGATGGCTTGGAACGCTGTTTCAGATGCCTGCCATTAGGTTTCAAATAGGTTTGATTGAAAATAGATGAGATACTTCACTATAGCATTGTAAAATAGCTTCCACATAGAGTTTAATGGGAACGAATGGAATGAATGCATGAATAGCTCGACTCTAAGACTAACCAAATGAGTATATTCTGACATACGAAAATGAGTATGAAAATCTTTGGTGTGCTCATGCCTAGTTCTTGTGTATGTGTGTGTGCGTGGGGGAGGGGGGGAGGGAGGTGAACATGTGTGTGTACACTCTTCCCTCATTATTAATTCTATCTAAAAGCACTAAAATTGCTCATCGTTATTGTATTCAGTCAACATAATGTAATCTGCAGACAACATTTCTTGGCTATGGCTAACATTAATGAGGCAATTAATTCAACACTATATATAACAGGCATGTAGATTGTGCCATTTTAATTTACTGTGTTAATAACTAGTAACATTCTGTGCATTGTGCAAAGCAATTTGTACCTATAAATTATTCTACAGCAATTATCAATAAGAACATGACTGCTCCTTTAGCTATTTTAACAAATATTATGGTACATTTGAGTACAAATATTATGTATATGAACAGCTTAGTGAGCTGCCGAAAAGGACTGTATGTGTTATGTCACATAATAAGTTTGTGAAGCACACATTGAAGTAGGATAGCAATCATATTACTGTTAAGTAGGATGGCAATCATATTCTTGTTTTGCTTATTTAATGTTTATACAATACAGTCCTCATTTCATAAGTTACATAGAAACACTAACAATGACAGCAAATAAGGACATTAAGGTCCTTCTAGTTCTTCCAGTTCCATTCGTGGTTCATAGCCATAGACCCCCAGTTAATCTTTGGTTTTCTTTGCATCTATGGAGCCGCTGTGTTTATCGCATGTTTTATTGAAATCACTTAGGAGAACAATTGTAGTCATTTCTGCTCATAAAGCAGTCCTTTATGGGTGCAAATAAACATTTATGAAACTGTGCATCTGATATGCACATAAAGTTACAAAAATACAGCCTGCACAACCTTAACATTCCTTTAATTGGACAGAGGATTCCTGGGGATGGGATGGGGCGAGGTTTGTATTTATGTATATACTTTTGAAAATATGCAATTATGCATGTTTAATTACCCCTGAAAATCTGAGGTACCAAACAAAAAGTGTAAATATAATGATGGTGCTGGCGAACAATACTGTGTATACCATGGACTGCCTGAAGAACAAATCAATTGATATTAAAGAAGATCAAACCTAAGCTTTCTTTAGAAGCTCAAATGACAAGACTTAGGGGCTTGTTTACAAAGCCGCGGTAGTGGTTCGCGGTCGTTATCGGAGCCGCGGCCCCATTGAAATCAATGGGGTTGCGGCTCCGATAACGACCGCAAACCGCTACCACGGCTTTGTAAACAAGCCCCTTAGACTTTCATACTTTTGGGCACATCATGCAAAGAGAAAGATCATTAGAAAGAGACATCATGTTTGGCAAGGCTGAAGGTCAATACAAAAAGAGAAAGGCCAGCAATGTGATGGATCAAGGTAATAATAACAGCTGTGGATGCCATGCTATCAACAATTAGCCGTTCGACTGAATACCAAATACAGTTTAGGACAATTATCCACAGGGTCACCATGAGTCGGCATTGACTTGATGGCACTTAAAAACAACAGCTATGTACTTGGCTATAAAATCCTCCCCTCTGTCTCTGTGACCTCCCTTGGGGGCCTATTCTATGCACACACCATACTTTTGTGAAAAAATATTATCTAATATTGTTCCTTGGAATTTCATACTGTGAGCTCATGTTTGAAAGCATTCTTCTGAATAAGGTTTCCCTCTTGAGCATTATTTATCCCTTTGAGGTATTTAAATACCTCTACCATATACAGTACCCTCTGTCTCTTCTCTCCTCTAGGGTATACACATTAAGATACTTAAGTTTTATAAACATGGAGGTCAATTCCACAATGTGCATGCCTGACCTGTGGGCACATCCAAATTGAAAACATGCACGAATGGACCCTTATTCTGCAGATTTGGGGATAGACACAGCCGTGGACACAGAATCACATACATAGACATGGCCCGCACATAGCACAACATTATATGGAGATGCGTATACATCAAGAATGACTGTGTATATCTCTATGCTCACCGTATTCCAAAAAAATGTTCATATGTGAACCTGCCCATCTCTGTGAGATACCCACGAATGGCCATACCTCCCCTTTAAAACGTGTAGCTCCTAAGCTGTTGTGCCCACAGACAATGCTGTTTGAGGCAGAATTACAATGAAAGCTGAAGATACATTTAAGTGGATGCAAGTGAGACAATAGAAACTAGTCTGTGGCATGCCCAGAACTCTACAAAGCCATCAATGTGCACTGTAATATAGTAGAGAAATGGGTAGAGAGTGAACTGTCTGGCACAAGATGCAGTGCAGCACTACATACATGGCAGTAGATGACCTCCCTAGGTATGCATGTTGTGGACATCTCTGGAACATGTCTGTACAATGCTAGGTAAGGACATGAACACAGCAGAACAGATCCTCCATATCGCACTATCCAAACATTTCCCATTCACTAATAAAGGGCATTCGGAATGACAACAATCAGCAATGCAAGCACCACACAGACAAGGCGAGGGCAGAGACACCATCATTGCTCTCTACAACTGTGCACCTTTGTAGAGACCAATGATGGTGTCCCTGGGCATGTCATACGTCGTTTTGTACTGTTGCATGCCCTCCTTCTGAGGTCCCCTTATTAGTGACAAGGAAATTTTTTACAAGTGTTCTGCTCACTTCTGCCTGTTCTCACTGGCACCTGTTGAAGCTGCAGTCACCCCTATGGTCCAGGTACCTGACAGTCATTCCTATCCCCCCCCCCCCCCAGATATGTGGATGAGCGATCTAGATCCACCCTGCTAGCCCTCCAACCACATATGCCCATGCAATCTCACTTGCAGTCCCACAGAAACAGATGTCTGCCAAAAGGATGCTCCGAAGCGAATCACTCAGATGATGGCAAGGAAACCATAGAACTCATTACCTCCAACCCAGCATCGTACCTGTTTACAACATTTCTAAATGTAAACATAAATGCATGATAATGCCGAATGTGGACCTCAAACAGCTACAGAGGTGCATTAGGCTCAAACAGCCCTTCCAGTATATCAGCCTCTAGGGCACAACCCCATATGCGTAGTGCACATCATAGGCCCACATATGTACCCAACTGCATCAGTGACCTGTGCATAAGATATCTGCCATATAGCCACTGGCATTTTACATCCCCAATATTGTGTTCTGATGGGACTCACATATGACCTTATCTATATCACGGGAATTTGCACATTGAATAGAGCAGGCATGTCCAACAGGTAGATCACGATCGCGGAGGGGTCAGAGGTAGATCGCCAGCCCCACTTGGCTCCATCTCTCCAGCAGCTTGCCCCATCGCTAGGAGAGAGCTCATGCCGGCAGGTCCTCTGCCGAGGGCTTGCCGCCACTGCTGATCCTTTGCCTGCCTTTTTTCTCTGCCTGTGGGAATCTTGCCTGCAGGTGTATTGGGGGTGCTTGTTGTTTTCATGCCAATAGTCTGTGGGTACCCCAGGGGGCCACTGCCCGCGCCCCGCAATGAGACATCACAGGCCCGGCATCATATCTGGTCTCCTGCCTCTCAGAATCACCCATTCCTGCCCCGCCCCAACACCCCTTAGAAGTGTGCTATATACCGGGCGATATCCATTTGCCCGGGCTTTACCTGAATACACTTACTGTATTAGTTGTGTCATGTGCTGGTCATTGGTCGCTTTATACTTCGCTTTCATTAAACGTTTTCAGGCAGACACAACAAAGTGTCAAGAATTTGGTGATTTTGGCAGCCTTTTCCAATTTTGTTCTAACTTGCCTATGCCTTGCCTTTGAATTGGTTCAAACCACTGTGACCTTTGCTTGCCTCTGCAATTTTATTTTGCCAGCCTTTGCGTTGATTCTACACTGTGTGCAAAATTTATTAAATTGTATGTGGTTGTATTTGAACTTGTTTGGCAGTATTTGATTTTATCTGGTTTGCTGGACAGGTGTTTGAGTTTTTTTGATGATTGTTTGGTGGTATTTGATTATTGGTGCCAGTATGATGCATTCTTATTTTTACTTTTAGAACTGCATGTGTGTTTTTTTGGCATCTCCAGTCCTTGTATTGCACATCATCTAGAGGTCTTCAGTTCCTGTTGATCTTTAATACTTTGGGACAGTGACAGTTTTGGACCAGATTCAGCCAGTGTTTATACTAACTTAGCAGATTTGGCCTTCTTACATTCAGCCACCCCAGTATAACAAAGATGAGTGTTCCAAAGAAGAGCAAAACTTACCACTTTCATGATGAATGGGAAATGGACTACTTCTTCATCATGATGAAAGACAAGTGTTGTCTAATTTGTAACGCCCCAGTATCCTTGCCCAAAAACTGTAATATGGAACATCATTATAAGGCTCTGCATAGCAATAAGTTTGATGCTGATTTTCCACCCAAAAGTGAAATTCATAAACTGAAGCTCAAAGAACTTAAATCTAAATTGGCTGCTCAGCAACAGTTGATGGCGATGCCAAGGTCACATTCGGTCAATGCAACCATAGCATCCTTCAAGGTCAGCAACCTGATCGCAAAGAAATGCAAACCTTTCACTGAAGGGGAATTTGTAAAAGATTGTTTTCTTGAAGCAGCTGGCAATCTTTTTGAAGGATTTAAAAATAATAAAGAGATATAGCTGCCATTCAAGACGTTCAATTGTCAAGAAACACCGCTGTGCGGCGAATAGAAAAGAAGTTCTTACTGGATCTTTGTCTCTGTTTTGTTTTTGCTTAATTTGCTTAACATCTGATCACATCCAAGTAAATGACAGAAGGTACATTAAAAATGGGGGGGGGGGGGGAATCCTCCAACTTTATTGGGTTAAAATTTAATTTGAAACTAATTTGAAACTTAATTTTCATGGTGGTAGATCACCGGCACTTTTGGCCGGAAAAGGTAGATCACGACATGTTTGAAGTTGGACATGCCTGGAATAGAGCATATTGTGGAACACTACACTCCAGCTAGCTGGGTGCTGCACACAGCACCGATAGCTGGGATTAAATTTTCACATGGAGTCCTAGGACTCCATCACCAGTATCACTTCCAGGAAATGGGCATTGTTAGGCGACCCTAATTTTGCCACTGTAGCACACACAGCAACTGCCTGCATAGCTGGAATGTGCACTAGTGCTCTTCTGCAAACATTTGTAGGGTGTTTATTTATGTTACTTTGACTTACATCCTCTCTCTCCACTGCTTTCTATTCTGTAGCACTGCAAGCTGTGGTTTTCCAGACTGCAGACACATCAGTGCACTGCTTAGGTTTCACTTCCATACACCTGTATGGGCTGTATTGAGGTGCAGAAATATTTTTAAGTCTTACCCTTATTCCACGTTTCTGCAGGTCTAACGTTGATGTCTGTGGGGATGACTGCAGATGTACACAGGTCTCTGCTTAATATGATTCATATGTCTCCATGTCTGGCCATGCACACGATCTGCCCCCTCCCGCCCACATTCTGCAAACCCATTTAAGTGCCGTGTACGTGCAGGGGTCAACCTGGTTAGTACAATGCTGCACTTTGGGTGGTGCACTTACCACCACCTCGATGGGTGGCACTAAATGCGTCGATGCTGATTGTGCTATACAGAATGAGCTTGAGGGTGTCATGAAAACCATACTAGCTACATGTGGAAATGCTGGGCACACCTCCATTTTGTAGCACACATTTATTTTTGGAGTTGAACATGTGCTACTGGTGTAAACCTTCATATACATGCCCCACTAGAAATTCCCTATTAAAACAAATGTGTAAAACTAACAAGAAAACACCTCAAATCAGGAAAAAAAACAAAGACTGACCTAATTTTTCTTACCTACGTACATCTCTATTTAACGCAAGTTCAGACTGACAAATAAATACAGTTTGTGCCAGGCATTTTGTTACTATGGGCTTGCAGTTGAAATGCTATAGCATATACATTAATGATATAAATTATTTGATTTTCTTAGTGTTCTAGGCAGCAGAGGAAATTTCCATCTGCATGAAAGAGAGATCAGGGCCACTGTTTTTAAGCTTCAGATAACTGAGATGACAGAGATAATTGGTAGTGACAGAGTCTTGTAGTGACAGAGGGTCTTAGGCAATGTTTTTTTCTAGAACAAAAAGTGTCAGTTCACATGTGCAGGTTCATCCCCAGTCGACAAGGTGACCTCCTAGGGTTCTACCCCCACAAGTCACACCCCCTATAATCAGCTACAGAGCCCAAGAAAAGGCAATATTGCAAATAATACACCAGTTCCTAAAACACCATTGGGAGATACTTACTGAGAGGGGAGAACAAGCAGGTCTTCTATAGGTCTCCATGCAGAAACCACTGTACATGTTGGCAGGATATCTTATTTTGGTCACATGGGCCGTACATGGCTAGTGTGGCATTTATACCACTGATTGCACCACATGCAAAATACAATAAGTGACCACACATTAGAGATACAAATGTGCAGATAACAAATGAACTGGAAACCCCCCAAAGCCAAATTCATGCAACAGGAGGGAAATAGAAGCAGACAGTGCTGCAAGTCCCATAATGCATCAGAACTGGCCTAAAGCGTCCCTCCTGGAACTGGGTGTCTTGACAGCTCTGCCATTGTATTTCTCCCCAATCTCTCCTCCTAATAGGTAGGCTGCACCCCCCCCCCCTCCTCAGAACAACTATTGCTACTGCTACCTATCATTTGTATAGTGAGTGCTACAAGGAGTACGCAGCATTGTACATATACAAGTAAAAGACAGCCCCTGCTCATTGGAGCTTACAGTCTAATCAAGACATGGGACTAGGGTAAATCTAGGGGAATGGCAAAGAAACAGCTAGGTGATGAGCAGGAGAATAAGGTGATCAGGATCCAAAAGCAGTCTCAAAGAGGTGTGTTTTAGCCTCAGCCATCTTCTCTTCCCCGTGAGCAGACAATGGCCCCTTCAAATCAAATGTTGTAACAAGAAAATTGCAGTGAAGGGGCAAATGCATACCTGGAATAAAAATAAGTACTGAAGCGTAAATATTTACATAACATCATGTGAACAGGCTGTGATATTCAAAGGATTAATGTGATTGATGTAAATAAAATCAATGTATTTAACTAAAAATAAAAAAGGTCTACAAAGGCTACAGGCAGTTAGCTTTTTGTGTCTCTTCTCTTACCTGTTATTGTTGCTTCAAATACTACAGCCACTCTGTCTCTGTTTAGCGCAGCTCTTTCATAAACCCAACAAAGAGAACATGATAAAAACAGTTAGGGTAGCTGGGTTTAAAAAAGGCTTGGACAAGTTCCTAGGGAAAACATCAATAGACTGTTATTAAGACAGACCTGGGGAAAGCTACTGCTATCCCTGGGTGTAAGCAGCATGGAAGCCACGGTAAACACTGTGAGGCAGGACTCAATCCCTGTGCTGATGTCAGCAGTCTCAACAGTGGCAGCATCAGTGTGAGACCCACCACTTGGCTAGATGTTTAGATTTCTTTGAGAGTGCTGCTTTGCTGATGCCTGTTGGAGTTGCTGAAACTGTGTAACATGCCAAGACTTTGCAGGCATGCCAAAAGTGGAAAGATCACTCCATAGCCTCCCGTGAGAGCCAGCAGTGGTGCTCTTTGTAGTGGACTGGCAGTGATGCTAACTACAAGCTTCAAGCCCTGCACTGTGGCACACTTGTGTCTGATTCTGACTGACTAACTCATTACATTGGAGCTCCCCCCCCCCCCCACCATCTATTCTCTGTGGCTGGTTGGGACATAAACATAAATATTATCCTAGCAGCCATGAGAGGGAAGAAGGGAGATCCGGCTTGTTGGTGTCCTGCAGCAAAGCTGAAACAAGTTGAAAAATGCACGCTTTACAGCTCAACACAAAGGCGTGTTTCCCTCATTCACAGGATCAGACATCTGTGTGTGGTATAGGAAGTGTCGGGGGGTCTGAGCATGTTTATGTGTCAATGGGTGTGTGTATTTGTATCTTTATATGTGTCATGGGGACCGCTTGTGGCTACATGGAAATGTGTGTATGTATGTGTGCCCCATGGGGACTGCTACGTTTGTCAATGTGCATGTTAGTGTCATGGGGCCTGTTGGGGGCTATGTGCATGTGTCATGGAGTGTGTCAGGGCTGCATGCAAGTGTGCGTGCAGGGCTGTGTATGTTAATATCTGTTGGGGACTGTGTGTGCTTGTGAAAACAGCACTCTTATGCTGTAACAAAGCAATGCATTTCTCTTTCCTTTATTTGCAAAATTATACATATCTGGATATATGTGTCTGTGTGTATGTGTGTGTCGAGAAATAAAGATGATAAAGGGTGAAACTCTCTTGTGTTGTTTGCATGCTACTTTGTTTCTCCTCATTGCCACGACTGGAAGAGAAGCAGCTGTGCAGCTGACATCATCCCCTGCCAGGTTTAAATCTCTACACACACCGTAACTCTCGCTCTAACATATATAGCAACCCAATTTTCAGAGTGAATATATAGCAGTAACCAAATCAATAAATATTTTTGTCGGATGTTGTAGCCATGGGAGGAAATCCTCTCTTGAAGCGTAACTTCCCTTTTATTCAAAGTATGGTTAAAATACCAATAAAGAATCGTGAAATGTGCACACTAATCAGTGCTACCTCACAATAATATATGTAATCTGAAATACTCATCTGATACAAAAACTTTGCAGTTGAATCCGTATGCTACTATCATAGTTAGAAGAACACACTCTCGCAGTTAGAAGAACGAACACAGCACTGCATTTGGGACCAAGGCACTTCTATCCGGTCCTGTCTCAACGCTTAAAGTTACTGCGAAACAGCAATGAGTCAAATTTCAGCATGGAGCTCCATAAAACACTCCAAAACGCTATAGATGATTCAGTCCAACGTCATGACCACTCATTATAGAAGACGAAAATTTAAAGGCAAAAGCCAATCAGCTGATGATGCGTCAAAACAGGCTAATCCAATCCAGTTCAAGATTAAGCCCAGTCGGAGCCACCAACAATAGACGAAAAATCCAAGATTGTTCAAGCAATTGAGGTTTCTTCTCCCTATCGCCCCCCCCCCCCCCGAGGGTTAGCAGGAACATGATCTAAAACTCGCCATTTAAAATCACTAAAGTTGTGTTGAAAATCCACACAATGTTGTACTATAGGTGCAGAGAGCACTGAATTTGGCACTCTAGAGGCATGTTCTTGTAAGCGACGTCGCACTACATGAGTAGTGCGCCCAATATACAACTTCTGACAAGGACATACTAGCACATATACAACAAAAGATGACAGGCAAGAAGTGGACCATTTCAAGACATGATGAAAATTTGTATTAGGAATCTGCCAATCCCTTCCCTCAATGACCTGTGCACAAAAGTCACATTTAGAACAGGAAAAATGACCCAATGTTACTTCCACAAGGGAATTTTGAGTACGAGTCAAACAGGAAGTACTACCAATCAAATCACCAATATTAGGTCCGCTAGTGTAAGCAATCCTAAGTGACTTACGAAAACAAGGATGTAATGCCAACAAATGCCAATGTTTTTTTAATATATTATGAACTTGAAAAACTTGAAATCCCTACAGTTCAGGAGACTACTCCACAGAGGGATTCGGAACATATTACTGGGATACTACCTTATATGTCAAATGTGAGGTGCCATGTGGCAAACAAGTAAGTTTATCTATGGGTGTTGGTAGGGGGAGGGCACCTACTCCAGATGCCAAATAGGCTCAGTATGCCACTGTCCTACTCTGTCCCTTTCTCCCTCACCCTTGTGTTCACACCCAATGCCCTACAATCCCATCCCCCAATCTTTCTTCCCAATCCCACTGCCCCTTTAAATTTTATCATACCTCCTGTGTTTCTCTGACCCAGCATCTTTTCCAACAGAAAGCTCCTTTTGCTCCTCAGGCTGCTGGAGCATCCTCCTGAAGCGTCAATTGACTCGCTTATTTAGTGTGATTGGGCTGCAGCCCTGGAATGTTTGACGTCGCGGAGGAACTTGAACATGGTGCTGTGACTGGCCAAAATTATAAGAGTCCAGGAAGCTTTTGGATAGCGGTACCCAACACACCCATGCTCAGATCCCATGTTCTGTGCCATCCACAGCACCATGCTCAAGTTCTTGCTCTGCACCTTGGAGCACCTCAGACTGCAGCCCAAGCGCACAAATCACATGGATCAGTCAGTGCTGCAGGTGGCCGCCATGTGGGGGAACAGCGAGTGCACATGGGTGCTGAGTGGCTGGGCCCAGAGTGAGGAGATACTTCCCCAGAGCAGTCGAGCCCCTGGATCAGAAAGAGCTGTGATGAGGAGAGGCCACCAGGCACCAGCTGGGTGCTTCACAGCCTGGTGTTGCCCAAGGGGGGGGGGGGGGGTGAGGAGAAGAAGGAGGTCACGATTGTGACCGGGAGTGTTGTTGTTCACCCAACAGGCTGCTCCTGTCAGCGCACAACACCACAGCTGGCTGGTGCCCTTGAAAACCAACGTCCCCCTTCCCTGCGTACCGGGTAGCACCAGCCCTGTATCGATTGCATTGCTGGCCTTCCTCTTTTGTGTTGGTTTTCTGCAGGGCAATGGATGTTTGTTCTTTTATAGAGTAGTCCTAAAACTGGACTGGAAGGATTGAAGTGGGAAATTTGAATTTGAATTTTGGCGGGAAAGTCCATTTGAGAAAGGCTGGAAACCTCTCTTTTCCCATAAATCAAAAGGTTCTCTGATGAGTTTATTTCTTTATGGACTATTGATCCAAGCAGGTTAAATTTGTCTATTATTTCTTTTTTTTTTCCATAAAGGATGAAATAATTGATTTTGCCAGTTTTCAGAATCTTTGTCATCTTCATGTTAAGGTGCAGGCCCCATGCCTCATGGGGCATGTTTAGTTAAGATTAACATGTTTTAAGTGCTGCAATGTCCCACGGAAATGAATTGGCAATGGCAGCACTTAATGCACATTAACTTTACTTAATGCGCGTTAACCTTTAATAAACATACCTCTATGTTCTTTGATCTTGTTAAGCAGATGTTTCAGATTGTCTTCACTTTCAGCCAGTAAAATGGTATTGTCAGCATAGCAAATGTAGTTGATGAGTCTTCCAACAATCTTCACACTTTGATTGTCTTCATACAGTCCTGCTTCTGTGATAATTTGTTCTGCATAGAAATTAAACAGGTATGGGGAAACTATGCAGCCTTGTCGTATACCCTTGCTGATTTTTAACCATTGTTTCTTTTTGTTCTGTTTGAACTGTTACTTTTTGATCAATGTAAAGTTGTGCATGAGAATTATCAGGTGTTCTGCTATATCCATACTTCTCAATGTGGCCAAGAGTTTTTCATGATTTACACAATCAAAGGCCTTGCTGTGGTCAATAAAACACATATAGATATCCTTTTGGTATTCTTTGCCCTTTCAAGGATCCATCTCATATCTGCAATGATATCTCTTCTTCCTTACCCTTTCCTGAACCCTTCTTGCATATCAGGCAATTCTCGTTCCAGGTATGCTTGATGTTAAGAATTTCTCTAGGGGAGGGGCAGATTCACGAAACACAATGGACACTGTTCATTGAGCTCCTGGGATCTCTCTACCCAAAAATCGCCAAAATTGTATGCCATTCTGGTTCCTCATCTTAAAAATGATAGAGTAGAATTCAAAAAAGGATATCAAAAATAATAAAAGGGATCAAATAACCTTCTCGTGTAGAAAGTCTAAACTGGTTAGGGCTCTTCAGTTTGGAAAAGAAACCTCTGAGAGGGAATATGTAGAAGCTTATAAAATCATGAGTGCATTGGAATGGTTGAATAAGGGACAGTGGTTTATCATTTCAAACAAAACTAAAGGAAGGATGCATTACATGAAACTATCAAGCAGCAGAGTAAAAATAAATTATTCGAAAGTATTTTTTCATGCAGCTAAAAACTAAGCTTTGGAATTTATGGCTGGAGTACATATGCAAAGTGATTAACATAGTAGAGTTCAAAAGAGGTTATGACAAGTTCCTGGAGGAAAAGATCATTAAAAAAAGATTAGCCAGGTAGACTTGGAAAAGCTCTCTTATCAGTGGAAATGAGTTATAAGAAATATATCTACTTTTTGGCATCTGAAGAATATTTGTGACCTGGACTAGCTGCTATAAGAGACATGATGCTGGATTTGATGGACCTTAGTCTAACTCGGTGTGATTTATCTTAAAGTAGCTATTGGATAATATGTTTTAGGTTAACAGGGCTTAAAGCAAAAATTATGATCTGAAAAAATTGAATAAAAGAGAGTCTGCTTATCAATCAAGTTACAAACAGCTTCCAGTGAGACAAAAATACACAAGTTCTCTTCCTAGGACTGCCAGAGTTTTCTTCTCATATCCCTATAAACTCTAAAGTGGTGCCTTTGGTAGTTGGATTTATCTAACTATAGTTATTGCTGTAGAAAAATGGAATTTCTTAGACGTCCAAGGGTGACATTGCATTTTATGTATACGATCAGCTTTTTGATGTCTGAATATTGATTGTATATTGTTATACTTTTCATATATTTTTAGTTTACTGTAACACATTAAGAATTTTAGAATCAGTGGAATAGAAATGTTCTAATAAATAAATAAACAAATTCTTAGTGGAGTGTAGGCATTAGAGAAGTAACCCTTTAAGCATTACAACATTTTCTGCTTCAGATTTTCAGACCGAAGGGAAGAAAAGGATGCTGCATGAAGCTATTCTTTCTTTTTTCCTGAATTAATAATATGCTAGCAATGAGATAGAGAAGACCTCCAGACTCTCCAGTCTGCTCCTAGTCAGCATAGGAAGAGGAGAGAAACCATCAATAAACAGCCTTAAGGCAGCTGTCCCATAATAAAACACAGATAAAAAGATTTATCCCTCTTCTTTCTTTCAGGGCTAATAATGTACTGAATCTGGTTCAAGATCTTTTCCCTTGTCAACCATAGCTCATATAAACATTTTAAAGTTTTGGATATGTTAATAAGTGGCTGAGTAAAATGAAACACAGTTAGTAAAAATCAATATTTTAATAACACTAACTCTTCCCAACAAAGTAATTCTCATATCTCTCCAGGAGCTCAGAGCCAATATAATAATTCCATAATTTAAAGAAGAAATATGATTCAAATAATTAGAAACCACAACTTCGCAATATTTAAAGTTGCTATCAGTTTAAACTTTGATATTGCCTTCTGATTCTGTACTTCCAGAGAAATGCCCAAATTATGATGATAAGTTAATCAAGTTTCTTTAACAGACTAAAGAACTCTTTTACTAAATGCTGCTAAGCTTTTGCACTTAATGAGTTCTACCAAAGCATATTAAATGCAAAGGGCCCCATTATGATCCAGACCCTTCCAGCCCATCTGGATGTTCAAAATCTGGACAGGCCGGAATTGCACCTGATTCTGCACCCACAGGAGGTAGACGTTCCTGCAGAAGCAGAGTAGGGTGAAAAAGGCCTGGATGGGCAGGACTTGCCACGATTCAGACCCGCTGCATGTCTGGCTCCCTCCCTATCCAACCCTCCCAATGCTCGTACATGGAGCTCTGGTGCCCCATCACCATAGCACCGGGACGCCATGCAGGAGTCCCGATTCACTGTAGAGGTCCAAAGAAGCTGTTCGCTGCTGCTTGACCCCCGGAGGGGCCTGACAAGGCCTGGACTGGGCTGCGGGGAACATCCCGCCACCGCTCACCTAAGTGAAGCGGTCCTCCGCTGCCACTCTGCACCCTCGGGGGGGGGGGGGACTTATTCCACCTCTGAGGTGGAATATGTCCCCTGTCTAACACCTCAACCCTGGATGTACAAGGCTGTAATTGGAATCGGCCCTGCACGTCTGGGGTCATGGCCTGCCTCTGCCCTGCCCATGCTCCTCCTCTGGCCCTCACTTTCCTGCTCCCATCCAGAGCTTCCTGCACATCTCCTCTGTGTGGGGAGCACATCTCCTATGTGTGGGAAGCTTTGGATTCGGCATCGGGCACAAGAGTCTGTTGGGGGATGTTCATCCAGACCGGATGTACATCCCTGCTAAACGCTGCACAGAGGAGGTGTTTCCCTTTCCTTCAACTTATTTCTTGGCTGCCTATTGGTTTCTGGTACCTGTGAGACCTGTGCTGACTGGCTGGTGCAGTTTGGGAGGGCTATAAGTTCTCTAGCCCCACTGCGGGACGCAGTCTTGGGCGCGTGCCCAAAGGGACAGGTCCCGCCCCTTCAGCACATGTCGGCGTACGGAGGTTTTCCCTGTAATGAGGAAACGGAAGAAGAGAAGTGTGCCAACTCCCCAAACCATGGCTATCAAGGTAGTGGGTCCGATTGATGCCCATTTTAGGGTCATTGAGATGTCAGCGTTAAATCAGCCTTCTGCTTTGGGGATGGGAGAAACTTCAATCATAAGCGTTAAATCAGCCTTCTGCTTTGGGGATGGGAGAAACTTCAATCATAAGTACTTTATCTTCATCCTCTCCCACCGAAACTCAGGGTTTTTCAGGCCCCCTCCCCCCCCCCCCCCAGTCAAGAGTTAGACTCTCCTGGTATGGCCTCCCTACTCTTAATGGTGGGGGAAGTTTTTCTAGGGCATGTTTCTCTCCCTGATTCATTTTTAGCTATCAATCCCCCCCGCCCCCCCCCCTTGCTGGACAAGTAACTACTTCCCTTCCATCAGTCATTACTTTTCAGTCTATCGGGGACATTGCGGTTCCACCAAAAGATATTTCTTTAAGAGATATTTGGACTATTGTTTCGTGTATGGAATCAATGCTTTATGCTTCTGTTCAAAAAGTTTCTATATTCTCAAAGGAGGTGGTAGACAAGTTTTCAGATCATGAAACATGGCTGCAAGATTTGGAAACAGAAGAGTCTCAAAATTGATTCTCAGTTATCAGTTCAACAAGCGGCTTTGGCATCTTCTGTACAGGATTCTCTTTTACTTCATTGTCCAATGAATTTTTGGAAATCTCTTTGCGATCCAAGAACTTGTGGCTGTTAAATTTTCCACACACTCGCTATCTTTCCCCTTTGATACTCTTACATTAATATCTTAAAGATATATTGTTACTTTCTGATGCTGAATCTATGTGTTTTTCTTGAATTTATTATGTTCCTAAGGGAAAGTTAGAGATACTATGGGAGGGGAACAGCAATTTGATCAGCTATCATCTCCTTCATTGGATATTTCTGAATTTTTAGAGTCTTCGTGTAATGACATTTCTTCAAGAGCCACTCTATTGGTCACTTTTGTATCTGAAACTGATATATAGTTTTGAGAGCATATTTTTCTAAGAAATTCGAGAAAGTTTATGGCCACCCCATTCAGATCTTTCCGGATGTCTCTAGGATTACCCAGAGGCAGCAGAAAGCCTTTTTTGGAGGTTAGGTCACGTGTTTAGGCTCTTGGTTTTTTGTTTTATCTGAAATTTCCTTGTAAATGTCATATTGTGTATTAGGATAAGAAGTATGTGTTCTTTGAGGTGGATCAATTGGAAGATTTTCTTAAAAGGAAAGATTCTAATGTTTAATTTTATTGTTGTCTCTTGGCTTAGTTTAATAGGGCTTTATATTCAATTTCAAGAGATCTAGGCAGACATGATTTCTTTTTTTCCTTTTTGTCCTGTATTTAACACTCTCCTTGATGTGGACTTGATATGTATGTGCACTATATGTGTATATGGTATAATAATTTTTCCTTGTAATTCATTTAAAATTTGAAAAAATAAAATATAAAAAAAACATTGCACAGAATGCCCCCCAAAACCTTCATGTTAGCCATCGGGCATGAGTGGCATGTTTCCAGCAGCTAATGTGTGACTGGGTACCATAATGAGAGTCAAGTAATGTGGGTGCACCTAACGGCACTCATAGAAATGCCGTTAGGTGATCCTGCAAAAAGTGCCACATTAACTTCACTTGTACACTAATGTGTTCACCAGGCACATGCTCCACCTCAAACTGTCCACATTAGCATGCAAGTGCCAGTTAACCTGAGTTTCAGCAGTCGGTAGTTGGCATGCCTGCATGTTAAGGTTCATCATGATCTGTTACTGCTCACTAAAATGACCATTAAGGGGTTTATTCTAGAAGCCCTATTTGGGCTTTGGACAACTGAAAATGGGCATAGAGATGTCCAAAGCATGGAGGTCTCCACAGGAATTTTAGAAGTCAGATCTTTAGACGTTCCTAGTATGAGGACGTCCAAATCAGAATGGAGGCAATGGTAAAGGCATGGGTTTTTTTAGTGGTGTAAGTTTAAAACTCTGCTGTTAGTTTCTCTTGCTCAGCTCTTTGAAGCCACTCAACCTCATCAGGGATTAGTGGGCCTGATTATCCTGTGAAAGAACTGAGGACTGCATTCCTCAGAATCTTACAAGGCATTACTAATAGCGTGGCTTTTAATTACTAGCTCTCTGCCTGAGAGCTCTTAAAAGGGTTTTGGTCTACATTTTTAGGAGTTAGTCTTTTAGCTGCTTTATTTTAAAAGGGGAAATACTTGGGGTTATTTTTAGTGGTGTAAGTTTAAAACTCTGCTGCTAGTATCTCTTTCTTTCAGCTCTTTGAAGTCACTCACACCTCATCAGGTTTTAGTTCCCCTCTACCCCCTCATTCACACCCACCCCCATGTGAGCATTCTTGCTTTATAGGGCCATCCCTCAATTAGCTACACAAAGGGACTTAGAACAGCACATTTGGAACACACTTAAAACAGGTTAACTGCTTTTTCTTTGAAAGGACAGCTGAAAAACAGGCTGCTACTTTAGTAGATCTCACTTTACTTCAACAGGTACCAAAGCTCCACCAACTGAACAATGGCAGGGAAAAATCATATTTAGTAGATCTCACTTTTACTTCAACAGGTACCAAACATAACATAAGAACATAAGATATGCCATACTGGGTCAGACCAAGGTCCATCAAGCCCACTATTCTGTTTCCAACAGTGGCCAATCTAGGTCACATGTACCTAGCAGTTTCCCCAAGAGACACAAGTTCCACAATGCTTGTACTGGGTCAAGCATTGATATCTTCGGTCACTTCTTAATAATGGTTTATGGACCTTTCCTCCAGGAACTTGTCCAAACCTTTTTTAAACCCAGCTACACTAACAGCCTCTACTAATCCTCCGGTAACAAATTTCAGAGTTTGATTACACGTTGAGTGAAAAAATATTTTCTTTTATTAGTCTTAAATAGTTTACCCTGTAGCTTCATTGCATGTCCCCTAGTCTTTCTATATTCTGATAAGGTAAACAATCGATCTACGTTTACCCGTTCCACTCCGTTCATTAATTTATAGACTTCTATCATATCTCCCCTCAGCCGTCTCTTTTCCAGGTTAAAGAGCCCTAACCTTTTTAGCCTTTCTTCATAGGAGTATCCTTCCATCCCCTTTACCATTTTGGTGGCTCTTCTCTGTACCTTTTCTAAAATCGCTATATCCTTTTTAAGATACGGCGACCAGAATTGCACACAATATTCAAGATGTGGTCTCACCATGGAACGATATAGAGGCATTATAATATCTTTTGTTTTATTTTCCATTCCTTTCCTTATCATACCTAGCATTCTATTTGCTCTCTTGGCCGCCGCTGCACACTGGGCCGAGGGTTTTAACATGGTATCCACAATGACGCCTAAATATTTTTCCTGGGTGGTGGTTCCTAATGTGGAACCTTGCATCGTGTAACCATAGTTTGGGTTGTTCTTCCCTAGGTGCATAACCTTGCACTTGTCCACATTAAATTTCATCTGCCATTCTGATGCCCAGTCTTCCAATTTATCAAGATCCTCTTGCAATTTTTCACAATCCTCTTGGGTTTTAACAACTTTAAATAGTTTTGTGTCATCTGCAAATTTGATAACCTCACTCGTTATTCCACTTTCCAGGTCATTTATGAATATGTCAAAAAGCAGCGGACCCAGCACAGATCCCTGGGGTACACCACTATTCACCTTTCTCCATTGTGAAAATTGGCCATTTAGCCCTACCCTCTGCTTTCTATCTTTTAACCAGTTCCTGATCCACAATAGTACACTGCCTCCTATCCCATGACTCTTTAGTTTTGCCAAAAGTCTCTGATGAGGGACCTTGTCAAAGTCTTTCTGAAAGTCCAGATACACAATATCAACCGACTCACCTTTGTCCACCTGTTTATTCACTCCTTCAAAAAAACATAACAGATTAGTAAGACAAGATCTTCCTTGTCTAAAGCCATGTTGGCTGTCTCCCATTAGGTTGTGACTATCTACATGCTGAGTAATTTTATTCTTTATGATGGTTTCTACCATTTTTCCCGGTACTGACGTCAGGCTCACCGGTCTGTAGTTTCCCGGATCACCCCTGGAACCCTTTTTAAAAATTGGTGTTACATTGGCGATCCTCCAATCTTCAGGTATTAGAGATGATTTTAATGATAGTTCACAGATTACTGATAGCAGTTCTGCAATCTCATATTTCAGTTCTTTTAACACCCTTGGATGTATACCATCCAGCCCAGGTGATTTGCTACTCTTCAGTTTATCTAATAGTTGTAAGATATCTTCCCGATGTATCGATATTTCCTTCAATTCTTCTGCACCTTTAAATACCACTTCAGTCATGGATAACATCCCTACATCTTCCTCAGTAAAGACCAAAGCAAAGAATTCATTCAGTCTCTCCGCTATCGCCTTGTCGCCTCTTAGTGCTCCTTTAACCCCTTTATCATCTAATGGACCAACTGACTCTCTCACAGGGTTTTTGCTACGAATGTACTTGAAAAGGTCTTTATTTCGCGTTTTTGCTTCCGCAGCAAGCTTCTTCTCAAATTCTCTCTTTGCCTGCCTTATCAATGCCTTGCATTTGACTTGCCAGTGCTCCACCAACTGAAGTATGGCAGGGAAAAATCATATTGCCAAAGCTGTTGCCCCCATTACAGATTCTACCTCGACCCAGACAGAGATCCCAATGCCAGTTGAAGGACTGATTCCATGTGCAAGATGCTTACATGCTGAAGCTCTCAGGAAAAAGATAGAGGAGCTCAGAGAAGGGGTGGCAAGGCTGAGGAGCATTCACGACAGTGAGAGGTACATTCATGAGATGTTTCTTGAAACATCCAAGCTCTCCAGAAGAGGTGAGGATGGCAACCTACAGAAGGACCAAGGTTGGACATGAGTCACCAGGGCATGCAGAATTACCAGTCCAACTCCTCAAGCCCTTGAAGTGAAGAACCATTATGCAGCCTTGAAAGTGGAGGGGGCAGAGGCATCCCAGGAAAGGTAAGAACCAGAGATCGAGCACCCCAAAGTTGCTGAATCAGTGAACACTAGGAAGCAAAGGGTAATGGTGGTTGGTGACTCTCTTCTGAGGGGTACTGAGGCATCTACATGCCGACCAATCTTGATGTCTCGAGAGGTATGCTCTCTGCCAGGTGCGGAGAGTTTACTGAGACTCATCAAGCCTACTGACTATATCCGATGTTCCTCATCCATGTCGGCACAAATGATATTGCCAGATATCCCTCTGACCATATCAAGAGTGACTTCATAACTCTGGGACAGAGGGTGAAGCAGATAGGGGCTCAAGTGGTGTTCTCTTCAATCCTCCCTGTTAAGGGTAAAGGCCACGGCAGATAAATGCATGGTTGCATAGATGATGTCATAGAGAACATTTTGGTTTCCTGGACCATGGGATGATGTTCCAAGGGCTTCAGAGCAGAGATGGCATCCATCTATCCAAAAAAGGTTGACATGTCTTCAGTAGCAGACTGGCTAACCTATTGAAGCGGTCTTTAAATTAGATTCATTGGGGATGGGTGAAGAAAGCCCCCAGATAAGTGAAGCATTAAATATCTTTATATAAATAGGTAAAAGGGGCAACATTTGGAAAGCAGTGTCTATAAATGCCCATAGCATGGGAAATAAGATCCCAGATGTTCAGGCTTTAATGGGAGAGGACGACTTCGATTTAGTGGAAGTTACAGAGAAATGGTTCACAGACAAACATGACTGGGATATAACTATACCAGGCTATACTCTATTCAGAAAGGAAAGAGTAGGAAGAAGGGGAGGAGGAGTGGCACTATACGTATGTAAAAAGTAAAATTAAAGCTATGGAAATACAGGGCTTAACCCTGGAATTACCGAGATTTTTTGCACACACTGAATACCGTTGGGGTCATAAATGACCCCACGACAAATTTTAATTGTTAACCATGAAAATTTTAAACTAAAAAGACAAAATATTATTACAAATTAATTATTTATTATATGAAGGTTAAATGTTTTGAAATGTAATGCTTTATCAAAAAATTACATGAAGAAGAGTGCCATGAAAGCAGTTTTTGCATGCACTTGATGAACACAGTAAAGTATAACAGTCATTTGCATGAGACACAGACAATTTCTGAATGTTCTTTGCAAAAACTGCGCTTGCAGGAGGTGCAAACTATGTTGTTTTTCTTGTCTTTTTCTCTGGAACAGCAGTGACACCTGATCCTTTTCTTTGGTATCCCGACATTGCAAACAGCATCAGTGGCTTCTTCAATGCTGGAAGAAGTCTTGCTGCAATTACTCTGAAGCAGCTGCTTTCCTAATTCCAAGAGGAATAGATGACGTCTGTGCTTTGACTTGGACTGCCATTCTGGATTTAGTGACATCCAAACAATGAAGGCGTTCAAAGCACTGATGTCCAACATGTTGTAGAAGATTGTCACTGGCCAGCGTCTTGTCATTCGTTTTGTGGTATACGTGTGCGACATTTGATCTGCCGTATCTACTACACCTTTACTAGAATCATAGTCCAAGATCATGCATGTTTTTTTTTGTCTGGACGTCTGTACTTCTTCTTGATCATGCAAACTGCTCAGAAGAACAACCACTTTTCCTTTCTTCGGGCAATAGGAAACCAGAGTGGCGTCATAGCGAAAGGCAAACAGTGAAGTGAATACCTCTCGGCCCTTTGCTGTTAAAAATACTGGAGGTAATTCTTTTCTGTTCTTTCGAATTGTCCCCAAAAGTGTCATTTGTTTTTCTAGCAATTTCTGTGACAGGGATAAACTGCAGAAGAAATTGTCAACAGTAACATTTCTGCCAGATCGGGTTAATCCTTCAGTGAGCTGCAGCACAACCCTTTCACCCTGATTCTGTTTCCTGTTTTGTCCGAGTTCCCTTCCTGTATATACTTGAAGACGCAGAACATATGATGTTGCACTGTCACACAACATTCATAGCTTTATGCCATATTTCCCAGGTTTGCTGGGAATATATTGTGTGAATGGAACACGGCCACAAAATGTAGGCAGTTGCTCATCCACGGTAACATTTTCACCAGGAACAAAGGCGTCACTTAGAGTTGCTTCCCAGGTATCAAAAACGTGTCTGATTGGAACAAGCTTATCCACGCCTCATTGTTCATGTCTGCTGGTTGCATCATCAAATCTGAGAGCACAAGAAATTTGCTGAAAACGGTTACGGGCCATATTTTTGCCGAAAACAGAACGACCATCTTCAAGGTTCCACAACTGAACTATGGATTCATTTTGTGACTTGTACACGCGTGAGAGGATCAGAAGTCCAAGAAAACATTGAAATTCTCCATCTGTCAAATCTTTCCAGGTGTCGTCATAAATGTGTCTTCCTTGTTTGCTCGTCCACATCATGATTTCATTCAATAAGTTCTTCCTCATGAACAAGTGGAATGCTGCGAGAGGGCCATCAACATTTCGTACAGCATACCTTGTAGGACCTTGTTGTACGGGCATGACATTAGCTCTGGTGCATCTTCCAGCAGCTTGCTTTATAGGATTCCTGTTCCATGATGTGGCATCCTTAGATACATAGGCTTCAATGGCAACATTTGTGCTTATAGTTGATGACCTCTTAGCTCCTCTATGGACCACAACTAAGATTACTCACAGATGATACTGACACCGAGGACTCCTGCCTTCTTCCCCGTCCAGCACAGCCTCGACCTTTGCCTTTGATACTGTTCCGCACAAGCGACTTATAAACAAATTAAGCACCCTTAGGATGGATCCTAAAGTTACTGCTTGGGTTAGAAATTGGTTGAGTGGAAGGCAACAAAGGATACAGGTAAATGGAGTTCACTCTGAGGAGAAGGAGGCTAACATTGGAGTGCCGCAGGGATCTGTCTTTGGTCCGATTCTTTTTAACATCTTTGTTAGTGATATAGCGGAAGGGCTGTCGGGTAAGGTTTGCCTCTTTGCTGATGATACCAAAATCTATAACAGAGTAGAAACTCATGAAGGTGTAGATAACATGAGGAGGGATCTAGCTAAGCTTGAAGAATGGTCTAGAATTTGGCAGCTGAGATCTAATGCTAAAAAATGTATGGTCATGCATTTCGGCTGCAACAATTCAATGGAGCAGTACAGTATAGGGGGTGATGTACTTCTGTCCACGAAAGAAGAACGGGACCTAGGCATGATTGTGTCTGACGATCTCTAAGTAGCTAAACTGGTAGAAAAGTCAATGGCGAAAGCTAGAAGGATGCTTGGGTGTATAGGGAGAGGAATGACCAACAGAAGAAAGGAGGTGATAGTTCCTCTGTATAAATCTTTGGTGTGACCCCATTTGGAGTATTGTGTGCATTTCTGGAAACTGCACCTTCAAAAGGATATAAACAGGTTGGAGTCAGTACAGAGGGTGGCTATTAAAATGGTTAATGGTCTTCATTATAAAGCATATGAGAACAAATGTAAGGACCTTAATATGTACACTTTAGAGGAAAAGCGGGACAGAGGAGATATGACTGAGACATTTAAATACCTCCGTGGCATAAATTGCCAGGAGGAGAGCCTCTTTCGATTGAAGGCAAGCTCTGCTATGAAGGGACAAAGGATAAGGGTGAAAGGGGATAGAGTCAGGAGTAATATGTGGAAATATTTCTTTAAGGAAAGAGCGGTAGATGCATGGAATAGTTTCCCAGTGGAGGTGGTAGAGGACAGTATCTAAATTCAGAAAGGCATGGGACAAACACAGAGGCTCTTTAAGGGGGAAAAAAAGGGGACTCCTGTAGTGGGTGATATGGAAGGGCAGACTAGATAGGCCATGTGGTCTTTTTCTGCCGTCATATTTTGGGGGTCATTTTGTCGCACAAATTTCAGGGTTGGATGTCCAAACGGGATGTCCATCCCCGCCATTCATGCCTTCCCCGCCGGCGACTAATGTTCCTGCTGGTTGTGTGGGGAAGTTAGATGGGAATGGGGAAGGGGCGGCTCGGGGGCAGAATCTGGATGAGCGGTGGGTGGTTATCAGCCCTGGACATACAGGGCCGATTCTAACGTCGGCCCTGTACGTTCAGGGCCAGCGACTTGTGCAGGGAAGTTATTCCACCTCTGAGGTGGGATAACTTCCCTTGACATGTTTTCTTTTCGACCTAGGGAGTGTATGGGGCAGGGGGGGGGGAGAGGACATTCCCCACAGCCTGACCCTTGCCTTAGGAGGCCAGATCGTGGGCTGGGCTGCGGGGAATAAGCTGTTTTTTTTCCGCAGCCAGCATCGCGGCTTTTAAATGGAGCTGCGGTGCCATGGCAACAGAATGCCATTGTGCTGCGGCTCCATTGAAAAGTCCTGACTGAGTTAATTGGGCAGTGTCTGTACATGCAGGCTGGGCTGAATCACAGTCCTGGCCTGCATGTACAGGCCTGATCGCGATTCTAATTCACGGGGCTAGATGCACCCCGCAGGATCAGAATCGCGAGCCCCTCTGTACGTCCGGTTAAACCAGATGCACAGAGTGGCTGAACGTCTGGGATGGAATGAGTCCTATTATGTTTTGGCCAAAAAACATCCAGATTGTGCAGAGAAAATGAAACTCCACTATCCCTAGTACTCTGCACAATCACAATGATAGCAGCAGTAGAATTTGAATCCTGGCTTCCCTGGTCCTAGTCCATTACTCTAATCTTTAGGCTATTCCTAAATTTCCATGGTCTGGAATACTATTCTGGTGACATCTATGTAGATGCCCCCATAGAAGTCCATATCGGGCACATCCACATTTGTGAAATCATGCATAAATTTGGATGTGCCTGCTTTTTTTGCAGATATTTTTGCTTGGATGTCCCAGATAGCACTTGGACATCATTTGTCTGTTAGAAGTGTTTAGTAAAAGGACCCTAAAGTGTCATCAGCATATAGGAAAATAGAATCTCACTGCAATTTTAATATGGAATTCTCATTTTCAATGATAGACAACTAATACATGTCTTTGGAATTAACATCATCACTTCTATTACAAATTTCTCAAAATCTATAATGCATAGACTTTATTATACTGCACATACCACATCTGACTGACTTGTTCAGCATGTCTATTTCCTTGCAAATATTTAGAAAAAATGAACAATTTTCAATCAATGCAAGACAATATGGGCCATGTTTACTGAAGTGTGCTTCTGGATAGCACCAGATTCAGCACATGTCACCATGCTGGGGAATCCTCCTGCAACCCAAATGAGGGTGCAGGAGCTTTGGTGCTGTCAGCATTATCTCTTGGTGTCTCACTGATGGAGACTGGCACTGGCATGCTTATATGACTGGATAACTGTGGTCATTGCATGTATTTCCATCATGGTCTTCTAGTTTAATAATGGGTGACATTTCTTATCAGCCAAAGTCAAAGGTCAGTGCTGTGGCTCTGCATGCATCAAGAATGAGGAGGACATAGACAGCAACAACCTCAAAAATGAAGACTTCTGCTAATCAATGTCTCGGAAGATATATGCTGAACCACTTGAATTTTTAACTTCTTTACTGAGTAGAAGATAGCGATGAATAAAATTTTGAAGTATGCAAGAAAATTTTGATAAGGCAAAACTTCCAGAATTTGAAGGCCATAGCAGAGAGACTGAATGCATTCTTCGCTTCGGTCTTTACTGAACAAGATGTAGGGAATTTACCCATGCCTGAAATAGTATATAAATGTGATGTTTCAGAAGAAATTGAAAGAAATATTGATAAACCGGGAAGATGTATTACAACTATTTGATAAACTGAAGAGTACCAAATCACCTGGACTGGATGGTATACATCAAAGGGTATTAAATATGAGATTGCAGACCTACTATTGGTGATCTGTGAACTATCATTAAAATTAACTTTAGTACTTGAAGAGTGGAGAATGGCAAATGTAATGCCAATATTTAAAAAGGGTTCCAGGGGTGATCTGGGAAGCTACAGACCTGTGAGTCTGACATCAATACCGGGCAAAATGGTAGAAACCATTATAAAGAATAAAATACTGATCATGTATATAATCATGGTTTAATGGGAGAATGCCAACATGGATTTAGCCAAGAAAAGTCTTGCTTACTAATCTGTTATACTTTTTTGAAGGTGTGAATAAACAGGTAGACAAAGGTGAGCCGGTTGATATAGTGTATCTGGATTTTCAGAAAGCCTTTGACAAGGACTCTCATGAGAGACTATTGGCGAAATTAAAAAGTCATGGAATTGGAGGCAGTGTAGTATTGTGGATCAGAAACTGGTTAAAAGATAGAAGGCAGAGAGTAGGGCTAAATGGCCAATTTTCTTAACGGAAAAAAAATAGTGGAGTACCCCAGGGATCTGTGTTGGGCCTGCTGCTTTTTAACGTATGGTATTGGTAGAAGACTTCAATACTGTGTTTTATCTAAATCTGGATTGTTCTGTGAAGCAGAACTCTTATGCCAGAAAGCTTAATAAGATGTCACCATATTTATTTATTTGGTTTCATTTGTATACCGCTACTTCCAGCGATCAGAAGCGGTTTACTCTACACATCAAACATTGGTTACATATGGTAAGAATCAACAATTTACATTTTCATTGAGGTGTACTTGACTGTACATTTATACATATTTACATTTTATATTGTTTTGCTTGCTTTTTTACAGATTTGAATATTGAAATTTTGTTTTCATTTATACAGTGTAAGGCATCTATAGTATTTAAACAGTATGGGCCATGTACAGTTTTGTTTCAGTGGTTGCAATATATACATTTTGTTTACAACAACAAATCGGTTCTTAATACTTTTGTTCGTTTGGGTTGCGAGGTTATGTTCATTCTGGATTGTTTATGTTAAGTTGTAATGATCCTGGAAGAGGTGGGTCTTTAGTTTTCTCCTAAAGTCCTGTAGGTCGCTGTTCGATCTTAGTTCGTTTGGTAGCTGATTCCATAATGTGGGTGCTGAGTAGGTAAATGCTCTGTTGCTTGTGCAAACTTTTACAGTTTGGTTGTTAGTTGAGATGTGAAGGGTGTTAAGTTGTGAGTCCTTCTGCTTCTGTTAGGGGGTTGTGTGGTGATGAGGTTGGAGAGGTAGGATGGTGCTATGTTATGTATCAGCTTGAATACAGTTACTAATAGTTTGTATTTTATGCAGGCTGTAATGGGAAGCCAGTGTAGCTCAATTAGTATAGGTGTGATATGTTTGGTGAGTTTTCTGTTGAGGATAATCCTGGCTGTGACGTTTTGCGCCATTTGCAGTATGTTAAGGTTTTTTTTGGCAACCCTTGGAGAATGGCGTTACACTAGTCTAGGTGGGGAGTTATGAGTGCTTGTGCTACTGTTCTGAAATCAGAGTGTTCGATGATGTTGCATAAAGGTTGGAGGACCCTTAGTTTATGGAATATTGCCCGGTTAAGCATCCGAAGATGTTTCTCCATCCTTAGGTTTTTGTCGAGTATTACTCCTAGGTATTTTATTTCATTCTATATGTTCTAGGTGTTGTTGTTCATGGTGATTGCTGATGGAGGGTTGAAATCTGTTTTTTTGGAGATGTACATTACTTCTGTTTTCTTGTGGTTTATGGACATATTGTTTTGCTGTAGCCAGGTTTGCATTTCATTAAGGCACTCCTCTAGCTGGTTGTAATTTGGATTGGTCGAGTCCAGTTGGGTGTAGATCATAATGTCGTCTGCATAAATGTGGTAAGTGATCTTGTGCTTCTGAAATATTGTGCAGACCAGTTTAATGTATAGGTTGAACAGTAAGGAGGACAATGCTGAGCCTTGTGGTATTCGCTGGGTTTGGGGGAATGCCTTCACTTTTTCCTTATTGAATTGAACTTGTTGCATTCTGTTCGTTATATAGGATATGAACCAGTTTAGGGGGGTTCCTGTTATTCCTATGGATTCCAGCCTGTTGATGAGGGTTCTGTGGTTTACTGTATCGAATGCAGCAGATATATCTATGAATATTAGAATGTACATCTTCTTTTTATCTTCCAAGCCTTTGATCGGTCTATCTAGTAGAACTAGTAGTAAGGTTTCGACACTGTGGTGTTGGGGGAATTCGTATTGTTGCTCATCGAGTGCGTTCATGGTGTCAACGTGGTCCTGTAATTGCTGCTGTACTGCTTTTTCAATAATTTTGGCTAGGAATGATATACTTGAGATTGGTCGGTAAGAGGCTGGGTTATCCTTTTCTAGAGTTTTGTTTTTTAGTATGGGTCTTATGAGGGATTTTTTGAGTTCGGCTGGCATGACTCCTTGCTGGAGTGATTGGTTTACTATGTGTGTGATGTATTGGGCAGCTTCTTGTTTTGTTGCCTTGAGCCAGGCTGCTGGGCATGGATCTAGTGGGGAGGTTGTAGTGTTTAGGTTTGTGATTATGTTTATTATTTGCTTACCTTCCATCTCGTAGAATGCGCTCCATTCCTTGTTCCTGTCTGTGTTTGTGTCTTGTTGAGATGGGTGGTCAGCGGTCCAGTTTAGGGTGGGGTGTCCGGTTGATGGTGGGTTGAGTTTGCTGGCGTAGTGGTCAGCTAATGTTTGCGCTTTAATGGCACCGGTGGTGTTATCTTCATGGGAAGTTTTGGTGAGGGATTTGACGAGTTCAAATAGTTCTCTTGGTCTGTTCAGTGCCTTGTTGAGTATGTTGGTATGATGGGGGTTTTTTTGCAAGGTTGATTTCGGTTTTGTATTTTTGAGAGGAGCGTTAAGTATTCAGTTTTGTGTTCGGGGGTCTTCTTCTGTCTCCATTTTTTTTCTAGTTTCCTTAGGTCTTTCTTCATTTTGTTTAGTGTTGTTGAGTACCATGGCTCGGTTTTGGTTTTTTTTTTAGTTTTCGCATTGTTTAGTGTTTTAGTCTTTAGTCCTGAGATTGATTCGATCCCTTCGTTCCATTAGTTGATTAGGGTTTCTAGGTCAGTGTTGTCAGTATTTAAGTTAGTTGTGATGGAGTTTATTAGTGCTTCTTTGTTGAATTTTTGGAACTTTCTTCTGGGTTGCGTCCATGATCCCGTTGGGGGCTTGCTAGGTTTGGTGGGTAAGTATATGGTGAATTTTATCAGGTGGTGGTCGGACCATGGAACTTGAGTTATTTGTGGTGTTTGTTCGGTGTCTCCATCTTGCTGGTCTTTCTTGGGTATAAATACCATGTCTAGAATGTTTCCTTTGTTATGTGTGGCATCTTGTATTATTTGTTTGAATCCTAGTTGGTCCATAGCTTCCAGGAATGTACTTGCATGCATTGGTGGTGCTGTTAGGTTGAGGTCCCCTAGTATGATTTGGCATTTTTTGATTGTTGATGTAGAAATCGTCTCTAGTGCAGCAGCCAGGGTTTCGTGGTGTGAAGTGGGGGGTCTGTAGTCGAAGCAAATTATTAGTGTTTTGCTTTCTAGCTTGAGTATCTCTATTCCATCGACTGTGTTTTGCGATGTGTCGGTAAGGTGTAGCGAGTCCTTAGCAACAATTAGAACTCCACCTCCCCTTCCACTGGCTCGTGGACAATTGAATATATTATAGCCTGGTTTGCTTAATTGGTTGAGTAGGATGGGGTCTGTGAGCCATGTTTCTGTGATGCAAAGGATGTCTGGTTTTTCATCAGTGATGAGATTATGCATAATGTGAATTTTGTTTCTTACTGATCTGGCATTTATAGGTATACAAGTGTATGGGGTTTGGGGAATATTGTTGGGTAGTGGGTTTGTGCATGTTTTTGATATGGTTAATCACTGGTGCGTTTCCTTTGGTTTTGGGTTAAGGTGATTGCGTGGCTTGTTACGGTGTTTGATGGCTAATACTCGGTTTGGTTGCGGCACAGTGCTACTGTGGGTGGGGTAATGCATGTTGTATACCACGTATGCTGGCATCATGAATAGTGTGTATGGATATATGGGTTGCCAAGTGTAGGTAAATTGGTTAGTCGGGTTTGTATTGCATGTGCAGGTAGATATTGTTAGGCACAGACAAAATAAGAGTATGGCATTAATAATTTCCATTGTTCTGGGAATTCAAATCTAATTGGTTTCCTAATGATACAGCTTTATATGTTAGTTTGTGTTCCTTTGTTGGTTTCTTTGTGGTTTGGGCCGATTTACACAGGTTTTTGTTTCGGTAGTTGTAGTGGCGGTTTGCCATGTGTATTTTTCATGTGGTCCCTGTTCAGTACTTCAGTCTTACAATGTCAGGTGTTTTTAATGTGGTGCAAGCTGTTAGTTACCTGTGGTCCATGCTGGTTGATATTGTCTGTTGTATGGTGCTGGCGAACTCAACCCTGGCAGGGGAGCTCAAGCTGAGGAGTTTCTGTTGCGTTGTTGAAGTGGTTTGGTGTTGCGGTTTAGAGGCGTTCTCTGGCTGGTTCCGGTGGAAATGTTGCGTGGGGCCCTCAGGTTAACAGGCCACTGCCTAAGGGCCACACAAAAGGGCCCTCTGGCGAGGCCTTCAGGCATGGGCCTACCAGGCGCGAGTGCACTCGAAGGCATTTCTTTTATCCCGTGTGTGTTCTGTTGCTGGCTGCCCCGATTGGGCAGGGTGATGCAGGCTCAATTCGGTTCCCTGCAGCTCAGAGAGAGCTTGAGCAGGGCTGGATGTGGAGAGCACGCTGGGGTCTCTGATGTAGTGCGCCCAAAGGCATTCCTTTTATCCTGTGTGTGTGCTGTTGCTGGCTGCCCCGATTGGGCAGGGCGATGCAGGCTCAATCCGGTTCCCTGCGGCTCAATCCAGCTCAGAGAGAGCTCGAGCAGGGCTGGATGTGGAGAGCACGTTGGGGCCTCTCTATTTATGCAATCTAGTGGATATTTGGAAAGTTTTTCACTCACTTGATAGAGAGTACACACCTTTTGCCAGAGCTCATGATAGCATGTCCCAGATGGACTCCATGTTCCTCGCATAGATCCTGTTCTATAAGGTGGATAGGGCCAATGAAGATCTCTTACCATCCATTAGTTTGGCTTTAGAGATCTTGCAAAGTTTAGCGGCAACTAAGCCATGCAATTATCCTTTAATTTATTTCAGGATAATCAGTTTGGTACTTATCTTTGCAAGCACTAGCAAGAATATCTGAAACATAATGAAGGGCACAGAGATACTCCACTTCTTTTTTGAAGTTATCAAAGGCAGGGTTGTATGATGATGATATTGTTTATATAGGCCAGTGCAATATAGAGATTTAGCAAAGAATATCTTGCACCTTGAGAGACAACTGAAGGGAGATAAACAACACTTTTTGTCCTATTTAATCCCAGATAGAAAGTATATTTTGTGGCCACTGCAAAAGTATTACGTATTACCATTACAAATTGTATAATTTGGTAATAAACTGAGCAGGATGCTTATAAACTTGATTTAGGCAACTCTGGGATCTACAGCAAGTGGAGCAATTTGTAATATGCAGAGTGTTCAGGTGGAAAAGGTCAAGGAGGTAGGTAGAATATTTACAAACTTCTTTGAAAATGAGTATGTGGCAGAACCTTGTGATTCACTGGTTGTTCAGCAGTTTATGATTAAATTTCAGTCCCCTTTCTGGAGCCCTGAACAGCAAGAGCTTCTGGCAGCCCAGGTCACAGCTAAAGAAAGTCAAGAGTTTATTCGTCAAACCCCATTACTTAAGAGATTAAGCCAAGATGGGCTAGGTTCTAAATTTTATAAAATCTTACAGGATCTGGTCTATCTGCCCCTTTGAGACATGTTTCAGGAGACCAAGGATAGGGGTCACTTTTCTAGTGAAATAAATAATGTCCATTTTACTCAAATCTTAGAGCCACTGTTGAGGTGCTTCTTGAAGCATCCAAGCTCTCTGAGAGAGGTGAAGATGGTATGCTACAAAATATAGTTGGACACGAGTCACCAGAACCTGCAGAATCAACAAGCCAACTCCTTCAGTCCTCGAACTGAAGAACCAGTAGCCAGGCCTGCAAGTAAAAGAGGTATAACTATCCCAGGAAAGGGAAGAACTAGAGCTCAAGCAACCCAAAGTTGCAGAACCAGGGACCACAAGGAAGCAAAAGATAGTGGTGGTTGGTGACTCTCTTCTATGGAGTACTGAAGCAGCCATCTGCCAACCAGACTTGATGTCCAGGGAGATGTGCTATCTGCCAGGTGCCAAAATCTGAGATGTTACGGAGAGTTTGCTGAGACTCATCAAGCCTACTGATTATTATCTGTTGTTACTCATCCATGTTGTTACAAATGATACTGCTATGTATGTATCTTTCTGAGCATATCAAGAGTGACTTCATGGTTTTGGGAGAGAGGGTGAAGCAGATAAGTGCGCAGGTGGTGTTCTCTTCGAGCCCTGGTTGAGGGTAAAGGCCGAAGGAGAGAACTTTACATCTTGCAGATGAATACATGGCTGCATGCATGGTGTCATTGAAAGCGTTTTGTTTCCCTGGACCACGTTTTTCCAAGGGCTGCACAGCAGAAATGGCGTCCACCTATCCAAGAAGGGTCAAAAGGCCTGATATTCATTTGTGATGGCTATGCGCCTCTACGGTGCATAACCTTCATCGATGAACTTTAACCCTGGATATTCAATGCCGGGGTCATATGCAGTGCCGGCATTGAATATTCGGGATCACTGCACAGCCAAAGACGCTGCAGATGCTAATCACACAGTGGAGTTATTGCACCACTGCCCATTTAGCTCCTGCGGATAAAGATAGGTCACTTTTTGCTGTGCCTATCTTTATGCACAGGTTGCTAACCGGGCAGTGCTGCAATATCGCCACTGCCCAATTAGTAACTGGTGCCACCTCCGCTCTGCCCCAACCACTCCCAACACGCCCCAATGCTAAGTGGCTAGCATCAGAGTGTGTAGCAGCATTAATCAGGGATATTCAACTGCACTGTGTTAGTGTGGCTGAATATCCCTCTAAGCGGCATTTACACGGTTTACAGATTTGCAAACCGCGCATATGTCTTTGAATACCAGGCCTAAATTGTTGTCCGCAGCAGACTGGCTAACCTATTGAACAGGGCTTTAAACTAGATTCGCTGGGGATGGGTGAAGAAAGCCCCCAGGTAAGTAAAAGGTCTCAGGTAAGCAAAACATTATATATCTCTGTAGAAATGGGTAAAAGGGGCAACATCTGGCAAGCGATGAGCATAAAGTCCGTAGTGTGGGAAATACAATCTCAGATGGTGAGGCTTTAAAGGAAGAGGCTGACTTAGATTTAATGGCAGTTACGGAGACATGGTTCATGGACATTTATGAGTGGGATGTAATTATACCGGGCTATACTTTATTCAAGAAGGGCAGGGTAGAAAAAAGGTGAGGAGTAGCAGCACTATATGTAAAAAATAATGTTAAAGCTATAGAATTACAGGGCCTAAAAGGGAGCGAGGAGGCACTGTAGGTTAAACTAGAAAGACGGAATGGGAAATCCATTTGCATTAGTGTGATATACCGATCTCCTTCACAGGGAGAAAAAGTGGACAGAGATTTAATAGAAGACATACACATTATTGCCATGACAGGGGAAGTTCTATTGATAGGTGATTACAATATGTCAGATGTTGATTCGCATATCCCCGCTGTGATGTCATCTAGAAGGAGATCCTGGATTAGGAAGAATCATTTTGGAAACTAGTAACAGAGCCGACATGTGAAGGGGTCATACTGAACCTGGTGCTTACCAATGGGGAAAGTGTTTCTGATGTTATGGTGGGAGATCATCTCGCATCCAGTGATCACCAGATGGTGTGATTCAGTACTAGGATTAGGACTGATAAAGTTTATTCAAAATTGAGTGGTCTTAGACTTTGGGAAAATTAACTTTGCCAAGATGTGAAAATACCTCAAGGAATTGGTGGCGGAATGGGAACAGCTGGGGGATGTAGAAAAGCAATTGGCAAACCTGAAAGAGTAGTTACTCACCTGTAACAGGTGTTCTCCAGGAGCAGCAGGAATCAGTCCTCACATATGGGTGTCATAGGCACCGATGAAGCCCCAGCGGAGCATTTCCCCAGCTTTCTATGAAAGCCTTTGGGAATTCAGGCACGCATGCGCGGTTCCCTTTCCGCCTAAAGGTGCCATCTTACCTCAGTCAAATGACATAGCTAAGAACAGCACACAAAAATGAAAAAATGAACTATGTACAACTGCAACTCCAAGGGGAGGAGGGAGGGTTGTGAGTACTGATTCCTGCTGCTCCTGGAGAACACCTGTTACAGGTGAGTAACTACTCTTTCTCCAGGACCAAGCAGGAGGTCAGTCCTCACATATGGGTGACTCCCCAGCTCTGGGCTACCGAGGAACCCAGGCTGAACAAGAGAACTCCATCTAGTCTCAGCAGCAAAGAAAGGCTTTTCAAGGACACAACCTCCACTGGTAGCCCAACAGAGGGCTGGAGTTGCCTAAACCTCAAAGAGATTCCGGAGTACTGCTTGGCCAAAAGCACTGTCCCTACAGGACTCCCTCTCCAGGCAGTAATGGGCTGCAAAAGTCTGGCTTGAAGACCAAGTTGCAGCCCTGCAGATGTCTACCAACGGCACAGAGCGGAGATGAGCCACTGAGGCAGCCATTGCCCTGACACGATGGGCCGTGACCCTACCCTGCAAAGGAAGGTCAGCCGCCTTGTAAGCCCAGGTGATACAGTCAGCCACCCAGATGGACAAGGTACGCTTGGACACAGCCAACCCCAACTTATTGGGGTCAAAGAATACGAAGAGCTGAGTAGCTCTTCTATGCCCCTGCGTACGGTCAAGGTAAAAGGATAAGGCCCTCCTACAGTCCAGGGTATGCAGGACTGCTAGCATGAGGCCTAGGGAAGAATGTTGGAAGAACCACCTCCTGATTGAGGTGGAAAGAGGAGACAACCTTAGGAACTTTGGATGAGTCCTGAGGACTACCCTGTTCCTATAAATTCTGGTGTAAGGCCTGTCACAGACCAGGGCCTGAAGCTCACTTACTCGCCTAGCCAAGGTAAGGGCTATTAGGAAGAGTGTCTTCCAGGAGAGGAAGCGTAGTGGACAAGTAGCCATCAGCTCAAAAGGTGGGTGAGTCAGCTGCTGCAAGACCACATTCAGCTCCCACTCAGGGGCAGGAGGACGGATGGGAGGCTTGAGCAAAAGCAAGCACCTGAGAAAGCGGGACACCAAGGGGTGACCAGATAGAGACTGCCCCTCTACCAATGAGTGGTGAGCTGCTAGAGCTGAGAAGTGGACCCGAACAGAATTGGACTTAAGTCCCTGATTGGATAAGTGCAGTAAGTACTGAAGCACAACTGGCACAGTACAGGAGAAAGGATCCTCTGTACGTAGGTGACACCACACAGAAAACCTCTTCCACTTGAGAGCATAGGTTTTCCTAGTGAACTGTTTCCTAGAGGCTAGGACAACCTCCTCAACTTCCTGAGGTAGGCCCCAGGGAGCCAAAACTACCCTTGCAGCCTCCAGGCCATCAAATTGAGAGACTTGAGATTGGGGTGCAGAAGGGAACCCTGGTCTTGTGTGAGAAGGTCGGGTTGCAAACCCAGAGGTAGTGGAGGATCCACCGCCAGTTGAAGCAGAAGAGGAAACCAAGGCTGTCTCGGCCACCTGGGAGCTACCAGCAGGATCAAGGCTTTGTCCTGAAGAATCTTGAACAGGGTTTGGGCCACCAAGGGCGTGGGAGGAAACGCATAGAGGAGGCCCTGTGACCAAGATATCAGAAAAGCATCCGCTGCTATCCGCAGAGGATGTGGTTGCCTGGAGCAGAACTTTGGCAGTTGCTTGTTCAGTGGGCTGGCAAAAAGATCCATCAAAGGAAGACCCCATTTGAGAAAGATCTTCTGAACTATCGAAGGATGCAGCTGCCACTCGTGGGGCTGCAGAATCCTGCTTAACCTGTCCGCCAGGTAGTTGTCCTGGCCTGGAAGGTACACAGCCTTGAGGAGCATGTTGTGCTTGAGGGCAAAAGAACATAGGTCCTGGGCCTCCCGATAAAGGATCCTGGACCCGGTTCCGCCCTGTTTGTTCACATAAAACATGGCAACTTGGTTGTCTGTCTGGATCAGGACAGACTGGTGAGTCAGGGTAGGAGTGAAAGCTTTGAGTGCTAATCGAATAGCTCTGAGTTTGAGGAGATTGATCTGCTGTGCAGCTTCCCAGGGAGACCAGAGGCCCTGGGTGCACTTGCCCAGACAATGCGCTCCCCAGCCTTGCAGGGAGGCATCTGTGGTTAGTACCACTGTGTAACCTGGAATCTGAAAGGGCACCCTTTTCAGCAGATTGGGTGGGTGTAGCCACCAGTTGAGGGAGTGCAGAAATGGTCTGGACACCCTTATCCTGTCTCTGAGGCTGCCTGTGGCCTGTGACCACTGAGTTCGAAGACACCATTGTGCAGGCCTCATATGGAGCCTGGCATTGGGGGTCACATGCACTGTCGAAGCCATGTGGCCTAGAAGTCTCAGGCAGAGTCTGGCGGAGACCAGGGACCTGCTGAGAAACTGACTTGCCAAGACCATCAACCTTTGGGCTCTGTTTTCTGGCAAGAATGCCTTTGCCAGGAGAGAGTCCAACCTTGCCCCTATGAACTCCAAGTTCTGGAAAGGAAGCAAAGTGGACTTTGCAAAGTTTATGACAAACCCCAGGCGTTGTAGAAGAGCAATGGTCCTGAGGGTGGCTTGGTTGGCCTCCTGACCTGTCTGACCTCTAATGAGCCCGTCGTCCAGATAGGGGAAGACAAAGATTCCCTGATTTCTCAGGTAGGCCGCCACCACTGCTAGGCACTTTGTGAAGACTCTGGGGGCGGAGGTGAGGCGGAAAGGCAGCACTCTGTACTGATAATGGTTTCCTCCCACAATGAACCTGAGGTACTTTCTGTGGTCTGGATGAATGAGGATGTGAGTGTACACATCCTTTAGATCTAAGGAGCATAGCCAATCTCCCTGCTAGAGGTAGGGCAGAAGGGTTCCAAGAGTAAGCATCTTGAACTTTTCTTTCACTAGGAACTTGTTGAGGTACCTGAGGTCCAGAATGGGACGAAGGCCACCGGTCCTTTTGGGCACCAGGAAATACCTGGAGTACAATCCGTGACCTTGCAAGTGGGGAGGCACAGGCTCCACCGCCCTGTCCACCAACAGACCCTGAAGCTCCTGACGGAGAAGGTCTGTGTGCAGAGGAGGCTTTGGAGGCTCCCCTGGAAAGTATGGGGAGGCAGTTGGTGGAAATGGAGGGCATAGCCCTTGTGGACTATCTCCAGCACCCAACTGTCCCCGGTGATAAGGGGCCACTGGTGGGCAAAGAGGGCGAGATGACCTCCTGTGCAGGGTTGGGAGAGTAGTGGAGGAAAGGCTATGCTCAAGGAGTCAAAAAACCCCACTCTGCTGAGTGGTAGCAGGGACCTGAGGCTTCGGGATCCTCTGCCTAAGGGGCCCATTAACCTGGCCCTTGGCTTGCTGACCCTGGGGGGCAGCTTGGGCAGCCTGATATTGTGGGTACTGTTTGTAGGCAGTGCTCTTCCTCGGGTAAAAGGGCTTTTTACCCGAGCCCTTCTTTTTATGAGAAGGGGCAGAGGTCTTCCTCGACAGCCTTGTCCGAGTGAGGTGCTCGGTCTCAAGCTGAGCGGCCTTCTCGGTCATGGGCTTGCCAAAAAGGTTTTCACCTCGGCAAGGGACATCGACCAACTTGTCCTGAACCCATGGCTCGAGGTCCGATGATTGCAGCCATGCCTGGCGTCAAGCCGCGATGCCGGCTGCCGCATCTCGGGCCGAAGCCTCGAAGCCATCGTAGGCGGCGAGGGACATGAACTTCGAGCAGTCCTGAATCCCCGAGGACAAGGACTTAAATCTCTGCAAGGGTTCCCCGGAGAGGCCAGCAGAGAATCCGGCCAACTCCTTGGCCAGGTCCCGCAAGTACATGCCCATGTACAGCTGGTAAGACTGGACACGGCAAGCAAGCATCGAGCCCTGAAAGCACTTTCTACCGACGCCATCGAGGTTTCAGGCCTCCCTGCCAGGAGGCACCGCAGAGTGCATCTTCTGGCTCTTCAGACGATACATGGCCGATTCCACAACCAGGGAATGGTGTGGTAGCTGTGCCTTCTGAAAGCCAGGGCTCTTCCGGAGCCGATAGATAGAATTGACTCGCTTGCTAAGAACCGGCACCGAGGCCGGTGCCTCCCACATACGGAAGAGGAGCCGTTCCAGCATCGGAGGAACCGGGACAGTAAAGGCCTCCTTCGGAGGAGAGTCATACTGCAGCGCCTCGAGCTCTTCAGCTCGAGGCTCTTCCTCGGGGTCCGCCGGAATAGCCAAGGCAGTGGCCATATCCCGGACGAACTCCGAGAACCGGGTGTCCTCCGGAGGGGACCTACTCCGGGGCTCAGACTGCGGTGAGTCCGAAGGGACGCACCGAGTCTTAAAGGTATCAGGAGACTCCTCGTCCTCCGTCTCCCAAGCTGATTCGTCCGAGGAAGAGTCGGGGTCCGACCCCGCGGGGCCCTGGAGCACCTGCCCCAACGCCGGAAGCTCCGGCGTCGACGCCCTTGGTCCCGAACGGGAGGTCGAGGGAGACCGCGACCAAGGTCGACTCCGAGCCACGATGGACCCGAGTATCGGCTCGGTCTCCGGGGTCAACTTCGACGTCCCGGTGGTCGGGGCAGATGCGCCAGACAGGCTGGCCATCAGTGCCCGCTGCTGCTCCATGAAGGCAGACATTCTGCTCTCCAAGGCTGTCATCCTGAGACTCAGCTCGGGAGACGCAGCAGCCACCGACTCGGGCCCCGGCGGCACCGGGCCTGACGTCAGCTTCCTGGGAGGAGAGTCCACGAGGACTACGGGACTTACGTGTCCAGCAAACTCCGGTTCCACACGAGGAACTTTGGCAGGCTTCTCCGGTTCCACAGGCCCGGGGCGACGGTCGGGGGTCTTAGACCTGGCCCTCGAGGAGCCAGGGACCTCCTCCGACGATGCCCTCGCGAGCCGTTTCTTCCTCTTGCGTTCCTGGTTGGGGGACCCCCTGTCCGACGAGCTTCGAAGGCGCTCTGCATCGGAATCCCGAGATGTCGAGGCCTCAGACGAGGTCCGGGCCCGGCCGGAGGCTGAGTCCGAGAAAAGCCTTTCCTTTTTCTGCTGGCGACTTGGTAGTGCCTTGGAAGACATTTTCCCACAGGCCCCGCATGACTTAGGATCGTGGTCTGGGCCGAGGCACCGAAGGCAGCAGTCGTGTGTGTCGGTGAGAGACATTAGTTTCTTACACCGATCGCACTTTTTAAAACCGCTGGAAGCCATCGGGAAAAAAGAGTCCCCGCGAGGTCAAAGGCCCGGCTTCCAGGGAAAAAGAGAAAAAAGGGCGCGAACTCCAGCCACGAAGGGCAAAAACCGAAAAAGAAGAATCGGGAACGATACCAGTGTACCGAACCCAGCGGGAGGGGAACCGGCGTCGAACCAGTAGAAAAAAGAGCAAAAATCGCTGAAAAATCTAATTTTAACCGGGAAAAACTGGACACACGACCGGTGGGCTTCACGGAAAAAAAGAGACTGAGGTAAGATGGCACCTTTAGGCGGGAAGGGAACCACGCATGCGTGCCTGCATTCCCAAAGGCTTTCATAGAAAGCTGGGGAAATGCTCCGCTGGGGCTTCATCGGCGCCAATGACACCCATATGTGAGGACTGACTTCCTGGTTGGTCCTGGAGAAAGGGGATATTTTAAAAGCAAACCTTTTTGTTAGAAAGATAAATACATGGAGGAGAGGAGGGATAGGGGAGATATGATTCAGACCTTTAAATACTTAAAGAGAAATAATGAACAAACAAATCTCTTCCAAAGACAGGAAAGCTGTAAAACTAGAGGGCATAACATGAAGCTGCAAAGGGGTAAATTGAAAGGCAATGTTAGGAAATACTTTTTCACTGAAAGGGTGGTGGATGCTTGGAATGCCTTCCTGATAGAAGTGGTGGGGGCAAATACAGTGACAGAATTCAAAATGGCATGGGACAGACACAGTGGATCCCTTTACAGCAACAGGATAAAATCAAAATAAACTTAACTATCTAATTTCTCAACAAATAGGGGTGTTCCACATGGAATGGCGGGTTCACCCCTAACAAAGACATGGGGAGGGGTGGCCTGCACAGAGCGGCAGGTGCACCTACTCTTGCCATCTTACTGGGCAGACTAGATGGACCATACTGGTGTTTATCTGCTGTCATTTACTATGTTACTATGTGAAAGGAAATGGAGGCCATTATGGTTCTCAAAAGAAATAGTTGAAAAAGTGAAGAAAAAGAGGCTGGCATTCATAAAATACAAGAGATCACAGAACGAGAAAGATAAGCATTAATATTCGGAAAAACTTAGGGGTATTTTTACTAAACAGTGGAAGAGGCTTCCGTACGATATCGGCAGTAATGGATATAGGAGTAATATATGGAAACATTTCTTTATGAAAAGCATGGTAGATGCATGGAATAGTCTCCAAGTGGAGGTAGCAGAGATGAGGAGAGTATCTGAATTCAAGAAAGTATGGGACAAAACAGAAGATCTCTAAAGGGAAAAAAGGGACTAAAGTAGTTGATATGGAAGGGAAAACTAGATAGGCCATATGGTCTTTTTCTGCCATCATATTTCTATGTTTCTAAGATCCAATGCGGGCCACGTCATATAAACCAAATTAGTTGTTAAATTTTGACATATAAATTTTGGAAAAGATTTTGGTAAATTACCTAATGCAGGTTCTACCACACTTAGCAAGTAAGGAACTAAAGGGATTCTTGTGTAATAGGTATCCAGTAATGTGCGTAAAATCATATTGGTAATGGAACACTGTCAGAGGCAGGTTTATGCCATTATTACTTATTAGCTTCAGTGCTGAGAAGGCCTTTAACAGGGCATATTTGTTGACATCTTTAGAATTAATAGGGATTGAGAGAAGCTACCCATGCATGGGTTTGGATTTTATATACTAGCCCAAAAGTGTCAGTTGTGGTCAAACTCTGGCTCTGTATTACAAGGGACAACAGGCAGAGTTGCTCCCATAAACTTTTCTTTTGTTTTTGGAACCACTATTATTGGACTCTAAAACAAGGGGTGAGGGGTGTACGTATGTGCACAAATGATAGATTTTGGATCCAGTCCCTTTAAAATTGCGGCTTTTGCCGATGATGTCTTAAAGAGTCTGACGGACCTTGTATCTCTGCCAGCCCTGTTGCACTTAGTTGAAACCTTTGAGGGTTTGGGGGACTAAAATTATATTATGCTAAATTGTAGGCTTTGCTTATTATGCCAGAGTCAACAACAGGGATGGGGATGGATTTCCTTTTAAGAAGAGTATAAGACTTGATGCAATATCTAGGGATGCAAATAACAGGGGATCTGAGTAAATTATATAAGCGGAATGTAGAGCTGTTGATACGAGAACTACAGACTTTGCATTCACTATCCCTTTCACTAGAGAGGGGGCCTTTCTATATAAAATGGTCATTTTGCCCAAATTGCTTTGTATGTTCCAGATAAGAACATAAGATATGCCATACTGGGTCAGACCAAGGTCCATCAAGCCCAGTATCCTGTTTCCAACAGTGGCCAATCTAAGTCATACGTACCTAGAAGTTTCCCCAAAAGACCCAGGTTCCACAATGCTTGTATTGCATCAAGCATTGATATCCTGGGTCCCTTCTTAATAATGGTTTATGGACCTTTCCTCCAGGAACTTGTCCAAACCTTTTTAAAACCCAGCTACACTAACAGCCTTTACTACATCCTCCGGTAACAAATTCCAGAGTTTGATTACACATTGAGTGAAAAAAAAAATCTTTTATTAGTCTTAAAGAGTTTACCCTGTAGCTTCATTGCATGTCCCGAAATCTTTCTATATTCTGATAACGTAAACAATCGATGTACGTTTACCCGTTCTAGTCCGTTCATTAATTTATAGATTTCTATCATATCTCCCCTCAGCCGTCTCTTTTCCAGGTTAAAGAGCCCTAACCTTTTTAGTCTTTCTTCATAGGGTATCCTTCCATCCCCTCTATCATTTTGGTGGCTTTTCTCTGAACCTTTTCTAATAACGCTATATCCTTTTTAAGATACGGTGACCAGAACTGCACACAATATTCAAGGTGCGGTCTCACCATGTAACGATATGGAGGCATTATAATATCCTTTGTTTTATTTTCCATTCTTTTCCTTATGATACCTAGCATTCTATTTGCTCTCTTGGCCGCAACTGCACTCTGGGCCGAGGGTTTTAACATGTTATCCACAACAACGCCTGAATCTTTTTCACGGGTGGTGGTTCCTAATGTGGAACCTTGCATCGTGTAACCATAGATTGGGTTGTTCTTCCCTAGGTGCATAACTTTGCACTTGTCCATATTAAATTTCATCTGCCATTTTGATGCCCAGTTTTCCAATTTATCAAGATCTTCTTGCAATTTTCCACAATCTTATTGGGTTTTAACAACTTTAAATAGTTTTGTGTCATCTGCAAATTTGATAACCTCACTCGTTATTCCCTTTACCAGGTCATTTATGAATATGTCAAAAAGCAGCGGACCAAGCACAGATCCCTGGGGTACACCACTATTCACCTTTCTCCATTGGGAAAATTGGCCATTTAGCCCTACCCTCTGCTTTCTATCTTTTAACCAGTTCCTGATCCACAATAGTACACTGCCTCCTATCCCATGACTCTTTAGTTTTGCCAAAAGTCTCTAATGAGGGACCTTGTCAAAGGCTTTCTGAAAGTCCAAATACACTATAAGAAATGACTCACCTTTGTCTACCTGTTTATTCACACCTTCAAAAAAAAATAACAGATTAGTAAGACAAGATCTTCCTTGTCTAAAGCCATGTTGGCTGTCTCCCATTAAGCCATGACTATCTACATGTTCAGCAATTTTGTTCTTTATGATGGTTTCTACCATTTTTCCCGGTACTGACATCAGGCTTACCGGTCTGTAGTTTCCCGGATCACCCCTGGAACCCTTTTTAAAAATTGGTGTTACGTTCGCCATCCTCCAATCTTCAGATATTACAGATGATTTTAATGATAGTTCACAGATTACTAATAGCAGGTCTGCAATCTCATATTTCAGTTCTTTCAACACCCTTGGATGTATATCATCTGGCCCAGGTGATTTGCTACTCTTCAGTTTATCAAATAGTTGTAATACATCTTCGCGATGTATCGATATTTCCTTCAATTCTTCCGCACCTTTAAAAACCACTTCAGTCATGAGGAACATCCCTACAATCTTCCTCAGTAAAGACTGAAGCAAAGAATTCATTCAGTCTCTCCGCTATCGCCTTGTCGCCTCTTAGTGCCCCTTTAACCTCTCTATCATCTAATGGACCAACTGACTCTCTCACAGGTTTTTTGCTACGAATGTACTTGAAAAAGTCTTTATTACACATTTTTGCTTCCGCAGCAAGCTTCTTCTCAAATTCTCCCTTTGCCTGCCTTATCAATGCCTTGCATTTAACTTGCCAGTGCTTGTGCTGTTTCCAGGTTTCATTGTTTGGCTCTTTTTTCCATTTTCTGAACGATGCTTTTTTGGCAAAAACAGCCTCTCTGACCTCACCTTTAAACCATGCTGACAGTTTTTTGGACTTCCTTCCACTTTTCTTAAAGTGTGGAATACAGCTGGTCTGGGCTTCCAAGATAGTATTTTTCAACACCACCCAAGCTTGATGTAAGTCTTTAACCTTTACAACTGCTCCTTTTAGTTTTTTCTTAACTATTTTCCTCATTTTATCACAGTCTCCCTTTTTGAAAGTTAAAAGGTAGTACTGTGGATTTCCTTACCATCCCTCCTCCATTAATTAAAACAAACACATTCATGCTATGATCACTATTGCCAAGTGGCCCCAACACCCTTATCTCTTGCACCAGATCTCGTGTTCCACTAAGGACTAGGTCCAATATGGCTTCCCCTCTGGTCGGTTCTTGAACCAGCTGCTCCAAGAAGCAGTCATTTATTTCATCTAGGAACTTTATCTCCCTAGCATGGCCTGCTGTGACACTGACCCAGTCGATACCGGGGTAATTGAAATCACCCATTATTATTAAAGTGCTGTAACGTTTGTTAGCTTCCTTGATTTGTTGCCTATCTACAGTACTTATTGGGGAAAGATAGTCTAATAGTCCATAGGACATTAAAAATGTTTCTCTGGCAAGAACACAAACCTCGGTTACTCCTCAAGGTTTTCATGCGTAAAAACGCCAAGGGGAGAATAGTCCACTCAGATCCAAGATTTTACAACAGAGCCTCTTTGAGGAGACATATTAAGGATTGGGCCTGTAGTTCATCTTATTACACATCTACATCTTTAGAACAGGAATTGGTTGACACAGTCTGACAAATGTCATGGCATGGCAAAGATGTTGGGTCATACATTTTGGACATGTCCAGCCATACAAGCTTTTTGGGCTAAGGTGTTGCACTACCTAATGGGGCTTATAGGACTGATATGAGGACTTGACTTGGAAATGGTGGTGTTTGATACTACCTCCAGATTGCCCACCAAAGAAAAGCCTTCCTTCTAGCTAATAAAAGTATCCTCTACTTTGGGTGGGAATCTCATCCTGCTAAACTAACATCCTAGAGGAGGGGTGGCCAACTCCGGTCCTGTTGTACCATGATCCAGCCTGGTTTTCAGAATGTCCCTAATGAATGAGGTATATTTGCATCCAGTGCCTCCCATTGTATGCAAATATATCTCAAGAATATACATTAGGGATATCCTGAAAACCAGGCTGGATCATGGTGCACCAGGACCAGAGTTGGCCAACCTCTGCCCTAGAGATTAGCTCTATTCAACATGATGGCCATGGAGAACCTGGTGAGGAGCAGTGACCCACCTTCTTGAAGATATGGGATCAATATCTAGACTCCTTACCTCACAGAGCAAGGGGAATAGTTCTTAATTATTAAGTTATGTTGACGTATACCTCACCCATCTGGATGTGTTCAGGTGAGGGAGGACATTAATCACATGGGATGGAGGGTTGGGTGTTTGAGTTCAGGAAAGCTAATTTCAATATTAAAGAAAAATGGTTTGGTGTCTTTGGAAGATAGCAATGTTGGATGTACTTTAATACTGGCCATGGTGACCTGTGGTAACTGCAAGGGGATTGTTGTATCATGGCCCAAACATGCGTTACCACTACCATGCTTAGAAAACATACCCCTAATGATATAAGCACGCAGTAACATGGTAGCACATGTTAGTAACTCAGACGGTAAGGTATGCTACCCCTTTATAAGTAGGATCGCCCTTAAATCATTGGTGATGGCAGACATAGGTTTTGTAGGAGCAAATAAGTGCTCCATTGACTATACAAATGAAGCAGTGTATGCATTTAAGGGTGGCAGGTGCTTTTGGCTTTATGACTTTAGACCATTCTGGCACAAGCATGCCCACTTTGGTCTCCTTGCCATTTCTAGAAGAGGTCAACATCATCAGAAAAATTGTCTAAAAAAAGATAACGAGACTCATGGACAGAGAAATGAGGCAGTTAATATACTCAGCAACTCACAGCTAAACAGATATTATATACCAGTTCTTGCCCAGTTCAGCACATTTACCTCTGTTCAACCCCCCATGTAAGCCCTGCTCCGAGTTTGACATAGCAAGCAATTTTATTAATCTACCTGCCTAAATGACAACTCTTCCCTGCTTGTTTTAAGGTGAAGAAAAAAGTATCCATTGTGGTTGTTTACAATGGGTCGATGACCAGGTTGATAAATGCAAATATCCACAATCGGTATGGATCCTGTATATATTGAAACCAAGCTTGGGGAGAGGAAAAAGTACAGAGCAGAGTTAAACACCACTAACTCTTAACTGCACTAGTGAAGTAGACATTTCTTTGTGATACTTTGCGTTTCCTCTCAGAAGAGTCTGGTTTCTTTCAGTGAAGCGGGTTAGGAATTTGAAGTGTTTTACAGCTGAAGTGGGTTGCAGAAGATTTACAGTTGTGATCAACATTATTGGCACCCTTGCATTTTAGGCATGTTGTGTACAATATCTTGAGAAATAATTGGAAATATTCCAACTATATGTCATCTTAATATTTTATTAGAATGTTCAAAGGTATACAACAACAAAAAAGATGTCTATGCAACTTAGATTTAGTAATTTCTGAGAAAAAAACAAAGTATGACCTGGAAAGAATTAATGGCACCCTTCACTAATATTAGGTTGCACAACCCTTGGCAGCTATCTATATATTTCTTAAATCTGTTTGCTGGTAGTTTCTCCCACTCTTCACCTGAGATTTGTTCCAGCTCATGAATGTTTCCAGGATTCCTTTTACCAATGGCACATTTCAGCTCTTTCCAAAGGTTCTTGATTGGATTGAGATCAGGACTCATTGCTGGCCAGTTTAAAACAGTCAATTTTTTGGGGCTTGTTTACAAAGCCGCGGTAGCGGTTTCCGATCGTTATCGGAGCCGTGGCCCATGGGTCCGCGGCTCCGATAACGATCGGAAACCTCTACCGCGGCTTTGTAAACAAGCCCCTTTGACTTTTTAACCATTCTTTTGTACTTTTGTATGTATGTTTAGATCATTGTCCTGCTAGAGGATCCATGACTTTGAACCCAGACCTAGCTTCTGATACTAGGTAGCACATTTTGCTTCAAAATACCTTGGCAGTCCTCTGACTTCATGATTCCTTTAATATGTTTGAGGCCTTCAGTTCCTGAGGCAGCATAACAGCCCCACAATATTATGGAACCTCTACCATATTTAACTGTAGGAAGGGCATTTTTTTCCTTGTAAACTTAATTTCTTTACCTGTAAACGTATCGCTGGTCTGCATTGCCAAAGAGCTCAAGTTTGGTTTCACCTATCCACAGAACATTTTCCCAGAGGGATTGTGGTTTCTCAAGGTGGGTTTGGGCAAAGATCAGGTGTGCCTTTTTAGGTCTGTCTTTGACGTCCTTCTTGGCCTTCGTCCATGAAGCCCTTTGTTTAGTGTAGAGCATATCGTGTGGGTTGAAACCACCACTCCAGATTGCTCCAGGTCAGCCTTAAGCTCTTTGGATGTTGTATGTGGTGCTTTTTCTACAATACGCACTAACCTTCAAAGACTTCTTGGTTTAACTTTCCTCTTCCCACTACATCCTGGGAGGTTCTTGACAGTTCCATGAGAAGAAAACTTCTTAATAACATTGCAAACTGTAGACATAGGAATCCCAATGGTTTTGGAGATGGCCTTGTACACCTTTGAAGTTTGAAGATAAGATTAAATTAGACTTACCTGCTAATTGTAGTTCCTGGAGGAACTCCAGTCTGGTCCTGGAATCTCTGGTGTTGTCAACCTCCTCTAGTAGCTTTGGAGACTGAGAAACTTCACTCCTGTGATGTCATCGGTATATGAGACCTGGCACCTCCTCCTCACACCAGTTTACCTATTGACAAAGCAGACTCACTGGAGCAACAAGTAAGTAGTGAAATGCAGCACCAAAATAACTGCCGCACCGAACTGTAAAGGCCTGTCGGCCCAACTATTAACAAGAAAGTTAACAAGAAAGTTACCCGCTAACTACTCTCCGTATGCCTTGAGCTCCCCCGTTCACCCCCGTGCCAATTATGCACAGATAACCACTCATTTCCAGGGGAGAACACACGCTATCATGACCCCCGCCCCACAAGAACTGAAAGTATTGCTTACCAGTAATAAACAGCTCCTGTTTCAGGTCACAGCGCAGTAATGAACCCGGGCGGGATACGGGACCAGACTGGAGTTCCTCCAGGAACTACAATTAGCAGGTAAGTCTAATTTAATCTTCCTGATCGTCCCTCCAGTCTCGGAATCTCTGGGGATGTACCAGAGCAGTGAACACAATCAACGGGAGGGTCCTGCTAGCCCGGCCTGAAGCACTGCCGAGCCAAAACAGGTGTCTCTGTTTGCCTGAACATCCAGACGGTAATGCTTCACAAAGGTATGCAGAGACGACCACGTTGCCGCTTTACAGATTTCCGCCGCCGGCACTAAACTACATTCCGCCCAAGAAGCCGCTTGCACCCTCGCAGAATGAGCCCGCAGACCGTCTGGAATCGGGCGACCTCGCAAGATGTATGCCGAAGCGATGGCTTCTTTCACCCATCATGCAATTGAACCCTTGGAAGCCACCTCCCCTTTCCTTACCCCTGCAAACAGCACAGTCTGTATGACTTACGGAACGACGCTGTCCGAGAAACATACTTCTTCAACGCTCTACGAATATACAAGCGATGAAGGCGCTCCGCCACTTGACCCTTACCTTTCTCGCGAAAAACCAGCAAGGACACCACTTGGTTCAAATGGAAAGCCGATACCACCTTCGGCAGGAATGACGGAACGGGCCGCAAAACCACCTTAGAATCGCCGAAAGACAGAAAAGGCTCTCTACAAGACAGCGCTTGTAATTCGGAAACTCGTCTGGCCGAAGCCACTGCCACCAAAAACACCACCTTCAGCGTAAGGTCTTTCAACGAAGCATCTGCTAAGGGCTCAAACGGTGCCTTCCCTAAGGCGTCCAAGACCAAAGGCAGATACCATGCCGGGACTAATCTCTTACGTGGCGGCCGAAGAAGCGTGACCGCTCTCAAAAAACACTTCACATCCGCATGAGCCCCCAACGCGACTCCTTGCACCTTGCCTCTATAGCAGGATAACGCTGCCAATTGCACTTTCAAGGAGGCCGCAGCTAGTCCCTTCTGAAACCCATCCTGCAAATAGGAAAGTACCTACGAAACCGAGGCCCTTAAGGGGACCCAGTTCCTGTCCGCACACCAAGCCTCAAAGACACGCCACACTCTGACGTATGCCAATGAAGTAGACTTCCTCTGCGCCTTGAGCAAGGTAGCTATCACTGCCGCCAAATAGCCTTTCACTTTCAACCTAGCCCGCTCAATAGCCAGGCCGTAAGCGAGAATTGATCCACCTGGGGCATGCAGAGAGGACCCTGAGTGAGAAGATCCCTGCGACTGGGAAGCTTCCAAGGCTGCCCCACCAAGAGCCTGATCAAGTCCGCGTACCACGGCCGTCTCAGCCAATCCGGCGCAATTAAAATCACTCGCCCTTTGTGCCTTTCTATGCGCTGTATCACCCGACCGATCAACACCCACGACGGAAAGACGTACAGCAGCTGCTCCTCCGGCCACTTTTGAACGAGAGCGTCTAGTCCTTCTGCCATCCGCTCCTTTCGTCTGCTGAAGAACCGATCGACCTTTGCTGATTGAAAAGTCGCCATGAGGTCCATCACTGGGAGACCCCAGCGCTGCACTAACATCGCAAACACCCTGGGATGGAGGACCCACTCCCCTGGGTATACTATTACTCGACTCAGAAAATCGGCCTCCACATTGTCCACTCCTGCGACATGCGCTGCCAACAAGGCCACCAGATGCTTTTCCGCCCACTCCAACAAACTCTCTGCTTCGTCCTCCAGTGCCACGCTGCTGGTGCCGCCTTGACGATTCACATAAGCCACCACTGTGGCGTTGTCTGAGAACACCCGAATGGCCTCTCCCTGAACCAAAGGTGTCAATTCCCGCAGCGCCAGCGCCCGCAATTCCAATCGGTTGATCAACCACGTCTTTTCCAGGTCGAACCACTGGCCCTGTACCAGGCGACCTTGACAATGGGCACCCCAGCCATAGAGACTGGCATCAGTCGTCAGGGAAATCCAAGCCTGAGCTTCCAACGACATCCCTTTCTCTAGACTCCCTGGCCTCAACCACCAACTTAAAGCCAGACGAGCCTGTGGCGGGTAAGGCAACTTCTGACCCAGCGAATCTCTTTGATGCGACCACCTTCTTAACAGAGTCCTTTGCAACGGTCTCATGTGAGCCCGCGCCCACGGCACCAGCTCCAAGGTCGCCGCCATTGTCCCCAACACATGCAGATACTCCCAGGCCATGGGGCATTGTAGCCTGAGAAAACAGCGCACCAACTGTTGTAGGCCGAGTAACCTTTGCCGAGGTAGAAAAACTCGCCCCACGCCCGTATCGAAATGCGCTCCGAGGTACTCCAGGTTCTGAGACGGGACCAGTTTGCTCTTTGCCACGTTGACCACCCAACCGAGACTCTGCAACAGAGCTATCACTTTGGCCGTAGCCGAAACACTTTCCTCTCTGGACTTCGCTCTGATTAACCAATCGTCCAGGTACGGGTGCACCAAGATTCTGTCCTTCCGCAACGCTGCCGCCACTACCACCATTACCTTGGTGAAGGTTCGTGGCGCCGTCGCCAGGCCAAAGGGGAGCGCCTGAAACTGGAAATGCCTCCAATTCCGGAGCACAGCCCTTACAGACCCTGTCCTGTGAGACTGAACTCCTCTTAGCCCCACATAAGAGGCAGAGCTGTTTGGAAGGCATGCTGTGATGAGAACCACGCAGCAAGTGTCCCCCCCCAAATGATTAATTTTTTTTTTTTATTGTAATCTCTTCAGAATCGCTCTCCCAGCTGATTCCTGAAGAAAGTAATTCAAAACGAGGCTCTGAACTGAAGATACTGGCCGCCAAAGCCCGGCAATTCAAACCGGCGATTTTCCCGCCTCTGACACATGCGGTCTGGCCTGCCCCCGTAGAGCCGCCGATTCCCGCCGAAAAAGACTGCTTACCTCAAGATCCCGTTGAGGCTGAAATGAAGGTGCTGCTGTCGCTCTTGCCAGCACCTCCGCAGCCTTTGCAAATCTGAACTCGCAAAGCCAAGCCCCAAAACAGTGATAAATCACTGCCGATTGCAGACAGTAGCTCTAAGCGCCGGCAGGCAATTCATCTGCATGCGCTGAGCACAGCTGTCCTCCGGATCCTTCCCTTCTTACCGGGAAGGTAAACCGGGTGCCAGTCCTCTCTCCTCCAGCCTCTTAAAACAAAAAACACTGGCTTCTGACTGCCCCTAAAGGAAGGAAAGGAGGAGAGCAGAGGACCTCAGGGCAACGGAAAGCAGCTCATCCCCCACCCCTGCAGGCAGAGAAATGCCAAACTAGCTTTCCTTTGTTCCCCTTTTTCTTTCTTTTTTTTTTTTTTTTTATACTCATAGCACTCTACTCAATCGTTTCTCTAGTGAACCCTGAAATCCCTGGGCTCACCACCCTTCTAGCTGCTTTGGAGACTGATAAACTGGTGTGAGGAGGAGGTGTCAGGTCTTATATACCGATGACATCACAGGAGTGAAGTTTCTCAGTCTCCAAAGCTGCTAGAGGAGGTTGACAACCCCAGAGATTCCGGGACCAGACTGGAGGGACGATCAGGAATGGCTTTTCTGATAGTCTCAGGCAGCTGTCGTCTTCACCATTGTGAAAATGGAACAAGGAGTGAATGTGGCCATTTTAAACATCATTCATTGGTTGATTCAAGTCATGTGAGTACTGATAATTGATCACAGGTAAGTCTAATTTTACTGTAATGGGAATGTGGTTATTCTGTTCAAACTAATTTGAATTGTTTATAAAGGTGGCAATAATCATGTCCTGGCAACGTCCCAGTTTTTATACTATTTCCTTTTTTTAATTGGTCTTGTTTTATTTGATTCTTTTGTGGGTCAAATATGTGTGCATATATAATCCAAAGCCATTTCACTGGCCACTATTTTTTAGGAGAAATTGGACATTAAGGGATTGAACTGCAAGGGTGCCAATAATGTTGACTACAACTGTATCTGACATTAATCCACAATTTTCTTTCATCTTATGACTGTGGGTCATGCAGCTCTGTCAACGTATATCGCTTATGTGACCATTGTTTCCCTTAGCTCTGGAAGATGACTTTAGCACGTTTGAAATGCATTTCTTACAAAATAACTTTAACAAGAAAAGAGAGAATGAAAAAATTCCAGATTTGACCACCAAGTTCTTGCTTAACCCAATATTACTACAGGATATATAAACTGAGGTACCTTGAACAGTACTAGTGTTTCTCCCATCTCTGATATCTATAATACCTATAAATAAAGGTAGCCAATCCAGTAAACAAAATTGAACAAGGTAAAAGCTGTTGGAAAGAATATTCTAGAATATGAGTCAATTTTGGCAACTCGAATGTGTATTCTTCCTTTTTTCCAAGATCCTGTCTGGCAGTCTTCGAAACAACAGAAGAAGCTGGTGCAGTCTTTGCCTTCCAGACACTCATATCCATGTTCATCCTCCTGCTCTTGAAGATGTGCAGCATTATTCATCTGAATTAAAGTTGATCCAGGGCAAACTGCGGCTGCTGGTGATTTCTAAAGAAAATACCAAAAATATATTTAGCAGGATAACATATTATTGATGAAAAATCCAACCTTAGATTCATAAAATGTTTATCTGAAAATAACAGATGTTTAGCCTTAAGTCTTGCATGATATGTTTTTTTTTGTAATTTTCTGTTTAAAACAGCATAATAACACTGCAACATTTAAAATAATTATATAGAGGGTACCGATATTAGCCAGGCTAGACAAACCAGAAATTAAAGCACAACACTAATTGAAGTTTTAGTAATAAAAGCCTACAGTCTTGAAGTTTAAGTTTTAAAAATGGCTTAGGTAAGCAGGTGCACAGGGGGCATTTTAGAAAAGGCATCCAAGTGCAATCTGGGACGTCTAGGGAAGGACATGCAGAAAAATGCCAGGGCAATCTATGTTTCAGCTCAATTTTAGAAACAAACACCCCCAACGTGGACCCCATGTTGGCATCCATATAGACGTCCCCTCTATGAGTCCATGAGGCAGGGACGTCCATCTCAAGCAAGGTTGGATGTAGGGATGACTAGCATTAGTGCTCACTGACAAGTTGTAAAATTAAGGGAATATGAGTGTACATCCTTCTCCACACCATCCAGACGTTTGCCTGACAAAACAAGTGCTTTTCAGATGCCTATTGGTGCCTGGTGCAGGTTTAACCATTGATGTGGCTCAGGACATCCAGGAAGTTTCTGAAACTGGGTGAGGACATCCACATTTTTGGGACCACCCCAGGCTATGCCTCCACCATACCCCCATTCTGACTTGGACCCCCTCGTTCTGGCTTCTGAAATGGCTCCAGAGTTGTCTCTGTGCTTTGGATGTCACTATGCCCATTTCCAGACATCCAAAGCACAAATAGGGCTTCTAAAATGTTTCCCAAAATAATATAAGCACCAAACAGGGTTGAAAATATCTCTCTATCAGAGCTGGCTTTCCAATTTTGGAATGAATTGCTACTTACACAACACTGTATGCCAAAAGTGAAATTCTACTTACCAGTTAATGCCCTTTCCTTGAGTCCTGCTAGACCACTCCAGATAAGTAGGTTGTGTTCTCATACCAACAGTTTTGGTGGAGACAAAGAACCAATGAAAAGCCCAGGTTTCAATGATATCACCCCCATGCCTCTATCTCCCTCAGCCATCAGAGGTCTCTTCAGTATTCATTACAAAGCATATGGAAGAAACATGGCAAGCCTCCCACAACCTCAATCGTGGGCAACAATAAGTAATCAACAGTAGAGAACTATGTACTGGAAATCATAAACAGAAGGTTTTCAGTAGAAGATGAACCTGCAGAACCAAATATAAAAATCATAGCAGACCCATGCAATTCTGCTGCGGGTACCACAGCAGAATTATAGAGCAAATACAGTTTCAGGGGCAGGCCCTGGTCTGGTCTAGCAGGACTCAAGGAAAGGATATTAACTGGTAAGCAAAATTCACCTTCCAAATTATCCTGCTAAACCAGCCAGACAAGTTGGATGTATGACTCCATTGGCTGGGAAGAAGACACAGCAACTTGCAAAACCCTTGAGCCAAAGGCCGTGTCCACCCACGCATGGACATCCAAGCGCTTGGGTAGAACGGGCACGCAAACCATCTGGAATCAGCCGGTTCTGCATCAGATTTAGTTAGTTAACATTTCTTCTATACCACTTTTCATGGAGTCAAAGCGGTTTACAATGAACATTAGGGTAGGGGGAAACAGGATGAACATTAAGAACTTATAATAAACATTCAGTTAACCTGAGTTTTACAGTAATGCAAATCTTACTCCAGTTGTGGCTTAGAGAGGATATGTTTTTTATTCGTGATTGGGGGGGGGGGGGTGTTGGAGGTGTAGCAGTGGGAGGGAAAGAGTTTGTAGTAGCTTGGAGGGGGGGAGGGAAGTCTTTTTTAGGTGTCTGTGCCGAAGAATTCTAGGAAGATATGTGGTTTTAGTTTCTTGTGGAATTCTGTTATGTCGTCAATCGCTCTTAATTTGTTTGGCAGAGCGTTCCAGATTGAAGGGCCATATATGGAGAATGCTCTGTTGCATGCTGCCTTGGAGCTTTTTTCTTTGTATGTTGATATACTGAGAAGATTTTAGTCAGGTTGCCTTCTTGATCTAGTTTTGGGGGCCCTCTGCATTAGTCTACAGATTGGTTGGGCTTGAAGATCTTGATTGTTATATTGTATCTGATGCATGCTGATAATGGGAGCCAGTGTAGATTCTTGAGAACAGGGGTGATGTAGTCTTGTCGTGTTCCTGTGATTAAAGGGCTGCCATGTTTTGTGCTAATTGAAGTGAGTGTAGCATGCGTTTAGGGAGGCCTAAGAGGACTGAGTTGCAGTCCAGGTGCAGGGTTATTATTGCCTGGCATACTGTGTGGAAATGGTTGGGGTCTAGCAGAGAACATAAGTTCTGTAGGATCCTCATTTTATGGTATGCTGTTTTGATAGTTTTTGTGATGTGAGCTTGCAGGTTTAATTGTTGGTCTAGGGCAGTGATGGCTAACCTTTTTGAGCCCGAGTGCCCAAACTGCCGCACAAAACCAAAGAATTTCCTCAAAGTGCCAGCACGTCATTTGCATAAGTGGTCTTATTTGCATAAATATTTGCATAATGTTACCATACACTAACTTTTAGTAAACATGTCTCTTAATGAGTGTATGGATAAAGAAAGACTAAAAGATTTCTACATTACTATAATCCAGTGCCAACCGCCAGGCACATTAGGAACTACTACAAACGCTGCCCATTTAGAACCCATAGCAAACCCGCCGTATCCTGACAGCATTACCAGGACTCACAAAGCACCATACCCTACCTATCAAAAGGCAACACTGCAAATATTAAACCAATACATTTCAGAGAATACTGGGGAAAGAGAACAAGTGGCAACGTCAAATAGGAATTTCCTCTTGTACCAAACAAAGCGCAGATGTTAATGATGCACATTTCCCAGAGCTAACATATTCCAGTTAATAAATTCAAAATAAAGAGATATCTTTCTACCTTTTGTGCATTTTTTTTTCAGTTGCAATTGGTCCAGCCACCTTCTTCTGGTTTCTTCATGTTTTCTGCTAACTCTCCATCGTCTGCTGTCCATTTGTCCTTTCTTCTCTCTTCTAGTTTTTTTTCCATTCTCTCTCTCTCTATATATCTGCTTTAACATACTAATCTTTCTCCTTTTGCTCTTTCCTCATTCCTATTTTATCCACACAAATTTTACCCCTCCATCCTCAATCCCCAATTACTCTCCCAATACCTGGCCAACTGTAGATTTTTCATCCCTCCTACACAAAATATTTTTCCCCTCTCCATTTTACTCTCCCAGCCCCATCCCATTCTAATCCTCCCCCAACATCAGCTCCCTTCTAGTTCCAGTCTCACCCAGCATCCATTCCCTTCTAGTCCCTGCATCAGCCCATTTCCAGTCCAAGTCCCTTCATCAGCTCATTTTCAATCCTAGCCCCACCATCAGCCCATGTCAAATCATAGCTCCCCTCCACTCAGCCCAATTCCAGTCCAAGCCCCCCCATGAGCCTACTTCCAGTTCTAGCCCCTCCATGAGTCCATTTCAATTCAAGCCCCACCACAGCCCATTTCCAATCTTAGCTCCCCCCAACAGCCCATTTCCAGTCCTATCCTAGCTGTTCCATCAGCCCATTTTCAGTCCTAGCTCCCTTCCCTCACAGCCCATTTCCATTCCAAGCCCCCTCCCCATCAGCTATTTGCAGTTCAAGCCTCCCCTTCCACTCAGCCCATTTCCAGTCCTAGCAACACCCCAACCCATTACCAGTCCTAGCCCCCCGTCAATCAACTTCCAGTCCTAACCCCCATCACCCCATTTTCATTTTAAGCCCCCCCCCTATAACCCTTTACCAGTCCTAACCCCCCATCAGCCCATTTCCAGTCAGCCCCCCATAGCCCATTGCCAGTCCTAAACCCCCCCATCAGCCCACAGCCCATTACCAGTCCTAACCACATCAGCCCACCTCAAGTCCTAACCCCTCCCCATCAGCCCATTTCCTGTCCTAGCCCCCCCATAACCCATTATCAGTCCTACACCCCCATCAGCCCACTACCAGTCTTAACCCCCCCATAGCCCATTACCAGTCCTAACCCCCCATCAGCCCACTACCAGTCTTAACCCCCTCCATAGCCCATTACCAGTCCTAACCCCCCCATCACCCCATTTCCAGACAGCCCTCATCAGCTCATAGCCCATTGCCAGCCCTCATCAGCCCACAGCCCATTGCTAGTCTTAACTCCCCCCCATAGCCCACTGCCAGTCTTAACCCCCCCTCCCTAGCCCATTGCCAGTCTCAACCCCCCTCCCTCCCTCCCTCCCTAGCCCATTGCCAGTCTCAACCCCCCTCCCTCCCTAGCCCATTGCCAGTCTCAACCCCCCTCCCCCCTCCCTAGCCCATTGCCAGTCTTAACCTCCCTCCCTCCCTAGCCCCTTGCCAGTCTTAACATCCCTCCCTCCCTCCCTCGCCCATTGCCAGTCTCTACCCCCTCCCTCCCTCCCTAGCCCATTGCCAGTCTCAACCCCCCTCCCTCCCTAGCCCATTGCCAGTCTCAACCCCCTCCCTCCCTCCCTCCCTAGCCCATTGCCAGTCTCAACCCCCCTCCCTCTCTAGCCCATTGCCAGTCTTTAAATCCCTCCCTCCCTAGCCCATTGCCTGTCTTAACCCCCCTCCCTCCCTCCCTAGCCATTGCCAGTCTTAACCCCCCTCTCTCCCTCCCTCGCCAATTGCCAGTCTTAACCCCCCTCCCTCGGCTCATGGCAATAAAAAAAAAAAAAAGCTGCCCGCTGCCGCCGCGGCGGCATGGAGTGTCCTGCGGGGCTCCCTCTGCCCGGCGGGACTCTCCCGGCGCTGCTCAGCCCCTCTCTGCCGGCTTGCAGAGACGCAAAGGGAGAGAGAGTCTCCCTCGCGTCTCTCTTAAGCCCGCAGGGGCAGATGGGAAATTTCCCATCAGCCCCTGCGGGCTTAACAGAGACGCGAGGGAGACTCTCCCTTCGCGTCTCTGCAAGCCGGCAGAGGGGCTAAGCAGCGCCGGGAGAGTCCCGCCGGGCAGAGGGAGCCCCGCGGGACACTCCATGCCGCCGCGGCGGCAGCGGGCAGCTTTTTTTTTTTTTTTAATGTGCGACCTTCCCGCGTGCCAGCTGCAAGGCCTTCGCGTGCCACAGCTGGCACGCGTGCCATAGGTTCGCCATCGCTGGTCTAGGGTGACTCCAAGGTATTTGACTCCCTGTTTTACTTTAAGTCTGATGTTGTCAATCCTCAGTGATTTTGGTGGGGTGTATATTGGATCTTTGGTTTATGTTTTAGTCACTTGATATACCGCCCTTTACTTGCGCATCAGAGCGGTTACATGTATGTATGGACTAACAGGTACTTTTTTATTCCCTTTGTCCCCGAAGGACTCATGATCTAAGTGTACCTGAGGCAATGGAGGGTTAAATGGCTTGCCCAAGGCCACAAGGAGTGGCCATGGGAGTAGAGACCCCAGTCCCTCTGGCCTGATGTTACTTGTCCCCATGTGGGAATTGAACCCCCTGCTTCCAACCTGAGGTAACCTGTCCCAACCACTGGAGAACTTTGGTCTTGTAGTTTATTGAGAGTTGGTGGTCTGTTAGACAGCTTGTCACTGCCTTGAAGCATCTTTTTAATGCTGTATGAGCTGGGGGAGGGGGGGTTGGTTGGAGAAGTGAACATATAAAATTAAGTCATCTGCCTAGATGTGGAACAGTATGTTGTGTTATTGAATGATTTGCAGACTGGTTGTAAACATGTGTTGAACAGTAGTGCGGAAAATGAGAATCACTGTGGGATTCCTTGTTGTTGTTTGAACGGGATGGATTTTTTATCTCCTATTTTGACTTGTTGTAAATGGCCTGTTAGGTCAGATCAGAACCAAATTAGTTGGGTGTTAGTTATTCCTATGTCCTGAAGTTGTTCTATGAGTTTATTGTGGTTTATGGAATCAAGGCTGCTGATATGTCAAGAAATATTAAAATGTATACTTGTTCTGCTTTTTCTATACCTTTATTTATTGTGTTTGTCAGGGATGTGAACAATATTTCCACACTATGGTTGGGTCTGAACACGTGCTGCTGGAGGTCTAGGGGAATGAATGTGTTGATGTAGTCTTGTAGCTGGAGTTGTACTACTTTTTCAATTATTTTGGCTAGGAAGGGGAGGCTGGCAATGGGTCTGTAGAACTTGGTAGTCTGGGGTCGAGTGAAGAACTTTTTAGGATGGGTCCTTGCGTGAGGGATAGGTTGATGATCTTGAATATGGGTGGTATCAATTCACTTCTGAGCATCTTGATCCATGAGAGAGGGCATGGGTCAAGTGGGGAGGGAGTGGTGTTCTGATTGGTTAGGATGTTTCCAAGTTGTTTGTTTGAGACTGGTTCAGACTTTTTCCATCTATGCATGTTTCTTGTGTTTTTAGTGGATATTTGTGTGTTGATTGTGGGAGTCTTGCAGGGTATTAGTTTGTCCTGCAGGAATGTGGCTATGTCTTGTGGTTGTAGTTTTGCATTATAGTGTTTCGGTGGATCCCATGTGAGCAATGTTCCCTCTAATTTTCTGTAGGCTGTGTGCGCATAAAATATCAGCTGTGTGCAGCTTTTGAAGGAAGGTTAAATTTTTGTGCGCCACATAACGACACTCAGAGTTATATACTTTAAAATTTGACTACATGTCAGAATACAGTATGTACACCACATTGATTTTAATCAAATTAAATGAAAATAGACGATTACTAAATGAAGCAGAAAATTTCTAGTAATTACAATCACAACTTTTAAATTTTAAGACGTCTGTGTTGTTTTTCTATCAGAATCAGAACCATAATTTTTGTGCGCTCTGTTGTAAAGTATGTGCGCTCACTCGGCGAGGTGTGTGCGCGCGCACACGCGCACAGCTTAGAGGGAACAGTGCATGTGAGGGATTTTGCTATTTTAAACAATTCTCTGGGACGATTTAGGGAATTTTGTATGAAGTTCGCGTGGGACTCCTTTTTGCATTTATTGATTAGGTTACAGTATTCTTTTTGTTTGATTGAATATTCCTTGTGGTGTAGTGGATCTCTGATGCATCTCCAATGACGTTCCATCTGTCTTAGTTTGCATTTAATTTCTTTTATTTCTGAGGAGTACCAAGGTGCTTGGAATTTTTCTTGTGCAGTTTTTTCTTTGTGGTGCTAGGGCGAAGTGGGCTATGGGGGTGTGTTCCAGTTGTTAATTCCAGTTGTTAACAGATACGGCAGGGCCTCCTTAATCCAGCATCTCAAATTTGACTTAGCCACTGCATCACTCTTGCGCAGGCCAGCAAACAGCACAAAAAAGATGGCCGAACTTACAAAAAGAATTTGTAACCTCCAAGTACCAGAGAAACCCCTTCTAGACATCCACAAGGCGAAGATCCTTATCCTTCCCCGACACTGCTCCTTAGAGAAGGAGGGCAGGCAAATCACCTGGCTCACATGAAAGGGAGAAATCACCTTAGGCAAGAAGGTTCATGGTACGACTGCACCTTGAATATTGTGTGCAATTCTGGTCGCCATATCTTAAAAAGGATATAGTGTTATTAGAAAAGGTACAGAGAAGAGCCACCAAAATGGTAAAGGGGATGGAAGGCTGCTCCTATGAAGAGAGGCTACAAAGGTTAAGGCTCTTCAACCTGGAAAAGAGAAGGCTGAGGGGAGATATGATAGAGGTCTATAAATTAATGAATGGAGTGGAATGGGTAAACGTAGATCGATTGTTTACGCTATCAGAATATAGAAAGACTAGGGGACATGTAATGAAGCTACAGGGTAAACTATTTAAGACAAATAAGAGAAAATATTTTTTCACTCAACGTGTAATCAAACTCTGGAATTTGTTACCGGAGGATGTAGTAAGGGCTGTTAGTGTAGCTGGGTTTAAAAAAGGTTTGGACAAGTTCCTGAAGGAAAGGTCCATAAACCATTATTAAAAAGGGACCCAGGATATCAATGCTTGATCCAGTACAAGAACTGTGGAACCTGTGTCTCTTGGGGATACTGCTAGGTACGTATGACCTAGATTAGCCACTGTTGGAAACAAGATACTGGGCTTGATGGACCTTGGTCTGACCCAGTATGGCATATCTTATGATCGTATAAGAAGGAAGGCACAGGCTGAATGGAAACGACCCCCTTTGAAAAATACAGATAAGGATCTTGGCAAGACAGAACCTGCAGCTAAAAAATTCACCTTTTGGAACAAATTGAGACCAAGCAGACCATCTTGAGCATCAAATCCTTCAGAGTAGTGCCCTTCAATAGCCCAAAGGGCTCCGACATCAGGGCCCCGAGCATTAATCACAGATCCCAGGAAGGGATCACTGACCAGAGGGAAGGACACAGTCACTGAACCCCCGGTGAAGGTGCCAAACATCCAGGTATAAGGCCAGAGACTTACCAGCCAATGGACCTCTGAAACAGGGCAAAGCTGACACCTGAACCTTCAGGGAGATAAGAGAAAAGGTCCTTCTCCAGACTGTCCTGAAGAAAAGGCCAACAAAGACGGCACCTTAGCCATCTCAGGAGCCAACTGGCATGCACTGCATCAGCACTCAAGGCACAAGACCTGCACATATGCTAGGTTGGTAGAACTCTTCTGGGCTCTAAGCAGAGAAGAAAAGCACTGCGTTAACCGTCTCCTTATAGGACCTAAGCCGTAAGTGAGAAAGGAGCCTGGTCCTCCAGGACAAGCAGCCCTTGACAAAATAGATCCCGAGACAGCAGCAAATGAAGAGGTGGTGCTTGTATGAGCTGCATTAGATCTCCAAATTACTCTCTTACCAGTCAATCCAGCACTGCCAGAATAATCCTTCTGGGGTGGCACTCCATACGCCGAATCACATCCCCACAAGGGCCATGGAGGAAACAAATACAGATGATGAGTTTGTCAAAGGTTGAGTCAGGGCACCGACACCCTTTCCGTGTGGCGACAGAAAAAGCAGCACACTTTGGCATTGGAGCAGGTCACCATCAGATCCCTCTCGGGATGACACCAGCGGTGCAGAAAGCGTAGTTACTCACCTGTAAATAGGTGTTCTCCAGGGACAGCAGGAATCAGTCCTCACTTATGGGTGATGTCGGCACCAACAGAGCCCGTGTGAAGCAATTCCCCAGCTTTCAAAGAAAGCCTTTGAGATTGCTGCCACGCATGTGTGGTCCTCTTCCAGCCCAAGGGTGCCATCTTGCTCAGTTAGGTCCCATAGCTACAGCCCTACTAAGCAGATGGCAAGGGAAGGATAAGAATAGCAGCTCTTAAGGGGAGGTGGGAGGGTAGTGAGGACTGATTTCTGCTGTCCCTGGAGAACACTTGTTACAGGTGAGTAACTATGCTTTCTCCAGGAACAAGCAGGAAGTCAGTCCTCACTTATGGGACTCCCCAGCTACAGGCTACCAAAACCTGTAAGCAAAAACGCCTCCGCGAAGCCGTGAGCAGATGCTGACGATCCGAAGGAAGCCTGAGTCTTCGGGGTCAAGCTCCCGGTAGACACAGAAGAAGGGTCGGAGGGCAGGAGTTGCTTATATCCTGAACAGATTATGGAGTACAGCATGGCTGAAGGCGTTGCCCCGGCGGGACTCCCTCTCCAGGCAGTAGTGTGAAGCGAAGATATTCGCTGAATACCAGGTCGCAGCCTGGCAAATGTCTGCCAGAGGAACTGAGCGCAGTGAAGCCACCGATGCCGCCTTGGCATGGATGCTGTGCGCGGTGACCTGCCGATCCAGCGGGGCCCCAGCCTTTGCCTGAGCGAAGGTGATGCAGTCTGTCACCCAGACAGAAAGACAGTCCATCACCCAGACAGAAAAGTAGGCGATGAAGAGCCGGTCAGACTTGCGATGACCCTGGGTGCACTTGCAGTTGAGTGTATGCAGGACTGCTGACGCCTGGTTGGCATGAGGTCTCGGGAAGAAAGTCGGTAAGACTATCTTTTGCTTGAGATGGAAATCCGAGACAACTTTCGCTAGAAACTTGGGGTGAGTCCGAAGGACCACCCTGTTCCCATAGAACCTGGTGTAGGGAGCCGAGGCCATGAGGGCTTGCAGCTCACTGACTCACAAAGCTGAGGTCAGCGTCACCAGGAAGACTACCTTTCAGGAGAGATGCCGAAGCGAGCACGTCGCCATCGGCTCAAAGGGCGGCTGCGTCAGCTGCATGAGCATGATGTTCAGGTTCCACTCCATCGGCAGAGGCTGGATGGGGGGGCCTGGAAAGCAAGAGGCTCCGCATGAAGCGGGAGACCAGAGATTGGCCCAAGAGGGATTTCCCCTCGACAGGGAAGTGGTTGGCTGAAATGGCGCTCAGATGAACCCTGACCGAATTGGATTTCAGCCCCACCTGCGAGAGGTGGAGGAGGTACTGGAGAACACACCGGGTGGAGCAGGAGAACGGATCAATCTGAAGCTCGGAGCACTAGACCGAGAAGCGCCGCCACTTGAGTGTGTAGGCCCACCCTGTCGAGTCCTTCCTCGACGCGAGCAGAACTTCCTCGATCTCCTCTGGGAGGTGCAGTGAGACTAAAGAGACCTGTTCAGCCGCCAGGCTGTTAGGGATAGCAGACCCGGGGCACTGCCAGGGGGACCAGGGGCTCCGATGAGAGACAGAGTAGAAGCAAGAACCAAGGCTGTCGAGGCCACGAAGGAGCCATGAGAATCACTGAGGCTCAGTCCCGCTGAATCTTGTGGGGGGTCCTCTCAATGAGATGAGTAGAGGGGGAATGTATACAGAAGCCTGGAGGTCATGTTCAGGAGGAACGCATCCGGGGCTACTTGCTCAGGTGCAGTATTGGCTGCAAAAGGGGGGAAGCTGTGCGTTTGCTGGACTGGCGAACAGGTCTATGGACGGAGTCCCCCAGCGACGAAACAGGTGTTGAATCACCTCTGGACTCAGGCGCCATTCGTGCAGGCGGAGAAGCCTGCTGAGCCTGTCCACAAGGATATTGTCTTGGCCCGGGAGGTAGACAGCTCTGAGAGTCATGCCCCGGTGTATGGCAAAGGAGTAGATGAGGACTGACTCCAGACAGAGGGGGCAGGAGCCTGTACCCCCTTCCTTGTTTATGTAGAACATCGCGACCTTGTTGTCGGTCTGCACGAGCACCGACTTGCCTCGCAAGTAGTACTCGAAGATCTTCAGGGCCAACGGGACCTCTCGAAGTTCGAGCAGGTTGATCTGCTGCCGAGATTCCTCGGGTGACCACCAACTCTGGATACGGAGTTTGTCGCAGTGGGCTCCCCAGCCCGACAGCGAGGCATCCATCGTCAAGATGAGCTCGTGCTGCAGAGTCTGGAAGGGCATGCGCCGAAGAAGGCTTCTGGGATTCTGCCACCAATCCAGGGAATTAGATAGGCTGCGTGAGACCAAGATGGGATCCTGGAGCCAGCCCAAGGCTTGGGACCATTGTGCTCTGAGGCACTACTGAGTTGCTTGCATATGCAGGCGAGCATGAGGAATGACGTGCACAGTCGAAGTCATGTCCCCCAGAAGGCGCAGCATGGCCCGTGCAGAGACCCTGGACAGGCTTTGGACCTCGGCAGCCAGAGCGCAGAGGCAGTCCGCATGCTTGGGGGAGGAAGGTGGTCCCCATTCCTTGTCGAGCAGAGCGCCGATGAACTCCAGTGTCTGCACCGGTTCGAAGCGGGACTTGGAGTAGTTGATTAGGAAACTGAGGCGCTCGAGGAGGAGGAGGACTGTGTGCAACGCCGAGGAGCGAGCCTCCTTTGCTGATGCGCCTGTGATGAGCCAGTTGTCTAGGTAAGGGTAGATGGATATGCCCTGCAGCTGGAGGTGGGCTGCGGCCACTGACAAGAATTTTGTGAAGACTCGCGGGGCAGACGCAAACCTGAAGGGGAGCACTCTGTACTGGACGTGATCCCCCTGTACCCTGAAACACAGCATACTACTCTGACCTGATCTCCTCCTCTTCCAACTCCTCCCGGCAGATCTATCTGTTCTCCGCTCTCTATCAGCTCTTACCTCTGCTTCCTGTCCTGCTCCTTCCTACTCTGCCCCCCCCCCCCAGTCCCGCCCAACTTGCCTCTTTCTTCTCGGAGAAAGTTCTTTCCCTTCATGCCTCCTTTTCCTCCTGCCCTCCTCCTCTTTCCCCGCTCCCTCCTTCTTTGTCTCCTCCCCCCCCCCTTTCCCTTTCCCCCATGTCTCCTGCCTTCCCTCACACCTGGCATACTTTTCACCCTGTCACTGTGTCCGAACTCATTAAGAGCATCACTACTTCTCATAAGACCATCTGTCCCCTTGACCCGCTCCCTTCACCATCAGCCCTCCCTGCGACCCCTCCACTTCTCCTGTGGGAATCGGCTTTTCCTTCTCTCCCCTGCTCAAGCTCACCTCAAACTCACCCGCCACTCTGCGTACTTTCTCCTTGCCCCTGCACTCCGGAACTCACTCCCATCAGATTTGCGCACAGAGGCCTCATTTCTTCGTTTCAAAGCACAGTTAAAAACTCACTTATTTCATCTGGCATTCGATCTTACCCCCTCCAACCCCTGAGTCCCCCCTGTCAGCTGTTCCACTTTTCCTCCCTCCTCTGTTTGTCACTGTTCTCCTTTTTGTCCTTTTCTGCCTGTTCTGCTGCTGTCCTATCCAATTAATGGCGTTCTTCTTTCACTCTTTATCTCTCCTTGCAGCCTTTGTTTTAGATTGTACACCGCTCTAATGCAATTGCCTGGGTGGTATATCAAATATCTCAACAAAAATAAAGATAAAGGTACTTCCTATGCTTGGGGTGGACAGGGATGTGGGCGTAAGTGTCTCTGAGATCCAAGGAGCATAGCCAATCACCCTGACGGAGGAAGGGCAGCAGGACGCCAAGCGATAGCATACTGAACTTCTCCCGCACCAGAAATTTGTTTAGGTTCCTGAGATCGAGGATGGGGCGCAAGGCCCCCCGTTCTCTTCGGAATGAGGAAGTAATGTGAGTAAAACCCCCGACCTCGAAGGTGCGGCGGGACCCTCTCGACTGCCTGTTGACCGAGGAGGTTGTTCAATTCTTGCTGTAAGCAAGTCTCGATCTCGGCTGCCTTGTCCTCCATGGGCTTGCCGAACAGTTGTTCGCTGAGGCAGGGAACATCAAAACGTTTCTTCTGGACCCACTGCTTCAGGTCTGAGGACTGGAGCCATGCTTGACGCCGGGCTCCAATACCAGCCGCTGCCACACGGGCGGAAGACTCGAACCAATCATATGCAGTGCAGGAAAGGTATTCCGAGCAGTCCGCGACCAATCTCAGGAGTGTCTGAAATCTGAGAAGGTGTTCACCTCCAAGGCCCATGGAGAAACCGCAGAGCTCCTTAGCGAGGTCGTGAAGAAACATACCCATATACAGTTGGTATGCCTGGATGATGCCTGGTAAGCCTTGGGCCCAAAGGCGTCGAGGGCACGGGATTCTCTACCAGGCAGGACCGAAGAGGGCGACCACAGGCTCTTCTGCTTCCTCATTGTGGATTCCACTACCATGGAGGTATGGGGAAGTTGGGTCTTTCGAAACTCAGGACTGTGCTGGACTCTGTAGATGGCATCAAGTCTTTTACTGACAATAGGGACCAAAGAGGGGGCCCCCCACATGCGGAGGTGCAGCTGGGCCAGGATGGATGGCACAGGGACCGTGAGAGACTCCCTAGGGGAAGACTCATATTGCAAAATGTCGAGTTTCTCCGCCCTTGGCTCTTCCTCGGTCTGCATGGGCGGATTGAGGGCCCGAGCTATATCCGATACAAATATCAAGAAGAAAGTATCTTCGGGAGGTGACCTGCCTTTGCGAAGCGGGTGGAGACAGGTCAGAAGGAAGGTCCCTATGGGCATGGGTTTCAGGGGATGTGTCCCCATCCGATTCCTAGCACGAGAAGTCCGAGAAGGTCTCAGAGTCGGGCTGATTCCCATGTCTGGTGGCCGAGGCCCGCTTGAAGCTGGAGGCACTGATTCTGAAAGACTTCGCCCTCGAGGAACGGGATGGTGAGTGAGACTGGTGCCGAGGACCCTCACGAGGCCCATGGCTCTCTGGGGTTTCCAAGGCAGTTTTCGGGACCACAGTTGAAGGACTCTTGGTCTTGAGGCGTGAGCCAGTCATGCTGGGCAAAAATGCCTGCTGGGCAGCTAGGAAAGCAGAAATGCTGTGCTCTAGTGCCAGCATACGGGACTCTTGGGAACACAGGGGAGGGCTATGGGAACGAGTGCAAGACTGCTCATGCTTATCCAGAGCCCCCGACAGCGACTTCGAGGTCTTCTTCTTCTTTTGCTGTTCCACCTCGGGCAAGCCTTGGTTGGAGTGATGCCTGGGACGTGGAGTCACTGCGAGAGACCCCACAAGTGGTGGATCGGTGGAGCAGGGCACCACTGGGGACCCCGGGGCTACCTTAAGGAAAATGTCATCTGACTTCTGCTTACGGCTTAGCAAGGCCTTAGCGGACATTTTCTTACAGAGCGAGTAGAGCTCTGGGTTGTCCTCAGCCCCCAGACACCGCAGACAACAGTCATGGGTGTCCGTGAGCGACATATTTTTGGAGCATCTGTCACATTTTTTGAAGCCGGTGGCCATGGGGGAAAAAAGAGCCCCTGCGAGGTCAAATTCCCTCGAGGCCAATGGTTAGAAAAAGGGCGCGAAAAGGGCCTGAAGCAAGAAAAAAGGGAAAAAAAGGAGTCTCCTTGCCCATAGCCGAAGCGGTGGTATCGGGGAGGATGGGAGAGGACCAGTGCAACCGGAAAAAAGGCCGAAGTGCCAGGAGAGAAAAAATATTTTCCGAAGGACGAGGACGTGCATCCGAAGGGCTCCGCAGAAAAAGGGAGACTGAGCAAGATGGCACCATTGGGCGGGAAGAGGACCACGCATGCATGGCAGCAATCCCAAAGGCTTTCTTTGAAAGTTGGGGAATTGCTCCGCAGGGGCTCCATCAGTGCCATCACCCATAAATGAGGACTGACTTCCTGCTTGTTCCTGAAGAAACAGAAACACCTTCTGACTCATGTCTCACTCTCCATTTCCATAGTAGCCACTCCGGCAATGTGCAGAGCTGACAAACTAGGAGGTTCTTCACCACCCAGGCAAATCAGGAGAGCCATCTCTAGGACTACTCCGGTACTCATTATGCTGCCTTGCCAATGACATAAGCCACCACTGTGGCATTATCCAAGAACACTGAAACCACCTGGCCCTTGACTGGGGGCTGGAAACACAGAAGAGATAACTTAATGGCTCTCATTTCAAGGCAGTTGATGGACCATACCACTTCCTTGTGGTTTTAACGTCCCTGGGCTGTTTGGCCTTGGCAATGGGCTCACCAGCCTGAGAGACTGACATGTTGACAGAAGGATCCATGAGAAATTATCCAGTGGTATGCCCTTCTTCAGAAGACTGGGCTGCTGCCACCACCAGTTCTGGAAGCGGAAGCCTAAGCTCGAACCGTTGAGAACTTGGGGACCACAGAGTCAGCAAGGACCACTGAAGTGACCACAAAAGAGCACGCACCTATGGCACCTTCTTCATTGTTGCTGCCATCAATCTGGAGAGTTGAAGATAATCCTGGACTCTGGGAGCCTGCTGTGAATAAAACAGCGCTAGGCAATCCAACAGCCTTTGACTTTTTCTTTTTTTGAGTCAGGAAAACACTACACATTTGAGTATCGAAATGTGTTCTCAGGAACTGCAGGGACTGGAAATGCAACAACTCGTTCTTTCTTTAAGTGATCACCCAGCTAAGGCTTATCAGAAAAGACACCACTCAGGGAGCTACCCAGATGCCTCTGAAAGAGAAGAGGCTCAGATGAGCCAGTAGTCCAGATATGGGTACACACAAATCTCCTTGGAGAATGTCCTTGGGGCAATGGAGAGTCCGAATGGGAGGGTGGCAAACTGAAGGGGAGAGCAAAACACAGCAAAATACAGATACTTTGCTGATCCCCTAAATTGGAATATGAAAATACATCTTGGCTAAATCCAGAGATGCCAGAAACCTCCCTTGGCACATCACTTGAATCAAGTATTGCAAAGTTTCCATCCAGAAGTCTAGACGTGCAAGCACTCATCGACACACTTGAGGTCCAGAATGGGCCGGAATGTTCCTTTTGTGTCAGCATCACAAAACGGACCTGCCCTTGCCCTGATCGTTCGGGGGAATGGGCACCACTGCCTTCATGAGAGGTAACTTGTCGAAGGGGATCTGCACAGCGGCCCTGCTATTTGCAGCCCCACAAGGGGAGATGAAAGCAGCCAGGATCGGCTCTTGCATTCCAGGACATAGCCATATTGAATGGGGACAAGTACCCAACAATCCTTGGTGACCCAAGCCCTTTCCTGAAGAAAGAGGCGAAGCATGCCTCCAAATGGAGTAACCAAGCAATGGGCCTCCAAATTGTCATTGCACAGCCTGAAAGGGTCCTCCTCTGGATGGAACTGGGTCCCTGGGTTCCACAAAAGTACTAAGAATGAGCCTGAAGTCCATAAGCAAAGGGGAATAAAAGCTTTCCAGGCTGGCAGCTATGGGAATCCCGAGACCCCTGGGAGTCCGACCAGCACACCTGCAAGGAGTGGGTGGAGGCTGATGGAAAAGGAGCTCCTGTCACTTTACAGACCTCTTGAACATGTCCTCCAGAAGGCGGTAAGATGTCATCTCACCCAGGGCCTTCACCAGCTTCTCCAAATCAGACGCAAGAGAAGTGTCCCTCTAAGCTCAGATGGGCAACCAAGCTTTGGAAGACGAGTCTTCTGCCCCATGTCAGAGCCAAGCCAATTTACTGTCTACAGGGCACAATCCCTGGCCGCTAAACATACCAGGTCGTACATGGCATCACAAAGGAAAGCCGTAGCAAATTCCAAAAGAGCAGCAGAATCATCCCGAGGAAGAAACTGCATCCACTGGAGCAGGGCTCGAGACATCAGTCCTGCACATACTGCAACTTAAGAACAGTAGCCGCTGTAGCGCACTGGTTCTTTAATATGACTCCACCTTTCAGTACAGAGTATCCTTTAAGGACAAACCACCATGACCTGCGCATTCACCTTGGAAATATCAAATCACATAATGCACTCCTCCAGGAGGGCATGCATCTTCTTATCCATTCACAGTTCCTTAGGCAGGGAGTTGGGAGAATCCTATTCTGACCAGAACAGGCCCTTGAGCACCTCTGGGAACAGGAACACAGTAGTGGATTTCCGCACCCCTTGCAGGAGTGGATGCATCTTTGGTTCCTGCTCCATGCATGGAGCATCTGCCAAGCTCAAGGTAGATGAGACCCTAGGCATCAATGCCTCCAGTTTCTCCTTCCGGAACAGGCGGATAACATTGGCCTCCTCACAATCCTCTGAAGCCGAGAGTACTTATTCATCCACATCAGACATCTGAATCCAAGCCACAGTCCAAATCATAGACAGATCCCAGCTAATTCCCATCTCCAGGAGGCACCCTTTGCTGGGGAGTCAGCCATAGGCAATCAAACAGGACTTCCACTCTCAGCCTGTCCCTCATGAGACTGTGCTCAGGGAGACTGAGAGGCCACAATATCTGGCGTGGAAATTCATAATGACCAGGCCTGTTATAAAAAGGAAAATAATTCCACGGAAGATAATCTGGACTCTGTTGGAAATGAGCCCTGCTACACCATGGGACATAGTTGCCGTCGATCCCCTAGAGGTCAGGGAGTGTCGCACAGCACGGTCGCCAGAACTTCTGGCCGGTTGGTTATCCTTACCCACAGCAGCATCTGCCACCTTCTGCCCTAGGCAGGCAAGGCCAGATTCAGCGTAGAGAGGGAGGCAATCCCTCAGCACAGAGAGGGGGGCAATCCCTCCAGGGACAATTCAGGAGCTGTCATGCTAGAAGAGCTAAGTCCAGAAGGCAGAGATGAGGTACCTTGCTTTCCACAGGCCAAACAATGATTCCTGGAAGAAGACATAAGAGAGTTAAGGCAAATATCACAACAGCACATGTAAGGCCGCAGCGTCCTAAAGGCATTACCTGTGCTTTTACTGCAACGTGCATTATAGGCACTAGGGTAGGAATGTATGTTGAAGCCACTTGGGCAGAACGCATGTACAGACCACACGACCTCCAGGAGCACAGTAGGAAAAAACGCTACTAGCGCATGCAGAAAATGATGGGAAACCCCCACAGCATGCCAACGGTCGTCAGCGGTCTACACAGAATTGCATCCCACACAGACAGAATCGGGAGCTCCCAACAAGGACAATGATGAGGTCAAACGTTGGTACTCATCCCCTGAGGGCCCCAGGCAGAGTATCCATGCTGAGCTCAGCTCTCCTCCCTTGATACTGTTTCATTGGCATTGAAGTACTGTGTTTAAGGTGGCTGGCAGGCAGATCCCTCTGAAAGCCTTCTGCAATCTTCGGGAGAGAGCAGGAGGCAAAAGAGGAGGAAGGAGGGGGCACTTAGGTGGTGTGAGGCTGCTGCACTCTTCTAGATCCTTCTAATTTGTGTCTGTTCAAAAGGCTCTTATCATAAGCACGTGGAACTGAACCAATTTTCCCTCTTCCTACAGCTTCCGAAAAGACCGCAGTCTAGGGGAGCCTCCCACATCACCCTCAACTGCAGCGCTGTGTACATCTTGTAGCGCTATACAAATGTTCTGTAGTATTAGTAAGTGAGACAGTCATCTTCAAGGTGGTCATTCATGAGCATTTAAAAAGTAGTTACTCACCTGTAACAGGTGTTCTCCAGGAGCAGCAGGAATCAGTCCTCACATATGGGTGACATCGACGTCGATGGAGCCCTTGCGGAGCATTTCCCCAGCTTTCCAAGAAAGCCTTTGGGAATGCAGGCACGCATGCGCAGTTCCCTTCCCGCCTAAGGGTGCCATCTTGCTCAGTCAAATGACATAGCTAAAAACAGCAAACAAAAATGTAAAAATAAACTATGTACAACTGCAACTCCCAGGGGAGGAGGGAGGGTTGTGAGGACTGATTCCTGCTGCTCCTGGAGAACACCTGTTACAGGTGAGTAACTACTTTTTCTCCAGGACCAAGCAGGAAGTCAGTCCTCACATATGGGTGACTCCCTAGCTCTGGGCTACAAAGGAACCCAGGCTGAACAAGAGAACTCCCTCTAGTCCCAGCATCAAAGAAAGGCTTTTCACTGACAGAACCTCCACCGGTAGCCCAACAGAGGGCTGGAGGGCAGGAGTTGCCTAAACCTCAAAGAGATTCCGGAGTACTGCCTGGCCAAAAGCACTGTCCCTACGGGACTCCCTTTCCAGACAGTAATGGGCCGCAAAGGTCTGGCTTGAGGACCAAGTTGCAGCCCTGCAGATGTCCACCAACGGTACAGAGCGGAGGTGAGCCACTGAGGCAACCACTGCCCTGACACGATGGGCCGTGACCCGAACCTGCAAAGGAAGGTCAGCCGCCCTGTAAGCCCAGGTGATACAGTCAGCCACCCAGGTGGACAAGGTACGCGTGGACACAGCTAACCCCAAATTATTAGGGTCAAAAGATATGAAGAGCTGAGTAGCCCTTCTATACCCATGCGTACGGTCAAGGTTGAAGGATAAGGCCCTCCTACAGTCCAGGGTATGCAGAACTGCTTCAGCCTGGCTTGCATGAGGCCAAGGGAAGAATGTTGGAAGAACCACCTCTTGGTTAAGGTGGAAGGAGGAGACAACTTTTGGGAGGAACTTTGGATGAGTCCTAAGGACTATCCTGTTCCTATAGAAGTGGGTGTAAGGCCTGTCACAGACCAGGGCCTGAAGCTCACTCACTCGCCTGGCCGAGGTTAGGGCTATCAAGAAGAGTGTCTTCCAGGACAGGAAGCGTAGAGGACAAGTAGCCATCGACTCAAAAGGTGGGCGAGTCAGTTGCTGCAAGACCACATTCAACTCCCACTCAGGAGCAGAAGGATGGATGGGAGGCTTGAGCAAAAGCAAGCCTCTGAGAAAGCGGGACACCAAGGGGTGAACCGACAGAGAATGTCCTTCCACCAGTGAGTGGTGAGCTGCTAGAGCTGAGAGGTGGACCCGAACAGAATTGGACTTAAGTCCCTGATTTGATAAGTGCAGTAAGTATTGAAGCACTACTGGTACAGTACAGGAGAAAGGACACCACACATTCCATTTGAGAGCATAGGTTTTCCTAGTGGACTGTTTCCTAGAGGTTAGGACAACCTCCTCAACTTCCTGAGGTAGGCCCCGGGGGGCCAAAACTACCCTTCCAGCCTCCAGGCCATCAAACTGAGAGCTTTGAGATTGGGGTGCAGAAGGGAACCCTGATCCTGAGAGAGAAGGTCGGGTTGCAACCCTACAGGCAGTGGGGGATCCACTGCCAGCTGAAGCAGAAGTGGAAACCAAGGCTGTCTCGGCCACCTGGGAGCCACCAGCAGGACCGAGACCTTGTCCTGAAGAATCTTGAACAGAGTTCGGGCCACCAAGGGCGTGGGAGGAAACGCATACAGGAGGCCCTGAGACCAGGGAATTAGAAAAGCATCTGCTGCTATCCGCAGAGGATGCGGTTGCCTGGAGCAGAACTTTGGCAGTTGTGTGTTCAGTGGACTGGCAAATAGATCTATGGATGGAAGTCCCCATTTCAGGAAAATCTTCTGAACCACCAAAGGATGGAAATTTTGTTTATTGACACATGCAACAGAAAAACAAACAAAAAGCAAAAACAATCACCCCAACCAAGTCCCACACCCCCCCAAAACCCCCACCCCCCGACATAGCACAAAACAAGTATCACAAACCCCCCCCGTGACCCATCTCCCCAGACCCACCACCAACCCACACGTGCCCCTTCTCCCAACAACAAACCCCAAAAAGTCCCTGACAATGTCCATGTCCCCTCCCCCCCCCTCAGTCCAATGTCCATGCCCGACCCAACCTCCCCCTGCAAGAACACCCCAGCGCAGTCCACACATTGTCCATCTTGCAATCCCTGAACCCCTGCCCCGCACAACACTCCCCACCAGTCCAAATGTTCATTCTGTCTGACTCTCAGACTCCCTCCCCCCAACCATCCAGAGACAGAGCCCCCTATCCCCATCCCTCCCCCTTCAGCATGAGCAGCAGCTTCCCCCTCCCTCCAACCCGATCCCTGCCTCCTCCCCATCCATCCCATAGAAACAAACACCTCAAAAGCAAATCTCCCCACCCCCCCCCCAAACAAAAACATAAGGGCCCCTTGAGCCCATCCCCAACAAAATCCCACCAAAACAAATCATAACTAATCATACAAATCAAAAGCTAAATACAAAAGAGAAACATAACCCCTGTGCTGCCCTGCAATCCAGACAGCGGAGCGGGATGCCCAGGACACAAAAAGAACAAACATAAACACCAACAACAACAATTGGGACGGCCACCCCTCTAAGGAGAAAGGGAGAGTGGACAAGTGGTCAAACCCCTCAAGCAGCACCAACCCACCCCCCCCCCCCCTCCCGGGAGAAAAACAACCCCAAAATCATACCGAGAAGTAAAACCCCAGGGAAAGGAACCCAACCCCTCCTGTCACACCCCTCCCCCCAGGGAAACAAAACAAACCTCAAAGTCCTACAGGGACGAGAACCCCAGGGAACCCCTCCCCCTCACGGGGGGCGAAGGGTGAGGTGACGCCACAGACGCTCCCAACGATGAGCCTCCACCACCCGCCTTTCGCGTTGCGCCATGCTGGACACTTCCTCCAGAATGTCCCGCACCACCTCGTCGAGGGGCAGGACCAACCCCCGGGTCGAGACATGACAGCGCGCTTGCCACAGGTGGTAGCGCACTACGGCCGTGACGAGGTAGAGGGTCCCGGAGTCCTGCCTTAGAGGAAAGGACCAGGCCCCGTACACCCACTCCGCATACGTGAGGAGGGAAAGGTCGCGCAGGTGAAGAGCAGCGGACACCAACCGGCAGGCCTCCACGTTGAAGGGGCACTGCCGGAGGAAATGGTCCATGGTCTCCGTCTGCCCTTCACACCCGGCCCTCGGACAGACCCGCTCGGCCTGTGACCTGTACTTGACGTTGTCCCTCACGTACAAACGCCCGTGGAAAGACAACCAGGCCACATCCCGAACCTTCTTCGGTAGCCGAGGGGAGTTCAACAGCCGAAGGCCCCGCTGCATCACATCCGCTGGACAGTCCCGCAGGGCCCACCGTGGTTGAAAGTGGGAGGCGAGTACCATCCGGTACAATCCTTTCCGCCCCAAGGACTGGGCGAGCGGGTCGGTCACCCCCCACCGCCGAATGAGCCCCACCATCGCAAATACGTACGATGGGGCCTGTTCCCCGCTCCGGCGCACACGTGGGACCGAGGACGCTCCCTCCCACTGCTCCCAGAAGCGGGAGAACCATTCCCGATAGGAGGCCACCCACCAGACCCCACCCCCTTCCCGCATCCTACCCAAGTGGAACGCCATAGACAAGACTGACAGGAAGACAAGGGGGTGCAACATACCCAAACCGCCCTCTGCCCGATCCAGGCAAACGATGTTGCGCTGGACGGGGTTCAGGCGGTTACCCCACAGGAAACAGAAAAAGACGGCACAGACAGACGCCTGACGGGACGACGGAAGGACGAAGACCGTGGCCACGTGCAGAAAGAGAGGAAGCAGAAACGTCCCGGGGAGTTTGATCTTCTCCTCGTACGTACACCTCCACCCCCTCCACCGCAGCACCCTACACCGTGCAGTCTCAAGACAACGGTCCCAATTGGACTCCGCACAGTCCTCCGACCCGAAGACGAGGCCCAAAACGCGGACCTCCCCCACGGGAGGAGGAAAGGGGGCGCAGGAAGGCGGGGAGGCCTCCGAGGGGCCCAACCACAGCGTCTGGCACTTGCTGTGGTTGACAACAGAGTGGGCTACCTCCGAGTACTCCTCCACGGCCTCCCGCAGGGCCTCTACCCCTTCAGTGCCGTCCACGTAAACTGAGATGTCGTCAGCGTAGGCAACGATGGACACCGGGGGCGCATCAGGCGCCTCCAGGCCCCGTAACCCACCTGAGGACAATCTCCAGAGGAAGGGGTCGAGGGAGAAGACATACAGCAAGGGGCTCAAAGGGCACCCCTGCCGCACCCCCGAGGCGACACCAAACGGCCGTCCGAGCCACCCGTTAATAAACGGGAAGCTCACCCCCCCTCGGTACAGCGCCTGCACGACGAAGAGGAAACCTGCAGGGAGGCCGAAGTGCTGGAGCACCACCCACAGGTACCGGTGACTGACTCGATCGAAGGCTTTGGACTGATCCAAGGAGACCAACCAGTGGTCCCGTTGGAGCGACTGGCCTCTCTCCACCACCTCCCGGACTGTGGCGACAGCGTCCAGAACCCCTCTCCCCCTAACGGAACAATACTGGGAAGGGGACAGCAAAACGCCCGACACCTCCACCAGTCGGTTGGCCAAACACTTGGCCAGGATCTTCCGGTCCGCGTTCAGAAGAGAGAGCGGCCGCCAAAAGTCCAAGGAGCTATCGTCCTTCCCCTTGGAGAGCAGCAGCAGGACAGACTCGCGAAATGACCGCGGGAGAAACCCCGTATCCATGATCTCCTGAAACAGGGAGGTCAGGAAGGGGGCCAGCTGGGCAATGAAAGTGCGATAGAACTCCACAGGGAGCCCATCGCGCCCAGGCACCTTCCCCAACGGCATGGCACGAATCGCCCTCTCCACCTCCACCTGCTGAATCGGAGCAGCAAGTGCATCAACCTGTGCCTGAACCACAGCCGAATACACGGAGGGGAAGGCCCAAGTACTCTCGGATATGGGTGAGGTCCACGGGGCGATCCCCAAACAGGTCCGAGAAGTATTCCCCCACCATCCGCAAAAGGTCCTCCTGGGAGGTATGAATGGTACCGTCCTCACCCCGCAGGGCCATGACCTCCCGACGCCGAACCCTCTCCTTGCAAGTCAGGAAAGGGTCTGGAGTGCCGACCCCACCAGCCGCCCCCTCAAAGCAGAGGGAGGCATGGCGATCATAAAGCAGGCCACAGAGCTGGACGCGTACCTCTTCCACCTCCTCCCGCGCTGCCCCTCGGGATACCAAACGATCCAGCGACCTCCGGAGGACAGTGTAAGTAAGGTAGCGGAATCGAGCCATGGAGGTACCCCGGGAACGGAAGAGTTGGCGGGCACGATTCTTCACCTCGTCACACCAGGCGCCACGGGAAGGAAAAACACCCAGCAGGGTTTCCTGGTCTGCGAGAAAGGCCAAGAACTCCTGGACCACCTCTGATGTTGCCAACAACTGCACATTCAGTCTCCACAGGCCAGGACCCCTGCTGAGCTCCTCGTGGTTAGCCAGGAAGGACACGGAGAGGACGCAGTGGTCCGAAAAGTCAACCGCCTGCAACTGCGGAGGGGAACACTCTACCGGGCACTCACATATATCCGATCGATACGACTCCTGCAGGTCCCATGGTAGTAGGTGAACCCCGGCGACCGTGGAAAGGCCCGGTGGAAAACATCCACCAGGTCAGCCGTCCGTGTCATCTCGGCCAAAAAGAGGCCCTCGTAACTGGGTGGGCAACGATCCCCCCCTCGGTCCTGCAAAAAGGTGGTGGTGTTGAAATCCCCGGCGAGGACCACCAAACGGGAGGTGTGTAAGTAGGGGCGGATGACCCCAAACAGGGTCTTCTGCGCCAACTTAGACTGGGGGCCGTAGACCACCACGAAACGAAACCGATGAGGCCCGCAGTAGCCGTCTAAGAGCAAACACCGGCCCTGCTCCAGTTCCCACACGTACTGCACCTGAAATCGGTTAGACGTGAACAAAACCACCACTCCTGCGTAGGGCTGTGCCGCAAGCGACCAGTATGAAGGGCCCCACCTCCACTCCCGCTTTGCCCGATGAAGGCTAGCGAGCGAGGTGAGCCTGGTCTCCTGCAAGAAGATGACATCCAGCCCACTCGTGGAAAGAAAATCATAGGCCGTAGCCCGCGCCTGGTCTGAGAAAATGCTAGCCACGTTGATGGTGGCGCACGAGAATGCAGGAGTGCACGCCATGCCTAGTTCGTGTGCAGTGACCCTTTCCTCCTCTTCTCACCATACCCGGGATCCCCGGAATCCCTCTTGCAGGACAAGCCCGCGAGCTGGAACAACTCCTCACGGTCCACGTCGACCACCTCGAGGATCTCCGCCTCCTCCTGCTCGACCCTGTCACCCCACGAGGTACTGGTGTCCCTGAGACCACCAGGCAAAGCTGTCGCAGGGGCTAACCCAGTTCCCATGGGGCGAGGGGGCACGGACAGGTCAGGGGTCGGAGGAATGATCTCCTCCGTGGGGTCCACCACCGGTGCCTCCCCCCCCTCCCTGGACAAAGATTGAGACAACGGACCAGTGCCCACCCCCGCGGGGGAGGCCAGGACGGCCGGGTCAGCAGGAGGCTCCTGCGAAGGCCCATCACCCAACTGCGGGGGCAAAGACCCGTACTCCCTCACCCGTCGGGCGCCAGTATCCCCCTTGATTGGAGGACCCTGACCGCGGCGCGCCTTCGTTATTTTGGAAGGCCGCCGCTGAGGAAGAGGGGCCGCCCCCGCCGCTAACCGCTCCGAGCACCGCACAGGAAGCCCTGCCTCCACAGGCAAGCCCTCATCCGCCTCAGCCGCATCAGCAGCCAAAAAGACAAAACGGTTGATGTCCAACACGGGCTCTGCATCCGGCAACGGGGATGTCTCCCGTTTCTTCCTTTTGGACTTGCCACCCTTGGAAGGGACCGTGGTCCATTCCTCAGGTGGCGCCACCCGCAACCCGCTATCCTGTCGTGATACATTAACCTCCACCACATCAACCCTCTCCTCTTTCCTACCCGAATCCCCTCCCCCTGGTGGCTCCCTCGGCTCGATGGACTCCTCCACCCTAGGGCCCTCGGACTCCTCCTGAGGGAGAGGGGCTTCCACGACCTCCTCCCGCACAGGAGCCCGAGGTGGAGTGACGGCATCCCCCCCCCGGTCCATTGTGTGATGCGGAGGGGCAGCGGGCAAAGGGGTGGCCCAACTCCCCGCAAAGGTTACACCGAATAAGCAAACACCCGGCCGAGGCGTGACCCCGTCCACCACAACGGGTGCAGACCTGCTCGGGACAGTTCATGCTCAAATGGCGGAATGAGCCACAGCGGTGACACTCGCGGGGTTGCCCGGGGTAATAGCACAAGATGCGATCCCGACCGAGAAAACCGGCCGAGGGCACATGCTGCACCACGTTTCCCACCTCACGCAAACGAATCCTACCCTTCCACGACCCGTCCCACACCCCTAGGGGCCCAGCGCCCTTAACCAGGGGTGCGAGGAGCACCGCATGGCGCGACAACCAAAACTGGATGTCCTGCCCTGGGAGCGACTCATTCCGGGATAGGATGGTCACAGGTACTGTCCCTTGGCGAGAGATAGGCACAACACGAAAGTCAGCCCACCCTCCCTGCCCCCTCTGCTGCTGGTATCGGTCCCAAAAAATCTCCAGCCCCCGTCTCAGCATGAAACTAACATCATATTCAATGGTGTTGTTCATGTGGATGAAGGCATAGAGATCTCCCGGGAGAAACCCCAGCCCAAGGACCATCCTCAAGACCTGTTCCCTGGCTGGAGGGGGCCCCTCCCCAGCCCACCGGATCTGCGCCACGTTGCGCCGTCTGACCTCACCCCCTACCCCTCGGAAACCTCCCCCACCTCCTCCCCCTCCTACGGGACCATTCCCCTGGGAACCCCCCCTCCCCCCAGCCCCACCCGATGTCCCCGGTGTGGTGCCCGACCCCCTCAGAGCCTCCGCAAAGGTACGGGGGGGGGGAGCCGACCCCCCAGCTCCCATCCCCTGCCCTCCTTGGTCTTCCCCTGCTACCACCTGCGGGGGATCCTGCTGCTGGTCTGCAGGATCCACAACCTCCGTGCATGGGGCGACCTGAGGACTGGGCAAGGTCAGCTCTGCAAACACCGAATCAGGGATGCTATCCCTTCGGATCCCTGGGTGCCACCGAGAACCCCCGGATCACCCCCCGCCGCCACCTCCAACTGCCGAAAGGCAGCAAAGGCCCCGGGATGGCCCGTCGGGGTCTCCAAAGCTAATTGAAGGGCATCACGGACCTGGTTCTCGGTAACACCCAGGCGACCAGAAAGCCCCCCCATGCCTCCGTCCCTTGTCTTCGACCCAGCGCAAGGCTCCTGGGTCTCGGCCACCACTACCGGGGACGGACCCCGCTCCCCTCCATTCCCGGGATCCAGGGGGACCACCTCCACCCCTGACCCCACTGAGGACAAACCCTTCCCCCACTCAGAATCAGCCACTACCTCCTTCCCCACTATATGACCAGGCGGTCGGCCGCTCCCCCCTTCCTTCCATCAGACCCTCCCCTGACCCACCGTCCGCTACCCCCTTTACGGCTACCGACAACAAGGCAGGACCTACCCGAGACAGCAGGGCAGATCCCCCACCCAGAACATCCCCCAAACCTCCACCCCCCTGCCCCCTGTCCCTCCCAGGTCCTACCTGATTGTCGGTGCCAGACGTGGCACAGGGGTCCGGAACCACACGGCCGGCAGCCAAGGCTCCAGCAGGAAGGGCGGACGCCCCCCTGCGAGCCAGGCCCCCCTCGGCCACACTGGCTGAAAATGCAGGCGCCTGCTCATCCCGCTCCGCTGACACAGATGACAGGGAAAAATGAAAAACATTCTTTCCCTTCTCTTGACTCCCCCCAGGGGCTGCAGAAAAAGAACAGCAGCCCCTACCCTGCTCCTTCCCCTTTCCTGGACCCTTCCGGCGCCAGACAGCCACCCCCGGGTACCGGGGGCGTCCAGTCTGCAGCCCCCAGGCATCCAGGGAAGAGGAAGAAAACCCCCCCACCTCTTTATGAGCAGCCTCCGGCTGCACATCATCAGGTAGGGCTGCAGCAAGCAGCCGACTTGTCTCCACAGCATCCGCAGACTTCCGACGTAAAGATGAAGCAGGCAGCGGGTCAAAGGCACCCTCAGAGTCCCCTCCAGCAGCAGAACTACCGGAACGCTCCCAAATCGCCTCTGCTGATTTTCGCCGGTGCTCCTTCGGCATGTCAGGATCAGAAGAACGGCTGTCAGCACACTTCCGGGAGAACCCGGAAGTGACGGTATCGGGTTCGCGGCGGCCATCTTGCCTGTGCACTCGGATGGAGGGAAGCCCTGCTGCTGCGTCGGACATCTTCGTTTTGGCGGTCAGCTGGGGGAATCCCCTCTGCACGCATAGACTTCGGGGGGGGCAGAGGGGAAGGCCGAAATCATTCGTGGAGGGGGGAGAACAACGTCTCCAAACCCCCCTTCCGATGCAGTGCCTGAGGCTGTCAGCCGTGTTGGGGAGACACACGGATCCTTCACAGCAGAACCCCTAAGACACTGGCGATCCGCGACTCCTCCTCAGGTCATCCTGCCACCATCGAGGAACTGGGGATCCATTGTACCAGCCGGCTGTTCCATGCAGATCTCAGCCACGGAGGCCCTCTCCAAAAATCCAGAACCAGCAGTCATGGGCAGGTAAGCAAAGTGGGAGTCAGAAACAGGTGGAAAAGGGAACTGTCTGCTCCCCAAGTCCCCCTTAACGGTGAAGGGCAGGGAAAGGGACTTCGAAAGATCTGCTAACCGTCCCACCCCCGGGGGCCCCCCCTGGACTACACCCTGGGCTGCCCAGCGATCGTAGATCTGGTACAGTTCCATGAGGGACCCACAACCCTGAGCTTTGAAAGCATGAATCTGAGCATACCGGTCCCTTAGGGCCCGCTTAAGCCCCTTTCTGTAGGTCTTATAGGCCACCAATTCCTCACCGGGAACGGTGGCCTGCAGGCTCTCCAGGTGGGAGAGCCGGGCTTGCAGCTGGGCCGCCTCCTCCTGGAGACCCTGGAGCCATCGCACCGCCGCCACGATTTCAGCTGGGGCCCTAGCTGGCTGCTGGAAGGACGGCAGGCCCGACCCCCCGTCCTCATCCTCACTGGAGGAGGTAGAGGCCTCCTCCAGGACCCGAGGCGGGGGGGTAACCCGCCTCCTCCAGTACTATACTGCACGGTCCTCCAGGGTCTCCCCAGGGCCTCTCCCTGCTTCCACCCAGCCTCCACACCTTGCCTGGGGAGGAGACAGGAGCCTCCTCCCTGGGGTAGCGGGCCCAAACCTCCAAACCTGTGGGTCCCTCCTCCCTGGCCATGTGTAGTCCTACCTGGGGAGCCCCCCTCCTGGGGCACCGGCTGTAGACAGGTCCCAACAACCACAGTAGTCTGCACCAAAGGAGGCCTACCAGGCCTGGTAGGCCTCTGGGCCTGGGCCTCTCCCTCTGGAGGTGGCCCAGGACCCGACACCCGGACACAGTTAGAGAGCAGCAAACTCCTCCCTAGCAGGAGCTCTCCAGAGCAGGTCTTCTCACCACAACAGCTGAACAGGAAGTGGGCGGAGCTGCCACTCGTGGGGCTGCAGAATCCTGCTCAACATGTCGGCCAGGTAGTTTTCCTGGCCAGGTAGATATACAGCCTTGAGGAGCATGTTTGCCTGAGAGCAAACAAGCAAAGGTCCTGCGCTTCCTGACAAAGGAGCCTGGACCCAGTTCCACCCTGCTTGTTCACATAAAACATGGCTACCTGGTTGTCTGTTTGAACTAAGACAGACTGATGAGCCAGGGTTGGAGAGAAAGTCTTGAGGGCTAGCCAAATAGCCCTGAGTTCCAGGAGATTGATTTGCTGTGTGGCTTCCCAAGCAGACCACAGGCCCTGGGTGCACTTGCCTAGACAATGAGCTCCCCAGCCCTGCAGGGAGGCATCCGTGGTCAGCACCACTGTGAACCCAGGAATCTGAAAAGGCATCCCTTGCAGGAGATTGGGTGGGTGCAGCCACCAGCGGAGGGAGTTCAGAAACTGTCTGGACACACTTATCCTGTCTCCGAGGCTGCCTGTGGCCTGTGACCACTGAGTCCGAAGGCACCACTGTGCAGGCCTCATATGGAGCCTGGCATTGGGGGTCACATGTACTGTCGAAGCCATGTGCCCAAGAAGCCTCAGGCAGAGTCTGGCGGAGACCAGTGACCTGCTGAGAAACTGGTTTGCTAAGTTTATCAGTCTTCGGGCTCTGTCTTCTGGCAAGAATGCCTTTGCCAGTAGAGAGTCCAACCTTGCCCCTATGAACTCCAAGTTCTGGGAGGGGAGCAAAGTGGATTTTGCGAAGTTTATGACAAACCCCAGGTTTTGAAGGAGAGCAATAGTTATGAGGGTGGCCTGCTGGCCTCCTGGCACGTTTGACCCCTGATGAGCCAGTCGTCCAGATAGGGGAAGACAAAGATTCCCTGATCTCTCAGGTAGGCCGCTACCACTGCCAGGCATTTGGTAAAGACCCTGGGAGCGGAGGTGAGGCCAAAGGGCAGTACTCTGTACTGATAATGGTTTCCTCCCACAATGAACCTGAGGTACTTTCTGTGGTCTGGATGAATGAGGATGTGAGTGTACGCATCCTTTAGATCTAAGGAGCATAGCCAATCTCCCTGCTGGAGGTAGGGCAGAAGTGTTCCAAGAGTAAGCATCTTGAACTTTTCCTGCTCTAGGAATTTGTTGAGATTTCTGAGGTCTAGAATAGGCCGAAGGAAACCGGTTTGTTTGGGTACAAGGAAATACCTGGAGTAGAACCCCTGACCCTGTAGGTGGGGAGGCACAGGCTCCACTGCCCTGTCCACCAACAGACCTGGTACCTCCTGAAGGAGAAGGTCTGTGTGCAGGGGAGGCCTTGGAGGCTCCCCTGGAAAGTATGGAGGAGGCAGCTGTTGGAAGTGTAGCAGATAGCCCTTGTGGACTATGCTGAGCACCCAAGTGTCTCCAGTGATGAGTGGCCACTTGTGGGCAAACAGGGCAAGGCGACCTCCTGTGCAGGGTTGGGAGAGCAGGGACGGAGAGGCTATGCCTAAGGAGTCAAAAAAAACCCACTCTGCTGAGTGGGAGCAGGGGCCGGAGGCTTGGGAGTCCTCTGCCTATGGGGCCCATTACCCTGCCCCTTGGTCTGCTGACCCTGAGGGGGAGCTTGGGAGGCCTGGTACTGTGGGTACTGTTTATAGGCAGTGCCCTTCCTTGGGTAAAAGGGCTTTTTACCCGAGCCCTTCTTCTTGTGAGAAGGGGCAGAAGTCTTTCTAGACAGCCTTGTCCTCGTGAGGTGCTCGGTTTCGAGCTGTGCGGCCTTCTCGGTCATGGGTTTGCCAAAAAGGTTCTCACCCCGGCAAGGGACATCGACCAACTTGTCTTGAACCCATTGCTTGAGGTCCGATGACTGCAGTCATGCCTGGCATCGAGCCGCGATGCTGGCTGCCGCAACCCGGGCCGAAGCATCAAAGCCCTCGTAGGCAGCGCGGGACATAAACTTGGAGCATTCCCGTATCCCCGAGGACAAGGATTTGAGCCTCTGCAAGGGTTCCCCGGAGAGACCACCAGAGAATCCGGCCAGCTCCTTTGCCAGGTCCCGCAAGTACATGCCCATGTACAGCTGGTAAGACTGGACACGGAAGCAAGCATCGAGCCCTGGAAGCACTTTCTGCCAAAACCATCCAGGTTCCGGGGCTCCCTGCCAGGGGGCACCGCGGAGTGCATCTTCTGACTTTTCAGGCGATGCATGGTCGATTCCACCACCATGGAATGGTGTGGCAGCTGAGCCTTCTGAAAGCCAGGGCTCTTCCGGAGTCGATAGATAGAATCGACCCGCTTGCTTAGAACCGGCGCCGAGGCGGTGCCTCCCACATCTGGAAGAGGAGCCGTTCCAGCATCGGAGGAACTGGAACAGTAAAGGCCTCCTTCGGAGGAGAGTCATACTGTAGGGCTTCGAGCTCCTCGGCTCGAGGCTCCTCCTCGGGGTCCGCAGGGATAGCCAACGCAGTGGCCATATCCCGGACGAACTTCAAGAACCGGGTGTCCTCCGGAGGGGATCTACTCCGGGGCTCAGACTGCGGTGAGTCCGACGGGACGCACCGAGTCCTGAAGGTGTGGGAGGACTCCTCGTCCTCCATCTCCCTGGCGGACTCGTCCGATGAGGAATCGGGGTCCGACCTCGCGGGGCCTGTGAGCACCCGCCCCAACGCTGAAGGCACCGGCATTGACGCCCTTGGTCCCAAATGGGAGGTCGAGGGAGACCGCGACCTAGGTCGACCTCGAGCTTTCATGGTCTCGAGTATCGGCTCGGTCTCCGGGGTCGACTTTGATGTCGATGTCCCGATGGTCGGGGCAGATGCACCAGACAGGCTGGCCATCAATGCCCACTTCTGCTCCTTGAAGGCAGACAATCTGCACTCCAAGGCTGTCAGCCTGAGACCCAGCTCAGGAGACTCAGCAGCCACCGACTCGGGCCCCGGCAGCGCTGGGCCCGACGTCAGCTCTCTGGGAGGAGAGTCCACGAGGACTACAGGACTTACGTGTCCAGCAGACTCCGGCTCCACACAAGGTACTTTTGGTGGCTTCTCCTGTTCCACAGGCCCGGGGCGACCGTCGGGGTTCTGAGACCTAGCTCTCGAGGAGCCAGGGACCTCTTCCGATGACGCCCTTGCGAGCCGCTTCTTCCTCTTTCGTTCCCGGTCGGGGGACCCCCTGTCTGAGGAACCCCGACGGTGCTCAGGATCCGACTCCCGAGATGTCGAGGCCTCAGACGAGGTCCGGGCCCGGCCGGAGGCCGAGTCGGAGAAAAGCCTTTCCTTTTGGTGCTGACGACTTCAAAGAGCCTTGGAAGACATCTTTCCACATGGTCCACAGATCTTAGGATCGTGGTCAGGACCCAGGCACCGAAGGCAGCAGTCATGTGTGTCGGTGAGAGACATTAGCTTCTTGCACCGATCACATTTTTTGAAACCACTGGAAGCCATCGGGGAAAAAAGAGTCCCCGCGAGGTCAAAGGACCGACCTTCTAGGGAAAAAGAAAAAAGGGCGCGAACGCCAGACACGAAGGGCAAAAACCGAAAAAATAAGAGCGGGCTCGATACCAGTGTACTGAACCTGGCGGGAGGGGAACCGGCGTCGAACCGGAGAAAAAATAGCAAAGGAATCGTGAAAAAATCCAACTATTTTCCGGGAGGACTAGGACACACGTCCAATGGGCTTCACGGAAAAAGAGAGACTGAGCAAGATGGCACCTTTAGGCGGGAAGGGAACCGCACATGCGTGCCTGCATTCCCAAAGGCTTCTTGGAAAGCTGGGGAAATGCTCCGCAAGGGCTCCATCCACGTCAATGTCACCCATATGTGAGGACTGACTTCCTGCTTGGTCCTGGAGAATCAATGTTTTCCCCTCAAACCTTCAGAGTTTTCTTCAGAGAGGAGAAAATTCATCCACCATCTGTTGGAGACAAAGAAAAAACTGAAGAGACCTCTGGTAGCTGAGGCATGGGAGTGATGTCTTTGAAACCTGGGCTTTTCATTGGTTCTTTGTCTCCACCAATCTGCTGGTAGGGAAACAAAACCCACTTACCTGGACTGGTCTAGTGGGACAATATGGAAAAGAAGATTAGCAGGGAAAAACATGATGATACCCACATTAGCAGTATCTGATGGAAAGGAATATGGTAAGCTACACAATAGTCCTTGGTTACTAATTTATAGCTATTAGGAAATATTTGATGGAAAAAAAATAAAAGCGAAAAACATATAATAAGGGTGGCCTTGAACGTCAGGGAACTGGATTCCCCTTGAGATTGGAAAAGGGGATAAGGGCTTTCCAGAGCACAGGAGCAAGATATCAAAAGGAAATGTAACATGATCTCAAGTATGACCGTGATGGGAGCAGGAAGGTAGAGTAAATTAATCTGCAAAGATCTAAGGTGGAGATGAATATAGTTAGGAAAATGCTAAATATTGTGGAAAGCTGGAATTGAGGGCCCAATAAGTTAGGAGTAAAATCTTGCATTAATACCTAATAGAAAGTGGAGCCAGTGTTGGTGTGTTCAGTGACAAAGCAAATGGACATATATCCTTTCTGAATGTGTCCTAGGATAAACTATAAGAATAAGAAGCCAGGGTTGCCAGCCATATGCAAACTCATTGGTACAAAAAAAGAGAATAGCTAAAGAGGTGGTAGTAGGAAATTATGTGTTTGGCAGATAAAAAGATGAGATTAAGACAGAGGTTGTGTTTGTAGACTTGCCACCTGGTGCCAGATTTTCAGGACACGTAAATCCAGTCCTCCTTTTACCCCATTGCCGGCAGGGAACTGCATTCTTGTTCTGCTCAGAGAAAGTAACAGTAACACATAAAGTAGAAGTTCTTGCAGGGAGTGGGGTAAAAACAGGGCTTGATCAGTTTGTGCGGAAATTCTGGAACCACACAGCACCTCAGTCAGGGTGCACTGCAAAGGAGCAGAGGTATGAGTATTTTCACCTCTTAGGGACGTTAGATAACTCATTTTAGAGCAAGGTATTCTATCCTCATCTTCTGGAATGGACTTTCCTTGCAAATTAGAACTGATCTCAATTAACTTTTATTTTAGCAGAAATTAAAAGCTTGCCTTTTGAGTTTGGCTTGATAATGATGGCCCAAGTTTAGTCTGTTCCTGGCATGACTGATTAGCTTATCTTTTTGCTACAGATGAGGGCTGTTTCCTGGATATACTGTGCTAGTGATGGTGGGCTGTGGCAAATTCTAAATAAGAACTGAAGCTTAAAGGACCTTGTGGCTTGTGATGTATCTTATTAGTTTTGTATCTCTATTATTATGCTGACTTTATTTAGTGACTGGATTTGTATGTTTGTATTTTATTTGTAATGAATTCTTTTAATTTTCTACATAGTGCAGCAGCCCTAAATTCATGCCCAGGAAAGCAGTTTATAAGAAAAGTAAATACATTGAGTAGTAGTCTAGGAGCGGGTCTCAGTATTGTTTAATGGATTGGCAACTGATTGAGTGATATAAAGCAGAGGACTTTAATAAAGAGAACTCACTTAGGGGATTATTGCAAAACTCGATGCAAATGCAATGCAATGTGTGCCTTCGAGTCAGTCCTGACTCCTGGCGACCCAGAAGCTCCTGGGTTTTCTTGGCAGTGTCACCAGAAGTAGATTGCCAGGCCTTTCTTCCGAGGCAGTGGAGGGTAGGAGCTTATTAAAGTGCCCATTGATACACATGCTACTAATCCAGAGCACATGCTTTTGCATGATATACACATAGGCCATTCAGGGAGGCAAGGCTTGGGAAGAGTTGCAAGATACACATGCATGTTATAAAATATGGGCCCAATTTTGATCAGGGCGGTGCTATGCACCACGTCGGCGCATAGTCCTCTCCCCTTCCTCTAACCCTAATTTTCAATTCTGGGGTATTATGTGGCCCCGGCATTGAAAATCTGGGTCTTGCCCCACAACCTGGAAGCTGCAGGAGCTAGCGTGGTAGCACCAATTTTCGATGCTACCCGCTTAGCCCTTGCGCCTTAAAGATGGGCAAGGGTTTACCACGTATATCTTTAAGGCGAAGAGGGTTAAGCGGGTAGCATCGAAAATAAGTGTTACCCGATTAGCCCTTTCTTCAGCTCCCGCTCCACCCTGGAATGCCCTTAACATGCCCCGATGCTAACCACATAGCATCTGGGCACATTAGGGACTTATCCGGGATTTTCGAAGGGTACTACCCATGTAGGTGCCCTTCAAAAATCCAGGATATGGTATTTACATGGTAACTAGGGCAGTTACTCATGTAAATGCCTTCGAAAATTGTGCCCTTTATGAATATCCACATAAACTTAGGGGCCCTTTTACTAAAGTGCAGTAAAGCTTTGCACTTACTGTGCATTAGATGCAAAAATTAATTTATGTAATTTGGAGATGTTCCTAGCATGTTCCCATACAGAATTTTTTTTTTAACCAATAGTAAGAATATTGGGCCTGATTTTGCAATGGGCAGAGCTAAGTGCCGTAGCCACGTAGCCCTGCCCCCTAATCCCTTAACCCCGGATTCGCCGCAACAGCCTGGAAGCCGCCAAGCCTAACCAGGAAGCAGCGATTTTCCATGCTGTCCGGTTAGCACTCTGCGCCATAAAGATAGGCGAGGGTTTTCCTCGCCTATATTTTCGGTGCAGGGTGCTAACTGGACAGCAAGGAAAATTGCTGCTTCTGCCCTGTTAGGACTTGCCTCTGCCTCCGCTCCACCCTGGAATGCCTCTAACACGCACCGATGCTAACTGGATAGCATCAGGGCATGTAGGAGACTTAATCAGGGATTTCCAAGGCACTAGCTATGTAGGTGCCTTTGAAAATCCCCGATTAAGGCATTTACACAGTTAACATGGGCTGTTAGCAGTGCAAATGCCTTCGAAAATCAGGCCCATGGATTACACAGCAACCAACCATTCTCTGAATATCTAAAACAAAAGGATCATAGAACAATCATGATATCAATAATGATCCTGCTAAGCCTTACTGTATGTACATCTCATTAAACAGGTACACTAAAAAAATTTTTTTTTAAACTGCCTCTAATGTTTCGATTGATTTTTACGTTTTTTGGTGCGCTGAATCCAAATCTGGTAACCAATTTGCTCCATCACGTACAGATTTTTTGCTACATTGGGTTAGCAGTTTGAGGTGAACGTTTTAGATTGAGTGCGATCGAGATAAAAGTTTCTTGGATGAATTCTTTATACTAATTGTTTAGTAGTTATTCAAATAAGAATAAAGAAAATTGTAACAAGGCAGCACATAAGAATAGAGTAATGTCAACAAAACACACTGTGATGGTAGCAAAATTGTCTGCACTTAAAACAGCCACATACATGTGCACAAACATTGAGCATATAAGAGCGAGGTTAGACACAAAGCAAAGCAAAGAAATGTGCAAAAAATGTTGTACAGGTATGTATGTAAGAATAGAAAACACAAACCGCACCATTGCAATACATGAAGACAAACACCAGATGGTGTGAAAATAAAATTCTAATAAATAAGATCCGACACTGTGGTAATAACTAGCAAATTTTTATTTCAAAGTTTAGTAAAAACACGATATTTGTCAACACAGTTTAGATTTTAAAGTCATTCTTGGGTCAATCAATCTCCTGGTGGGGGCCCGTTTCTTCTTCCCCCGAATGCTTCTCTTGGTGCGCTGCTTGGCGTATTTTTCATCTGGGGTTTCCCGCAGCAGCAACCAGCAGAAATCAGCCATCATAGTGGTGTTCCATCTTCCTTGGTACCTTCTCTCTACGTCCTTGATGTCCTGGTGAAACCTTTCACCTTGTTCTTCACTGTATGCCCCCAGGTTTTCGGGAAAGTAGTTCACATGGGAGTGCAAGAAATGGACTTTCAGGCTCATGTTACAGCCTTGTTCTTTGAAGGCACTGAGCATCCTGGCAACAATATCCTTATAGTTCTCATCCCGCCTGTTCCCCAAGAATTTGAGAACAACATCCTTGAAGGAATCCCAGGCTTCATTTTCCTTCTCAGACATCGTTTCAGCGAATGCTCCATCTGAAATGAGTTTCCTTATATCAGGGCCAACAAACACTCCTTCCTTTAGCTTTGCTTCAGAAAGTCGGGGGAACTTTGAGCAAAGGTACCGAAAGCACTCACCATCTTTTGGAAGGGACTTGATGAATTGCTTAATGAGACCCAACTTAATGTGGAGAGGTGGTAATAGAATTTTATCACGAGGTACCAAACTCTCATGAAGAACATTTTTCTCACCGGGTCTCAAATACTCCCGAATTGGCTAGTCTTTTTTCCCCCAGTGTAGGTCGCGGGCCCGGCTATCCCACAAGCAAAGGAAGCAGGGATATTTGGTGAAACCGGATTGCTGCCCTAATAGCATGGATAGAATTTTAAAGTCTCCACAAATCATCCACTTATGCTCATCATAACGAATCTTCTGAAGAATCAGGGCCAAATTCTCGTATTTTTCTTGGAGAATAACAGAGTGAGCAATAGGAACTGAAGCAAATGTGTTGCCATTATGAAGAAGAACACCTTTTATGCTGTCTTTTGACGAATCAATGAACAGCCGCCATTCAGCAGGATCATACTTGAGTTTAAACTTTTCCATCACTCCGTATATATCGTTGCAAAATACCAAATCTTCCTCTTTGCTGAAATACTTCAAAAATTGTGTCTCGCGGTTGCGGTACCAATAAAAAGTTGTTCCTGGTGACAATAGATTTTTCTGTTTAAGCCGAGAACCTAGCAGTTGGGCAGCATCTTTTGGGAGTCCTAAATCCCGGACTAAATCATTCAATTCAGCTTGAGAGAAAAGTTCAGGTTTCGGATCTGGTTCAGTTTCAAACTCGGAAGTACTGGACTCATCGGGAAAAGCCATCTGATGAGTCTCATCATGATCAGAACCGTCCACACAAATATGATCCAAAGATTTTGGTGGTTCAGGCACAGGTACTTCGTTGCTATGAGGCATAGGCCTAATTGCTGAGGGAAGGTTGGGGTAACTTATTACGTTCTTATTTTTTAAGTTGTATCCCTTCACAATGCAAGAGCAAAAATAGCAGTCACTGCTGTGGTCTCTTTGTTCACGCCACATCATAGGTATTCCGAAACGAAATGCTTGTTTTTTACCTTTCATCCATAAGCGTAGATCTTCCTCACATGTCTTGCACACTTTGTGAGGAGCCCACGGTTTGTCTTGATCGCTTAACTTCAAACCGAAATAGGCGAAATATACTTTTTTAATAAATGCAGAAATGTTCCTCTGCCGCTTTTTCACGGTATATTCCCCACAAATAACACAAACACTGTCCGGAGAGTTGACGCAACCTCTGGCTCTGTGAGCCATCACAAATACACAGCACTGCAAACTCCCACTGTAGTGAACCACTTCGGAATAAAGCTGGATTACGACTGAGCAAACACAAGGTAATAATGAACTTGCAAGCCCCTGACATTTGACAGGAACGTTCATGTTGCAACCACCGTGATTGAGCGAGCGAGCGAACGAGGCGAGGCGAACAGGAAAGAACATGCGCCAGCGCGAGTACTGGATTTAGCCCCCTGCCTCCCAATTGTCCTGTTAATGTATAAAATGAATACAAAACACTCTAAAATATCATGAGGGAGTGTTTCTAGTTAGTTAACCATTACAACCTCTATTTTGGGCCAAGAAAATAAACCGCAGTCGGCTAAAAAGAAATTATGTGAACATTCCTTATATGGGTAAGAAATCTAATTTTGCAAGAAAACGTGACGTGATGGAACATTTTGGCTATTTTTCCTGGATTCAGCACCCAAAAATCTATAGGAATCAGTTGCAAAACTGGAGGCAGTTTTTTGGTAGTGTACCTGTGTTATTAATCACACACTCTGATTAACTAGTGCCTCGCTCAGGTCTCATCCCAACTATCCATTCTCATGCACAAAATGAAGTAATGACCTCCACATACAGATAAAGGAACAGGGGACTGTGTGTCCTCATCAGAAGCAAGCCACATGAATCATGAGAAGATCTTGCAATGAGACTACATATCACCCTCGTAACATGAAATGCGTATTCCTCAATACACAGTCAGCTCGCAATGATGTAAATGCCCCTAAGCAGGATATTCAGCGACACTAACATGCTGCTATACACCGAGGTGCTACGTTGTCAGCATTGGGATTTTTGGGAGCGGTACCCAGGAATAATCGATCAGTGGCAAGATTCAGTCGCTGTCCGGTTATCCCTAGGTGGCGGAGGTTAGGCATAGTAAAAGCTGTCCTAACTTATCCTGACGAAGCTAACCGGGCAGTGGCTGAATATCACCGCTGCCCAGTTAGCTTCCATCTTCCACGGCTGACCCGGATAGTCAATGCCGGTGGCCGAATATGGCCTCGGCATTGAATATCCGGGTTTATTGTTCAGCAGGGATGGCTAGGCTCTGTAATTGCGCTATCCGATTCTGCTGAATATCGAGCCCTATGTATGTAACTGAATCGTGGTTCATTTATGTCGGCAATGCAGTAATGAATCAATTACAATTGTGGTCAACATTATTGGTACCCTTGCAGTTCAACCCCTCAATGTCCAATATCTCTGAAAAAAAAGTGACCAGTGTAATGGCTTTGGACTATATATGCACACATATTTAACACATAAAAGAATCAAATAAAACAAGACCAGTTTAAAAAAGGAAAAAGTAAACAGTATAAAAACTGACACATTGTCAGCACATGATTATATATACTGGTACCCTTATAAACAATTCAAATCAGTTTAAACAGAACCACATTTCCATTGCAGTAAAATGAGACGCACCTGTGATCAATTGTCAGTACTCTCATGACTTGAAACAACCAATGAATGATGGTTCTAATGTTGAAAATAGCCATATTCACTCCCTATTCCATTTTCACAATGGTGAAGACAAGAGAGCTGTCTGAGATGTCAGAAAAAACATTATCACCAAACATCAAACTTCAAAGGCATACAAGGCCATCTCCAAAGACCTTGGGATTCTTGTGTCTACAGTTTGCAATGTTAAGAAGTTTTCTACTCATGGAACTGTCAAGAACCTCCCAGAATGTCGTAAGAAGAGGAAAATTAATCCAAATAGTCTTCGAAGGTTAGTGCAAGCTGTTGGAAAAACACAGCCTTCAACATCCAAAGAGCTTAAGGCTGACCTGGAGTGCTGGTTTCAAACCACACCATAGAATGTGCACTAAACAAAGAAGGACTTTATGAGCGAAGGCCAAGGCAGACCCCACTGCTCAAAGACAGACATAAAAAGGCATGCCTGATCTTTGCCCAAAATCCACCTTGAGAAACCACAGTCCTTCTGGGAAAATGTTCTGTGGACAGATGAAACCAAACTTGAGCTCTTTGGCAATGCAGACCAGCGATACAATTACAGGCAAAGAAATGAAGTTTACAAGGAAAAAAAATACCCTTCCTACAGTTAAATATGGTGGAGGTTCCATAATGTTGTAGGGCTGTTTTGCTGCCTCAGGAACTGGAGGCCTGGACCATATTAAAGGAATCATGAAGTCAGAGGCTTGCCAAGGTATTTTGAAGCAAAATGTGCTACCTAGTATCAGAAAGCTAGGTCTGAGTTGAAAGTCATGGATCCTCCAGCAGGACAATGACTCAAACATACATCCAAAAGAACAGTTAAAAATGAAAAAATGGACCGTTTTAAACTGGCCAGCAATGTGTTCTGATCTCCATCCAATCAAGAACCTTTGGAAAGAGCTAAAATCTGTCATTGGTAAATGAAATCTTGGAAACATTCATGAGCTGGAACAAAGCACAGTTGATGAGTGGGAGAAACTATCAGAAGAGATGTAATAAATTTATAGATGGCTACAAAAACGTTTGGGGGTTGTCATCACTGCCAAGGGTTGTGCAACCAAATATTAGTGAAGGGTGCCATTAAGCCTTTCCAGGTCATATTTTGTTTTTTTTCTCTCAGATATTACTATGTCTAAGTTGAACAGACATTTTTTTTGTTCTATACCTTTGAACATCCTATTAAAATAGTATGATGGTATACAGTTGGAATATTTCAAATTATTTCTCAAGATATTGTACACAGCATACCTAAAATGCAAAGGTGCCAATAATGTTGACCACAACTGTACTAACACCTAATTACAGCTTCTTCAGCTGTCCAAGAGCTAACCATATAGGTGTCTTTATTTTAGCTAGAAATCACCTTGAATTCCATAGTATCACTATCAACACTGGAGGAGGCATGGATATGCTAACAATTTCAAAAAATATCTAATGATCTGCCTAGCCTACAGATCCCCAATCGCAAGAGCTGAAGAGCTAAAAGACCTTTTGGAAATAGTATGTGGACACAATTCACAAAATAAGTGACTTCTGCTATTAGCTGACTTAAACCTCTCATCAGCCCTCTCAAACACCTTCTTCCATCAACACAAGCGGCGACTGTACACATGGATGTCACCCAGTGGATTGTATAAAAATCAAATTGATTACATCTGTGGAAGTCAACGATGGAAAAGTTCTATAACATCAACAAAGACAAAACCTGGAGCTGACTGTGGTACAGATCATCAACTACTAGTATGCAAACTCAAACTAAAGTTGAAAAAGAGCAAACCACTCATGAATGCAGCAAAATATGACCTTAAGAATATACCACTGGAATTTAAAGACTGCCTGAAAAATCGATTTGCTGCTTTAGATACAAATGGCAGAGCTCCAGAAGAGTTATGGGATGACATCAAGAAGGTTGTGTTGGAAGAAAGCGAGAAGTCTCTACAAAAGGTGAAAAAGCAAAAACGGCCAAAATGGATGACGGAAGAAACTCTGAAAATTGCCCAGAAACGCAGAGAAGCTAACCCTACTCATAGCGCTTCTAGACAACCTCATCAAGGGTCTGGAAAACAAAAGTAAGATGTTCTTACTCATATTCATTGATATATCAGCAGCATTTGACACAGTACATCATCAAACACTCTTGCAAAGACTAGCGACCATAGGTATAGCGGGAACACCGTTAAAGTGGTTTGAGTCATACCTAACAAATAGAATGCAACAAGTACGATTCAATAACGAGCAAGCAAAGCCTTTCCCCCAAACCCAAGGAATACCTCAGGGCTCAGCTATCTCCTCCCTGCTATTCAACGTTTACATCCAGCCAGTCTGTACGATTTTCCAAAAGCATAGCCATGTCACACCTATAATGAAACAACTCCACTGGCTCCCGATTCAAGGTAGAATTACATTCAAGACCTTGCTGCTCACCTTCAAAGCCACCAAAGGTCTCTCGTCAACTTCACTAACTGAGCTAATCCAGATGACACCCCACAACAGAGACAGAAGGTCAGTAGCTCAAAACACCTTGATAGTCCCAAGATCTATAACTCAATGCTCCAAGTCAACATCCAGCAGGACTTTCAATCTTTATGCACCAGTGATCTGGAATAACCTCCCTCACAACATTAGATCAATCCCAGACATATTCCAATTCAGGAAGGCCGTGAAACACTACCTCTTCCTCATACATTACCCTGAACCTAATAGAAACTCAGCACCATTTGCCGAATCCACCCAAATCACCACTGTCTAAAACCATACAAACACATGATCAGCCTACAAATTGTATATATTGTATATTTTGTGGTTGTACATAGTTACCCTGTTAGCCAAGTTGATTATCCTGTTCATATGTAAACACAAAGTACTATTGGAAATGTGTATGTTCACTGTTTATTGTAAACCGCGCTGATGCTGAATAGCGCGGTATAAAAGAGACTTTAAATAAATAAATAAATAAATAAATAAATAGCATCAGATACCACTTATACGCAGATGATATCATGTTGTACACACAACTTGATATAAACAATCCTAATTTCAACCAAATAGAAGAATGCCTTGGTGAAATGCAAAATTGGCTCCAAGACAACAATATGTCGATAAACCACAAAAAAAACTGAAGTGATGTTCATATCAGGAAAACAAGACTTCAAACCTCCTGCTTCAATCAACCTTAACAACAACACCTATCAATCTAAGAATGAGATCAAATATCTAGGAGTACTAATTGATGCTAACCTAAAAATGGACAAACATCTCCGGATAACCAATAGAGCAATTTTTCACAAGCTGAGAGTCCTTCAACCCCTACGCAGCATAATTGACCACACGGACTTCAGAACAGTAGCTCAAGCGCTCATCATTCCCCACTTTGACTACTGTAATGCCATTTTGCAAGGTCTACCGAAAAAAACCTTAAACATCTTACAATTGGCACAAAATGTATCAGCCAGGATTATCATGAATAAGAAGCTGATAGATCACATTACACCAGTCCTGTTTGAGCTTCACTGGCTCCCCATCTCTGCACGAGTAGTTTACAAAATACTGGTAACAACATTCAAAATCATTCACAAAATATCCCCTTCATTCATCGATAACCTCATCATCTCACAGCCCCCCAACAGATGCCGACGGACTGCGAACCTGAACACACTCTGCGTTCCAAGCAGTATAAGAGCTGACAAAGAGCGAACGAGCAACCGGGCATTTACGTACGCTGCACCCATGCTTTGGAACCAACTGCCTCATGAGATACGCCTGATCAACGACCTACAGGACTTCAGAAAAAAGCTTAAAACCCACCTGTTCCAATCACATTACGGCATCACCTAGACAGATGCAACCATTATCATTGCCCAAGTTGACTACCTCCCTCCGAAGCACATGAGTCTTAAAAATCTATTTCACTGACAGCTCACATCTATGGCGATTTAAAATGTATATATGTATATATCCACTGTTAATAAAATTGCATATTTTGCGATGTATTGTATAACTGTAATTTATGTTGTTGATCAAACTGTAATTTATCTGGTTGCTCAAACTGGGTGATCAAACTGTAATTTATCTGGTTACTCAAATGTATAATTGTAATTCATGTGTGTATGGTGCACCCCTCCGTCAAATCAGCCTGTATTCTTAAATTGTTATGTACATACTCCCTTGTTTTCTCCACCATTGGACCGCTGCTGATCGCTGGAAGTGGCGGCATACAAATGTATACCAAATAAATAAAAATAAATAAATAAATAAAGCCAGAGGAGAAAGAAAGACGATAACAGAACTCAACAGAGATTTCCAACGTGCAGCAAGACAGGACAAGGAAAAGTACTACGACGACGCATGCAAGGAAATAGAAGCAGAAACTATTAGAGGAAGAACAAGATCGGCTTTCCTAAAGCTACGAGAGTTAAAGAAAAAGTTCCAGCCTCGAATTGGAATGTTACAAGATGCTCAAGGTTCTATGTTGAATGATGCTGAGAAGATCAAGAAAAGGTGGAAGGAATATACAGAGTTTTTATGTGATAAAGATCAAGTGGACCAGCAGCCGTTTCAATCTGTACCTTATGATCGGGAACCATTGATGATGAAAGAAGAAGTTGAAGCAGCATTGAAAGCCTTATCAAAGAACAAAGCACCAGGCATTGATAGCATTCCCATAGAAGTATTACAGCAATCTGATGCAGCTGTTACCGTACTTACAAGGCTCTGCCAAGAACTATGGAAGACAACATCATGGCCAACTGACTGGAAAAGATCTGTGTTTATATCAATACCAAAGAAAGGTGAGCCAACTGACTGTGGAAATTATCACACAATCGCTCTGATCCCACATGCCAGCAAGATTCTACTGAAGATTATTCAAAAGAGACTACAAACATACCTGGAACAAGAACTCCCTGAAGTGCAAGCAGGGTTCAGGAAAGGGCGAGGAACGAGAGACATCATTGCGGATGTGAGATGGATCCTTGAAAAGACTAAAGAAAACCAAAAGGATATCTATTTGTGCTTTATCGACTATAGCAAGGCTTTTGACTGTGTAAACCATGAGAAACTCTGGGCCACATTAAGAAGCATGGGTATACCAGAACACCTGATCGTACTCTTGCACAATCTGTACATTGATCAAGAAGCAACAGTTCGAACAGAAGAAGGAGAAACAGAATGGTTTAAAATAAGCAAAGGTGTAAGACAAGGCTGCATACTTTCCCCCTACCTGTTTAATTTATATGCAGAACAAATCATCAGAGAAGCAGGATTGCATGAAGACAACAGAGGTGTGAAGATTGGTGGAAGACTCATCAACAACCTTCGCTATGCTGATGATACCACATTACTGGCTGAAATTGAAGATGATCTGAAACATTTGCTTCTCACAATCAAAGAACATAGTCTCAAACTGGGCCTGCACCTTAATGTAAAGAAGACAAAGATCATGACAACTGGCATAATCAACAGGTTCATTGTTGAAGGAGAAGAAATTGAAATCGTGAACAACTTTAACCTACTTGGATCAACTATCAATAAAGAAGCAACAAGCAGTCAAGAAATCAGACGACGCATTGCTCTTGGCAGAATGGCTATGAAAGACCTAGATAAGATTCTCAAGAGCAGAGATGTCTCTCTCCATACAAAGATTCGACTTGTTCAAGCCATGGTATTTTCAATAACATCATATGGATGTGAAAGCTGGACAGTAAAAAAGATAGACAGGAAGAAAATTGATGCCTTTGAATTATGGTGCTGGCGGCGAATACTGTGTATACCATGGACTGCCCGAAGAATAAACCAGTCGGTACTAGAGGAGATCAAACCTAAGCTTTCTTTAGAAGCTCAGATGACAAGACTTCGACTTTCATACTTTGGACACATCATGCGAAGAGAGAGATCATTAGAGAAAGACATCATGCTTGGCAAGATAGAAGATCAACGCAAAAGAGGAAGGCCAGCAATGAGATGGATCGATACAATAACAGCAGCTACAGGTACCAGTCTGTCAACAATGAGCCGCCTGACAAGACCGAACACAATTTAGGATAGCTATGCAGAGGGTCACCATGAGTCGACTCCGACTCGACGGCACTTAACAACAACAACAGCCCTCCACTAAGCTATCAAACTCCTTCATGGAAGCTATGGATGTGCTAGAATAAGTCTGAATCATCAATAAACCAACCCATGAAAAAGGAAGCATATTAGATCTCATTTTAGCACTGAAGCAAATCCTAAGAGACAAATCACCTTCCATCCCCCATACTATTCCTAGTCCCATGGTCCGATCATAAAACAATCACATTCTATCTTCCCCAAAGGCCTCAGAAATATATAAACTCACAGCCACAACCTACAACTCATAGATTTCTACACTTGGACAAGAAAGCATTTTTAGATAAAATCATGCCACAGCTCAAGCAGGATTCAGATAACATCAACATATTAGTTCAAAACTGGAACAAAATAATAAACAAAGTTGCATTAGTGCCATGAAAAAACAAACTATGAGAAGTTATAGCACTGCAATCTGATACTCTACAGAACTAAGAGATGCTAAATGCAAGATTAGACAATTAGAGAGGAAATGTAGGAGCTCAAAAACAAATGACCATGATTACTATGGGATCTATTCTGTAATATGTATAGCGGGGATGGATGAAAACGTGGAAGGCAAATGGAAGAACAACTTTATTTTATTTATGTAACCAAGCCTATGGCCCGACACAGGCCGTGTTTCATTGCCCTTTGTTGGTACATAGCACGTGGGTCGTGCCCTTTGTTGGTACCTAGCGGGGATGGATGTCCATTCCTGCTATTCGCCCCCTCTGCCATCTCCATTCAGAACTTCCCTGTATGAACAAGGAGTTTGTATGGGGAGGCTAGATAGGGGCGGTGTGGAGACGGAGTCAGGGCAGGCAGTGGGCGGTCTGCGGCCCCGGACGTACAGGGTCAATTCTGATGTTGGCCCTGTATGTCTGGGGCCGGCAGACTATATGGGAGTCTTATTCCACACCGGAGGTGGAATAAGTCCCCATAGACGTCGGGGGACGGCAGGCCCGGGGAGTGAGAAAGGTAGGAGGGGTGCAGGAGATTCCCCGCAGTCTGACCACGCCAAGCTTATTTTGATCTTGATGAAATAGTAAACTCATTAGTAAAAAGCCCTACCCAAGAGAAGGTGGTCCCTACAAACCCTAGACAACTACTTCAAAATAAGACCTGCCAGAGAAGCACCACAGTAAGTCCAACCTCAACACTTAAAGGCAATAATTCCGTAAAATTTTCCTGGCAAGCCTTAAAACCTGTTTCACCAGAATACCTAGAGAGCATTGTCAACAATCTTAATATCACTACTTTCCCACTTGATCCATGCCCAATAAAATGGATCAAAATAGCTCAAACTGAACTAGCCCCCTCCCTACTCAAGATCACACAGCTTTCTCTTACTCAAAGTTATATGCCCACTGGCCTCAAGAATGCTTCTATCTGTCGAATAAGAAAGAGCACAGTACTGGACCCAAAGCTTCTCATTTCCTATAGACCCATCTCCAGTTACCTTTCCTCACAGTGATAATGGAAAAGGCTGTACAACTTCAGCTTCAGGACCATATTAACACACATGCTCCTCTTTACCCACACCAATATGGATTCAAGCCCAAAAGCACTTATGGATAGACTCACAAAAACCACATCAAGAGTTTACTTATTTATTTAGCTGGATTTCTATATTGCTTTATCCTAAAATTAAAACAGTTTACAAAAAACAAGAGGAAGGGAGCATTCAGGGAATATTTCAATTTAACTTACATACAAAGGCTATGTACATGAACATAATAGGGTGGTATAGGGGAGGAGGCAACAAGGATGGGGATAGTGTTGGGAATCATGTAATGTCCCCAAAGTGTTCGGTGTAGAGGGTTGTTTTCAGCTTTTTCTTGAAGTCCTTGGTGTCAGTGATGGCTCTGAGGTGGTCGGGGAGAGAATTCCAAAGTGAAGGAGCGGCTATTGAGATAGCTCTTCCAGATGTTGCTTGTTTGGCTTTTGTATAGTCTTTAGGGGTGGTGATGGTGTGACTGGTGATTCGTTGTCTGGGTCTGTTGCTTGATTCCGTGGTGGTGAGGGTTTTCAAAATGTCTTCTATGATTTTGATGATGTTTAGGACAGCCTTATATTTGATACGGGAGATGATGGGGGGCCAGTGGAGTTGGTTCAGAAGAGGGGTGAAGTGGTCCTGCTTAGATGAGTAGGTTATGATGCGAGCTGCGGAATTCTGCACCATTTGCAGAGGGCGGAGTACCTGTTTGGGTAATCCGAGGTAGATAGGATTACAGTAGTCAATGGATGGTATGATAATCGTCTAGAAAATGGTGCGGAAGTGGTCATACTTGACCAATGGTTTGAGTCTTTTGAGGATATGCATTTTGTGGTAGGCTGAATTAGCTGTTTTGTGGATATGGGAGTGCAGGTTTAAATTACTGTCCAGAGTAACTCCAAGGTATTTTACCTTGGGTTTAATGGATATAGTGAAGTTGTTCATCTGGACTGAATTTGGGGGGGGGGGGGGGGAGGGGAGAAACTTGCATTGCAGGTGACAAGGAGAGCTTCAGTCTTGCTGTAGTTGATGTTTAGGTTGTTTTTCGTTAACCAGGTTGTCATGTTTTCCAGGTTGTCATGTTTTCCAGGCAGGTAGTTATCGCTGAGTAGTTTGGGTTGTCGAGGTTTATAGGAGAGTAGATCATAATGTGATCCACATATAGATTGTAGTGGATTTTGTGTTTGATGATGTCACAGATGGGCTGAAGGTAAATGTTGAATAGAAGTGCAGAGAGTAAGGATCCTTGCGGGACGCCTTGGGTTGCTGGGAATGGTGAAGAGGTATTATTTCCACATTTCACAAGTAGTTGTCTATTACTGAGGTAGGAGTGGAACTATCTGATTGTATTTCCCTGAAGTCTGATGTCCTTTAGTCTCAGTAGGATGTTGTGCGATACCGTGTCGAAAGCTGAAGATATATCTTTAAAGATTAGGAGAAATCTGGTCTTTACATTGTCTATACCTCTTATAAGATTGTTGAACAAGTATATAAGGAGTGTTTCAACACGGTTAGGTCAAAAGCCATGCTGGTGAGGGTCCAGTGGAGCATGTGAGACAAATGTAGTTGTAGTTGAATTTTTACTACTTTTTCTATGACCTTAGTGAGGAAGGGGAGTGAAGATATGGGGTGATATGCAGCTGGGTCATTTTTACTTAGGGTTGTCTTCTTAGGTATTGGATGAATGGTGGCAATTCTGAGTGCATTGGGCATGTAGTTTTGGGATAGGGATAAGCATACTATGGTGTGGATGAATGGGCAGAGATCATCTTTTGTTGTTTTATCCATGTTACTGGACAGGGGTCGGATGAGATGGTGCTTGCATTCAATGCTGCGATATCTGGTTGATGGACGGGATGCTGAATTGGTCCCAGGTTTGATTGACTTGTAGGAGTTTGGTGTAGTTGTTAAAGGTGCTTGTTTGAGGAGAAGATTTGTTCTTTGACTGGAGGAAGTCTGCGAATGTTTGTGGGTGTAGCATTGTTTGTTCTTTGAGGTCGGGTTTTTTGGTGAGTCTGGACTATTTGAAATAGTTCTCTGGGTTTGTTGAGAGATTTAAGTATAAGGTTTGTATGGTATTCCTGTTTGCGTTGGTGAATGAGGTTGTTGTATTCTTGTTGTTTCTGATTATAGAGAAGTTTGGTGCCTTGGGATTTGGATTTCCTCCAGTGTCTTTCGAGTCTTCTTAACAATTTATTTGCTCTTCTTATGTCTTCTGTATACCAGGGAGCTGATCCAGTAATTCGGCATGCAGATTTAGAGCTTTTGGTATCTATGGGTCTTGCTGCAGCTGAGATGATTGTGTTCCAGTTTGTGATCAGATAATCAAGCTCTTTAAGGTTCTGATTTAGACATGGGAGTGTTTCTTTGAGGAATTGTTCTTTGTTGAAGTTTTTGAATCTTCTTCCAGGATTAGGATGTACAGGATGTGGGTTCTTGTGGTGAATATGAAAAGATAATTGTATCATATGGTACTGGGGTTATTGTAGGTGTTGAATGTTGTTGCGGTGGAAGAGTTGATTGGGTACAAAGATGAGGTCTGGAGATGAGCCTAGTCTGCGTGTCGGAGCAGTTACGAGTTGAGTGTTTTGTAGCGAATCCATTGCTGCTAGGAAGGTCTCTGCTTCTTTGGCAGAGGTGGAACAGAGGTTAAAATCGCCTAATAGTAGCAGGGATTTGTGTGGGGTGTTGGTTGTACAGACTGATTCAAGAGTTTCAGACAGCTCATCGGTGGAGGCATTTGGTGCTCTATAGGTTAAGGAAATGGCGATTTGCATGTTCTGTATAATAATTGAATTGCATTGTGTTGTACTTGAAGTAGCTAAGATTTTTAATCTTAGAGTACTTCTTGCTAGGATTAGAACACCTCCACCCTATTTGTTTGTACATGGGCAGTTGAATGCAGTGTGTGTGCGTGGAGTTAGTTGGTTGAGCAAGACTTGGTCGGTGGGGGATAACCAGGTTTCAGTGATACAAAAGATGTCAGTTTGTTGAGATTGGAGGTGGTCTGCTAAGATGTTGATTTTAATCCTAATATATCTGGCATTGATTAATTCAATGTTTATTGGAGGGTGTGGTGACGTGTGCGTGTGTACTATGTGTGGTTGTTTCAAGGTATTGGTTTGAATGTGAGTTAGGTGTTTTCTATTATAGCATTTGTTTGATGTCTGCCAAGGGGGGTTGCAGAGGTATATTATTGGGAGGTAGTGATTTGGTTGTAGGGAATTGTTAGTGTGGAAACAATTGTTAGTGTGCGGGTGAGTGGCTAGCATGTGTTTGAGAGAGAGGAGTAGCAGGTGTGAGGTGGCTATGTTGAGTTAGAGTGGAAGGATGGTATTCGTATGGGTGGAGATTGTGTCAAGCAGGATTGATTGTAGCAGGAGGAAGTGGGCGGCTGAAGAGTTGTTCTAGTGATCAGAATAATGTGAGCATTACCTTCCTTTGGGACCCAAGGGCTTTTCTTTTTCGGCTTGGCTCCAGACAGGTTTTTTAAGATGCGTTGGTAGGAGAGGTGCATGAATCGGTGATCCTTTGTCTGAACGTAGGTTGTACAAGTTTGTTGGAATATATTGTTTCATTGGAAGCAGGATTGGTCTGTATCCGCCTCAGTGCCCCACCTAAGGGCCACGCCAAAGGGCCCTCTGGCAAGGCCCTCAGGTATGGGCCCGCCAGACACAGGCATGCCCGATGGAGAGGAGATGCTGTAGCCCCTGATTGGTTCCTTAGGCCAGGGCTCGGGGAGGAGACAGTCTTCCCACTCCTTCGCTTGATGGCAGATTCAGGGGCTGATGGTGTTCTGGTGGTGCAGGCTGATTTGTTTCCAAGCGCCCAATGGAGAGGAGATTTTAAAGTTCCCACTGCAGCCCCTGATTGGTTCCTTAGGCTGGGATCGGGGAGTAGACAGTCTTCCCACTCCCTCGCTTGATGGCCGATTCAGGGGCTGATGGTGTTCTGGCGGTGCAGGCTGCTTTGTTCATCCTAATATTCTTGGACATCACATCAACTTTTGACTTGGTTCCTCACAATATGCTACTATTATGCTTACAAACCCTAGGACTGAACAACACTACATTGAAGTGGTTCAAGTCTTATTTAATAGAATGTCAACAGGTGAAAATAGGAAAGCAGAAATTAGCTTCATACACCCATCAGCAAGGAGTCCCACAAGGCTGTTTTCTATCCTCAATGCTGTTGTCACTTTTAGATGCACAGGCAGGCCACTATGGAGGTTATTCACAAATGCAGATTACAGGGCTATACATCCCGGCAGGATGTGCAGCTTCGCAAGCTGTCCGTGCCCGATTTCCCCTCAAGCTCTCCCTGTATGTCCTGTGCATCAGGACGGGGATAGCAGGTGGGGGGCAGGAATGGGGCAAAGCGGGGGTGGGCCAGCCCAGCAATACGTACAGGGCCGATTCAGGTCACGGCCCTCAAAGGTAGTATAAGCAGCACTTTTGGCCTGATTGGGCTCGAGGATCCCCTGGGGCTGGATGTGGGGGTCCCCACCGCCTGATCCAGGCCACGGCAGGCCAACCGTGGGCTGGGCAGCAGGGAAATGGGGGGCTGGAGCCGCAGATGTCAGGGACGCCTGCAGGGAGGACATCCCTGCAGGTAGAAGGGGCACACCGGGCTGTCCACAGGCCCAATTGTGGCTGCTGTGGGAACGTTGTGTTCCCGCGGACCAGAATCGAGTCCACACATCAGGGACATCCAGACGGCCCAGACGTCCCCCTCTGTGAATTGGGCTCCACGTGCATATTAGTAAGGTTAATGTAATGGTTTCTCAGCCTAGGTATCCTCTGATAGTGTAGCTTCCTTGCTGTCCTCTAACTTACTCTTTCTGGGACAGGTCCCAAGATGGTGAAATGAATCTAGAATTGGTTGACTGACAGATGACAGAAGATGGTGGTAAATGGAACTCACTCAGACGAAAGGAAGGTGCATAGTGGCAGTGCCTCAGGGATCCGTCCTGGGCCCGATATGGTTTTATGAGTGATATTGCGGATGGACTGAATGGCAGAGTCTGCCTTTTTGCAGATGACACAAATATTTGCTACAAAGTACACACTTCTGAGGGAGCGGACAACAGGAAAACAGATCTACAAACACTGTAAGAATGGTCTAGTTCACAGCAGTAGCGATTTCATGCAAAGACTTGCAGAGCTATGCATTTGGGATACTGACAGCCAAAGGAATTGCATGCGATGGGGGTAGAGAGGTTGGTGTGCACGGACCAGGAAAAGGACCTTGGAGTGCTAGTGTCTTAGAATCTCATGGTGTCAAAACAATGTGACAAGGTGGTCGCTGTATGTTGGGCTGAATACAGAGAGGAATAACCAGCAGACAGAAGGAGGTATTAATGCCCCTGTACAAGTCGCAGGTGAGGCCTCACTTGAAGTATTGTGTTCAGTTTTGGAGATCATATCTCACAAAGGACACAAAAGGACTTGAAACAGTTTAGAAGACAGCAATCAAAATAATTTTGAGCCTGCACCAGAAGATGTATGAGAAGAGACTTGAAGACCTAAGTATGTATACCCTAGAGGAGAGGAGGGACAGGGGAGAAATGATCAAAACTTATAAATACTTAAAGGGTATCAATGCACAAACAAACCTTTTTCTAAGAAGGGGAAGCTGTAGAACTGGAGGGCATACGATGAAGCTGCAAGGTGGTAAACTTGAAAGCAACATCAGGAAATACTTTTACACTGAAAGGGTGGTGGATGTATGGAATGCCCTCCCGATGGAGGTGGTGGGGGCAAATACAGTGATGGAAATCAAAATGGCATGGGACAGACACAGTGGATCCCTTCATAGCAAGAGGATGTAATGAAAGCAAACCCACATATCTTTAAATAGAGGGGGGATGACTTGCATGGAGCAGCAGTAACAACCACTCTAGTCACCTTACTGGGCAGACTAGCTGGACCATACTGGTCTTTATCTGCCGTCAGGTACTAATGTTACTATGTTACTGTCTGTCTCATGCAGCATGGATATTGCAAACTAGGCATTCATTTCCTCCATGCTTTGCGGATCCCAACACCAGCTCCTCCTGTGTAACCCTCCAACCTTACTGTGCTAGGACGAATCCTTGAATACAGCAGAAAGTTGGCAAAATACTAGCCTTGTTCCATGTATCCGGCAGGAATAATGTGCACGACTCTGTGAAACCTTATCAGAATATAGAAAGACTAGGGGACATGCAATGAAACTACAGGGTAAACTATTTAAGACTAATAAAAGAAAATATTTTTTCACTCAACGTGTAATCAAACTCTGGAATTTGTTACCAGAGGATGTAGTAAAGGCTGTTAATGTAGCTGGGTTTAAAAAAGGTTTGGACAAGTTCCTGGAGGAAAGGTCCATAAACCATTATTAAGAAGGGACCCAGGATATCAATGCTTGAACCAATACAAGCACTGTGGAACCTGTGTCCCTTGGGGAAACTGCTAGCTACATATGACCTAGCTTGGCCACTGTTGGAAACAGAATACTGGGCTTGATGGACCTTGGTCTGACCCAGTATGGCATATCTTATGTTCTTATGTGCATGGTGGTTTGTGGAATATACTTTACACGTCTCCGTGCCTGGCCAAGCCCCCGCTTCGCCTTCTCACAGACCCATGCGGACAGCCCTGTGTAAGCAAGATAAACATGCACAGGTGCTGTTACTGGAATGCACTCCTAGATGTTTTCATCACATAAACGACCCTGGTGCATGTCCTAAGACTTATTTGACTTCTGGAATGACCCTAATAATGTGTTCTAACGCATTTATGAGGATGACATAATGCCCTATGTGTCCTTTTCCACCATAAAGCCCATGTGCATCTCTCTGATAAAATGCTTTAATTCTGTCACACAGTGGCTGTCCGAGCACAATTTGTGAACTACAAAAAGACTGAAGTTCTCTATATCACCAGAGGCACAAACATCAATCCACCGACATCTATAAAGGTTTCAGGAGCTCAACAAGAGGTGAAACCTAAAAGACATTACTTAGGAGTAACCTTAGAACAGCATCTAATCTTACAATCACACGTTAATAACATCATAAGGCTCATATACTACAAAATTTTAAAAAAACCCCAGTTATTATTGCACATCTGAAACTTCCGTATAGTCTTTCAGGCCTTAATGTTCCCACACCTTGACTACTATAAATTCTCTTCTATGGTTTACCAAAGTATGCACTTCGATCTACTCAAATGTCTCAAAACACTGCTATCCATATTTTCTATGGTGCACCCAAAGCTGACCACATAATGCCAATACTTGCTGGAGACTTCAACCTTCCAGCAACAGCAAACAAACAAACATCATCATTCCTACAGGTCATGGAGACGATGCAACTCAACCAAATTGTAAAGGAGCCAACACACAGCAAAGGGAGAACATTGGACCTAATATTCACCCCAACCAACTGGCCTCATCAACATCTTTCCTCCAGGACATGTAACTCCCCAGTGCCCTGGTCTGACCACAGAATCCTCACTTCTTCCTTCCAAGCAGCATCACTCTCCAAGAAAACACTCCACTGCAGATGCACAAAGCGTAGTTACTCACCTGTAACAGGTGTTCTCCAGGAGCAGCAGGAATCAGTCCTCACTTATGGGTGACGTCGGCGCCGACGGAGCCCTCGCGGAGCAATTTTCCCCAGCTTTCAAAGAAAGCCTTTGGGAATTGCAGCGCGCATGCGCGGTCCTCTTCCCGCCCAAGGGTGCCATCTTAGCCAGTCAGATGACATAGCTAAAAAAGACAGCATAAAAATTTGCAAAAAAGAACTTAAGCAGATGATTGCAACTCCAAGGGGAGGAGGGAGGGTAGTGAGGACTGATTCCTGCTGCTCCTGGAGAACACCTGTTACAGGTGAGTAACTACGCTTTCTCCAGGACCAAGCAGGAAGTCAGTCCTCACTTATGGGACTCCCAAGCTCAAGGCTACCGGAGACCCTAAGCACAAAAATGAGCTCCCTCTAGCTCAGCAGCACAGAAGGAAAGAATCTTCGCTGAATTATTACCCACCGGTAGCCCACATCCGGGATGGAGGGTAGGAGTTGCTCAGACCTCGAAGAGATTACGGAGGACTGCCTGTCCGAAAGCACTGTCCCTGCGGGACTCCCTCTCGAGACAGTAATGGACCGCAAAAGTCTGGCTCGAAGACCAAGTAGCGGCCCGGCAGATGTCTGCCAGCGGAACAGAGCGGAGGTAAGCCACTGACGTAGCCTTTGCCCGAACGCAATGAGCCGTGACTCGACCTTCCAAGGAGAGTCCGGCTGCCCCATAAGCCCAAGAGATACAGTCCGCAACCCAGATGGACAGAGTACGCTTGGAGACCGGGAGCCCCAATTTATTGGGGTCAAAAGACACAAAAAGCTGAGCAGCTTTACGGTGCTCCCGCGTACGGTCAAGGTAGAAGTTCAATGCCCTTCTACAGTCCAGGGTATGGAGGACCGTTTCAGCTCGGCTGGAGTGTGGTCTGGGAAAGAAGGTTGGAAGTACCACCTCCTGATTGATGTGAAAAGGGGAGACCACTTTTGGAAGAAATTTTGGGTGAGTCCGTAGGACTACCCTATTTTTGTAGAACCGAGTGTAAGGGGGATCAGACACGAGGGCCTGCAATTCACTTACGCGTCTAGCGGAAGTGAGGGCTATCAAGAACAGTGTTTTCCAAGAAAGAAAACGGAGAGAACAGGTAGTCATAGGTTCAAAAGGCGGACAGGTGATCCGCTGTAAAACCACATTCAGGTCCCAGTCAGGCGCTGGCGGGCGCAGAGGTGGTTTAAGTAGAAGGAGACCTCGGAGAAACCTCGCTACGAGAGGGTCGTTGGAGAGAGGTCTGCCGTCCACCGGCACATGATGTGCTGAAAGAGCACTGAGGTGAACTTTGACGGAGTTGGACTTAAGTCCCAGATTAGAGAGGTATAGCAAGTACTGCAAGATCACCGACACCGGGCAGGAGAAGGGATCCTGAGACTGTTGGGCACACCAAACGGAAAAACGACGCCATTTAAGGGCGTAGCATTTGCGGGTAGAAGGCCGTCGCGAAGCTAAGACGACCTCCTCCACCTCTGCCGGCAGGAGAAGGGGAGCAAGGACTACCCTCTCAGCAGCCAGGCCATTAGGTTGAGAGACCTGAGGTTGGGGTGTAGCAGAGACCCCTGATCCTGAGTGAGGAGATCCGGTTGTAACCCCAGAGGGAATGGATCCTCTACCGCTAATTGCAGCAGGAGTGGAAACCACGGCTGTCTGGGCCAGCGAGGGGCCACCAGGATCATGAAGGCTTTGTCTCGGAGAACCTTGAAAAGAGTCCGAGAGACTAGCGGGATGGGAGGGAAAGCGTACAAAAGGCTCCCCGACCATGAGAGTAGAAAAGCGTCCGCCGCAACTCGAAAGGGGTGTGGCTGACGAGAGCAGAAGCGAGGGAGTTGCCGGTTGTGAGGACGGGCAAAGAGATCCACCGTGGGGAGGCCCCACTTTAGAAAGAGCTTCTGAACTACCAAGGGATCCAGGCGCCACTCGTGCGGCTGGAGGATCCTGCTGAGTTTGTCCGCCAGGCAATTCTCTTGGCCTGGAAGATAAACTACCTTGAGGAGAACGCCGTGACTGACGGCCCAAGAGCAGAGCTTCTGTGCTTCCCGGCAGAGAAGGAAGGAGCCCGTGCCCCCCTGCTTGTTCACGTAGAACATGGCAACTTGATTGTCCGTCTGGACAAGGACGGACTGGTGGGAGGTCAGGTGGGAGAAGGCCTTGAGAGCCAGGCGGATCGCTCTGAGCTCCAAGAAGTTGATCTGCTGAGCAGACTCCCACGTGGTCCAGAGGCCCTGAGTACGTGCCCCTTGGCAATGTGCTCCCCAGCCCAGGAGGGATGCATCTGTCGTCAGCACCCGGGCCGGCTGAGGTGGCTGAAAAGGCATGCCGAGCACCAGATTCGGCCGATGAAGCCACCACTGAAGAGACGAGGCCAGCGGCTCGGAGACGCGCACTAGGTCTGCTAGGCCGCCTGTGGCCTGTTGCCACTGCTTGCGGAGACACCATTGAGCAGGCTGCATATTCAGGCGGGCATTGGGGGTCACATGGACGGTGGAAGCCATATGGCCGAGTAGTCTCAGGAAGCGCCTGGCGGAGACCAGGGGCTGGCTGCGAAAACGGTCGGCTAGGTCCATGAGCCGTTGAGCCCTGCCGAGCGGTAGGAACGCTCGTGCCTGAGGAGTGTGCAGCCTTGCGCCGATGAACTCGAGATCCTGTGAGGGGAGCAAAGTGGACTTTGCGAAGTTTATAACAAAGCCCAAGTACTGCAGAAGAGTCACCGTGCGGCGCGTGGCGATGGTGACCTCCGGAGCGGACGCTGCTCTGATGAGCCAGTCGTCGAGGTACGGAAAGACATAGAGGCCGTGAAGCCGGAGATGGGCCGCCACCACCGCGAGACATTTTGTGAAGACTCGCGGTGCGGAGGACAGGCCAAAGGTTAGTACTCTGTACTGGTAATGATTTCCTGCCACCACAAACCTTAGGTATTGGCGGTGGCTTGGGTGGATGAGGATGTGCGTGTAGGCATCCTTTAGATCCAAGGAGCATAGCCAATCTCCCTGCTGGAGGTAGGGCAGAAGGATTCCAAGGGTAAGCATCTTGAATTTCTCCCGCATGAGGAACCTGTTGAGGTTGCGCAAGTCCAGGATGGGTCTGAGGCCTCCTGTCCTTTTTGGTACTAGAAAATACCTGGAATAAAAGCCTTGACCTCTCAGGTGGTGGGGCACCGGTTCCACCGCCTGTTCCTGTAGAAGACCTGCTAACTCCTGAAGGAGTAATTCCCTGTGCAGAGGGGGTCGTGGAGGTTCTCCCGGAAAATAGGAGGGAGGGACCTGGTGGAAGTGGAGAAGATAGCCGTCTCGCACGACTTGAAGCACCCAGGCATCTGAGGTGATGCTGGACCACCTGTGGGCGAAGTGAACCAGCCGGCCTCCGGTGCTGGGAGGAACCAGCGGGGGGGAGAGGCTATGCTTAAGGAGTCAAAAACCCCCACCCTGCTGAGCAGGGGCTGGTGGTGCAGGCTTGGGGGCTTGCTGCCTACGGGACCCGTTACCCCGTCCCTTGGCCTGCTGGCCCTGTTGGGGAGCTGCAGGGGCCTGATATTGGGGGTATTGTTTGTAGGCAGCCGCCTTCCTCGGGTAAAAGGACTTCTTTCCCGAGCCCTTCTTTTTCTGGGAAGGGGCGGAGGTCTTCCTAGAAAGCCTGGTCCTGGTGAGAGTCTCCGTCTCAATTTGTGCAGCCTTTTCAGCCATGGGCTTGCCAAAGAGGTTTTCGCCTCGGCAGGGGACATCGACCAACTTGTCCTGCACCCAGGGCTCAAGGTCAGACGACTGAAGCCAAGCCTGTCGGCGGGCACCGATGCCGGCTGCGGCCACTCGAGCCGATGCTTCAAAGCCATCATAGGCTGCTCGGGATATGAATTTTGAGCATTCCCGAATGCCAGTGGACAAGGCCAGGAACCTCCGCAAGGGTTCCTCGGACAAACCAGCGGAGAATCCGGCTAGCTCTTTAGCCAGGTCTCGGAGATACATGCCCATGTATAGCTGGTAGGTCTGGACACGACACGCTAGCATAGAGCCCTGGAAACACTTCTTACCAAGGCCATCCAGGTTAAGGGCCTCCCTGCCAGGAGGCACCGAGGAGTGCATCTTCTGGCTCTTAAGACGATGCATGGCCGATTCCACTACCATGGAATGGTGTGGTAGCTGTGCTTTTTGGAAGCCAGGGCTCTTGCGGACTCGATAGATAGAATCGACCCGCTTGCTCAGGACCGGCGAGGTGGCCGGACTCTCCCACATGCGGAAGAGTAGTCGTTCCAGCATGGGAGGAACCGGTACAGTAAAGTGTTCCCTGGCGGGAGAGTCATACTGGAGGGCGTCGAGCTCTTCGGCTCGAGGCTCCTCCTCGGGGTCCGCAGGGAAGGCCAAAGCCTTGGCCATATCCCTGACGAAGTCCGAGAACCGGGCATCCTCCGGGGGGACTGCTTCCGAGGTTCGGACTCAGGTGAGTCTGAGGGGACACACCGAGTCCGAAAAGAATCAGGCGACTCTTCCTCTTCAGACTCCCAGACCGACTCCGACGAGGACTCGGTGGGGTCGGCCCGGGCAGGGCGCGGCGCCTGCCGCCCCGACGCCGAGGGAGTCGGCGTCGGCGACCTCGGTCCCGAACGGGAGGCCGAGGGTGACCTCGACCGAGGATCGTCTCGAGTTCGCATCGACTCGAGGATCGGCTCGGTCTCCGGGGTCGACTTAGACGTCGATGTCCCGGCGGTCGGGGCAGCGGCGCCAGCGAAGCCAGTGAGCAGTGCCCGCTGCTGGTCCATGAAGGCAGACAGTCTGCTCTCCAAGGCCGTCAACCTGAGTCCGAGCTCAGGTGACCCAGCAGCCCCCGACTCGGGCCCCGACGGCGTCGGGCCCGACGTCGGCTGTCGCGGAGGCGAGTCCAGGAGGACCACGGGACTTACCTGAGCAGGCAGCTCCGACTCCAGGCGAGGTCGCTTCGTGAGGTGCTCCTTCTCCAAGGACCCGGGACGGCTATCGGGGCTATGCGACCTGGCCCTCGCGGAGCCAGGAGCGTCCACCGACGCCGCCCTCGCGGGTTTCACCTTCCGTCGATGGTCCCCGGAGGGAGAACCCCTGTCGGAGGAACTCCGGCGACGGTCCGAGCTGGAACCCCTGGACGCGGAAGCCTCCGACGAGGTCCGGGTACGGCTGGGGTCAGCGAAGATCCTATCCCGCTGATGCCGCCGACTTCTCAACGCTTTGGAGGACAGTTTGCCGCAGGGCCCACAGATCATTTCTTCATGATCCGGGCCCAGGCAGCGGAGGCAATGGTCGTGTGTGTCAGTCAGTGACATATTTCGGTCACACTGACCACACCGCTTGAAACCACTGGCAGCCATCGGGGGAAAAAGGGCCCCGGCGAGGTCAAAGGACCGGGCTGCCAGGGAAAAACCGAAACGAAAACTGACTAAGTCAGAAAAACCGAAAAAGAAGAAGAGGACTCGTGACCGGCGTCGCGAGTCCGGGCGGGAAAAAGACCGGCGTCGAACCGAAGGAAAAAAGAGTAATTATGAAGAAATATCAACTTTTTCGCGGGGACACGACGGGTACGTCTGTAGGGCTCCGTGGAAAAAAGAAGACTGGCTAAGATGGCACCCTTGGGCGGGAAGAGGACCGCGCATGCGCGCTGCAATTCCCAAAGGCTTTCTTTGAAAGCTGGGGAAAATTGCTCCGCGAGGGCTCCGTCGGCGCCGACGTCACCCATAAGTGAGGACTGACTTCCTGCTTGGTCCTGGAGAACCGGCGATACCTTAGCTTTGACAAAGAGTCCTTCATGGCTACAACCCAGCCACTCATAGATATTGTCCCAGAGAACAATTCACGCAACTTAGATGACACCATCAACCAATTGAACAAGCTCATTTCTTCCTATGCCATCATTCCGAGTAGCAGCCCCAAGAGACCAAAATCACATCAGGTACGATGGTTCACCTCAGAGCTCAAACTAATGAAAAATAAGCTCAGATAACTTGAGCACAAGTGGAGACATTGCAAGAACCCAGACACCCATACATCATACTCTACAAGCCTGAAACAGTACTGCACCCTCACTCTCCTAAAGAAGAAAGAACACCACACCAGCATACTCAACAACTCCCTCAATAAACCCAGAGTTATTTGACATTATTCAACACCTCACCAAAAGTCCTACTACCACAAGAGCCCCCACAGCAATCTCACCAAACAAGATGGCACAACACCTACAATCTAAACAAGCATATGCCTCAGCAGCAATCTATACATCCAGCAACGAAAACAACACTACTGTAACCAATGATTATGAAATATGGCCTTCATTTAGCCCTATCTCAACCAGGCTACTAGAAAACATCATTACAAACCGCAATAGCACACCTTCCTGATAGATCCATGCCCAAAACAACAACTTTTACCACTCATCCTGCATATTGTACAATCATCACATGCCTCCACATACATGCCCACCCTCCTCAAGCAGGCATCCATCAGACCACTACTCAAATCTTATGCAATCAACTCAACTGAGCCTGCATCCTATAGACCCATTTCCAGCATCCCATCTCTTGCCAAAATCATTGAGAACCAAAAGCTACAAAATATATATCCCTCCAATCATATCAAGAGATGCAGAGATTAAAGTTTTATCATTGTTAATTATGTCCAAACTGACAATTTATGGAAAAAACTCTCTTTAGAACTTGGGGTCTCAGATCAGAACAGCAACGTCCTAGGCTTCTTGCACTTAGAAAGGATATGTTGCTTCTTTACATCAATGACCTCTCCGGTTCGAAAGATCTCTTCTAAGTCATACAATGATCTCGATATCTCCCGATTTGCATTAGAATTTCAACTTTTCAATAGATGTTCACATTCGTTCAGAGCTTGGTTGCAAAAGTTGTGAAGTTTATGAAGTGATCATGTCATCTATGCGGAATCGTGGAGACTTATCAACAGAGCACATTGAATTTGTTTCATGCTTGGCCAAGCTTACTATTTTCTGGAACTATTTTGAATTTGAGGGCACTCTTTACCAGCAATCATCAGGGGTGGCCATGGGAGCCACCTGTGCCCCATCGGTAGCCAATCTGTATATGGAAGCCTATGAACGTCAATGGCTCACAGTATCCCCATATAAGGATTGCTTGATAGTATGGAAGCGCTATATAGACGACGTGTTCTTGCTATGGAAAGGTACTGCTCAACAACTACAAGAGTTTATGCGCTGGTTGAATGGCGTTAATGCTCAAATCCAATTTACATGTACTTTCCATGAGCACAAAGTGGTGTTTTTGGACGTAGTAGTGCAAAAAGGTAGCCAAGGATGGGTTACACATGTCCATAAAAAACCCACCGATAGAAACACGATCCTCCATTATCACAGCAAGCACCCACGACAATTACGGGACAGTCTCCCTCTGTCCCAGTTCATTAGATATCGCAGAAATTGTTCCAGTCTGGAAAAATACAAAACACAAGCCACCGATTTGACACGCATGTTTGCAGATAGGGGCTATCCTGCCCCAATTATTAAAAAGGCCTACAAGAGGGCTCTATACAATAACAGAGCATTATTGCTGCAACCGCGAAATAAATCGGAGCATTTAGATACAGATACTATTAATTTCATCACTAGATTTTCCCCACTGAGTGGTGGCATCAAACGCATACTAAAACGTCATCACAACGTATTGAGCACATTACCTGGGTTGCAGAATAAGTCTATTCGATGCGTTTGGACCCGACATCAAAACCTGAAAGAAAGGTTGAGCCCAGCCAGATACGGTCTGTTTTACCAGCCACACAGATGGGAATTGTGGGACATTCGAAGTGTGGAAGCTGTAATATCTGTTCTATAACCGATGAGGTTACAGAATTTACTTATCATGGTATAACTTATCGATTGAAAACTTCCACTTCTTGTGGATCAGACCATATTGTTTATGGCATTAGATGCTCATGCGGGTTGCTGTACGTCGGTAAAACCACTCGACAGTTTCGGGTTCGTATGAACGAACACCGTAGTAGACTTAAATGTCATGTTTTGGAGGCCCCTTTGGTAGCACATTGTACACAAAGTCAACACACATTTGAAGAGTTGCGATGCTTCGGCATTGAAGCATTAACAGCAGGAAGGGCAGGAAAATCTAAAGCTAAAACCCTGCTTATTCACGAACAAACATGGATATATAGGTTGCAATCTGTCTCTCCGGGAGGCCTTAACAACATGATTGAATGGGGAGCTTGTGTTTAACTCCTTTTAGTGTGTAGCACGTTGATTACTTCCTAGTAGTGAAGCACGACAGCGTACAGCTATTTAAATCCCAGGTGTAGCGCAGATGTGCATGCGCGGCGTCTGAAAGCCAGTCGGAGAGCCAGTAAGTGGCCGAATGATTTTTGTTACTTTCAGACTCCTGAATACGAAGAATTCATGGTAAGAGTGAATGATTTTGCGTTTGCATTGAAATATGAAGCAAGGTATTAAGGTAGAGCTTTTGAAAATTGGTTGTTTTTTATTTTTCACCAGTGCTATTTCACGAATTGATGACCCCCCCCTGAGGAAGAATCGAAACGCAGGGCCGGCCCCCGAATGGTGGCGTTGGGGCAATTCGTCATTGATGTTTTGAGATAAGCACATTTATTTAAAGATATTTTAAGATACTTTTTCACAACTTTTGCAACCAAGCTCTGAACGAATGTGAACATCTATTGAAAAGTTGAAATTCTAATGCAAATCGGGAGATATTGAGATCATTGTATGACTTAGAAGAGATCTTTCGAACCGGAGAGGTCATTGATGTAAAGAAGCAACATATCCTTTCTAAGTGCTAGAAGCCTAGGACGTTGCTGTTCTGATCTGAGACCCCGAGTTCTAAAGAGAGTTTTTTCCATAAATTGTCAGTTTGGACATAATTAACAATGATAAAACTTTAATCTCTGCATCTCTTGATTTGATTGGAGGGATATATATTTTGTAGCTTTTGGTTATCCAAAACCCTCTGGTAAATTAGACCGCACTTTTTGTGTAAAATCATTGAGAAGGCTATAGAACTACAGCTGCAAGACTTTGCGGAAGCCCATGCCCCCCTTGAAGAGCACCAGCATGGCTTCAAACCCTTCCATAGCACTGAGACCCTACTGACATTCCTCCTCAACACTCTAATTACAAGCACTGGGAAGACCACCCAAGGCTTTATCCTAGTGTTCCTAGACATATCCACAGCCTTCAGTCACAGTCACATACTCTCACATACTCTCACTCTCAACTCATATCACGCCTCCATGAAATTGGCCTAAGAGGAAAAACTCTACAGTGGTTCCAGTCTTATCTCTCTGACCGCACACAACAAGTCAGAGTTGGATCACGAATGTCAAGACCTTCAACCCCCTTCAGGGACAAGGCTCTGAATTGTCTTCTCTACTATTTAACATTTTTATCCAACAATTCTGTAAAGTCATTCAAAACTACAAAACCCTATACCACATTTATGCAGATGATATCCTCATCTATACCCTTTTCTATACAAGCAATCCTGACTATACCTCAATCAGCAAAGACCTAGAGGCAGTCACACAATGGCTCACTCTCTACAATTTACTCATCAACCCCAACAAGACAGAAGTCCTACACATCACTAAGCACCCCTCCTTTTCACCGCCACATACAATAAACATTGCTAACCTAACACTGCAAGTAAAACAACATTGGACCAGCGTATGTTTTACATACATAAGGTTTTCATACTTACTACTCAACTGTTTACTAATTAATGGTTAAAAATTCAATGGATCTATGTTTAGCTATTATCGTTATATCAAAAAGCATTATATACAGATTTTTTATTTGAGATTTAGTTTAATAGGTATTCAAAGTTTGTTGATTTTGACAGTGCTGGTGCCTCAACATAAAAAAATCGGAAAAAATAGTAAGTAGCTTATAATTCTGTAATAGCTAATATTTTGCAAATAATAGTGTTTGTAGACTTTAGAAAATAGGTTTAGATGGAACCAGCTGCTTCTTTTCACGGAGGTGTGTGGAGCCAGGGCATCGGCTCGGGAGGCTGCTGTTGCCGCTGCAGCTGATGTCTGGGCTTTTTCCTTTTACTCCAGCGGCCAGGCAGTCACCGGACAGCCCTACCTGCGGGGACTTCCCTTTGGGGAATAAAGCTGCACCGGGAGGTGAGAACTGTGAACCAGCTGCTTCTTTTCACGGAGGTGTGTGGAGCCAGGGCATCGGCTCGGGAGGCTGCTATTGCCGCTGCAGCTGAGGTCTGGGCTTTTTCCTTTTACTCCAGCGGCCAGGCACTCACCGGACAGCCCTACCAGCAGGGTCCTATTTGCTCTATATCTTTGACACAATTGTTTGACGCGGGGTGTGTGCGCGGGGCGTGTGTCAAAGGGGCGTGGTCAAAGGGGCCTGTTTGGCCCCTTTGACGCCCCTTCGACGTCACTTCGCGGCACCGCACTGCTGTATATTTTTGTTTTTTCTGTTCATTATTTCTTATGTTTTGCTGTAGGGATAGGATGTTTTAGTTTTATTTGCTTTGAGTTTGGCTTGTTAATATTTCCTGGTATTTGATATAAGCATTGGTGAGCTATTTATCCTTTCTCTTTATAATGGGGAAATGGAAAGCCAAGTCCGGGAGTAAGGCTTCGGGGACTGCAACCGGAGATTCTAAACCGGTTGGGCCCTTAGATAAGCATTTTACTCCTGTTCCAGTGGCACAGTCTTCCCCGGAAGGGCTGTCTCTGAGTTCAGGTGGAAGATCTCCTCCTTTATGCCCTGTTCCTGGTGATATAACTGGCCATTCTATCCAGTCCTCTTCTTTGGTAAGAGATTTACCTTCTCTCAAGTTACCCACTCCTGTTTTGTTTTCAGAGGTGGGTAGCTCTACTGAGTTTCCCACCGTTTCTTCGGATTCGGAGATTACCTTGCGAGATTTGTGGGGGGCTTTAAAGTCTATTGATAATAAAGTATCAACGTCTCTAAATTCCCTATGTGTTTTCTCGCAAGAGGCCACAGTAGCTCTGCAGCAGCTTGACGAGAAAATAACTTCTATTGATGTGGCTGTAACGACATTGGAATCCCAGGTTCTCCCTTTACATACGTCGAGTATTGCTGGTATAAAGGATTCACTACTGTTACATAATAAGGTTGAAGCCCTGGAGAATTCTTTTAGATCTTGCAATTTGCGTTTTCTTAATTTTCCTTATTCGTCTTTGCTTTCTCACAAAATTCTGTTGGATAAGTATTTTAAAGATGTTTTGGCCATTTCAGATTCCATTGACATCTCCTGTTTATATTACATTCCCTCCTCAGTCAAGCAAGTTAATGTAGTAGAGGGAGAACTTGATCAGATTGTTGCTCCACTAGAGAATCTTACTGCCTTTTTGGAGGATTCACAGGATAATATTAGCACGCGGGCCACTTTACTCGCCACTTTTACCTCGGTTGAAGTGAAGCAACGTATTCTTCGAGCTTTTTTTAAGGTGAAACTGACTAAGTTTTGTGGCCAGCGGATTAATATTTTCCCCGATGTCGCCCGTAGTACTCAATTGCGTAGGAAGCAATTTCTAAAGTTGAAGCCTCAGGTGTTAGCTTTGGGAGCTTCGTTCTTTTTGCGATTCCCTTGTAAATGTATTATTCGTCTTGGTGATGCTTCCTATGTGTTTACTGATGTGCTTCATCTAGAAAGTTTCGTGGCTGATAGGAAAGTGGTAGAATTAGACCAGTGATTATTAATTGACCTCCCACTTGGGACTTGTTCCTTTTTTTTCTTTACTATTTGCTTTTTTGATGGTTTGAGCAGCGTGGTTTCATGATGTGGACAGTATCATGATTGTTTACTTTCTTTGTAATATGTTGTAAGAGATAGTTTCTATTTCTATCTCTTGTTTTTGTATTTCTGATTGACCTTTACTTATTTGGTTATTGTAATTGACTGAAATTTCAAAAATAGGTTTAGATAACTATAAGTTACTTAGGGGTATGTTTACTAAACTGAGGTAAACGTGAATAACGCGCGTTGTACGACGTTAACGATCGTTAGCACGCTACAGCATGCGCTATAGCGCATTAACGATCGTAAACGCACTATAGTGCGTGCTATCACGCGCTAACGAGCGTAATGCTCCGTGGCGTGGTAAAACACTGCAGAAGGTGGAGAGAGGGCGGAGAGAAGGGGTCAATGGGCGGAGAGTGGGTGGGGAGAGGCTCCCTTCACACCAACGCGCTGAATTTCAGAGCTGAATTCCAACGCGAATGAAAACCTACCGGTAAAAGCACTTTAAAGGGGAGAGAAACCATTTACGTGTCAGCAATGTACAGCCTAGGCAGGGAAACAAAAAAAAAGGTGATAAGTGTGATACATGTGCACAGAACAAAAGTGCACAGAAACACCAAAAATGACCCCAACAAACTGGAAAAAAACAACAACCAAGCTGGCCAATAGTGGTAGCAATGAGAAACATCAACCCCCCCGAGTAAGCTCCATAGAACAGATATAATTCGTGGAAGGGTCCATACTCCGTCCCCATACAAGGTGCATGGGCCCACAGTGAAATAGCGCTGCTCAGGGATTTCCCCACCATCGGACAGGGTTCCTATGGCGTGCACATGTCCCGCAACATCAGGGCGGGCATGTCGGAACGGGCAACCGGGCAGATGCTGGAAAAGGGGATACAGAGGGCTGCAGGCGGCACATGCAGTGGCGCAGCTGGGCCACAGTGGGGACTAGGGTGATGCTCAGTTGGCCCATAGGAATGCGTAAACAGTAGAGCCAGACAGCAACTGATGAGGGCCCAACATGGGCACAAGTGTGTTTCCCAAAGCGTCACAGGGGAGAGTACCCAACAGCAACCCCCAAGGGCACGGAACACTGGCAGGCGGGGCTGTGGGGAGCATGGACGTCTATGCAGGCACCCCTACCCCAGAACACGCACCATAGGCGGCCGCCTACCTGCACACTGGATGGCCTGAGACCGCGCACCACCAGCTCCACCAGCAGAAGGGCATGTCAGCATGGTGGCTGAGGGATACTGGTGGTGGAGGGGGCAGTGGCAGCTGCCCGGAGCAGACCGTGGCCTAGCCCTGTGTAGGTGGGTGCCATGCACTGCAACAGACAGGCCCTGTCTGACGAACAGTCATGATATCACCAGGGAATGCACCATCTCTGTGAGAACATGGTGGTGCAGTGCACAGAACCACTGTATTCAAAAGCAGAAGGTCACAGGTTCAAGTCCCAGCTGTGGCTTCCACCATCCCAGTCCTCATATTTTACCCAATACTATAACGTGCTAATACAGGCAGAACCGTTCTTGCAGATGACGTAAACATGCCCAAAACACCAACATTTTACCCTACAGAGCACAGACACCATAAACATGCACATTACCTAGAGCAGAGCCTCCCAAATGCAGTCTTGGAGGGCCAAACACCATTCCAGTTCCATGCTGCCTCTGATAAAGATGCCTGTGCTGCATTTCTATGCGCCACCCCCATGGTATGCAGATGTATCTCATGCTTATTCATGAGGGACAGCATGAAAACCCGAACAGTGTTTGGCACCGCAGGACTGGAGTTGGGAACCTCTGCCGTAAAGCAGCAGCCAACAGGGGCAGACACACCCGCACCCACAGGCCCCATTATCCACAGCCTTCTGGAGAGGCAGGACTGTGGGCTCTTTGTGCATCTCCCAATACTAGCACTTGCATACCTTAGTAATGCCACCCTAAACCGGGGAATATGGTACACATCTATCAAAAGGTTGCTAGGATTACTGGCAGATAGCAATTCCTAGGTTAGGTACAAGTGTCTGATGTATGTGGAGTGTGCTACAGGTCATGTGTCTGACAGTGTTTACCAACCTGGGGAGTGACTCCTACAGTATTGCGTACCATAGCCATGCCTGCACTGTGCTCAGGACTTGTGTGGTGGCCTGGGCTGCCCAACATCTCTATAGTTGCACAATGCTGGCATAGGTGTGGGGAGTGTGTGTCTGTCTATCCAGTGTGTGGTGGCTTCCAACACCCTCCACAGCCCACACTGCTAGCACTGTTCCCAGTATTGGCGTGCCAATGTGCATAATGAGGAGCAAGGTACCGTGGGAATAGCCTGGATAGGGTGGCCTGGCCTGGCCGCATCTGTGCTGGGCATAGGCAATGGCTCGGACATTGTAGTGCCTGGTACCACCTGCACAGACAGAGTGGCCACAGCATGTCCTGCTGGGAGGTCACTCTCGCCCTGACTGAGTAGTGACCACGGCATGGCTAGGTTCCCCCATAGTGCTATATAGCATTTTGCTCATGTGATATATATGGGTTTCCTTTTGGGGCCCAATCACTGACTTATCTGCTTGGTGTGTATGCTGACATGTTCTGGGTACATGCATCTCTTCCAGGACCATGCACTATGGACTACCTGGCGGACTGTCTGCAGCTAGTATGTGTCTTGCTGGAACACCTTGCAGGGTGCAGTGGCTGGAGGCCTGCTGCTGGGGAATGTCAGATAATGATGGGGGGCAGCTGAACATATCCAGGACTGCTGTCTGTCTGCTATTGCGTTATGGATGTGTACCGCTCTGTCTGTTCCCCAGCAGGACTGCTGTTGCTGGTCCCCTCTACCGCTGCCATTGCAGAGGGGTAGACTGTGGATCTATTGGTGGGTGACCCTGTTTCCCACCTTAAGCCCCAGAGGGTGGGTTGTTTGGTGGTAGATGATCTGCCCATAGGTCCATACACTCCCCCCCTTCACCTACAGCAGGTAACCTTGGCACCAACACAGGATATGCACTATTTTGAGTGCATCATTGCCCATAAGGACTAGACATGACCGAGACATACAGCAGGGCACCGATGTATCCTAGGTGTGTCTAACGGAGCTACCTATCACACACTGATGGGGACCTGCAGCATGGCGTATCTCAGCCATGAAAGGTGCTGTGGACCTGGTGCTGGGGGCCCCACCTCAACCTCAGGGTGGGCACTGTACCCGCACAATGTGTGTGTCTGTGGCTACTCTGTGGCAGTGCCACACATGATCTGTCCCCCCTACAGGGCTGAGGTGCTGTGGGTGTGCATACCCGCTCTTGTGCCCATCTCTCGACTGCTGATTTGCATGTGCAGTGCATCATGGGTATGGGTGGGTTAACCCTATCCTGGTAACCACAGCAGAATGTGGGTGTGGTGCCATGCAGTCCTCCTGTAGCCAGCCAGTTGTTTGTTAGCAGCTCTAGCCCACTGGTTACTACACTGCCTGTGGAGCCAGAGGTCATGGGTCCTAAACCCACAGTGGGTTCATCAATAGGGCTGTCTTAGGCATTGTCTGTTTTTATTGTATATTAGTTCTCCCAGCAGGACCACCCTCAGGGTACTGTCCCTTTAGGGTGGCTCATAAGGCGCCCTATAAAGCGCCTTATAAGGTGCCTTATATGGTGTCCTATAGGGGACATTATAGGGTGCCTTGGCAGACAGCGCACTTTATAATGTGCCCTATGGAGTGCCCTCTAGGGTGCCTTATGTGGCACCTTAGGTTACGCCACTGTGAGGGTGTGTTTGCTGGCAGCACTATTCAGGTACAAGTAACCTTCCTCACAGCCCACTACTTAACCCTTTCCAGGCCAAGCCCAGTACTTTCGGGATCCAAACCTCTGCCTATATATTCCTATCAAATGGTATAGCATACATGACCATGCCAGAGGGAACGTCACTATTGGAACATATTGGATACGACGGGTACAATTTTCCTGACATGTGCAAACATTAACCCAGCTGCAGAATGTGGATAAAATATTATAGTAGGCCTTCAAAGGGTTGCACATGACGCCTCAGCCAGCCTTCTTCATTAGGCACACTGGGGAATCAAACCCATGAACCTTGCACCATCAGTCTGTGTAGTAACCATTGTGCTACAGCTCTGTTTCTGTATTTGGGTGTCTGCGTGCTGTCTTAAGCTTTATCGGTTACGATGTACCGCCCATGTCCTTTTTTGGCTTTCCTTCCACTAATGCGGCTCCTAACGCGAATTGCACTAACGCAGTTTAGTAAACATACCCCTTAGTGTCAGAGTTATTGGTGCATATGTCGGCCTTGTATGTTTTTCATACTCTGGGCTAATGAGGTGCTGAGACTAAATTCTGTCACGCGTGCTGTTCTAGGTGTTTCAATGGCGCAATATTGATGCACTATTTGATTCTTGTCCCTCAAAGAAGCAAGAGAAATGGTTCTGGAAGACAGTGACACAGAAGTTGAAAATGTGGTCCTACTTCCTCCTAAAAATAAGGGTAATATAAAAGATGAAGAAGAGAGTGAAGAAGGAATTGCTATGCCTTCCGAGGTTCCTGGGGAAGTTGAAGTGGATTATAAAGCCAATGATTCTACAACAGATGAAAGAGACAGCAAACCGAGAAGATTTGTTACCAAGCCGCATCAAAAGAAGAAGAAATTGGACACTCGTAATTGGCAAGAAAGAGAAAGTTTCGATCAGCCAATTGAAGAACGCCCTGTAATGCAATTTGATGAAAGTTTGGCAGGAAAAACTACATTTGAATTGTTTAAGATCTTTTCCACAGATGAAATGAACAAACATTTGGTAGATCAGAGTTTGGTCTATGCCAGGCAGGAAAATGACCATGCATTTCATGTGAGTGAAGAAGAAATGGCCAGATTTACAGGAATCCATCTGCTGAGTGGATACCATACTCTACCACGTCAGCGCTTGTTTTGGAGCCAGGATGAAGATGTCGTCTTTCAGCTTGTTTCAAGCACAATGACAAGAAACAAATTTGAGGGAATGAAGAGGAATTTACATTTGGTAAACAATGAGAATTTAGATCCAAGAGACAAGGCAGCTAAAGTAAGACCTTTATTTGACATGTTGAACAGCAGTTTGAAGCAGTTTGGAGTATTCAAGTGTTGATGAACAAATGTTACTGTATTTTGGCAAATGCAGTGCCAAAATATTTATGCAAAATAAGCCCATAAAGTTTGGATACAAATTTTGGGTCCTGGCATCATCGACTGGATTTCCATTCTACATTTTACTCTACACTGGAAAAAATTCAATAGCAACTGAAGGTGATACTCTTGGAAGTCATGTTGTCAAACAACTGCTTTCTGTTACTCAAGAACCAGCATGCTACACTGTAACCTTTGATAACTTCTTCACTTCCATAGAATTACTTGAAGGACTAAAGCAACAAATGTTTCGAGCAACTGGAACAATTCGAGAAAACCGACTTCGAGATTGCACCATTATGCAAGCTGCACACATTCGTAGGGAAGTGAGAGGTTCATACTACTATTGCAGCAATGGAAATGTTACTGTGACCCTTTGGAAGGATAACAAGCCTGTCTATGCTGCTTCCAATTTTGTTGGTGTTACTCCAGTTGTACCAAAGCGACGTTACTCTCGTGTTGATAAAAAACATATTCAGGTCGACTGTCCAAAAATGATTGACCTTTACAACAAGAAAATGGAGTGGTGTTGATATTCTTGACAGATTTCTGAGTGAATACCACCCATCAATGCGTGGCAAGAAGTGGTGGTTTTGCTTCTACACTCATGCAATCAATATCTGTGCTGTAGCAGCTTGGAGGGTGCATGCCGAAACAGGTGGGGAGATGGATCTATTGGAATTTCTTCACTACATTGTTCGCACATTGTTGCAAGCCAGATTTTGTAACGCACCAATTCTGCCAAGACAAGTCCTTATTGAGGTGAGATATGATGGTGTAGAGCATGTCCTAACAATGGCTGCATCTCAAGGTTGATGCAAGTTGACGGACTGCGGAACATGCACTTGGTACCAGTGTGCTAAGTGCCATCAGCGACTGCATCAGAAGTGTTTTCATGTGTATCATATTCCGCCGTCAGAACAGACTGTTGACAAACTATATTATATCATAATAAAATGTTTTAAATGAAAACTGCAATTTCAATAGTGTCATACAGTATGTCTATGTCAATGAATACTGGAACTGAAGCACAACTTTTCTGATCACTTGGAAGATGGACAACATACTATATTGGACCAGTGTATGAAAAACATACACTATGTGAAACTTCTCTTTTCTGCAAAGTTTTAATATTTTTTATTATTGCCTCTGTTTCATAGTTGTTTGACTGTAACAAATCTAAAAAAATATCCAGAACAGAGAAAGAATAAGCGAGCTGTCTGGGCATCATTCTAGATTAGAACCTGGAATTCAACAACTACATCAAACAAGTCACAAGAGCAGTATACCAACAAATCAAAACTTGAACCTCAGACCACTACTAAGACTTCCGAAATGACTGCCAAGCCCTCATCACCCCCATCTTTGACTACATCAATATTATCTACCAAGGCCTACCAAAATCCTCCATGCAACCACTACAACTTGCACAGAACGCAGCTGCCAGACTCATCATAGGAAGCCCTCGCTACAGCCACATAACACCAATATTAAGGCAGTTACACTCGCTCCCTATCAATAGCAGAATGAAATACAAAGTGATGCTGATAACCTTCAGAATAATCCTACATCTCTTAACCAATACCCTACAGTCTCTGCTAGCCAAGTCCCAAAGCCAAAGATCACGCAGAAATACCAACGGCACTTGCCTTGCCTTACCCACTGCATTCACCTGCACCAGCGCCACCACCTCCAACAGAGCATTCTGCTTCTACGCTCCAACAATCTGGAATTCTCTCCCTCCAGACTTTTGCTACCTCACAGACAGCAGAGAATTCCACTGAAGGTTAAAGACACTTCTTTTCTTGGCTCACTGTGGATCAGACACTTAACCACCCCATGAACCCTACCATTCCACTACCTCATTACATACACTTACCCCGAGCTCTTCCCTTTACTTGCTCCACCCAGTACCATCACCTTATGTGTCATAGTATCCCATATATGATGTCCTACTGCTATATTGCATTAGTTATGTTCTACAGTCATATTGTACTAAGTGTTAGAGTTTAATTCGTACAGCTAAGTTAATTTGATTTATATTGTTTCATGTAAAGTTCACTGCAATTAGTTCCATGTAAACTGCCATGACTGGTAAGATATTGCAGTATAAAAAAGTTGTTAAATAAATAAATAAATAAAATAAATACTGAAGCAGCTACACTGGCTTCTTGCAATAGGCCAAAGAAGATACAAAGTCATACTGACAATATTCAAATTATGCCTTGACCTTTCTTCAGTTTACCTGCAATCTTTATGACACATAACACCAAACATCAGATCTAAAAGAATCAATATGCAAAATACATTCATCATCCTCACTATGAAAGCGAAGAGCAGCCAAACCGTATCCAAGTGAGCCTTTTTGCTCTATGCACCAACCATTTGGAATGCACTCCTAAAGAGCATACGAGTGTGCCATTCCTGTCCTAGCAGTGTTTCGTAAAAAGCTGAAAACTCATCTTTTCATTGAGCACTTCGGTAGAGAAAATTAAGCATGCCACTCTAGTTACATCATAACACAACATAATATCTCTTGAAAATAAGAACTATTTATCCAATTTACAGGATGTTCCTTACTTTATGTAGAGTTAGAAAGTTATCTGTGTTTTATATTTTGCACCTTGCATTTGTGTTGCTATGTAAATTTAAAGTTTCAATTAACCTGTAAACTACTTTGACTTTCAGATAAAGCGGTATACGAAAGTAGCTAAATAATAAATAAATATTGACAGTGTGGATACACTGAACAGGAAGCAGCAAATGCATCTGCAACAATGGCAATGCGCCATTACTTTTTGCTAAATAGAATGTGCAGTCCAAACCCATTCCCTGCCCATTTCTCATCCCACAACAAGCTATGCAATTGGCATTTGAGTTAGTGTGTGCTTTTCTGGTAACGCAGTAATGGTTACAGTGCTCAGGTGCTAACAGCGCAAACAAATTCACACACTAACTGCTTAGCATGCTTTAGTAAAGGGGTCCCTTGGGAATAAAAGTTACACCTGCCTCGGAGCAGGTGTTTATGTTTATGTTTATGTTTATTAAGCTTGATAAAACCGCCTTTCAAGTGTAATCAAGGCGGTGTACAATAAAAGTAAAAATAAATCACATAAAATCCAGCCGGAGCTGGAGGGTTAAAAGGAAGTATACAATAATAATAAATATAAAAATTTACAAACAAACAAAAAAAAAAGAAAAAAAAAATTAAATCAAAACATCAAGTATAGGCTATAAAAATTATAAAGGACAGAGAAAGAGAAAGAGAAGACAACTAAGATTAGACAAAACAAAAGAGGGGGGATTAAAGCACATACAGAGGAGGACATCATACAAAAGGAGATGGAACATCAAACGCTAGGGAGAACAAGTGAGTTTTCAGGTTGTGCTTGAAGGTAGTGTGAAGAGGTTCAAGACGGAGGGAGGAAGGGAGGGAGTTCCAAAGAGCAGGGCCAGCAAAATAGAAGGCAGAGAGGCGGGTGAACTGTAAATGAGCACGGGAGGGAGGGGGAAGAGAAAGACGATTAAGATGAAAGGAGCGTGGGGTGTGCCTAGGGGTGTGAAAAGAGAGTAGGTCAGCCAGATATGAGGAAACACCAGTATAAAAGACCTTGTGTAGCAGAATCAGCATTTTATATTGAGGACGGAAAGAAACAGGCAACCAGTGAAGATGAAAAAGGAGGGGAGTGACGTGATCGCGAATGGTAGAAAAGGTGATAAGGCGGGCAGCAGTGTTCTGTATCCTTTGGAGTCTGGTTATCTGATTTTTTGGAAGACCGAGAAATAAAGAGTTAGAGAAATCAACCCGAGACATTACTAAAGATAGAACCAGTGTAGTTAGGGCAGAAGAAGAAAGAAAGGGGCGCACAGACCGGATCTGGCGAAGAAAGAAAAAGGAAGTTTTGGCGATATGAGAGATATGAGTGCGGAAAGATAAGTCAGAGTCAAAATGAACACCAAGGTAACGAAACGTGGAGACTAGGGGAACCGGAGTGCCAGAGAAGGAGGGAGCTAGTGAAAGGGAGGGACCCCCACCAGAAAACCAGATAGCAAGAGTCTTAGTCAAATTCAGATGTAGACAGTTAAGAGTAAGCCAGTGCGCAACAGAAGACAGACAGGAGTTCAAGGGGGACAGATCAGGACAGGAGGAGGAGGTATGGTGAAGTAAAAGAATATCATCGGCATAGAAGAAAGCTGATATACCGGACTGCTGGATTAAGAGAGCAAGAGGAGCCAGAAAAAGGTTGAAAAGAAGGGGAGCAAGAACAGAACCCTGAGGGACCCCACAAGAAAGACGTTGTGAGTCGGAAGGGGGAATTGCAGATGAAGAAGAAAGAACTGCACAGGAAGGAATGAAAGGAATAAAGGAAGGAATGAAACCAGTGATGAACAGTGCCACAGAGACCAGCTTCCCGAAGACGGTGAAGAAGAAGGGAGTGGTCGACAAGATCGAACGCAGCCGAAAGATCCAGAGCAACCGCCACCGAAACCTCACCACGATCATGTGCTACATGTAGTGCATTAGAGAAAGCTAAGAGGACAGTGTCGACGCTGTGCCCAGGGCGAAAACCAGACTGACGAGGGTGAAGATAGTTAGTGGAGTCAAGATGGTGAGAAAGCTGAGCGAAAACAAATTTTTCCAAAAGTTTGGACAGAAAAGGAAGGTTAGACACCGGCCGATAATTAGAAGGAAGTGAGGGATCAGAAGAGGGATTCTTTAGGATGGGGCGAACCAAAGCGTGCTTCCAGGGTTTAGGGAAAATACCTGTAGAGAGACTAGAGTTGAGCATAGTGAGAATATATGAAAAACAGCCAAGAGAAGGAGTGAGAAGCCAAGATGAGGGAATAGGATCAAGCGAGCAGAAAGTCTTCTTGGAGGAGGAAATGAGATGATGGAGTTCAGGCGCTGTAATGGGGGAGAAGGTAGCCCAGAAGTGAGAAAGTTGAGAAACTGGTGGGGGAGAGGGGAAGGGGGGAGGAGAAATAATAGGGGCAGGGCAAGAAGGAAGGGAATCACGCAGGGAATCGACTTTAGAGATAAAGAAAGAAGCCAGACGGGAGGGGGAGGGATGGGGTTGGACTGCGGGGACTGAGGACGGGGTGCGTAATGAGAGGAGAGACTGAAAGGTAGAATATAAATGACGGGTTTGATTAGGAGCACGAGATATAGCAGTGGAAAAGTAATCACGTTTTGCAGAATGAAGCTGGGAACGGTAATATGAGTGATGAGACTTAAAGGTGGATAGATGAATAGGAGAAGGATCCCTGCGCCATAGGCGTTCGGCCCTCCGGAGGTGCGTCCGGAGTAGCCGTAGGCCATGGTGGTACCAGGGATGAGAGGGGCGGTGACGAGGTGGCCGGGAACGCAGAGGAGCAGAACGGTCAAGTGCGTTGGCAAGAGAAGAGAACCAGGTAGTAGCTTGAGAGTCAGGGGACAGAAGTGGGAAATCAGGAGGGAGAAGTTCAGAGGCTGGGGGAAATTGTTGGAGAGTGCGGGGGGTGAGGGCACGGGAGAGGTGCCTAGAGGGCGAAGGGGATGCAGAAGCAACAGAGGATGTGTAGCTGGGGAGAAAACACGAGAAAGTAAGATGGAAGTGATCCGTCCATGGAAGGGGTGTAGCCGATACACCTGATAGAGTAAGAGGGAAAGATATAGGAGTCAGAAGGAGATCCAAAGTGTGGCCGGCCTGATGAGTTGGGAGAGTAACATGTTGAGAGAGAGAGAGATCTTGGAGAAAAGAAAGAAAGGAGTGCTCCCGTGCTGAAGAAGGAGCATCTAAGTGTAGATTAAAGTCACCAGCGATAACCAGACAGGGGAATGCCAAAGAAACCTCAGTAATGGTTAGTAAGAGGGTGTCCCAAAGATGAGAACGGAGAGCTGGAGGGGAATAAACCAGAAGAATGTAAATAGAAGGGGAAGTATGGAGGTGAAGTAAGAGAGCTTCAGGATAGTGCAGGTGAGAGGAAGAGATCTGGGTATAGGGAAGAGAAGGGTGAATCAAAGCAGCTACGCCACCACCAGACCGGCCACGGCGGGGGACGAAGGCTGCTGAAAAGTCAGGAGGAAGACAGCGCGCAAGAAGTGCGTCCTCACCCTCCCGGAGCCAGGTCTCTGTGAGGAGAGTGAGCCTGGGGGTGACTGGAGCACTAAGTCCTGGACCAGCAGGGTCTTGTTGCGCAAGGATCGACAGTTGAGAAGACCAATAGAGAAAGAGGGGGAGGAAGAAGAGGAAGCGGAAGATAAGGTGGAAGGGACCCGTACCGTATGTGGCAAGGCAGAAGAAGCGAGAGGGAGAGAGAAAGAAAGAGGGCAGGGGCAGAGATTAGCCGCAGAGCGGAAACGCAAAGGAAAAGGTTTATCAGGGCGCCTGTCCTTGCCTGCCTGAGTGACTCCTCCCCCTGTGTGTGTGGTAGCCATTTTGAATTAATCTCTCTCCCCAGAGCCTGCTGTTTGTTAAGCTTTTTCCTGTCCTTGCCTGCCTGAGTGACTCCTCCCCCGGACCCCCTCCCCCTGAGGGATCCTGTAACCTTGTTCCTGTTTTCTCCACGTGTGCATAGGCTGTTTTAGTTTGCTTTTCTCTGATCAGAGAAAGGCTGAACTTTTACAGAGCTCTGCTAGTGAGTGGATTTTTGCCTCCTGGGACATCTTACTGTGAGTTCTAGCTGTTTATTTAATTATTTACTGTTTGTCTAACTGTTGTTTGTTTAATTATTTAGTGTTTGTCTTAGTGGTGTGCAAGTTCAGCCTTCTCAGCTGTACTTACCTTGCCTCTCTCAACTGGGCTTTGTGTGGTACCCCCATCCCCCTGCTGAGGGTTCAGGACAGGGTACCTTGTAACTGCCCTCTTTAATAGGACTTATCTCCCCCCCTCCCTCCCCAGCACCCACCCACCCCTGGGGAAATTGTAGTTTTATAGGTACTTGGACATCTTAGAGGAAAGGGGCTGCTCTCAGGTGCAGCTCTTAATCCAAATCAGTCATACACAGAGGACCTGTGATTAATTAGCTTCAGGTACACAGGGTGTATTAGGGGTATTAGATACACTTTTATTAGTATAAGCATCTACACCAATCCTTATTATATACCGATTTAAAAGACCTAAACACAAGCTTTAAACTAAGATGCAGTCAGAGGTCCAGCAACGAGATGGGGGTTCTCCAGTCTTTTGCATCGAGTGTCACATGTATGATTATCTCCCAGTTGGTGAGAGGTCCTACATATGCACTAAGTGCAGGGAGCTCTTTGCTCTCAGGGAACGAGTCCGTTCTCTAGAGGCTAGAGTAGCAGACCTGGAAGACATAAGAAAGACAGAGAAGTACATGGACGAGACCTACAGGGATATAGTCCTGAAGTCCCACCTCCAGTCTGGCAGCATCCCTGTTGCCATGGAGGAGAGAGGTCACGTGACAGGAGAGCATCACCCTGGTGTGGCAGGAAGTGATCCTGTAACTAGGACCTGTCCTCCAGGTGATGTAAAACCCTCTCGCACCGAGGACGTTTCTCCAGGGCCATGTCCCCATGAGGGGAGGGTCAGGACAGCTGTTATAGTTGGTGATTCAATCATTAGGAATGTAGATAGCTGGGTGGCTGGTGGACGTGAGGATCGCCTGGTAACATGCCTGCCTGGTGCGAAGGTAGCAGATCTCACGCACCGCCTAGATAGGATCATAGATAGTGCTGGGGGGGAGTCTGCTGTCTTGGTACATGTTGGTACCAATGACATAGGAAAATGTGGTAGGGAAGTTCTGGAGGCTAAATTTAAGCTTTTAGGTAGGAAGTTGAAATCCAGAACTTCCAGGATAGCGTTCTCCGAAATGCTTCCTGTTCCACGTGCAGGACCCAAAAGACAGGCAGAGCTCCGGAGTCTCAATGCGTGGATGAGACAATGGTGCAAGGATGAGGGTTTTGGATTTGTTAGGAACTGGGGAACATTCTGGGGAAAGGGGGGGCTCTTCCGAAGGGATGGGCTTCACCTTAATCAGGATGGGACCAGACTGCTGGCATTAACCTTTAAAAAAGAGATAGAGAAGCTTTTAAACTAGAAAATAGGGGAAAGCCGACAGTCACCCAGGAGCGCACGGTTCGGACAAAGGTATCCTTGAAGGATACTACCAAAAGCAGTGAGGTTCCAAAAGGGAGTATAGTAGCCCAAATGCCCTTGAGTAAGGAGCAGACAGAGCATAAAGATTCCCAATTACCCATGCCTACCAATAGCCAGATTAATATTAATAAAATACAGTCTCTAAAATGCTTGTATGCCAATGCTAGAAGTCTAAACAATAAGATGGGAGAATTAGAATATATAGCATTAAATGAGAGGTTAGATATGATTGCACTCTCAGAGACATGGTGGAAGGAGGATAACCAGTGGGACACTGTGATACCTGGATACAAACTATATCGTAATGATAGAGCTGAACAAATTGGTGGAGGGGTTGCGCTCTATGTTAGAGAGGGCATTGAGTCAGAAAGGATTAAAGTTTTGCAGGGAACAAAATATGCTGTAGAATCTCTATGGATTGAAATTCCATTTATGAAGGGGAAGGTGATGGCAGTGGGAGTATACTATCGACCGCCTGGCCAGAATGAACAAATGGATGATGAAATGCTCAAAGAAATCAAGGAAGCTAACAAAAGCCACAACAGAGTAGTAATAATGGGTGATTTCAATTACCCCGGTATCGACTGGGACAGTGTCACAGCAGGACAAGCTAAAGAGATAAAGTTTCTAGATGAAATAAATGACTGCTTCTTGGAGCAGCTGGTTCATGAACCGACCAGAGGGGAAGCCATACTGGACCTAGTCCTTAGTGGAACGCCAGATCTGGTGCAAGAAATAAGGGTGTTGGGACCACTTGGCAATAGTGATCATAGTATGATCATGTTTGATTTAATCAGTGGAGGACAGATAGTAAAGGAATCCACAGTACTACCTTTTAACTTTCAAAAGGGTGACTATGATAGAATGAGGAATATAGTTCGAAAAAAACTAAAAGGAGCGGTTCCAAAGGTTAAAGACTTACAGCAAGCTTGGGTGTTATTTAAAAATACTATCCTCGAAGCCCAGACCAGCTGTATTCCACGCATTAAGAAAAGTGGAAGAAAGTCCAAAAAACTGCCAGCATGGTTTAAAGGTGAGGTCAGAGAGGCTGTTGCTGCCAAAAGAGCAACCTTCAGAAAATGGAAAAAAGAGCCAAATGATGAAAACTGGAAACAGCACAAGCACTGGCAAGTTAAATGCAAAGCATTGATAAGGCAGGCAAAGCGGGAATTTGAGAAGAAACTTGCTACGGAAGCAAAAACACAAAATAAAGACTTTTTCAAGTACATTCGTAGCAAAAGGCCTGTGAGAGAGTCAATTGGACCGTTAGATGATAGAGGGGTAAAAGGGGCAGTAAGAGGAGACAAGGCTATAGCAGAGAGACTGAATGAATTCTTTGCTTCGGTCTTTACTGAGGAAGATGTAGGGGTGTTACCCAAGACTGAAGTGGTATTTAAAGGTGATACTGCAGAGGAATTGAGAGAAATATCGCTACACCGGGAAGATATATTACAACTATTTGATAAACTGAATAGTAGCAAATCACCTGGACCGGATGGTATACATCCCAGAGTGTTGAAAGAACTGAAATATGAGATTGCAGACCTGTTATTGGTAATCTGTGAACTTTCATTAAAATCATCTGTAATACCTGAAGATTGGAGGGTCGCCAACGTAACACCAATTTTTAAAAAGGGTTCCAGGGGTGACCCGGGAAATTACAGACCGGTGAGCCTGACGTCAGTACCAGGGAAAATGGTAGAAGCCATCATAAAGAACAAAATTACACAGCATGTAGATAGTCATGGCCTAATGGGAGACAGCCAACATGGCTTTAGACAAGGAAGATCTTGTCTTACTAATCTGATCTGTTTTTTTGAAGGTGTGCATAAACAGGTAGACAAAGGTGAGTCGGTTGATATAGTGTATCTGGACTTTCAGAAAGCTTTTGACAAGGTCCCCCATCAGAGACTTTTGGCGAAGCTAAAAAGTCATGGGATAGGAGGCAGTGTACTATTGTGGATCGGGAACTGGTTAAAAGATAGAAAGCAGAGGGTAGGGCTAAATGGCCAATATTCCCAATGGAAAAAGGTGAATAGTGGAGTACCCCAGGGATCTGTACTGGGTCCGCTACTTTTTGACATATTCATAAATGACCTGGAAAAGGGAATAACTAGTGAGGTAATCAAATTTGCAGATGACACAAAACTGTTTAAAGTTGTTAAAACCCAAGAGGATTGTGGAAAACTGCAGGAGGATCTGGATAAATTGGAAGACTGGGCATCCAAATGGCAGATGAAATTTAATGTGGACAAGTGCAAAGTTATGCACCTAGGAAAGAACAACCCACACTATAGTTACAAGATGCAAGGCTCCACATTAGAAACCACCACCCAGGAAAAAGATTTAGGAGTCATCGTGGATAACATGTTAAAACCCTCCGCCCAGTGTGCAGCGGCGGCCAAGAAAGCAAATAGAATGCTAGGTATCATAAGGAAAGGGATGGAGAATAAAACAAAGGATATTATAATGCCTCTGTATCGCTCCATGGTACGACCGCACCTTGAATATTGTGTGCAATTCTGGTCACCGTATCTTAAAAAGGACATAGAGTTATTAGAAAAAGTACAGAGAAGAGCCACCAAATTGGTGAAGGGGATGGAAGGCTACTCCTATGAAGAGAGGCTAAAAAGGTTAGGGCTCTTTAACCTAGAAAAGAGGCGGCTGAGGGGAGATATGATAGAGGTGTATAAATTAATGAATGGAGTGGAACGGATAAACGTGGATAAATTGTTTACGCTATCAGAATACAGAAGGACTAGGGGGCATGTAATGAAGCTACAGGGTAAACTATTTAAGACAAATAGGAGAAAATATTTCTTCTCTCAACGTGTAATCAAACTCTGGAATCTGTTACCGGAGGATGTAGTAAGGGCTGTTAGTATAGCTGGGTTTAAAAAAGGTTTGGACAAGTTCCTGGAGGAAAGGTCCATAAACCACTATTAAAAAGGGACCCAGGATATCAATGCTTGGCCTAGTACAAGCACTGCAGAACCTGTGTCTTTTGGGGAAACTGCTAGGTACGTATGACCTAGATTGGCCACTGTTGGAAACAGGATACTGGGCTTGATGGACCTCGGTCTGACCCAGTATGGCATTTCTTATGTTCTTACCCCAGACGACAGGTATGGCAGCCATCCGGGGAAGAGAAAGGGAGGGAGAGAAGTGGAGAAAATGAGAGAAGTGCAATGGGACCGTTGAGAAACGCGAGGACCTGGTTAAAGAAACCGAATGAAGGAATAGGGAGCTGGACTTACCGGCGGGAGCAGTAGAGAGATAGGCAAGTAATAATCCCAACCAGCTCAAGAGGTAAAGAGGACTCCAGACCACGGAGCGACCCCAAGGAGCGCACCTAAGGAGCACGTCGTGCTCCTTAGGTGCGCTCCTTCGGTGCGCGCCTCCGTCGCGCGCTGCGGCGACGAGCGCCGCAGGCGTCGTCAATTTATCTGTGTAAGGCAGGGTACCTATTGGACGCGGCCGCGTGAACGCGGCCGCGGGAACCGGAAGGGGAGGACCCAAGTAGCAGCAGGAGACTGTCGGCCCAAGTGCAAGGGCAGTGGCTACAAAACAAAACAGGCAAACAAATAAATAAAGCAGCAGCAGGGAGACAGCAGGGAGACAGCAAACAAACTAAGATAACTTTGTGTGTAACTTTGTGTGAGAGCTTTCGGGGAGATTATTTATAAATGTACACAGTTTTATATGTTGCCTTTCTAAAACAAGAACAATATAGCTTAGACACCCTGTTTGAAAATTACCCTTTTCAGGCGAAAAGGATGATCATTGAAGTTCCTGAGTGGTTTTACTAAGTCCATTCTCATCAATGATTTTATAAAAGACAATGAAGATGGGTTAGAAGGAAAAGTTTGTCATGAACATTATGATCTGCAAGATAGTAAATACTGTTGAAGAAATGTACAGAATAAGGAGAAATCTAAGAAATCTTGAGGAGTTGCTGATTGTTTGCTAGCTTAACTTCAGTGTAGAAAAATACAATATCATGCATTTTGGATGTAGAAATCCAAGAGAGCAGTACATGAGAGGGTAAAATACTGATATACAGTAAGCAGGAGAGAGATTTTTAAATGATATTTGATGCATGCAAGGTAATGAGAAGGTGCAACAATGAAATGATCAGAGCCAGAGGAATGCTAGGATACAGAGGGAAAGTACAACCAACAGAGAAAAGGAAGCTATAATGCCATTGTACCATCTTTTAAATTAGAGAATTTCCTTACCTCCAAAAGGATACAGAGTTGAGGTGGTCTAGAAAAGGGCTACTAAAATAGCACCCTATGAGACTTATAGAGCTCCACATGTATACCATAGAAGGAAGCACAGAGGGGGCTATATGTATGTTATGAAGCATAGGGGCCTTTTTACTAGTGATAGATGTTATTGTAGATCTGGCCATGACAGTTAGTGCTGCCAGAATTTGGCACTATGTGTCCATGGTGTTAGGACTGCAAGTGGAAGGGTTAGGGGTGGAGAGTGGGCAGGAAGAGCACCATGCAGGCAGCTCACCTGCACTACCTGCACGGTGGGCAAGTAGTGTGAGAGTACTCGCCACTACCTCCATAGGTGGGGTTGAGTGCACCTGCACTATTATCATCCCAAGGAAGGGCCATGTGTACCACAGTAACTGACGGTAACATGCTTTCCATGCCCTAATGTACCATGGATTTGAGTGTCATTGGTGCATTTGGGGCAATACTAAAGTGCCCTTTAGTAAAAGGGCCCCATTGTGTCCAATGTTTTTTTTAACTATCCTCACACTTGTTAAGTAACAAATCTAAACAAATACCTTAGAGACACAAAGCACAAGAAGCAAACTTTCTTCAGTGGGAAGGAAATTCTAGAACAAGAATTCATTACGGAAGATTAATCTAAGGCACTACAAAAGAAAACAAACAGGACAGACTAGATCAAATTCTATGTTTCTATTTAAAGGGACCATGCCTGTCTGCAAGCCACTGGTGCATCTGAAAGATATCATGTGTCCTTTCCTCATAAAAAAAAGAAGATTGATCCCTTGCTTTCTTGTCTCCTTACTTTTCCCTATTTGTATCCTTATTCTCATTTATTGTATTGTCTGTCTGGATTTGATTGTAAGCACTGACGAGCAGGGACTGTCTTTTATATGTGTCTGCACAGCGCTGCGTATGCCTTCTGGAGCTATATAAATGATTAATAGTAGTAGTAGTAGTAGTAATAGTAAAAGGATTTAGAAAATGAGTGTCCAATCGTTCGTACATGCCAAGCTTCACACATCTTTGTTTATTTTCTTGTTATCAAATTTGCTAAAGTTGTACTATAAAAAAAACTTGTAAAAGACAACATAGGGGAACTGACTCGGAAGAAAGGTAGGTGAGTAGCGGTGCACCCCAGGGATTGGTCCTGGGACTGGTACTGTTTAATGTATTTGTGAGTGATATTGTTGAAGGACTGAAGGAAAAAGTCTGTATTTTTGCAGATGACATGAAAATTTGCAACAGAGTGGACTCCTCTGAGGGAGTGGACAACATGGGGAAAGCGCTACAAAAGCTGATAGAATGGTCTAATGCTTGGCAGTTAAGATTTAATGTGAAGAAGTATAAAGTCATGCACTTGGGATGCAGAAGTCCAAGGGAATTGTATGCTATAGAGGGTGAGAGGTTGGTGTGAATGGATCAGGACCTCAGAGTGATTGTTTCTGAGGATCTCAAGGTGGCGAGACAATGCGACAAGACAGTGGCCAAAGCCAGGATGCTGGGCTGCATACAGAGAGGAATAACCAGCAGAAAGGAGTATTAATGCCCCTGAACAAGTCTTTGGTGAGACCTCAATACTCCTTGTGTTCTGTTTTGGAGAACATGGGGCTTGTTTACAAAGCTGCGGTAGCGGTTCGTGATCGTTATCGGAGCCGCGACCCCATTGATTTCAATGGGGTCGCGGCTCCGATAACGACTGTGAACCGCTCCGTGGCTTTGTAAACAAGCCCCCATATCTCACAAAGGATATAAAAAGACGTGAAATGGTTCAGAGAAAGGTGACCAAAATGATTTTTGGTCACAGGTGCTCCTTGTGGTCTTGGGCAAGCCACTTAACCCTCCCATAGCCCACGTTCCCTGTAAAATAGTTCTCTCCAAGTTATAATGCCCTGTTCAATGTAATTTCAGTTTGTTCAATGTAAACCGCACTGATGCAGAATAGCGCGGTATATAAGAGAATGTAAATAAATAAATAAATAAATTTGGAGCGTGCGCCAGAAGATATATGAGAAGAGACTTGAAGATCTAAATATGTATACCCTAGAGGACAGGAGGGACAGGGGAGATATGAAACAGATATTTAAATACTTAAAGGGTATTAATGAACAAACAGACCATTTTCAAAGAAAAGGAAGTAAAACTAGAGGGCATAAAATGAAGTTGCTGACCTATCCAAGGACACCCAAAGACGGTGCAGAGAATTTCTTCGGCTTCGCCTTGGGGTCCACCAACCATGGGGGTCTCTTTTTTCTAAAACATCCATTTAAGTGTTTGGTTAAGTACCGAGGTTAGTTTAACTTCGGTGTTGAGTAAATTATTGGAAACGCTGCTGAAAGAGAAAATAGTGAGGTTTCAGGAGTCCAGCGGATTACAGGATCCGAGGCAGCATGGATTCACCAGAGGCAGGTCTTGTCAGACAAATCTGATTGATTTCTTTGACTGGGTGACCAGGGAGTTGGACCGAGGGAGAGCTCTAGATGTGGTGTATTTAGATTTCAGTAAAGCCTTTGACACTGTTCCTCACAGGCGACTTATAAACAAACTGAGCACCCTAGGGATGGACCCTAAAGTTACTGCTTGGGTAAGAAATTGGTTGGGTGGGAGGCGACAAAGAGTACAAGTAAATGGAGCTCACTCTGAGGAGAAGGATGTTACCAGTGGTGTGCCCCAGGGATCTGTCCTTGGTCCGATTCTTTTTAACATCTTTGTTAGTGATATAGCGGAAGGGCTGTCGGGTAAGGTTTGCCTCTTTGCAGATGATACCAAAATCTGCAATAGAGTAGACACCCAGGAAGGTGTAGATAACATGAGGAGGGATCTAGCTAAGCTTGAAGAATGGTCTAGAATTTGGCAGCTGGGATTTAATGTTAAAAATGTAAGGTCATGCATTTGGGCTGCAGCAATCCAAGGGAGCAATACAGTATAGGAGGTGAAGTACTTTTGTCCACTAAAGAAGAGCGGGACCTAGGCATGGTTGTGTCTGATGATCTTAAAGTAGCTAAACAGGTAGAAAAGACGACGGCAAAAGCTAGAAGGATGCTTGGGTGCATACGGAGAGGAATGGCGAGCAGAAAAAGGGAGGTGATAATGCCTCTGTATAGGTCTTTGGTGCGACCTCATTTGGAGTATGGTGTGCAATTCTGGAGACCGCACCTTCAAAAGGATGTGAACAGGATGGAGTCGGTGCAGAAGGTTGCTACTAAAATGATTAATGGGCTTCATTATAAAGCATATGAGGACAGACTTAAGGATCTTAATATGTACACCTTAGAGGAAAGGCGGGATAGAGGTGATATGATTGAGATGTTTAAATACCTCAGAGGCATAAATGTTCAGGGAGAGAGCCTCTTTCAATTGAAAGCAAGTTCTGCTACGAGGGAACATGGGATGAGGGTGAAGGGAGATAGATTCAGGAGTGATATGTGGAAATATTTCTTTACAGAAAGAGTAGTGGATCCATGGAATAGTCTCCCAGTGGAGGTGATAGAGATGAGGACAGTAACTGAATTCAAAAAAGCATGGGACTAACACAGAGGATCTCTAAAGGTAAAAAGTGGACTGTTGTAGTTGTTGTTATGGAAGGACAGACTAGATAGGCCATGTGGTCTTTTTCTGTCATCATGTTTCTATGTTTCAATCTGTTTTTTATATTTTCTTTGAGCTCTCCCAGCTGGTGGCTTTCATAAATGCGCTCTGCCTAGAAACATTCATTGAGTCCCTGTCTGTAGAGTCATGAAATTATGGATCGACTGGGTAGTGTCCTTACTATTTTTCTTTATCAGCTTGGGATTTTTTGTGTAATTGCTTTTTGTTTCTCCCCCTATTTGAGGGCTAGGAGTGTACAACTCTGTTGCGTTTTTCTTTTTTTTATTTTCTTACATTTGTTTTCTTAATGTACTGATCTGTTTTCTGTACAAGATGGTTATGTTACTTCTTGTCAAGGCTGAACATGATGTTCTATAAGTACATGCCCATAAAGAGCAGGTAGAATGCCACGTGGGACATTAACAAGGCATTTCTGAAAAAAATGTTCTCCCAAAAGAATCCAAAGTCCAGGTCTTTATTCCCAGGGGCTTCAAGGGGTGTGACTTGGTACTTTTGGCTTTTTTGAGAGTGGATTTGATGACCATAGACTGGTGTAGCAGCTGGAGCTTCTCAAATCTGGGAGCCTTTTGGACTCTATATAAAAGAGGCAACCTTCTTACTCACTGGAGGTACAGAGAGGTGGGATTTCTCACATTCTCATTTGTAATCTCTGAAGGATACAATGCACAGGCACTGCTACCACTTCTTTAAGCACAATGAAATATTGGAGAATATCAAATTCTTCAACCCTGGGATCCTCCTCAGCTTCCAATGAAAATGAAATGGCCTTAGTTATATTTCTCACAAAATCAATGAAAGATAACTCCTCAGGAGGGGACTTACACCTCTCATTAGGGGAGAAGGATCCAAGGGCAACTCCTTTAAGAGATATTCAGTCATATTCAGAATCTCATGTGCGGTCTGAATCCAACTCAGAACGGTATTTAATTATTTATTTATTTACTTGCTTTTATATATTGCACTATTTCAAAATCAGCATGGTTTGCATAGAACATGAACAATATAACTGTTTTACATAGAACTGTCTTACACAGAATAGTATTAAACTAAAACAAGTGAATAACGTTGACAGGGACATCGACTTGGATAGGGAAGGGGGGAGTTGGGTGGAACAGGGGGTACTAAATTATAAGTTGTAAGAAGATCTTCGCAGTTGCAAAGGGGAGGTTGAGGTGTGGGTTAACAAAAAATGTACATGACCTATCTATGATATGTGGTCCTAGAATAGCTGGAAGAAGTGAGTCTTTATAGCTTTTCTAAAGGTTGACTGGTCAGAGATGGCCCTGATTAAAGCAGGGAGGGTGTTCCACAGGGTTGGTGAATATAAAGAAAAGGCACGGTTCTTGGTGGCTTGGGTGCAAGTACTTATTGATGAAGGGGTCGTAAACATGTTCACCATGCTTGATCTCCTCATTCTGCTATTTGGGGTACGTTGTATGATTGCGGCAAGGAAGTCCACAGACATGTCATGTAGAATCTTGAACGTCATTAATAGGGCTTTGTAAATCAGATGGCTTGCTATTGAGAGACAATGTAACTGCATTAAGATGGGTGTGATGTGTTCAAATCTGGATGCTCCGTGCAGTGTACGGGCAGCTGTGTTCATGGCCGATTGGAGTGGTTGGAATGTGTGTTTTGGCATGCCGTGGAGAATAATATTGGCATAGTGCAGGTGCAGGAAGATGAGCGCCTGGAATGCGGTGCGAAGGTCTGAGGGGTCCAGGAGCGGGTGTAGATGACAGAGGGTCCTTATTTTGTGGTAAACCGCCTGGAGGATGTTTCATATGTGTGCTTCCATAGTCAGACATTGGTCCAAGATGACTCCCAGGTAGTGCACCTCCTGCTTCGTCATCAGCTCGACATCATTCACCCACAGGGAAGTTGGTGGGGTAAATGTTTGGTCTCTGGTTATAAATAAGACTTCCATCTTCTTGCAACTGACTTTAAGGTTGTGTGTGGAGAGCCATTCTGAGACAGCAGTGAAATATTCTGTAATGATGGAGAAGTTAGGACCGTCTGTGGCGAATGGTGTGTACAGAAAGACATCATCAGCACAGATGTGGTATTGAATGTTGTATGACTGAATTATTGCACAGATCGGCTGGATATAGATGTTGAAGAGCAGGGCAGAGAGATATGAGCTCTGGAGGACTCCTTGCTTTTGCTGAAATGTGTTAGATGTCTGCGCTCCTATGCATACCTACTGTTGGCGACTAGTCAAGTAAGACCTACACCAGTCAAGGGCTGCGTTCTGAATCCCTTTTTGTTGTAATCGGACAAGTAGAAGATTATGACTGACCATATCAAAGGCAGAGGCAATGTCCAGGAATATTAGGATGAATCCCTGCTTCTTTTTATCTATTCCTATGAGAAGCCTGTCAAGGATGGTAGCCAAAAGGGTTTCAACCCCGTGCTGCTGACGGAACCCATGCTGTTGGTAAAGAGGAGCATGGGAGTCGACGTGATCCTGGATTTTTGCTGGACAATCTTTTCTGTTATCTTAGCCAGGAAGGAGAGGCTGGATTTGGGTCTGTAGGAACTGATGTCTGAAGGATCGAGTTTATTGTTTTTTTTAGCAATGGTCTGATGGAGGCAGTTTTCAGAGACGGTGGAAGCACACCCATAGACAGGGAGTGGTGTATGATTCTGGCAATGGTTGTGCTTAGGTCAGATCGTGCTAACTTGATTCAGTAGGAGGGCATGGATCGGTTGGAGATGTGGTGGTATGCATTCTATATATGATATTCTCTGTCTGTTCAGTGGAGTATGGGTGAAAGGCATCTAGCTTGGGAAGGACAGTGTCTCGTGTTGAGGGGTTGTCCATGGAAGGATCATCCAAGTGAGGACTTTCTGAGTGAGGCCGCATCATATTTGTTTTGCTCTGGAAGTGTGCGGCAAAGGCCACTGGGCTGGGGGTATCTGTCGGATGGTTCTTAGATGTGTCCTTTGTGAGGGACTTAATAAGACAGAAAAGCTCTTGGGGTTTGTTAAGAGTGCATCAGGATATTGGTATGGAATTTTTTCTTTTCTGGCCAATTGCTCTGCAGTGTTGAAGTAAGCTGTTCATGTATTTGATACGGTCGTGGAAGAATCTGGAGTGTCGCCAGCATTACTCCTGCTTACTGAGAAGTATTAGGGATTCACGCAGCATGGCAGTGAACTATACTGCTGTGTGGTTCTTCCTGGTGGGATTCGTGGAATGAGGTAGGAGTGTGACTTTGCTTAAGGTGTTATTCCATATGTCAATCAGCTCGACCAGCTTGGTAGCATTAGTATTGAGATCCTGAAGAGTATCTTGGTGGAAGGCTTCTTTTTTAAAATATCTGAAGCGGCAAGAGGCTGTTGGTGCAGTTCCGGCAGGCAGATGATCTACTGAGCTCATAGGGATGTGGAAAATAATGGCATTGCGGTCCAACTAGGGGACAGGGAGGACCAGCGGTGGGTTCTGGCTACTTGATCTGTAGGGGGATGATGGAGCAATAATAAGGTCCAGGGTGTTTCCTCTTGTGGGGGTGGGTATATGTATTAGTTGATCATATCTCAATGCAGTCATTGAATCCAGAAAGGCTGTGGAATGCTTGGTTGGGAGTGATGGAAGGTTGAAATCGCCTAGCAGCCAGAGTGTTTTTCATTGAGTATTCTGATTGCATGCCAAGTCAAGGATTGTGGACAGGCTATCAATGCATTAAGAAGGTGAATGGTAGAACAGACATGCTGCTAGGAACTTGTTTGAGATCATGATGTAATCAAGGTTGGCTGTGTTCTAAAATGATAAGCATTGGAAATGGAGATTGCTTCTGGCTATTATGAGGATTCCACCCTCCCTACAATTTGTTCTTGGACAATTAAAGAGGTCATAATCAGGGGGCTTCAGTTGGTTTGTGAGTACGGCATCAGTGTTGGTGAGCCATGACTCCATGACGAATAGCAGATCTAGTTTCCTGTGTTCAAGGTGGTCAAGAAGGACAGGCCATTTATGATGGAGTGAGCATTTATGAGCATTTAGTTCAGGTTTTCCAAATGAAGAGGATCACGTCTAGAGGTTTTCGCTGGGACAATGGCATGCTGAGAGTGGTGCTCTTGTGGTGTCGGATGTTTCTCTATGATCCCTAAGGCCATGGCCTTGGATGGAGGGGGTTAGGCTCTGCTGTTGAGAATATGATTCTGACCAGAGGACTAACTGGGCCAGGCAGTATAGGAGTAGCATGAATGTGGGCCCCTACAGCATTGTGCTATGCTATAAGAGAGGATGTTATGTATGTGAGTTATACTGTGGGATGAGATTGGGCTCCTAGGCGATGGTGCGCTCAATGCAACTAATGAAAATCCAACTCTACTCTTTAACTAAAGAGTAGAGTTGGATTTTCATTAGTTGCATTAGTGCATACAACTCTGAAAAGTGACTACAACACAGATGGTGCGCTCAAGGCATTGATTATAAGTTCCGGGGTTGGCACCTTAATGGGAACCGAAGGGAGAGGAGCTGCTTGGTGCAGGAAGCCTATCTTATCTTGCAGAGCAGAGATGGTGCAGAAGCTCTGGTTTTTCCATTGGTTTGGAGTGGTGCTTGTATCAGCAGGTATGCTGGAGACCCATTCGGTTAAGGGAAGCAACAGATGATTTTAGCTTTGGCTAGATGGAGGCTGATGCGATGGTGATGACACTGCTAGATGCTTTTGCTCAGTGCCCCGCTCAAGGGCCATGCCTAAGGGCCCTCTGGCGATGTCCTCAGGCACGGGTGCGCCTTCTGGAGCTGAATTTAAAACTTGCCGGGTGGTGAGCCCAATTGGCCTTTGGTGCTGGGAACGGGAGAAGCTTCAGGCCTGCTCCCTGTTGCTGGATGCCAATCAGGCAGGAGAAAGGGCTCTTCGCTCCTTCTGGCGCCGAATTTAAAACCTGACGGGTAGTGGGCCTGATTGGCCTTCAGTAAAGGGAACAGGAGCTTCAGGCCCACTCCCTGTTGCCAGACGCAAATCGGGCAGAAGAAAGGCTTAAAAAGCGCTCAAATAATGTCTGAGTCCTTGCCTGGACAGCTGCTTGTCTTCTAGGGGAGATAGGTTTCCTTTGGAAGCATCTATGCACTGATGACTTGGGACACCTCTGGAAGTGATCAGACCCCAATGCACTGGAGAGTGTTATCAGCCAGTCAGGTATTGGTGTTGAGACCCTTCGATGCCTCAATGATGATGATGCCTCTACTGCAGGCGGTGATGAGTCTTCAGGATAGGATCGACCTCTTGATGCACCATAGTCCAAGCTACTGGATCTTTAAGCTCGCAAATGGTGAAAAGTATCAAAATTCTATCTTTGAGTCCCTTCATCAGCTGCTTCTCTAAACCTGCCATTGCCAAAGGCAAAGTATCTACAGTGGGATCAACCAATGTTCCTTGAACCTGAAGAGGAGTATCATCTGTCTCGTGGAGTCTACCATGGCCCTCTGACTCCAAGGAGGATGAGCAATCCTCATGTTGGAGCTGCTTCGAGGGTTGAGATGACAAACCCTTGGCACTCTCATCATCACAGTCTGATGAACCTCATTGATTCAATATTGATGTAGTGTGGCCTCTGCCAGATTTATTTAGCTGCATTTATATCCTGCTTTTCACTAGGTCAAAGCGGTTGGGGGATATGAGACACATACACTAATACTTACAGGGAACATGGGCAATGGAGGGTTAAGTGGCTTTCCCAAGACCACAAGGAGCATCTGTGGGGCTAGAAACACCAGTCCTTCTGGCCCAAGATTGCTGTCCTCTAGTGGGATTTGAACCACTGACCTTCTGGCCTGTGGTACCTTGCCCCAACCACTAGGCCACTCCTCCCATGGTGCTTGATGCTTGACATCCTTGGTCTTTGATGACAAAGAAGGCAAGGACGAATACTTCCTCTTCTTCAGGAGGAAATTGGTAGGTAACCAATGCTGGGGCAACATATGGGAACTTGGCAATTCAGCTAGAGGGCCCCTTGATGCCGATGCTCTGCCAGTGTTTGATGCAGCTCCTGAGGCCATGGAGGGTGGTGCCGCTGTTGCTGATAATGATGGACTTCTCAGCAACAAAACTGCATTTGCACTGTCTTATCTCTACCATGAAGCCCTCTTTTTGTCATCTATTAGCACAAAAGGCAAGAGGGCGGCTTATAGTCAGGCACCAGACACTACAAGAACCATTAGTGTGTGTCCGCAATGGACATGGTTCTCTGCTGCACTGGATGCACTTTTTAAACAGGATTTCTAGGACATATTGCCTGGAAAATTACCTGCTGGGAAATCAAATGACTGGATGAGGAAAATAAGAAAAAATCCAATGTGGCCAGATCAACAGAGACCTAAATATGGTCTATAATGATGATGCGGGGAAAAAAGGAAACTTTTAAAATAACAGAAAACCTAACTAAAGAGCTAAGAGGACCATAAATGCAGATAATGATGGCAAGGTCCGAGAAAACAAATTTACAAATGTGGAAACACGTAGCAAAAATTAATAAGAAGCAAAGACGTTCGTAAGGCTCCACATCTAAAGAAGACTGAGGCAGGAGAACGTTCCAGAGGATTATCACAGTTTTTAATGCACCTTATCCACATGAACTGTACTAGGAGTAGAGTAGCAGCCTAGTGCTTAGGAAATCAGCGTTGGACCAAAAAGACCATGGTTCAAATCCCACTGCTACTCCTTCTGGCCTTGGGCAAGTCACTTATCTCTCCACTGCCTCAGGTACAAACTTAGATCATAACCTTCTGGGTAATTAGCCTTGAACTATGCAAAAACATGAGCTAAATACAAATAAATAAAATGGTGTAGTGATGGCAGGTGGGAAGATGCCTGCAGGACTGGCACAATCATTAGGCAAACTAGGTGGTTCCCTACAGTGATAGTTTCGGGGGGGGGGGGGGGGGGGAAAGACAGCAAAGAGCAGGGTATTCAAAGCTAAACAACAGATTCTGGCAGCTAAGGGGTGGGGTGGGGGGATAAGGCTTCAAGTCTGTCTAGGACATCAACAGCTTGAATCAACTCTGGAGCCAGTCCTGGACTCATGCATGCACAGTAAAAACTTTCTGGAAGGACCTGAGAAAGCTCCGTTGATGATATCACCCATATGTGAGCACTTATCCTGTTTCTCCATGGAGAAAAAGGAGCATTCCATGGGGATTAACTTGAAGAGGAAACTTAGTACATATATATTTTTTAAATCATGTGTATGGTCAATGCACATACACATGATTTAAATGGCACTGCAATGAAGTGCATTTTATAAAGGATGTAAAAGACAAATCTGGGACATCCAGAGCAGAATGCCCAAAAATCCAGGGGAGTGGGAGCAGTGTAGAGAGACATGTATAAGTGCCTTCTGAAATCACTCTGTCTTCAGCCTGAAAAACAACATCCCAGTAACTGATTCTGGAAATAGGCCACATGCAGATTGCAAGGCCAGGTAGGTGCACGGATTAGGCCATTTCACAAATATGGATGTCCAGGAATTGCATGGCTGCAGAACCAGATATTTGGATGTCCTGGATAATTCAGAATGGGGGAGTCTATGTTATGAGACTGCTATCTCAAATACTCAGACGTGTAGTGGAGGGTCATTAGTATGTTTGGAATATGAATTTATATGTAGGTTTCTTTATCCAGGAGATATTAACTGTGACAATGAAAATGCATTTTGCTCTCTTTCCTGAAACAAGTACTTTTTTGCACCTTATTCATGGTCAGGAGAGGTATAGTCATGGACACCTCAACAACCAGGGCCAGACGTGCTTCTGCCATTCTGAAATCACAGACGTGCATCTCCCTTGCTTCACCCCGAGCACACATCCACCATGCCCCCATGCAACATGACATTCTTGTACTGGATGTCTGTATACCAAGCCTTCTAAGATGGCTCTGGGAACGTCTCCATGATTTGCACGTCTAAGTGCCCATCTTCAGACATCCAATTCACGATTAGGGTTTCTAAAATGACAATCATTGTGTCCTACTGGAGAACACTTAAAATAAGCATGGACTTTATAGAGATAATTTTATAATGAGCCACAAAAAGTTAATGAGTTATGTAAAGTTACATGTATTAACATGCAAAAGTCACCTATTTTCAATAACTTCCATGTAGGGATGGACACTTATGCGTGTAGATTAGGCAGGCAATGGCATGTACTTTTGGAGTTGGACAGTAAAGGGGCAGAGCTTGAGCAGACCCTAAATTTACACAGGAAAGCTATAAAATATTTTAACATTTTCATTTTCTACAAATCTAGGCATGGGCATTAACACCAAGTGTAGGATTAGTTGAAGTGGTCATGTCTAGATTTATCTTATCATATCTTGCCAAAGTCTCCAGTGACTTGTTCCTGGCAAATCCAAGGGCCTTTACTCTGTCCTCATCCTTCTTGACCTCTCTGCTGCTTTTGACACTATTGACCACAATCTTCTTCTTGATACCCTGTCATCACTTGGTTTTAAGGGCTTTGTACTATTCTGGTTCTCCTCTTATCTCTCCCATCGCTCTTTCATTGTTAGTTCTGGTGGCTCCTCCTCTGCTGCTATCCCATTCTCGGTTGGTGTACCCCAAGGATCTGTCTTGGGTCCACTCCTTTTCTCTCTCTATACCCAGTCCCTTGGTGTGCTCATCTCTTCCCATGGCTTTCAGTACCATCTTTATGCTGATGACTCCCAGATCTACCTCTCTACACCTGAAATCTCTCTGGCAATCCAGACCTGGATCTCTTCCTGTCTTTCTGACATTGCTGCTTGGATGTTTCACTGCCATTTGAAACTGGACATGGCCAAGACTGAGCTTCTTATCTTTCCCCCTAAAACCTCCTCTCCTCTTCCTCCTTTCTCAGTCTCTGTGGATAACTCTCTACTCCTACCGGTTTCCTCGGCTCACAACCTTTGGGTTGTCTTTGACTCCTCTCTCTCCTTCTCCACACACATCCATCTGATAGCTAAGACCTGCCGTTTCTTTCTCTATAACATCAACAACATCTGCCCATTCCTTTCTGAACACACTACTAAGACACTTATCCACTCAATCACTTCCCATCTTGACTACTGTAACCTACTCCTTGCTGGTCTCCCTTTGAATCATCTCTCTCCCCTTCAATCTGTTCAACACTCTGCTGCGCAGCTAATCTTCCACCAGCCTCGTCATGCCCATATTACCCCTCTACTCAAGTCACTTCATTGGCTCCCTATCCATTTCTGCATCTATTTCAAACTTCTCCTGCTGACCTATAAGTGCATTCGCTTTGAAGCTCCTCACTACCTTTCTTCTCTTATCTCTCTTTACACCCCCCCTTGGGAACGCCGCTCTTCTGGAAAATTGCTTCTATCTGTGCCCTTCTCTTCTATTGCTAACTCCAGACTTCGCTCCTTTCACCTTGCTGCATCTTACTCCTGTAACAAACTGTCTGTGTCTGTATGCCAAGCGCCTTCTCTGACCCTATTCAAACCCAGGCTGAAAACTCATCTCTTTGCTGCTGCTTTTGAATCTTGACTCACACAATCTCCTTGTTTCTTTACCATTCCCCTTTGTTTTATCCCTGTCTACACCTTATGTGTTTTCTGTCTTGACTAGATTGTAAGCTCTGATGAGCAGGGACTGTCTCTTACATGTCTGTGCAGCACTGCATACGACTTGTAGCGCTATACAAAGGATCAGTAGTAGTTATCACTTACACTCCTATTTTATGAAGTATATATGCACTTTATAAAAGAGACAGAAAATACATCTATCTAATCTAAATTATACTTCTATATCGCTATACTCCCAATTACTCAGATCGTGCGTTTACAATAAAAAAAGATCCATAAATACATTTAATATAAGATCAGATCAGGAAGATATGCCAAATTAATTTTAAGAAGAGAATAACCAAGTTTTCAACTTCTTTCTAAATGACATAAAGAGTAGTTACTCACCTGTAACAGGTGTTCTCCAGGAGCAGCAGAAATCAGTCCTCACATATGGGTGACATAGACGTCGATGAAGCCCCTGCGGAGCATTTCCCCAGCTTTCCAAGAAAGCCTTTGGGAATGCAGGCACGCATGCGCGGTTCCCTTCCCGCCTAAAGGTGCCATCTTGCTCAGTCAAATGACATAGCTAAAAACAGCACACAAAAATGTAAAATAAACTATGTACAACTGCAACTCCCAGGGGAGGAGGGAGGGTTGTGAGGACTGATTCCTGCTGCTCCTGGAGAACACCTGTTACAGGTGAGTAACTACTCTTTCTCCAGGACCAAGCAGGAAGTCAGTCCTCACATATGGGTGACTCCCTAGCTCTGGGCTACTAAGGAACCCAGGCTGAACAAGGGAACTCCCTCTAGTCTCAGCATCAAAGAAAGGCTTTTCACTGACAGAACCTCCACCGGTAGCCCAACAGAGGGCAGGAGTTGCCTAAACCTCAAAGAGATTCCGGAGTACTGCCTGGCCAAAAGCACTGTCCCTACGGGACTCCCTTTCCAGACAGTAATGGGTCGCAAACGTCTGGCTTGAAGACCAAGTTGCAGCCCTGCAGATGTCTACCAACGGTACAGAGCGGAGATGAGCCACTGAGGCAGCCATTGCCCTGACACGATGGGCCGTGACCCGACCCTGCAAAGGAAGGTCAGCCGCCCTGTAAGCCCAGGTGATACAGTCAGCCACCCAGATGGACAAGGTACGCTTGGACACAGCTAACCCCAAATTATTAGGGTCAAAAGATATGAAGAGCTGAGTAGCCCTTCTGTGCCCTTGCGTACGGTCAAGGTAGAAGGATAAGGCCCTCCTACAGTCCAGGGTATGCAGAACTGCTTCAGCCTGGCTTGCATGAGGCCTAGGGAAGTATGTTGGAAGAACCACCTCCTGATTGAGGTGGAAAGAGGAAACAACCTTTGGGAGAAACTTTGGATGAGTCCTGAGTACCACCCTGTTCCTATAGAATCTGATGTAGGGCCTGTCACAGACCAGGGCCTGAAGCTCACTCACTCGCCTAGCCGAGGTTAGGGCTACCAAGAAGAGAGTCTTCCAGGACAGGAAGCATAGAGGACAAGTAGCCATCGGCTCAAAAGGTGGGCGAGTCAGGTGCTGCAAGACCACATTCAACTCCCACTCAGGAGCAGGAGAACGGATTGGAGGCTTGAGCAAGAGCAAGCCTCTGAGGAACCGGGACAGCAAGGGGTGAACCGATAGAGAATGTCCTTCCACCAGTGAGTGGTGAGCTGCTAGAGCTGAGAGGTGGACCCGAACAGAATTGGACTTAAGTCCCTGATTTGATAAGTGCAGTAGGTACTGAAGTATTACTGGTAAAGCACAGGAGAAGGGATCTTCTGTACGTAGCTGACACCACACAGAAAACCTTTTCCATTTTAGGGCATAGGTTTTCCTAGTGGACTGTTTCCTAGAGGCTAGGACAACCAACTCAACCTCCTGAAGAAGGCCCCAGGGAGACAAAACTACCCTTGCAGCCTCCATGCCATCAAATTGAGAGCTGTGAGACTGGGGTGAAGAAGGGAACCCTGATCCTGAGAGAGAAGGTCGGGTTGCAATCCCAGAGGCAGTGGGGGATCCATTGCCAGCTGAAGCAGAAGTGGAAACCAAGGCTGTCTCGGGCACCTGGGAGCCACCAGCAGGACCGAGGCCTTGTCCTGAAGAATCTTGAACAGAGTGCGGGCCACCAAGGGCATGGGAGGAAACGCATAAGGAGGCCCTGAGACCAGGGAATCAGAAAAGCATCTGCTGCTATCCACAGAGGATGCGGTTGCCTGGAGCAGAACTTTGGCAGCTGTTTGTTCAGAGGACTGGCAAACAGATCTATGGAGGGAAGTCCCCATTTCAGGAAAATCTTCTGAACCACCAAAGGATGGAAATTTTGAGTTTATTAAACAAGCAACAAAATACATACAAAAAGCAGAAACAATCACCCCAACCAAGTCCCACCCCCCCCAAACCCCCCCCCCGACATATCACAAAACAAATATCACAACCCCCCCGTGACCCACCTCCCCAAACCCACCACCAAACCCAGCAATCAACACACGTGCCCCTCCTCCCAACAACAACCCACAAACGTCTCTGACAATGTCCATGTCCCCTCCCCCCCTCGGTCCATTGTCCCTGCCCGACCCAACCCCTCCCTGCAAGAACACCCCAAAGCAGTCCACACATTGTCCGTCTTGCAATCCCTGAACCCCTCCCCCACACAACAGTCCCCACCAGTCCAAATGTTCATGCAGTCCTCCAGTGTGTGGGAACTGCCAGACTCCCCCCCCCAACCCCCTCAAAGACAGAGTCCCCTGTCCCCATCCCTCCCCCTGCAGCGGGAGCAGCAGCTCCCCTCCCTCCACCCCAATCCCTGCCCCCTCCCCATCCGTCCCACAGAACCAAACACATCAAAAACAAGCCTCCCTACCCCACCCCCAAACAGAAACATAAGGGCATCTTAAGCCCATCCCCAACATAATCCCACCAAAACAAAGCATAACTAATCATACAAATCAAAGGCTAAAAACAAAGCAAAAATAACATAACCCCTGTGCTGCCCTGCGATCAGCCAGCGGAGCGGGATGCCCAGGACACAAAAAGGACATACAAAACCACTAACAACAACAACAATTGGGACAGCCCCCTCGAAGAGGAAAGGGAGAGCGGACAAGTGGTCTCACCCCTGAAGCAGCACCAGCTCACACCCCCCCCCCCCGGGAGAAAAACAACCCCAAAGTCATACTCAGAAATAAACCCCAGGGAAGGAAACCCAACCCCTCCTGCCACACCCCTCCCCTAGTGAAACAAAAACAAACCTCAGAGCCCTACAGGGACGATAACCCCAGGGAACCCTTCACCCTCACGGGGGGCGGAGGGTGAGGTGACGCCACAGACGCTCCCAACGATGGGCTTCCACCACCCGCCTTTCACGTTGCGCCATGCTGGACACTTCCTCCAAAATGTCCCGCACCACCTCATCGAGGGGCAGGACCAACCCCCGGGTCGAGACATGACAGCGCGCTTGCCACAGGTGGTAGCGCACTACAGCCGTGACGAGGTAGAGGGTCCCGGAGTCCTGCCTTAGAGGAAAGGACCAGGCCCCGTACACCCACTCCGCATACGTGAGGAGGGAAAGGTCACGCAGGTGAAGAGCAGCGGACACCAACCGGCAGGCCTCCACGTTAAAGGGGCACTGCCGGAGGAAATGGTCCATGGTCTCCGCCTGCCCCTCACACCCGGCCCTCGGACAGACCCGCTCGGCCTGTGACCTGTACTTGAGGTTGTCCCTCACGTACAAACGCCCGTGGAAAGACAACCAGGCTACATCCCGAACCTTCTTCGGTAGCCGAGGGGAGTTCAACAGCCGAAGGCCCCGCTGCATCACATTCGCCGGACAGTCCCGCAGGGCCCACCGTGGTTGATAGTGAGAGGTGAGTACCATCCGGTATAATCCTTTTCGCCCCAAGGACTGGGCGAGCGGGTCGGTCACCCCCCACCGCCGAATGAGCCCCACCATCACAAATACGTACGATGGGGCCTGTTCCCCTCTCCGGCGCACACGTGGGACCGAGGACGCCCCCTCCCACTGCTCCCAGAAGCGGGAGAACCATTCCCGATAGGAGGCCACCCACCAAACCCCACCCCCTTCCCTCATCCTACCTAAGTGAAACGCCATAGACAAGACTGACAGGAAAACAAGGGGGTGCAACATACCCAAACCACCCTCTGCCCGATCCAGGCAGACGATGTTGCGCTGGACAGGGTTCAAGCGGTTACCCCACAGAAAACAGAAAAAGACGGCACAGACAGACGCCTGACGGGACAACGGAAGGACGAAGACCGTGGCTACGTGCAGAAAGAGAGGAAGCAGAAACGTCCCGAGGAGTTTGATCTGCTCCTCGTACGTACACCTCCACCCCCTCCACCGCAGCACCCGACACCGTGCAGTCTCGAGACAACGGTCCCAATTGGACTCCGCACAGTCCTCCGACCCGAAGACGAGGCCCAAAACGCGGACCTCCCCCACGGGAGGAGGAAAGGGGGCGCAGGAAGGCGGGGAGGCCTCCGAGGGGCCCAACCACAGCGTCTGGCACTTGCTGTGGTTGACAACAGAGTGGGCTACCCCGAGTACTCCTCCACGGCCTCCCGCAGGGCCTCTACCCCTTCAGTGCCGTCCACGTAAACTGAGATGTCGTCAGCGTAGGCAACGACGGTCACCGGGGACGCACCAGGCGCCTCCAGGCCCCGTAACCCACCTGAGGACAATCTCCGGAGGAAGGGGTCGAGGGAGAAAACATACAGCAGGGGGCTCAAAGGGCACCCCTGCCGCACCCCCGAGGCGACACCAAATGGCCGTCCGAGCCACCCGTTAATAAACGGGAAGCTCACCCCCCCTCGGTACAGCGCCTGCACGACGAAGAGGAAACCTGCAGGGAGGCCAAAGTGCTGGAGCACCACCCACAGGTACCGGTGACTGACTCGATCAAAGGCCTTGGACTGATCCAAGGAGACCAACCAGTGGTCCCGTTGGAGCGACCGGCCTCTTTCCACCATCTCCCGGACTGTGGCGACAGCGTCCAGAACCCCTCTCCCCCGAACGGAACAATACTGGGAAGGGGACAGCAAATCGCCCGATACCTCCACCAGTCGGTTGGCCAAACACTTGCCAGGATCTTCCGGTCCGCGTTCAGAAGAGAGAGCGGCCGCCAGAAGTCCAAGGAGCTATCGTCCTTCCCCTTGGAGAGCAGCAGCAGGACAGACTCGCAAAATGACCGCGGGAGATACCCCGTGTCCATGATCTCCTGAAACAGGGAGGTCAGGAAGGGGGCCAGCTGGGCAATGAAAGTGCGATAGAACTCCACAGGGAGCCCATCGCGCCCAGGCACCTTCCCCAACGGCATGGCACGAATCGCCCTCTCCACCTCCACCTGCTGAATCGGTGCAGCGAGTGCATCAACCTGTGCCTGGACCACAGCCGAATAAACCGGGGGAAGGCCCAGGTACGTTCGGAGATGGGTGAGGTCCACGGGGCGATCCCCAAACAGGTCCGAGAAGTATTCCCCCACCATCCGCAAAAGGTCCTCCTGGGAGGTATGAATGGTACCGTCCTCGCCCCGCAGGGCCATGACCTCCCGACGCTGAACCCTCTCCCTGCAAGTCCGGAAAGGGTCTGGAGTGGCGCCCCCACCGGCCGCCCCCTCGAAGCATAGGGAGGCATGGCGATCGTAAAGCAGGCCACGGAGCTGGACGCGCACCTCTTCAACCTCCTCCCGCGCTGCCCCTCGGGATACCAAACGATCCAGCGACCTCCGGAGGACAGTGTAGGTGAGGTAGCGGGATCGAGCCATGGAGGTACCCCGGGAACGGAAGAGTTGGCGGGCACGATTCTTCACCTCATCCCACCAGGCGCCACGGGAAGGAAAAACACTCAGCAGGGTCTCCTGGTCTGCGAGAAAGGCCAAGAACTCCTGGACCACCTCTGATGTTGCCAACAACTGCACATTCAGTCGCCACAGGCCAGGACCCCTGCTAAGCTCCTCGTGGTTAGCCAGGAAGGACACGGAGAGGACGCGGTGGTCCGAAAAGTCAACCGCCTGCAACTGCGGAGGGGAACACTCCACCCGGGCACTCACATATATCCGATTGATACGACTCCTGCAGGTCCCATGGTAGTAGGTGAAACCCGGCGACCGTGGAAAGGCCCGGTGGAAAACATCCACCAGGTCAGCCGTCCGGGTCATCTCGGCCAAAAAGAGGCCCTCGTAACTAGGTGGGCAACGCTCCCCCCCTCGGTCCTGCAAAAAGGTGGTGGTGTTGAAATCCCCGGCGAGGACCACCAAACGGGAGGTGTGTAGGTAGGGGCGGATGACCCCAAACAGGGTCTTCCGCGCCAACTTAGACTGGGGGCCGTAGACCACCACGAAACGAAACCGATGAGGCCCACAGTAGCCGTCTAAGAGCAGACACCGGCCCTGCTCCAGTTCCCACACGTACTGCACCTGAAATCGGTTAGACGTGAACAAAACCGCCACTCCTGCGTAGGGCTGTGCCGCAAGTGACCAGTACGAAGGGCCCCACCTCCACTCTGACTTCGCCCGATGAAGGCTAGCGAGCGAGGTGAGCCTGGTCTCCTGCAAGAAGATGACATCCAGCCCACTCGTAGAAAGAAAATCATAGGCCATAGCCTGCGCCTGGTCTGAGAAAATGCTGGCCACGTTGATGGTGGCGCACGAGAACGCAGGAGTGCACGCCATGCCTATTTCGAGTGCAGTGACCCTTTCCTCCTCTTCTCACCAACCCCGGGATCCCCAGAATCCCGCTTGCAGGACAAGCCCGCGAGCTGGAACAACTCCTCCTGGTCCACGTCGACCACCTCGAGGATCTCCTCCTCCTCCCGCTCGACCCTGTCACCCCAGGAGGTGCTGGCGCCCCCGGGACTACCAGGCAAAGCTGTCGCGAGGGCAGGCCCAGCCCCCACCGGAGGAGGAGGTACAAACGGGTCAGGGGTCGGAGGAATGACCTCCTCCGTGGGGTCCACCACCTGTGCAGCCCCCCCCTCCCCGGACAAAGACTGAGACAATACGACAGTGCCCACCCCGCGGGGGAGGCCAGGGCGGCCGGGTCAGCAGGGGGCTCCTGCGAAGGCCCCAAACCCAACTGCGGGGGTACAAACCCATCCTCCCTCACCCGTCGGGCGCCAGTATCCCCCTTGATTGGAGGACCCTGACTGCGGCACGCCTTCGGCATCTTTGAAGGTCGCCGCTGAGGAAGAGGGGCCGCCCCCGCCGCTAACCGCTCCGAGCGCCGCACAGGAAGCCCTGCCTCCACAGGCAAGCCCTCATCTGCCTCAGCCGCATCAGCAGCCAAAAAGACAAAACGGTTGATGTCCAACACGGGCTCTGCATCCGGCAACGGGGATGTCTCCCGTTTCTTCCTTTTGGACTTGCCACCCTTGGAAGGGACCGTAGTCCATTCCTCAGGTGGCACCACCCTCAACCCACTATCCTGTCGTGATACATTAACCTCCACCACATCAACCCTCTCCTCCTTCCTACCCGAATCCCCTCCCCCTGGTGGCTCCCTCGGCTCGATGGACTCCTCTACCCTAGGGCCCTCGGACTCCTCCTGAGGGAGAGGGGCCTCCACAACCTCCTCCCGCACAGAAGCCCGAGGTGGAGTGACGGCATCCCCCCCCGGTCCATTGTGTGACGCGGAGGGGCAGCGGGCGAAGGGGTGGCCCAACTCCCCGCAAAGGTTACACCGAATTAGCAGACACCCGGCCGAGGCGTGACCCCGTCCACCACAACGGGTGCAGACCTGCTCGTGACAGTTCATGCTCAACTGGCGAAATGAGCCACAGCTGTGACCCTCGCGGGGTTGCCCGGGGTAATAGCACAAGATGCGATCACGACCTAGAAAACCAGCCGAGGGCACGTGCTGCACCACGTTTCCCCACCTCACGCAAACGGATCCTGCCCTTCCACGACCCGTCCCACACCCCTAGGGGCCCAGCGCCCTTAACCAGGGGTGCGAGGAGCACCGCATGGCGCAACAACCAAAACTGGATGTCCTGCCCTGGGAGCGACTCATTCCTGGATAGGATGGTCACAGGTACCGCCCCCTGGCGAGAGACAGGCACAACACGAAAGTCAGCGCACCCTCCCTGCCCCCTCTGCTGCTGGTATCGGTCCCAGAAAATCTCCAGCCCCCGTCTCAGCATGAAACTAACATCATATTCAATGGTGTTGTTCATGTGGATAAAGGCGTAGAGATTTCCTGGGAGAAACCCCAGCCCAAGGACCATCCTCAAGACCTGTTCCCTGGCTGGAGGGGACCCCTCCCCAGCCCATCGGATCTGCGCCACATTGCGCCGTCGGACCTCACCCCCTACCCCTCTTTGGAACCCTCCCCCACCTCCTCCCCCTCCTGCGGGACCATTCCCCTGGAGTTCCCCCTCCCCCCACCTTCACCCGACTTCCCCGGAGTGGTGCCCGACCCCCTCAGAGCCTCCGCAAAGGTACGGGGGGGAAGCCGACCCCCCAGCTCCCATCCCCTGCCTACCTTGGCCTTCCCCTGCTGCTACCTGCGGGGGATCCTGCTGCTGGTCTGCAGGATCCACAATCTCCCCACATGGGGCGACCTGAGAACTGGGCAAGATCATCTCTGCCAAAACCGAATCTGGAATGCTATCCTTTCCGGATCCCTGGGTGCCACCGAGAACCCCTGGATCACCCCCTGCCGCCACCTCCATCTGCTGAAAGGCAGCAAAAGCCCCAGGAGGGCCCGTCGGGGTCCCCAAGGCTAATCGCAGGGCATCACAAACCTGGTTCTCGGTGACACCCAGGGGACCGGAAGGCTCCCCCAAACCTCCTTCCCGCGTTCCCGACCCAGCGCAAGGCTCCTGGGTCTCGGCCACCACTACCGGGGACGGACCCCGCTCCCCTTCATTCCCGGGATCCAGGGGGACCACCGCCCCCCCTGACCCTACTGAGAACAACTCCTTCCCTCGTTCCAAATCAGCCACTACCTCCTTCCCCACTATATGACCAATCGTCCGCTCCCCCCTTTCCTCCATCCGCCCTTCCCCTAACCCACCGTCCGCTACCCCCTTTACGGCTACCGACAACAAGGCAGGACCTGCCCGAGACAACAGGGCAGATCCCCCACCCAGAACATCCCCCACACCTCCACCCCCCTGCCCCTTGTCCCTCTCAGGTCCTACCTGGTTGTCGGTGCCAGACGTGGCACATGGGTCCAGAACCACCTGGCCGGTAGCCATGGTTCCAGCAGGAAAGGCGGACGCCCCCCTGCGAGCCAGGCCCCCCTTATCCACACTGGCGGAAACTGCAGGCGCCTGTTCCTCCCACTCCGCCGACACAGAAGACAAAGAAACATTCTGTCCCTGCTCTTGACTCCCCTCAGGGGCTGCAGAAAACGAACAGCAGCCCCTACCCCGCTCCTTCCCTTGTCCTGCACCCCTCTGGTGCCAGACAGCCACCTCTGAAAAAGATGGGCGGCCATCCTGCAGCCGTCGTGGAGCAGGAAGAGCAGCCAAGACAGGGGAGTCGCTATTCACAGCAGCCCCCCCACCCCAAGTCCGCACTGAAAATCCGGTACCCACTGCAGGGGAATGAACTCGGCGTTCAAACAGCACAGAGCCTTGAGATCCCCGACGCTGCTGCATCGGATCCGAGTGCGAATCACACCACCTCGAGGACATTTTTCAGCGGAGGACGAGCGGGGAAATCCAGGCAGAGCCTCCTCAGACCGCCGTCGCTGCTCCTGCGGCAAGGCAAAGACAGAATCCCGGCTCGCTTCACACTTCCGGGAATACCCAGAAGTGACGTTACACCCCTGGCGGCGGCCATCTTGGAGTGTCGATCGGGCTGGGGGAAGCCCTGCAGAGACCTCCTCCATCGGGGCAATCCTTGCATCGGCGGCAACGGTGAGAAGCCTGACGTCACGGGGAACTGCCTGGCAGCCATCTTGGGGCACCCCACCAACACACGCTGATGTCGGGAGAGCAGGTAAATGAACGGGAAAGGCCTGCTGATGGGAAAGATCAACTCCTCGGACACCCTGCTCACTGCCCCAATCATTAGTGCAGGAAATCGATGTCTGCAATCGGGTCGTCGGCGGGGCTGTCATCATTGGCTCCAAAGAATCTAGGTGGGCAGGGACCCCGCCCCCAAACGCCCAGGCACCAGCTTTCACCAATTCAACTTCACCCTGAAAGGGCAACAGAGAACGGGACTGTCGATTTCCTACCGGCTTACCCACCCCCGGGGGTCTCCCCTGGACTACAGATCTACCCTGCCATCTATCATAGTTGTGATACACTTCAGACAGGGACCCACAACCCTGGCTCCTCAGATAGATGATTTCCTGGTGTTTAGCCTTCAAGGCCCGCTTTACCCCCTTTCTATAGATGGTATAGGCCACCCACTCCTCACCGGGAATGGTGGCCTGCAGGCTCTCCAGGTGGGAGAGCTGAGTTTCCAGCTGGGCCGCCTCCTTCTGGAGACCCTGGAGCCGCCGTACTGCCACCACAATCTCCTCTGGGGCCCTAGCTGGTTTCTGGAAGGATGGCAGGCCCGACCCTCCGTCCTCATCCTCACTGGAAGAGGTAGAGGCCTCCTCCAGGACCCGAGGCGGAGGGGGGAACCCACCTCCTCCAGCACCGTACGGGGCAGGCTTCCAAGGCCTCCCCAGGGCCTCTCCCTGCCTCCACCCAGCCTCCACACCCTGCCTGGGGAGGAGAGAGGAGCCTCCTCCCTGGGGCAGCGGGCCCAAACCTCCGGGCAAGTGGGTCCCTGTTCCCTGACCATCTGTAGTCCTACCTGGGGAGGCCCCCTCCTGGGGTATCGGCTGAAGACAGGTCCCAGCATCCTCAGTAGTCTGCACCAAAGGAGGCCTACCAGGCCTGGTAGGCCTCTGAGCCTGGGCCTTTCCTGCTGGAGGTGGCCCAGAGCCCGACATCCAGCCACAGGAAGGAAGCAGGAACTCCTCCCTACCAGGAGCTCTTCAGAACAGGTCTGCTCACCACAACAGCTGAACAGGAAGTGGGAGGAGCTGCCACTCGTGGGGCTGCAGAATCCTGCTCAACCTGTCTGCCAGGTAGTTCTCCTGACCAGGTAGATACACTGCCTTGAGGAGCATGTTGTGTATCTGAGAGCAAACAAGCAAAGGTCCTGTGCCTCCTGACAAAGGAGCCTGGACCCAGTTCTACCCTGCTTGTTCAAATAAAACATGGCTACCTGGTTGTCTGTTTGAACTAGGACAGACTGATGAGCCAGGGTTTGAGAAAAAGTCTTGAGGGCTAACCGAATAGCCCTGAGTTCCAGGAGATTGATTTGCTGTGTGGCTTCCCAGGGAGACCACAGGCCCTGGGTGCACTTGCCTAGACAATGAGCTCCCCAGCCCTGCAGGGAGGCATCCGTGGTCAACACCACTGTGAACCCAGGAATCTGAAAAAGTACCCCTTGCAGCAGATTGGATGGGTGCAGCCACCAGCTGAGGGAGTTCAGAAATTGTCTGGACACTACTATCCTGTCTTTGAGGCTGCCTGAGGCCTGAGACCACTGAGTCCGAAGGCACCACTGTGCCGGCCTCATATGGAGCCTGGCATTGGGGGTCACATGTACTGTGGAAGCCATGTGGCCTAGAAGCCTCAGGCAAAGTCTGGCAGAGACCAGTGATCTGCTGAGAAACTGGTTTGCTAAGTTTATCAGTCTTTGGGCTCTGTCTTTTGGCAAGAATGCCTTTGCCAGCAGAGAGTCCAACCCCGCCCCTATGAACTCCAAGTTCTGGGAGTGCAGCAAAGTGGACTTTGCGAAGTTTATTACAAACCCCAAACTTTGAAGAAGAGCAATAGTTCTGATGGTAGCCTGTCGGGCCTCCTGGCACATCTGACCCCTTATGAGCCAGTCGTCCAGATAGTGGAAGACAAAGACTCCCTGATTTCTCAGGTAGGCCGCTACCACTGCCAGGCATTTGGTAAAGACCCTGGGAGCGGAGGTGAGGCCAAAAGGCAGTACTCTGTACTGATAATGGTTTCCTCCCACAATGAACCTGAGGTACTGTCTGTGGTCTGGATGAATGAGGATGTGAGTGTACGCATCCTTTAGATCTAATGAGCATAGCCAATCTCCCTGCTGGAGGTAGGGCAGAAGTGTTCCAAGAGTAAGCATCTTGAACTTTTCCTTCACCAGGAACTTGTTTAGGTTTCTGAGGTCTAGAATAGGTCGAAGGCCATCGGTTCTTTTGGGTACCAGGAGATACCTGGAGTAGAACCCCTGACCTTGCAAGTGGGGAGGCACAGGCTCCACCGCCCTGTCCACCAACAGACCTTGGAGCTCCTGAAGGAGAATATTTGTGTGCAGGGGAGGCCTTGGAGGTTCCCCTGGAAAGTATGGAGGAGGCAGTTGTTGGAAGTGTAGTAAATAGCCCTTGTGGACTATGCTTAACACCCAACTGTCTCCAGTGATGAGTGGCCACTGGTGGGCAAACAGGGTGAGGCGACCTCCTGTGTAGGGTTGGGAGAGCAGGGACGGAGAGGTTATGCCTAAGGAGTCAAAAACCACCACCCTGCTGAGTGGGAGCAGGGGCCGGAGGCTTGGGGGTCCTCGGCCTACGGGGCCCATTACCCTGCCCCTTGGCTTGCTGACCCCGAGGGGCAGCTTGGGCAGCCTGGTACTGTGGGTACTGTTTGTAGGCAATGCCCTTCCCTCGGGTAAAAGGGCTTTTTACCCGAGCCCTTCTTTTTGTGAGAAGGGGCAGAAGTCTTCCTAGACAGCCTTGTCCTTGTGAGGTGCTCGGTCTCGAGCTGTGCGGCCTTCTCGGTCATGGGCTTGCCAAACAGGTTTTCACCTCGGCAAGGGACATCGACCAACTTGTCCTGAACCCATGGCTTGAGGTCCGATGACTGCAGCCATGCCTGGCGTCGAGCCGCGATGCCGGCTGCTGCAACACGGGCCGAAGCCTCAAAGCCATCGTAGGCAGCGTGGGACATAAACTTGGAGCATTCCCGGATCCCCGAGGACAAGGACTTGAACCTCTGCAAGGGTTCCCCGGAGAGACCAGCAGAGAACCCGGCCAGCTCCCTTGGCCAGGTCTCGCAAGTACATGCCCATGTACAGCTGGTAAGACTGGACACGGCAAGCAAGCATCGAGCCCTGGAAGCACTTTCCATCAAAACCATTGAGGTTCCGGGCCTCCCTGCCAGGGGGCACCGCGGAGTGCATCTTCTGACTTTTCAGGCGATGCATGGTCGATTCCACCACCATGGAATGGTGTGGTAGCTGCGCCTTTTGAAAGCCAGGACTCTTCCGGAGTCGATAGATCGAATCGACCCGCTTGCTTAGAACCGGCGCCGAGGCCGGTGCCTCCCACATCTGGAAGAGGAGCCGTTCCAGCATCGGAGGGACCGGAACAGTAAAGGCCTCCTTCGGAGGAGAGTTGTACTGTAGGGCCTCGAGCTCCTCGGCTCGAGGCTCCTCCTCGGGGTCCGCAGGGATAGCCAACGCGGTGGCCATATCCTGGACGAACTCCGAGAACCGGGTATCCTCCGGGGGGGATCTACTCCGGGGCTCAGACTGCGGTGAGTCCGACAGGACACACCGAGTCCGGAAGGTGTCAGGGGACTCCTCGTCCTCGTCCTCCATCTCCCAGGCGGATTCATCCGATGAGGAATCGGGGTCCGACCGCGCGGGGCCTGTGAGCACCCCCCAGACGCCAAAGGCACCGGAGTCGACGTCCTCGGTCCCAAACAGGAGCTCGAGGGAGACCGCGACCGAGGTAGACCTCGAGCCTTTATGGTCTCGAGTATCGGCTCGGTCTCCGGGGTCGACTTCGATGTCGATGTCCCGGTGGTCGGGGCAGATGCACCAGACAGGCTGGCCATCAGTGCCCGCTGCTGTTCCATGAAGGCAGACAGTCTGCTCTCCAAGGCCGTCAGCCTGAGACCCAGCAGCCCCCGACTCGGGCCCCGGCAGCACCGGGCCCGACGTCAGCTCTCTGGGAGGAGAGTCCACCAGGACTACAGGACTTACGTGTCCAGCAGACTCCGGCTCCACTCGAGGTACTTTGGGAGGCTTCTCCTGTTCCACGGACCCGGGGCGACGGTCGGGGGTCTGAGACCTAGCTCTTGAGGAGCCAGGGACCTCTTCCGATGATGCCTTCGCGAGTCGCTTCTTCCTCTTTCGTTCCCCGTTCGGGGACCCCCTGTCCGAGGAACCTCGACGGTGCTCGGGATCCGATTCCCGAGATGTCGAGGCCTCAGACGAGTTCCAGGCCCGGCCGGAGGCCGAGTCAGAAAAAAGCCTTTCCTTTTGGTGCTGACAACTTCGGAGTGCCTTGGAAGACATTTTTCCACATGGTCCACACGTCTTAGGATCGTGGTCAGGACCGAGGCACCGAAGGCAGCAGTCGTGTGTGTCGGTGAGAGACATCAGCTTCTTCTTGCACCGATCACACTTTTATACCCACTGGAAGCCACTCGGGGAAAAAAGAGTCCCCGCAAGGCCAAAGGACCGGCCTTCCAGAGGAAAAAAGAAAAAAGGGCGCGAACGTCCAGCCACGAAGGGCAAAAACTGAAAAAGAAGATCGGGCTCGATACCAGTGTACCGAACCCGGCGGGGAGGGGAACCGGCGTCGAACCGGAGAAAAAAAACAGCGAAGGATCGCCACAAAATCTGACTATTTCCGGGAGGACTAGGACAACACGTCCGTTGGGCTTCACGGAAACAGAGAGACTGAGCAAGATGGCACCTTTAGGCGGGAAGGGAACCGCGCATGCGTGCCTGCATTCCGAAAGGCTTTCTTGGAAAGCTGGGGAAATGCTCCGCAAGAGGCTTCATCGACATCGAGTGTCACCCATATGTGAGGACTGACTTCCCTGCTTGGTCCTGGAGAACTGATGATATTTCTTTTAATTCCATAGGTAGCTTAGACCATAGTTTGGCTGCCTTTATAAGGCAGAGTAAAAGTACACCTTTTCTTATCATTAATTCCTTTATTTATGGAAAGAGGAGGGTTTGAACCTGCTGCAACTGTTTAGACTTAACCATCAACAACAGAAGAAAGATCTGAGAAGTGAACTGATATTAGATCATGAAAAATTGAATAACAACTATAAAACTTTAAAAACAAACTCGTCCAGATATTCTAAGCCGATGTTGTCTATTAAGTAAAGGAGTGACCGCTGAATATTTAGAGACACTAAAAATTAACCTAGCTGACGTATTTGACATAATTGTAATCTTTCATCTGTTGTTGGGAACAATTTAGCAAGACTAGATTACTATAGTCTAAAAAAGTGAACACTGTACTCTGTATTAAAATACAAAAATATTATAGAGCAAAAAAGGACGAAGTTGTTTAAGTTGCCTCATTTTTTTAAAATTTTATATTTATAGAATATACAAATTATTACAAGGATACAATCACTTGCACAGGAAATCAAGAAATCAGAAGCACCAAAATAAAAAAAACCTCAGAAAAAACATTATTAACCTGATATTCCCGCTCTAGCCCACAAAATGAGATCCAAAAAGAATAGGAAAATATTCAACTTGAACTCTTATAGGAAATATACAGAGACAAATATCAGCCCTAATCCCAATCAAGACGGAGTAGAACAAGCAACGGACCCACCACTAACAACCCTCGGGCATTCAAAAGAAAATTAATTAAGATGGAAAAAGAAAATATAAGAATTACCTTCCAACTTAACAAGACATTTACAGGGATACTTCAAAAAGAAGAGCCCACCCAATTATGAAACCCTCAGGCGCAGTATTAGAATTCTTTCCTGCGTCTTTGGGTTTCCCTAGCTAAATCAGGAAACATGCGAACCAGGCAACCCTTAAAGGAGACATTCCCCTTCTTAAAAAACATTTTTAGAAGCCATTCCCTATCTGATGCTAAAGCAAAAGTTACTAAGCATGTAGCAGGAGAAGCTATATCCATATCCGAGGTCTCTAACATAGAAAGTAACATTCATAAACATCTACCACTTGTAAACCTGGTAATTCAACATTAGAGGAAACCTTTTGACCAGTAGGTATATCTTAACCAACGGAGGACAGAGCTCAGGGGAAACCCCAAGAACCTCTTGCATATAAGCTTTTAGCCAAATTAATATGAATAAAATACAGTCTCTAAAATGCTTGTATGCAAATGCTAGAAGTCTACAAAACAAGATGGGAGAGTTAGAATATATAGCATTAAACGAGAGGTTAGATATGATTGGAATATCAGAGACATGGTGGAAGGAGGACAACCAGTGGGACAATGTGATACTAGGTACAAACTATATCGAATTGATAGAGCTGATCATTTTGGTGGAGGGGTTGCGCTCTATGTTAGAGAGGGCATTGAGTCAGAAAGGAATAAAGTTTTGCAAGAAACAAAATTTGCTGTAGAATCTCTATTGATTGAAATTCCATGTAAAAAGGGGAAGGCGATGGCAGTGGGGTTGTACTATCGTCCGCCTGGCCAGAATGAACAAATGGATGATGAAATGCTCAAAGAAATCAAGGAAGCTAGCAAAAGTTACAGTGCAGTAATAATAATGGGTGATTTCAATTACCCCGGCATCGACTGGGTCAGTGTCACAACAGGACATGCTAGGGAGATAAAGTTCCTAGATGAAATAAATGACTGCTTCTTGGAGCAGCTGGTTCATGAACCGACCAGAGGGGAAGCAATATTAGACCTAGTCCTTAGTGGAACACCAGATGTAGTGCAGAGATAAGGGTGTTGGGGCCACTTGGCAATAGTGATCATAGCATGATTCACCTTTGATTTAATTAGTGGAGGAGGGATAGTAAGGAAATCCACAGTACTACCCTTTAACTTTCGAAAGGGAGACTATGATAAATGAGGAAAACAGTTAAGAAAAAACTAAAAGGAGCAGTTTGCGAAGGTTACAGACGTACATCAAGCTTGGGTGTTGTTGAAAAATACTATCTTGGCAGCCCAGACCAGCTGTATTCCACGCTTTAAGAAAAGTGGAAGGAAGTCCAAAAAACTGCCAGCATGGTTTAAAGGTGAGGTCAGAGAGGCTGTTGTTGCCAAAAAAGCATCTTTCAGGAAATGGAAAAAAGAGCCAAACGATGAAACCTGGAAACAGCACAAGCACTGACAGGTCAAATGCAAGGCATTGATAAGGCAGGCAAAGAGAATTTGAGAAGAAGCTTGCTGCGGAAGCAAAAACGCGAAATAAAGACCATTTCAAGTACATTCGTAGCAAAAAACCTGTGAGAGAGTCAGTTGGTCCATTAGATGATAAAGGGGTTAAAGGAGCACTAAGAGGCGACAAGGCGATAGCGGAGAGACTGAATGAATTCTTTGCTTCGGTCTTTACTGAGGAAGATGTAGGGATGTTACCCATGACTGAAGTGGTATTTAAAGGTGTGGAAGAATTGAAGGAAATATCGATACATTGGGAAGATGTCTTAAAACTATTAGATAAACTGAAGAGTAGCAAATCACCTGGGCCGGATGGTATACATCCAAGGGTGTTGAAAGAACTGAAATTTGAGATTGCAGACCTGCTATCAGTAATCTGTGAACTATCATTGAAATCATCTCTAATACCTGAAGACTGGAGGATCGCCAATGTAACACCAATTTTTAAAAAGGGTTCGAGGGGTGATCCGGGACACTACAGACCGGTGTGCCTGACGTCAGGGCCAGGCCAAATGGTAGAAACCATCATAAAGAATAAAATTACTCAGCATGTAGATAGTCACGACCTAATGGGAGACAGCCAACATGGCTTTAGACAAGGAAGATCTTGTCTTACTAATCTGTTATGTTTTTTTGAAGAGTGAATAAACAGTTGGACAAAGGTGAGTCGGTTGATATTGTGTATCTGGACTTTCAGAAAGCCTTTGACAAGGTCCCTCATGAGAGACTTTTGGCAAAACTAAAGAGTCATGGGATAGGAGGCAGTGTACTATTGTGGATCAGGAACTGGTTAAAAGATAGAAAGCAGAGGGTAGGGCTAAATGGCCAATTTTCCCAATGGAGAAAGGTGAATAGTGGTGTACCCCAGGGATCTGTGCTGGGTCCGCTGCTTTTTGACATATCTATGGTTACACGATGCAAGGTTCCACATTAGGAACCACCACCCAGGAAAAAGATTTAGGCGTCATTGTGGATACCATGTTAAAACCCTCAGCCCAGTGTGCAGCGGCGGCCAAGAGAGCAAATAGAATGCTAGGTATGATAAGGAAAGGAATGGAAAATAAAACAAAAGATATTATAATGCCTCTATATCGTTCCATGGTGAGACCGCACTTGAATATTGTGTGCAATTCTGGTCGCCGTATCTTAAAAAGGATATAGCGATTTTAGAAAAGGTTCAGAGAAGAGCCACCAAAATGGTAAAGGGGATGGAAGGCTACTCCTATGAAGAAAGGCTAAAAAGGTTAGGGCTCTTTAACCTGGAAAAGAGACGGCTGAGGGGAGATATGATAGAAGTCTATAAATTAATGAGCGGAGTGGAACGGGTAAACGTAGATCGATTGATGACCTTATCAGAATATAGAAAGACTAGGGGACATGCAATGAAGCTACAGGGTAAACTATTTAAGACTAATAAAAGAAAATATTTTTTCACTCAACGTGTAATCAAACTCTGGAATTTGTTACCGGAGGATGTAGTAAAGGCTGTGAGTGTAGCTGGGTTTAAAAAAGGTTTGGACAAGTTCCTGGAGGAAAAGTCCATAAACCATTATTAAGAAGGGACCCAGGATATCAATGCTTGAACCAATACAAGCATTGTGGAACCTGTGTCCCTTGGGGAAACTGCTAGGTACGTATGACCTAGATTGGCCACTGTTGGAAACAGAATACTGGGCTTGATGGACCTTGGTTTGACCCAGTATGGCATATCTTATGTTCTTATGTTATTTAAACATTTCTTTAGCAGAGATACCAACCAGTTTGGGAAATTAATCATACGTAAATTAGTTAGCCCTGAATGGTTATCCAAAACTCCAAACGACTCCTCATGCTCCCCACATCTTTCCATCCAGTGCCTCAACCTGAGAGTCCAATATTCTCAGTTTTGGGGCTGAAGAATCAGAAGCAGCAGCATTTAAAAGATTTCACATAGACTCAAGGTGTCACAAAACAGTTTCTTCTCCTTCTCTCCACCTGGGCCTTGCAAGCTTTTGAACTTGAGGAATAAATGGCATCCCCTTAGTCTCGGTTCTTAATAGCCGACCAAATGGCCGTCCAGGGTAAACTGCTCCGGCTCCTCTCTGCAAAGTAACTTGCCTCATCTTAAAAAAGATTTTGAAATTTAATTGAGCTAAACATCCGCTCCACAAAGTTAAATCTTCATCCAACAGTATCCTTAAAACTCGGAAGCACTGGTTCTCCTTATAAGATTTAGGGGTATGTTGACTAAACGGCGTGTAATCGTGAGTATACCGCGCGTTTGTATAACGTTAACGCTCGTTAACGTTATATTACCCGTGCGTAATAATGCGCTTACTACCGTAACGTTATAATATAACGCGCGTTACACCGCAGTTAACGATTGGTAAACGCCATGCCGCGCCGGCAAAACATCGCAGAAGGTGGGGAGAGGGGCGGAGAAAGGGGTCAATGGGCGTGAGAGTGTGGCGGGGAGAGGCCCCATTTCACACTAACGCGCTAAATTTCGAGGGCATAATCCCAACGCGAATGAAAACCTGCCGTTAGATGCACAGTTGCAGGGAGGGAAACCATTTCACTGTGAGCAATGTACAGTCAGAGGCATGTAAACCTAAAAAACATGATAAGTGTGATACATGTGCACAGAACAAAAGGGCACATAACACTGAAAATACCCCCAACAAAACTGGAAAAAAAACCATAACCAAGCTGGCCAATTAGTGGTATCAATGAGAAACATCAACCCCCCAACCCCCCCCCCCCCCCCCGAGTAAGCTTCCATAGAAATATATAAATCGTGGAAGGGTCTTTACTCGGGATCCCCTACAAGTGAATGGAGCACCAGAATGAATAGCGCTGCTCAGGTTTTTCCCCACCATCGGACAGGGTTCCTATGGCGTGCACATGTTCCATCAACATCAGGCGGGCATGTCGGAACGGCAACTGGACAGATTGGCCAGGAGAGGGGATACATTGTTGGGCGCGACCAGGCGCAAACACCTGCTGTGGTGGAAGATGGGCCACAGTGCTGACTAGGGGTGATGATTCCTGGGTTGGCCCAGACGAATGCTGAAACAGCAGAGCAGCCAGACAGCAACTGCTGAAGATTCACAACCATTTGCATCCGAGGTGTGTCTTCCCATAGTGTCACAGGGATAGTATTCCCAACAGCCACCCCCAAGGGCACGGAACATTGGCAGGGGCTGGGTTGGGGGAATCGTCGACGTCTATGCAGGCAAGCACCCTACCCCAGAATCACGCACCAATAGCAGCGAGCCGCCTACCTGACACAGTGATGGCCTGAAGACTGCGCCACCACCAGCAGAAGGGCAGGTCAGCATGGTGGCTGAGGGATACTGGTGGTGGAGGGGGCAGTGGCAGCTGCCCGAGAGCAGACCGTGGCCTAGCCCTGTGTAGGTGGGTGCCATGTACTGCAACAGACGGGCCCTGTCTGACCGAACAGTCTGGTATCACCAAGGAATGTACTGACTCTGTGCAAGGTGGTGCAGTGCACAAAACCAGTGTATTCAGAAGCAGAGGGTCACAGGTTCAAGACCCAGCTGTGTTTCCTGCCAACCCAGACCCCTTATTTTACCCACTACTACAACTTGCTACTACAGACAGCACCTTTATTGCAGATGACGTAAACATGCCCAAAACACCTACATTCTACCCTACAGAGCACAGACACCATAAACATGCACATTACTAGAGCAAGTCTCCCAAATGCAGTCCTGGAGGGCCAAACACCATTCCGGATCCATGCTCCTCTGATAAAGATGCCTGTGCTGCATTTCTATTTGCCACCCCCATGGTATGCAGATGTATCTCATGCATATTCATGACGGGACAAGCATGAAAACCTGATACAGTGGGTTTTTTTGGCCAAACCGCAGGACTTGAGTGGGGAACCTCTGCCGTAAAGGGCAGCAGCCAACCAGGGGCCGACTCACACGCCGCACACCACATGCCCCATTAATCCAATAGCCTCCTGGAGATGCAGGACTTTGGGCTACTGCGTGCATCTCCCAATACTAGCACTTTGTCATGAACCTTGTAATGCCAAACCCCTAAACCGGGGGAATATGGTTACACCATCTATCAAAAGGTTGCCATGATTACTGGCAGATAGCACTATTCCTAGGTTAAGTACAATTTCTGAGTGAGGCTGCATACCCATAGCAACCTTTCTGCATGTCCTGTGGAGGTGGTGCTTACAGTTTTGGTGTCCTGACAGTGTTTACCCAATCTGGGTAGTGACTGCCTACAGTATTGCATAACTCATAGCCCTGCCTGCCACTTGTGGCCCAGGACTGGTGTTGTGGCCTGGGCTTGCCCCAACACCTCTATAGTTGCACAATGCCGGGCATAGGTGTGGGGAAGTGTGTGGTCTGTCTATCCAGTGTGTGGTGGCTGTCCAACACCCTCCACAGCCCTTTACTGCTAGCTCCTGTTGCACAGATAATTGGCCTGCCAATGTGGCATAATGAGCGAGCAAGGTACCGTGGGAATAGGCCTGGATAGGGTGGCCTGACCGTGGAATGCATCTGCACACACACCTGCATAGGGCACATGGTCCGGACCTTGTTGTGCCCCGGTAACTCGACCTCACGGACAGTGTGGCCATAGCAATGTCCTGCTTGTAGGTCACCTCTCACCCTGACCTGAGCAGATGACCATGGGCAATGGCTAAGTATCCCCCATAGTTCTATATAGTTTTTCTTTTTCATTGTGATATTTTATGGGGTTTCCTTTTGTGGCCCATCACTGACTTTATCTGCTTGGTGTGTAATGCTTGATTACCCCGTTCTGGGTACATGCATCTCCTCCAGGACGCATGCCCTGTGGACTAGCTGGCAGGACTGTCTTCAGCTAGTAATGTGGGTCTGTGCTGGAACACTGTGCAGGTTGCAGCCGGCTGGAGGCTTGCTCTGGAGAATGTCCAGATAAGTGGTGTGGGGCAGCTGAGCATTTCCAGACCCTCCCGTCATGTCTGCTATTGCGTTATGGATGTGTACTGCTATGCATGAGCCTACTCCTAGTAGGGGTGTTTATCCGTCCCTAGCAGGAACCTGGTGTGATGGTCCCCTCTACGGCCACCATTGCAGTGGGGTATGAACGTGGATCGTGTGGGCGGGCGATCCTGTCCCCCACCCTCAGCCGCCCCGAGGGTGTGTTGGGTGGTGTTAGTATAATCCTTCCCTGGTAACCACAGCATAATGTGTGTGGTGGTGCCGTGCAGCTCCTCCTGTAGCCAAGCCAGGTGTTTATTAGCAGCTCTATCCCCTATTTACTTCACTGGCCCCATGGAGCCAGAGTCAATGGGTTCACACCCCACAGGGGGGTTCATCGATATCGCTTGTCTTAGGCATTGTTCCTATTTTTATTGTTATATTAGTGCTTGCCAGCAGAACCACCCTCATGGTTACTGTCACCCTTAGGTGGCTTCATAAGGCCACCCTAGAGGGTGCCTTCTAACTTTCTGCTCCTATAGGGCCGCCTTGATACTGCGCACTATAAAGCCGTCTTATAAGGTGCCTTTATGCTGTCCTATAGGGGACATTATAGGGTGCGTTGGCAGACAGAGCCGCACTTTATCAATGTGCCCCTATGGAGTGCCTTCTAGGGTGCCTTTCCTGTGGCCCCTTAGGTTTACAGCCACTGTGAGGGTGTTTGCTGCAGCACTATTACAGTACAACTAAACTTCCTCACAGCCCAATACTTAACCCTTGTGCCAGGCCAAGCCCACACCTTTCGGGATCCAAACTGTTCTGCCTAACTATTCCTATCAAATGGTAATATAATACATGACCATGGCAGAGGGAACTCACTATTGGGACATATTAAATAAGACGGGTACCATTTTCCTGACATATTCCAACTTTAACCCGGTCTTTGCGGACTGTGGATTAAAATATTATAGTAGGCGTGTTCAAAGGGCTCAACACATACGCCTCAGCCAGCCTTATTCATTAAGCACACTGGGGAATCGAACCCATGACCCTTGTAACCTCGGATACTGTGTTGGTAACCATTGGTGCTACAGCTCTTTTTCCGTATTTGGGTGTCTGCGTCATCAAATTCTTACGCTTAACGCCACAGTACACGCGCCCGGGGGGGGTGGGGGGGGGGGGGGGGGGGGTGGTGGGGGGGGGTGGGGGGTGGGTTGGTAAACGATCCGTTGCGTAGCGCGTCGCGTAGAAAGCGCGCGTTATCACTACTGATGTACCGCCCAGGTCCTTTTTTTTGGCATTTCTTCCACTAAACGCGGCCTCGCTAACGCGTATCACGACTAACGCAGTTTAGTACACATACCCTTAATTGGCTTAATAGCTTCAGTCAATTGGACTAGGATTTGACTTGCCAAATCACTGAAACATAACACTTTCAGCGTAAGTCCACATTAAGCTGAAGACGAATCATTGCAAACCAAGGGAAAGGATAATAACAATAAATTGTCATCTGCATAAACATTAATATTTAAATCTTCTTTATCTAACATCCATCTTCAATGTCCATTCAGTGTATTTAATAAACACTGGAGAGTAACAGGGTTTCTGTACAATATGGTTTCCATGACCTTTGAACATTCAGTATTGAATTGAAATTTACAGCACACGATTTTTTAAGGAAGCCTGAAAACTAGATAAAACCTTGCGCTAACTATGGACAAAATGATTCAATATAGCTAGCACCATTTCATCATCGGACTATTTCAAAAGCAGCACTCAAGTCAAACTAATAAAACCTGCTACGTGCACCCTCGACAATCAATGCTGATTAACATCCATGTGTAATATTTTTCCGCAACAACTAATTCTGTGTTGTGTGCTTCTGCAAAAGTCCAATTGTGAATTATTAAGCAATTATGCTGTTATAAACATTGTAGCAGCTGTCTAGCAACTATTGCTTTCAATTATCTTTGTCTAGCAATAGTTTGATGCATGCTTGAACACGGCATTACACTAAGCAACCTTATAGAATTACCTCCTATATTGACACAATCACCCAGAAACTAGTAGTCTTTGTGTGAAAACCAGATTTGGTTTGTGTGGACTAAAAAATATTTGCCTACTTCATAGTGAGGTAGACTAGTGAAAACTTATTGCAAATGAACTGCAAATTAAGGAGAGGCTTTTAAACACTGGGGGCCCAATATTTGAAAGGCCAATTTACCAGGTTTTACAGTATGCTGCTCGGTGTATCTACTGGTGGCTTCCGGAGATCTCCAGATATTCAATGTTGAGGTTTCATATGACCCTGGCATTGAATATCCAGGATTAAGGGGTCGGTAGGCATGCTATGTTGTCGTAGCGGTGCAATAGCCTTGCCCCAGATGAATTATCGGGCCCTGTGCTTTTTGATTTACCTCTAATTTTTACTAATTTTTTTATTGACGTATTTTAAATGTGTTGGCAACTGGTCACATTTCCATCTTCTTTGGCATTCTCCTCTTTGTTGAAAAAGATTAAAAACATTCATCTTCTAGGACCCCTTTAATTTTCATGTTATGGCCTTCCTCGAGTATTGCTATTTTTGGCATGAATATGTACCTTATTGTGTTCATGACTAAATGAGTGGAGGGAAGAATAGGAAGAGGAAAAAGAAGAGTTGCCATTTCATGCTTAATAATAATAATAGTATTTTCCATTAGCAAGTGTTTTGATAATAAAATAGGCATATTTTCTCTGGATCTACCCCCAGTTTTTGAAAAGACAAATCAAATATCATAATCGTAAGAGACCAGAAATATGAAACATTAGGAATGAAACTGTATCAGATGCCATATGTCTGTCTTGTACAAAGATTCATTATTAACAGGGCCAGGATAATAAGCATTACTCATGCTTCTGTGGATAGCTATTCCCCATCAAGAATGGAGAAGAGTCTATTAACTGTACTCTACTCTACTCATAGCCTGATAAATGAAACCTCCTCTTAAAATTATAATTTTGTCTTATACGTATTCTTATCCACGACTATAATCTGACGATGATGTCATTTAGGCATCAAAGCACTATTTCTGGATGTACATTTGTTCAGTTTTCAAAACTAACTTTAAAGTTTTCCAGGCATAAGGAAGCGTCTCAATATTCACACTGCAAAAGGTCAGGTTTTTAAAAGTACTTTCTATTTCCACTAGTTTGACGTCTGTTCTGAATGGAGATCGATTCCTCAATTAAGCCACTTATACTTTCTTTTCCAGAGAATAGGTATTAATGGTTTTTAAAACTTCACATATGGTTTATTTTTGATCTTCTTATCCTTTGCCTTTCTTTCCTCCTGTTTTGATGCTAGTGAATAATGACACTGTTCCATATTCCATAAGAGCGGCCAAACACCAAAATGAAACAAACTGAAACAAAGATGGTCTCATTGCGGTGACATAAGAAACCTTGGGTAAGGATTGTTCGAGCAATTGTACTGATGTGTTTGTCATGGTCCAGACTGTAGTAAATACGCTGTTCAGAATAATAACTAAATACAGTTCTGTGATATCTACTATTTTAGGGGGGATCACAAGCTAAATAAAAACAAAGCAAGATTCTGTCATTACCAGTACAACACATACATTATCGAAGACAAGGACAAATCTGTGAAAGTGTTTGATCTGAACTCCAACCAGAATAACAAGGGCTGCTTATCTAAGGTTTGAAAAATGTACAGGAGCGTTGCCAGATGGTTCTGTTAAAAACCATACTAGAATCTTGCTATGTACCCTGGACCAATATGTAGATAGATGTAGCAGATCCATGAAAACGACCATCACATTCTGCAGGTAGTAGCTCGGTGAATTTCTATTCTTCACTGTTGAATTTCATTAATTATAGCTGTGTTTATTTCAAAAAAAGGTTTGCAACCAAATTATGTAGCTTTTGTTACTTTCCAAGAAGTCCTGCATAGCCTTAGAAATATGTTAACCTGTTGCTCCTTAATTCCAAGGAAATTATTATAGCAGCAACATTGCTTCAAGTATTTATACTGTAATATAGATACAGACCTGGAACAATCAGTAAAAGGTGTGGAATGTCTTGCACTGCAAAAAAACCATACTGTAGTCCAAGTGAGATCTATCGAAAGCAAATCTTTGGTTTTCTGAAGAGTTTGGAAAACCCTAGAACTGAAGACTGAACGATTTTTTAAAATTTAACTCACTCTTTTTCAATAATAGTGCTCAGTGGGGCTGTATTTGGGGTTAAGCAGGTATTTTCTTGTTTTTCAGATAGGTAGGGGAGGGGCTTATAATCTAAGTTGACTCAGACGTGTTTATCAGGTTTTGAGCCCTGGCTTTTTGGTTTCCAGCCTGTTGCTCTACCTACTGGCTACTTTTCCACTCAGAAAAAACAATTATAAAAGGCATGGAACAGCTCTAAAAACTGAAGGGGTCATACTGAATGAACAATGATCACACAGATTTGCTGAAAGCATGCCATTAATATTTATAGCTCATGTAACAGATCTAATGTAACAAATTACAATCGTGACATTACGATAGGCTGGTAGATGTGTATTCAAAAATATTTATATATTTCTTGTCCATTTGTAAAAAGAACTTAACATGATCTGCAGTGGTACCAACTTGCATAGGTACTCCTTTGGTATTCTGCAGCCCAAATGCATGATCTTTCATTTTTTTTTTTCAGCAATTAAATCTCAGCTGCCAAACTTCTAGATCATTCGTCAAGGCTTCAACTAGATCCCTCCCCCCCCCCTCCATTTTGTGACTATCTTCCAGTGTACTATCTACCGATTACACACTACTGAAACATCTTATATCATCCAGGAGCGGAACTCCATTTACCACTACTTTTTTTTGTTTGTTTTTTTTAACTTTTGTTGCTTCTCCAACTCAACCGGTTTTTAAACTAGTCACCTTAGGACCCATCCAAAAGATCATTTAGTATATTTATAAGTTGCCTATGTGAAACCTGTGATAAGGCATTTGCTGAAATCCAAGTACAACCACCCCTTAAAAGCTCTCTTCTTGATTCAACTCTGGTGCTTACCCAGATCAAAGAATTAATCAGATTTTGTCTGGTACACCATATCTCTGGCAAAGCCATGATGTTTTTGGATCCATACAACTGACACTGAATTCCAGAAACCTGCATCATACTTTGTTTTAGTAGAAAAATTTCCACTAATTTGCTTTACTACAGCAGGTCAGACTAACTAGTCTGTTAGTTTCCAACCCCCTCCTCACTACTACTTTTGGGGAAAGGAATGACAACCACCCTTTGCTATTCCTGCAGGACTATTCCCAGCTCTGAGGAAATATTGAAAAGTTCAGACAGTCAAGAGCCACCAGACTTCCCTAAGTTCCCTTCAATCCTTTCAGATACAGTCAAACCTCGGTTTTCGTGTGCCTCCCGGTTTCGTTTCGTTTCCCGGTTTTCCGACGTCTTATTCTAACTGAGATCTTGTCTCGGTTATCGTTTATCGCCTCGGTTTTTTTCGTCAGAACGCAGTGGCTGCGCCAGATCTGAAAAACCTACACCCTCCGCCTGGTCTGCCCGCACCAGTCCCGGGCAAGCACTACCCCCCCCGCCCCCCGGACTCACCCGATCGCCGTGGTGTTGAGAAGCCAAAGTCCAGCTGAGCAACATTCCTCGAGCCAGAGATGCAAGGCTTGCACAGAGAGGAAGGCCACCTGATCTCTCCACCACCCGCGCTGCCCTGTTCTCGGGAGCGCCTCCTCCGTCTCGGATGGTAGCAGGGTATCTGTCAATGTAGCAGGAGATGTTGCATGAATGTGGGAGGCAGTTCTTTATCTTGCAGGGTACGCTTGCAAATTTGCTGTTGAAGACGGAGTCAGCGATGCAGATTACAGTTGCCTTCCAGTACAATATCTGTGTGTTGTTCTGTCCTGTTGGGACAATCGGGCAGGTGAGAGAAGTTACAGGATCTGGGTGTCTGGAACGATTAAAAACCATTGAATTTACATTAATGTCCTATGGGAAATATTGCTTTCGGTTTTCGGTGACGTTTCGAAAGTTTTAGGTCCAGACTGCTTAGAACAGATTAATCATTAAAAACCGATGGTTTGGACTGTATATCCCATGCGGACCCCATGCACTTTGTTCTAATTTTAGCTTAGCTACCCGCTCATTATGTATAAAGTTCTGTTTACCTAAGCATTTTCCCATAGACACAAGTTGGGGAAAGAAGACCCCAAGCCCTTTGAACTATCAACATGTGATTTTCTTGCTGTAAATAGTTTGAATTCTTTGGTTTGTTCGTAATTTATATCTGCCCCGTTATCCAAGTTCATTCCCTCTTATCTGTAAACTTAACATATGTTCATGGCTTAATTACAATTTGTTTAAAAATGTAAAACCGCCGCACATGATTGACGAAGTAGTTGCGGTATAATAAAAGATGTTAAATAAATAAATAAATATTTGTTTTTTCAAAATCATTCAAAATCTGGCCTCACTTTCATATTCCCAATTGTGTTTCTTAACACCCTTGCATCTCTGTAACCCAGAACAAACTATGTATTAAGTAATCAACCATTTTATTTTCATCAGTCCCCCCCTCTACCATATTCCTCTGCATTCCTCTCCGCTTGAGTGAAAATACGAACTTCTAAATTTCCCACCTGTTTTGTTAAGCATCTAAACATATTATCCCCTCCCCCATAATTTTACGTGTATTGACCTCTTTTTGTTCTTTCTATTTTTTCCTCTTTTGCTTTTCTTAACTACTTGTTCCCAGCTTCTCTTAGCCTTTTCCAAGATATTGTTGGCTTGTCCCTTCCTTTCTCTGTGATCTCCTGAACTTTATGAAGCCGACTAACCTTTTAAATCCTGACCTTTTCAGTGGACTTCTTTTTGGAACCATAATAGCCATCTTTCTCTTACTTTGTGGTATTTATATGCCCAACAAAGGGTTTGTTGTCCCGTAAAAGTATCCTCTTTCAGTTTACTGGGCCCACTGCTTATCTACATCTCCTCGATGTTCCCCATGTCAGCTAATGACTTCAATGAGTATTTCCCCCCATCTTGCGAATTTAGTGTGTTCTGAAGTCTCAGGACTTTTGAAGGAGCTGGTCTCCATCCATTCCTAATATGTTACTTAAACGTCTGTAACTTGCTTAAAGTATTCTCAGACAGTTGGGCATGTGTTAAATATAATTCCCTAGAGTCTATGTTTGCAGTGATTAAAGTTGGTTGATTTTTTAACTAGGGACCAACCTAGGCAGAATCTCGGGACGTCCAGGAGCCACAACGCCCAGAAATTCCCATGGGGAATGTCAGCAGTGAAGGGAGGCATGTATAAGTGACTTCTGAATCCCTCCGTCCTCCACCCTAAATGATGATTGTCCCATAAACTGATTCTGGTCGATGAGTGTGCAGCATAGCAAGCCAATGTATATGCACGGTATATTACCCCCCCCTTTGACAAATGTGGTATGTCCCTAAATTGCCACACCCAACGAACTGGTACTTGGACATGACCGGCATGGGGCATTTCAGTAAGGGGGGGTGGGGTGGCTAGTGGTTGGGGCAAAATTGGCCCTCATGGCTGGAGGGTCCGTTGCTCGAATCCCACTGGAGGACCGACAACCTCAGTCTGGAGGGACTGGGGTTTCTAGTCTCCACCGGTGCACCTTGGTTGGCCCTGGGCAAAGCCAATTTAAACCTCCACTGCTCCAGGTACATAACATAGATTTGTGACGCCTCTCAGGGACAAGAAAATATATACCATACTGAAGGCGTAACACCCCCCGCCCTTTGACCACAGTGAAAAAGCAGTATATAAAGCATTGCTAAATAAATAAATAATACCGAATGTTAAGAGACGGGGACCGATCCCGCTCAGGCCTGTCATATAATTAGATATGCAGCTTGGCCAGTAATATTTTTGTTTTTACATTCAGGTGTCTTTGGCCAGGAAATATTAACTTGTGCCGATGGAAGAGCACATTCTGCTCTTCCCCCTGGAGTGGTTATAGCCCACGAAACAAGCAGTTTATTTGCATATTAATCCTGGTCCGGGGCAAGTATAGGTATGTCTTTAGTGCTCAAGAACGAGGGCCAGACATGCTTGTGCTTTTCTGAAATTGCACTTGTTATCGTGCATCTTTGTTTTGCTCTCGCTCAGGCCATGGAATACATCAACCCCCATGACGACATGGACATGCTCCTGCCGGAGTTCCTCTATCCACCCATTTTTTTAAAACGGAGTTGGGGACGTCTCTTGTGTTTTTCCTGTCTGGACGTCTTTTTTCAGATGCCCCAAAATGAATATATCTTCTAAACCACATAGCCTCAAGATTCTTCTGCTCTTGGAATGGACCTGCCAACTTTTCTGCTTTTTCCGTCATGTCTGCTCTTGGAATGGACCTGCCAACTGTCTGCCTTTTTCCTGTCAAGTTCTGCTCTTGGAATGGACCTGCCAACTGTCTGCTTTTTTCTGTCATTCTGCTCTTGGGAGTGGACCTGCCACCTGTCTGCTTTTTTCTGCCAGTCTGCTCTATGGAATGGACCTGCCACACTGTCTCGTTTTTCTGCTAATTCTGCTCTTGGAATGGACCTTGCCCAACTGTCTGCTTTTTCTTCTGCTAGTTCTGCTCTTGGAATGGACCTGCCAAAATTTCTGCTTTTTCTGCCATTCAAGAGCAGGATAAATCTAATAACCTAAATTGGAATCCGCGTAAACTGTAGATTCCTGTGCATTCAAAAATTCAAATTGCCAGTTCTCCAATCTCAAAACCGCTTTTGGGAACTGCAAATGCACAATTTTATTCATTTATGCCAGCTTACGGAAAGTTTGGCCATTTAGTGTGGTTCGGTAGGTCCCAGCTGTAATAACCTGCATGGTTGCATGTTCTCTGCAATTGGGGATTATCGACTGAGTTTGACAATGCCGTGTTTGCACTAGCTCAGAGTAAGTTCAAAACACTCCGTGCATGTTGCTATATGGATACAAGCAGTACACTAGTAGTCCCCCTTCTAGAAAAACTAACACCGAGCATCTAACTCTGCCATACTGAGTCAGATACCAAAGGTCCTAAGCCAGTTTCCAGTTATCCTGTTTCCAGCAGTGGCCACTCCAGAGAATGAGTTCCTGACATATCTCAAAGACACTATAAAAATAGCAAATCACGGCCTACAAACCATACATCAATGTCCAAAATCCTTGGTGATAGACTACTTTTAAAACTAGATGTCAGCTCAATTTTAAGTCTCAGACCTCCTGGCGCTTCACACCAAACAATACACTAACTTGGGAGAAAATCAGCGCTCTGATAGCATCAATGACTAATGAGAGAGAACTCGTTTTCCTTTTTTTGTTATTTTGTTATGTATACCATATTACCAGTTTCTCGCACCACCTTCGTGTTGTATAGCTATTGAAACGACTTATCTTTGTTGAAGGTTTCTCAATTAGAGTTTTCCGTTGGTGAAAATTTCTCAGTAGATCGCTACGCCTCCCTCGGCACCTTTTGAGCGTTTCACGCCTCTCCCGGAGTTGCTTCAGGAGGGCCTGAAAAGTGAAATAATGCCATAAACCCTAGCTTCTGTGCTAACCATAAAAACATTTCTAAACATTGACTATGACTGTGATTAGAAAAACTTTCAAAAGATTTTGTTATTCACTTGCCATGTAAGGAGAAAAAACCCTTTTAACCCTGCCTATCGAGTCTTTGAAGTAAGTAGTGTAGATGAGTAAAAGGGTTTTATTCTCATTACATGAGCAAGTGAATAACACAAATCTTTTTAAAGTTTCAATGTTTTAGAAATGTTTTTTGGTTTAGCACAGAGCTATTTTTATGGCATTATGTTCACTTTCAGACCCTCCTGAATAAACTCCGGTGAGGAGTGAAACGCTCAAAGGGTGCCGAGGGAGGGGTAGAGATCTAATGAGAAATTTTCAACAAAGGAAATTCAATGAGAAAAACTTCAACAAGATAAGCTTTTCAATAGCTATACACACGAAGGTGGTGGAGAACTGGTAATATTTATACATAAAAAACAAAAAGGAAAAGAGTTCTCTCTCAGTAGTCATTGATGCTATCATAGCGCTGATTTTCTACCAAGTCAATGGTGTGAAGCGCCACTGAGGTCTGAGACTACAATTGAGATTGCCATTAGTTTTAAAAGTAGTATATCACCAAGTAGTTTGGACATTGATGTATGTTTGTAGGGAGTGATTTGCTATTTTTATATGATCTTTATCACACTCCACGAAGACCAAGTTTAATATCTCAAAGAAAGCCAGATTCCTACTTTTTCCTCATGGATAAGCAGTGGCTTTCACAAGGGCTACCTTTATAACAATTTTGTACACTTTTTCCTTCAGGAATTTTTCTAAGCATTTTTTAAACCAGTTACACTAACAACTTTTACTACATCCTTCAGCAACTACTGTATGCATTGAGAGAAATATATTTTCTCCTATTTGTTTTAAATGTACTACTTTGTAACTTCATGGTATGTCCCCTAGTCTTTATAAAGGGTGAGCCCAGTCAAACCTGCATTTTTTGAAAAGGGCGGGAGAGCCGTGAAAGTGGGCGGAGCGAGTTAGCAAGGTTACCATTGTGTCCCCCACAACTAAGCATTTCAGTCGCCATGGAGCAGTGGTCTAAACAACAATGTTTCATTGTTCGCTGTGAAAGCGTTTTACCAAAGTGGTAGTTATGCAGCCGCTCAGTCGTCGTTTCCGGACGAATTTTCAAATTAATCGAAATACAGCCAGTGCCGTCCTGTTAATTCAATCAAATTGTGGGTGACAAACTTGAAGCAATTGGTGAAACGAGAAGCAGAAGGGTTGGCAGTGCAAGATCATGCGAACTCCCGCGAATATTGACCGCGTGGGAGTTGCTGTGGAAAGAAGCCCTCGGAGATCGGCGCGTCGACAGAGTGCTGCGCTTGGCATGGCAAACACGAGCGTCCGAAGAATCTTGAGGTTAGATTTACACCATCACCCGTACAAGATTCAGGTTGTTCAGGCTATGAATGAAAACGATTTTGCAGCTCGACGGCATTTTTGTCAAACGTTGTTGGACATGTTTGATGAAAACGAGGACCTTGTTCACAACCTGTGGATGAGCGATGAGGCACATTTCCATCTCTCCGGTTTTTGTGAATAAACAAATTTCCAATATTGGAGTGATGAAAACCCTCAACACACTCCATCAAAAACCACTCCATTCAAGCAAGGTAACAGTTTGGTGCGCAATGTCCTCATTGGGAATCATAGGCCCGTATGTTCTTGAAAATGACAGGGAGCAAGCAGTTACTGTGACTGCACAACGCTCTCGGAAATGTTGCATTCGTTCTTCATTCCTCAGCTTCGTCAACATGGAATGAACAATGAACCTTATTCCAGCAAGACGGTGCCACAAGTCATACAGCCCGTGTGAGCATGAATGTTCTCAACAATGTTTTTCCAAATCGGGTGATATCCCGAAATGGAGCAATTTCTTGGCCTCCCCGATCGCCCGACCTCACAGTGTGCGATTTTTTCCTTGTGGGGGTACTGAAGATAAGTCTTTAGAACAACGACCTCCAACGCTTGGGGAACTCAAGAGGAGAATCCGGTTGGAAATCGAGAGAATTCCTCAGCGTATGCTCCGTGATGTGATGGGCAGTTTCAGAAATCGCCTACAAGAATGTCTCAATCGGGAAGGACACCATCTTACTGGCGTTATTTTTAAACAGTGAATGTTGTTTCTTAAATGCTTTTTAATGTACATTAAGATAGTCACAATAAAATTTTGAAATATCCATCCGTTTATTTTTTACAGTCATTTCAAAAAATGCAGGTTTGAATGGCTCACCCTGTACTTTCTGAAAGAGCAACAAACGATTTGCATTTATCTTTTCCACTCCATTCAAGTTATCAATGCTCAATAGGGGCAAATTCGAAATTCTGACTCTGGTATTCAAGTCCTAAGAAGTGGACCAGTCTACCCGAGGGATAGGTTGGTTTTTTTATACTTTCTCTAAGCCTGTAAGGTCCTCTCAGGAAGCCTGTCTAAGCACTCCTCAACTGAAAGAAAAACTCATCAGTGGGTCTTCAGAGGAGCAAATCCTGCCCTCTGGCAGGGGCGGCCAAGGGGGGTGCGGGGCCATGTGCGGAGACGCGGTGCGGGGCCTCATTTGCATAAGGGACCTCATTTGCATAAATATTTGCATAATGTTACCATACACTAACTTTTACTAAACATGCCTCTTAATGAGTGTATGGATAAAGAAAGACTAAAAGATTTCTACATTACTATAATCCGTGACAACTGCCAGGCGCATTAGGAACTACTACTAACACTGCCCATTTAGCTCCTAATTGGAGCTTTTTAATGGAGTGCCTCTATCGACGGCTTTAAAGTCATTTTCATTGCTTTAAGCCGTGTTTGAAGGTTTGAAGGTTTTTACAAACCATTTGGAAACGTCCTTTACATGGGACTTTGGTTCTCTGCAGTGCAGGAGCAACGGTCTGGATGTGCTGTGCACCGATACAATGACCTTTGACTGGGCCATTTTTAAATATTACTTGAATAAATGGAGGCTCACTTCGAGAGTGGTAAAAATTCCCATTCATCGGTGAGCGATCCAACAAAAAATTATAAGTCACATTATAGGTTTACACAGTATTTTCTGGTATTTGGTTATCAAGTAATTTATTGAGATTTAATTGAGTTGATTCCATAGGGTGTATTGTTAGTTTAGACATTTAGAACCCATAGCAAACCCGCCGTATCATAACAGCACTACCAGGACTCACAAAGCCACAAGACCCTACCTATCAAAAGGCAACACTACAAATATTTACCAATTCATTTCAGAGAACATCAATACATGACCTACTGGGGAAAGAGAACTAGTGGCAATGTCATATAGGAATTACATAAACAGAATACCTCAGCTCAGTTACACGTGCAGAACATAGACCGTCACCAAACAAGAAATCACAATGTAGAAACAGGAAGACAATAATTAAACTGGGAACCCCAAAAGCCCAACAACACTGTAGAAATAAAACTATAAATTAATTTCCTCTTGTACTAAACAAAGCGCAGACGTTATTGATGCACATTTCCCAGAGCTCCAAAAGAAGAGTATCCAATTATATAGAAAAAAATCCCACTTGTTGCCAAGAAACTTTTTTTGTCGGAGAAGGTCTGCTGTTATTTACCGATTGCGGCTTGTCTTGACCTGAAGCAGGGTTTTCTACAAATCAAGAAGCAAAGCCCGAAACGCGAGCCGCGTCGTCCATTGAGAGTCCTTGGCATCTTGGTGATTTCAGCTAAGTGGTGGACTTTTGTTCCTTTTTAAATCTACTAATTAAAATGGAGTGGTCTCGGCTGTGTCCTTTGATACATTGATTCTGGACACTGGGCAGACCTTCTCCGACAAAAAAGTTTCTTGGCACAAGTGGATTTTTTCTATATAATTGGATACTCTTCTTTGGTGTTCCCTATTTTATCCAATTGGGTTCGATTTTGTTTACATTTCCCAGAGCTGGCATATTTCAGTTAGATAAATTCAATAAAGAGATATTTTTCTACCTTTTGTGCATTTTTTTTTCAGTTGCAATTGCTCCAGCGCACTTTCTTCTGGTTTCTTCGTGTCTTCTGCTAACTCTCCATCGTCTGCTGTCCATTTGTCCCTTTCTTCACTCTTCTAGTTTTTTTCCATTCTCTCTCTACATCTGCTTTAACATACTAATCTTTCTCCTTTTGCCCTTTCCTCATTCCTATTTCATCCACTCAAATTTTACCCCGCCATCCTCAATCCCCACTTACCCTCCCAATATCCGACCAATTGTAGATTTGTCTTCCCTCCCACACAAAATATTTTCCCTCTCTCCATTTCACTCTCCCAGCTCTATCCCATTCTAATCCTTCCCCAACATCAGCTCCCGTCTAGTTCCAGCCCCACCCACATCCGCTCCCTTCTAGACCCAGCATCAGCCCATTTCCAGTCCTAGCTCCCCCGTCCGAGTCCCTCCATCAGCTCATTTCCAATCCCACCCCCCCATCGCCCATTTCTAGTCCTATCCTAGCCCCACCATCAGCCCATTTCCAGTCCTAGCTCCCCCGTCCGCGTCCCTCCATCAGCTCATTTCCAATCCCAGCTCCCATCAGCCCATTTCTAGTCCTTTCCTAGCCCCACCATCAGCCGATGGCAAATCCTAGGTCCCCTCCGCACAGCCCATTTCCAATCCAAGCCCCCCATGAGCCTACTTCCAGTTCTAGCCCCCTCCATGAGTCCATTTCAATCCAGCCCCCTGAACAGCCCATTTCCAGGGGTTTCCTATCCTAGCCCTCCATCAGCGCTTTTCCTTTTCTAGCCCCCCCTCAGTCAGCCCATTTCCAGTCCTAGCTCTCTCCCCTCACAGCCCATTTCCATTCCAAGCCCCCCTCCCCATCAGCTATTTGTAGGTCAAGCCTTCCTTCCACTCAGCCCATTTCCATTCCAAGCCCCCGTCCCCATCAGCTATTTGCAGTTCAAGCCCTACTTCCACTCAGACCATTTCCAGTCCTAGCCACCCCCCCCAGCCCATTACCAATCCCCTAGCCCCCTATAGCCCATTACCAGTCCTAAGCCCCCCATAACCCATTACCAGTCCTAAGCCCCATCAGCCCACTTCCAGTCCTAAGCCCATCACCCATTTTCAGTCTTAGCCCCCATAGCCCATTACCGTTCCTAACCCCCATCAGCCCATTTCAAGTCCTAGCTCCCCCATCCGAGTCCCTCCATCAGCTCATTTCCAATCCCAGCCCCCATCAGCCCATTTCTAGTCCTTTTCCTAGCCCCACCATCATCAGCCCATGTCAAATCCTAGCTCCCCTCCATTCAGCCCATTTCCAATCCAAGCCCCCCATGAGCCTACTTCCAGTTCTAGCACCCTCCATGAGTCCATTTCAATCCAAGCCCCCCAAACAGCCCATTTCCAGTCCTATCCTAGCCCTCCATCAGCCCATTTCCTGTCCTAGCCCCCCCTCACTCAGCCCATTTCCATTCCCAGCCCCCCTCCCCATCAGCTATTTGTAGTTCAAGCCCTTCGTCCACACAGCCCATTTCCATTTCAAGCCCCCCTCCTCATCAGCTATTTGTAGTTGAAGCCTTCCTTCCACTCAGCCCATTTCCATTCCAAGCCCCCGGCCCCCTCAGCTATGTGCAGTTCAAGCCCTCCGGCCACTCAGCCCATTTCCAGTCCTAACCACCCCCCAGCCCATTACCATCCTAGCCCCCCCATAGCCCATTACCAGTCCTAAGCCCTCCCATCAGCCCACTTCCAGTCCTAAGGCCCCCCATAGCCCATTACCAGTCCTAACCCCCATCAGCCCATTTTCCAGTCTTAGCCTCCCCACAGCCCATTCCAGTCCTAATCCCCATTAGCCCACTTCCAGTCCTAAGCCCCCCCATAGCCCATTACCAGTCCTACCCCCCCATCAGCCCATTTCCAGTCTTAGCCCCCCCCATAGCCCATTACATCCTAACCCCCCCCCCCTCCATCAGCCCATTTCCAGTCTTAGGCCCCCCATAGCCCATTACATCCTAACCCCCCATCAGCCCATTTCCCGTTCTAACCCCCCCATCAGCCACTTCCAGTCTTAGCCCCCCCCATAGCCCATTAGTAGTCCTAACCCCCCCCCCCATAGCCCATTACCAGTCCTAACCCCCCCACCCACCATCAACCCTGAAAGGTTAAAAAACCCAAAACGGCTGCGGCTTGCGCGGCCACCGTGGCCGCGGCAGAATCCAATGTCCCGCCCCGGGGCCCCGCCTGCCCACAGAGCCTCCAGCTCCCGATCCCTCCCAATGCGTGGGCTTTCAGAGCCGCGAGAGTTTCCCTTTCTTCTCATGGCTCTGTTAATCTCGCCAGGGCTGATGGCTAATCCCATCACCCCGGTGGGATTAACAGAGCCGCTAGAGGGTCAGAGAAGCTCTCGCGGCTCTGAAAGCCCACGCATTGGGAGGGACTCGGGAGCTGGATGCTCTGTCGTGCAGGCGGGGCCCCGCGGCGGGACATTTGACCAATGTGAATACATAAACTGATTTGTGTTATATTATACAGTTTCTCAGAAATGATTGCCCAAAAAATATAGTAAAAGCCATCAAAAACGTCTATTGCCAATAATGAAAAAAATGAGTGAATCATACATGTCAATTGCTAAAGGGTATAAATGAGGTAACAGAAAATGGGTAAAAAACATTAATGTATGAGTGGAAAGTATTGGTATAAACGGCAACTATCAAAGGGTCAAATCAAAAACCACTTCATACTAGGCAGTGTGTAAAAAACACCATAAAACATGGATATACAGGGTAAAATTAATTGATTAGTAAAAATATATATGTATATTATCTGTGAAACATTTAAATGTAATGGGTAATTTTCAAAGCATTTTAACTGGTTGGTGCTACTGAATATCCTCATAGACTGCCAAATAAATGCCCAGGGTAGTATGTGAGTAGAATGGGGTGTCGACAGCTGCTATCTGGTTAGTGGTGATATTTAGTCACTAACTGGATAGCTTAAGTATTAAAGTTAGTAAGGGCAACTGGCTGTCCTACTTGAACCAGTTAATGCTATCAGGTTAGTGACTGAATATTTCCGCTAACCAGATAGCATCTCCAGTGTCAGCCAGCCTAGATATTCAACGGAGGAAACCAGATACGTTCCACCACTGAATATACGGTTCTTAATTAAAGCGGCGGCAGGTAAACGCTTTATTTACCACTACTGAATATGACTACCCCTTCCTCGTCTCCAATATTTCACTGCAGTGTGCAAGATGACGGATGGTTATGAGCTGTGTGACAAACCAGAAGCAGTAAAGTGCTTGTTCACCAGCTCATTCAAGATGTTGGCACTAGATGGAATTCCACTTATCTGTTTGCTGGAGAGGTTAGTAGAGCAATGGGCATCCTTCATGACATTCCGTTGGGGACAGTATCGAAAGCCCCCTGGGGTGCCCAGGATTGGACAAATTTGGCCTCAGGCCATAGAAGTCCTGAAGCTCTCCAAGGATGCCACAGAGAAACTGAGTTCTGGAAGGCATACACTGAAGGTTCTTTCCATAGAGAACATTCTACGGGCGAAGTTTGAGAGTTTTGTCGGCAAGAGGGACTCAAGCAGAGTCCCGTGCAAAAATCAAATCAAGTAGATTTTTAAAAAAAACCCGGCTACCGCTGCCGCCGTGGCAGCGGCAGAATCAATGTCCCGCCGGGGCCCCGCCTGCCCGACAGAGCCTCCAGCTCCCGAGTCCCTCCCAATGCACGGGCTTTCAGAGCCGCGAGAGTTTCCCTTTCTTCTCGCGGCTCTGTTAATCTCGCCGGGGCTGATGGGACCTGTAATATGCTATGAGTCATTATATTTCTATATCTACAGTATGTTTGCTCATTGTTATTTGATATGCTGTACATCACCATGGTGATAGTCATTCAAAATGTCAGGCATTAATTTACACTAAATAATAAATTAAGTAGCAAGATTATGCTGTATTTTTAATAGTGATGCATTATTCCTCAGTTACTTCACATAGAAACATGGAGTCAATTTTCAGTGACAGAGGTTAGCAAATTTTTTTTAGACGACAACTGCTCGTAGCAGGTGTAAATGTTTGCAAGTAAAGTAACCCATACATCATTGCTCTATCTGTAATCCATCCAAACTCCTCCCTTCAATATGCCTACACCTGACGTACAAGTACTACATTCTTATCACGGTATCTACTTTTACGCCTGGCAGCATACAAAGACTCTGTATATATAGGGATCATTTTGGAAGCCATAGGCATGCTTGGATATCTAAAGCATAGAGAAAGTCTCCAGAGCCATTTTTAGAAGCCAATCTGGGGACATCCAAGTCTGAACGGGGTGTGGTCGGGGTGTCCCCAGGAAACGGGACGTCCCCACCTGATCTCAGAAATGTTATGAATGTCAGGCATCGCATCTAAGTTTAGATTTACTCCAGGCATGAACTGGCACCTGAAAAGTGCACGTTTTGGCTGAAAGGCACCTGAAAAGTGCTCGTTTTGGCTGAAAATATATCCAGAGGGAATAGAGAAAAAAGCACTCCATTACAGCCAGTACTCAGCAAAATGTCAATGATAGCAGCAGTAGGATTTGACTGACTGCCCTATTTTCTAGCCCACTACTCTAACCATTAGGCTATCCTAAATGTCTAGGTTTTGAAATACGGTTCTGGGGATGTCTATGTAGACCCCCCCTCAGCCATCCATATCAGGCACATCCATATTTGTGAATCGTGTCTGCACCTGGATGCAGCTGTATTTTTTTCAGATATTCTGGCTTAGACATCCCAGATTGCACTTGGAAGTCCCCTTCTAAAATTCCTCTCATAGCATACTAAGGATGTCAGCAAAATACTCATTTTATGAGTGTATTCTGGCATATACGTCCTAATTACCACCAAGACCTATATTGATAGTGTTGGTGCCATTACATAAATTTTTGCTGCAGCCCCACACTACATACAGTGCTAACACAAGGTTATACTCACCCCATAACCACCAATTAATATTGACCATGGACACAATTTATCATAGTTACAAGATATAATGTAAATAAGTTAACATGTATATAAGTTATGATGTATATAGTTACTATATATACTACGTTATCAATGTTCTAAGCTTACGCTTCACTGTTTTAATGTAAACAGTTACCAAGTTAGAATGTAAACTGCTTTGACTTAAGGATAAAGTGGTATAAAATCCTGTTAAATAAATAAATATCTATATGGGGGCTAAATATCAATGGATAATAGATATGTATGTTTACTGGTTGCTTGTAAATGTATAAGTCCCTTTGAAAACATCCCCTATGGATGGAAAGATGACTTCTGTAAAGATTCATTCTTAACAAGCAAGGGCCTGATATTCAAAGAACATGAGCTTCTAATTTAGTGCCTAAATTTGTCCCCTACTTTCGGTCAAACATTTTCTACTTTCAAGTCAACTAACTTTAAGAGTTTAGAAGTTTGTGGGTCCAATTTTTTCAAAAGCCCATGTTAAAGAATCCATGTAGGCTAATCCGGATAAGGACATTAAGAGACACATTCAATGGAGGCGGAGCCTGCGAGGATCCAACATGGCCGCATAAGAGTTGCTCTCCTGGCCTCTTGATCACGAATCCTGGTCTCTAACATCTTTACCCGCCTAAAACACAGCGCTTTGAGGTGCCAGGGGTTGCACATGGCAGCCGTTAAGCAGACCCGACTCGATTTTGCTGCTGCGGTGGCGGCCGTCACCAAAAGGTCTAAATCTTCCCCTCTCTCCCCCCCGCAAAAAAATGGCGGTGCCATCCGAGGCATCGGAGGGATTGAAGGAAGTTCTGAAGGAGGTGCGGGCGGTCCGCTGCCGAGTGGAGGCCAATGGTGAATCCTTGGACGCTATGCAAACGTGTTTGAAGGAGCTTGACTGTGCAGATGCAGCAGATCACGCAAAGAGTGGAACAGAGTGGAAAAAGTCGTGGCGGAGGACGAGGAGCGTCTGGCCCTCGTCCCGAGGATGATCCGTAAGTTGGAGGGGCTAGAGAAGAACTTCGAGGACGCGAACAACAGGGCCCGACGGAATAATGTCAGAGTCCTCGGGATTCCGGAGGGTGCTGAAGGGAGTGACCCCCATAAGTTACCTAGAATCTTTGATTCCAAAGCTCCTGAAGGTGGAATTTTCCCGCCCGTTTTGAAATTGAAAGGGCCCACCGGCTTTCAAACTCATCTAACCAACACTCTAAATTCCCGCGCCCGATGATATTCTGTGCGCTCCGGCACCAACATCCCTCCAAATTCTTATGGCAGCTAAGACCGCCCAGCCCCTACTGCCCGGGGGTCAGCGTGTGGCCCTTTTACCCAGACTTCATCAAACAACTGCTGCACGGCGCAAGCAATTCCTGGCGTTTCGGCCCCGGCTCCAGCGCCTACAAGCACGATATGGCCTCTTCAGTCCAGCCCGGTTCAAGGTGACCCTAAACAATGAGACCAAGACTTTCGAGGATCCGGCAGAACTGGCGGTGTATATTGAAGGCCAGGAGGCCTTACAAATGCAGTCGAGTTAATTGGCAGTGGCCGCTGGAGGACGGTCTCCTATATGGACGGTTTGTGGACTTGCTGACTCGGGGTCCCCCCGCGGCTCCATGCTGTAGAGGTGCCGGGTCTGGGCCATCCCGCGGCGCAGAGCCGGGCGGGCAGATAAAAATCTTACTGTCTGGTTGGCCTGTGCAGGGGTGTTATGTGAAGCGAAGGGGATACAGATGGTTGTGGACTTAGATAAAGGGGACCCCCCCTTAGTTGAGTTTCTAGGCTGTACAAGTGTGACCTCACTGTTTCTTCTTTAACTTTATTTGATGTTGGTCCCTTTTAATGGCGTTGGCTAAATGGGGGTGGCGGGTAATTTTCATTGGGGGCCAGGCCTGCGTATTGTTTGGATGTCCTTGCTGACTCACCCCAGTGTTTCAGTGTGTATCCCGGGGGTGTTCTGTTGGGGAGTTTCGTGTTGGCTCTCAGGGAAGGACTCTAAGGGTTGTTCGCAGGGATAGTCAACCCCGGGGGGATTTTTCATGCGCAATTTACATGGCTGTGCCCTGCCATTCGGGAGTATGCTGCTTCCTTGAATGACAATCTACCGCTAATTTGTGTTAAAAGTCCATATCATCTCTCAAAACGTGAAGGGCATCAAGGACTCCCATGGAAAAGGAAAAAATTCCTAAAACTTATTGGTGCCCCCACCCCCCCCCTGCATCAAGCAGATGTTGTATTATTGGCAGGAGGAACACATCTTACTACTCAGGAAAACGACTGAAACTTGAGGGTACGAAGAGTAATCGTCTTCTAGGCGGTGCGCCCGTCGTGCTTCATTCTCCAGCGGAACACCCAATAAAAAAAATGGGAGTCCCATTCTCAGTGCGGGAAATCGTTGGGGCCAATGGTAGTCCAAGCTAAGCACAAAAAACGATACATACGTAGTTGGGGCACTTCCCTGAGAGCAAGTCGTAGTTTGGCTTCCCTGGTTCTACCTTGTCCATGTGTTATGGCGCCACGAAACAAAGATGACCCCGTCGACTTTTTCAAAGCCCTGAATATCTTCCCCTACCGAAAGGATTTACACTGCCCCGATAATTGTTGGGGGGGGGACGTCAATTTGGTAAACGAAGGCCTTTGGATAGATCGCTGCCCTGCGAGAATAAAGAACCGACCCTCTCGGGCAGATTATTGCCCTTTTTTAGCTCTCAAAGATGATTGTGGACTGGTTGATTGTTTTGGAGACTGCTCCCTCCTAACTGAAAACAGGGATTTCATGTTTTCGCGCCCACAGTGCCCAGTTCTCTCTCCTCGCAATAAGATGTTTGTTTCTAATCTCCCCCGGTCCCCTGCGGCCTGGCGGGTGCTGTGTCTGCGGAAATAACTGGGTGGGACTGTGTCAGGATTCACTGCGCCATCTTTGACCTGTCCGAATTCAAACCATTGCAGGCGGAGCCGCTTTGGTGGTAGTACCATTGTGGGTCCTTTAATAGGCCCTGGCTCGCGGAGCCTCCCCTTCCAATTAGATTTAAGGGATGCGAATTCCACAACATATTTTCTTGCACAATACTTAGGGGGAGCGCCTTGGGTGGCCTGGTGAGGAATCTTTTAAATCCTCCCTAACGGGCAACTATTCACTAGCTACAAAGAATCAAGGAAGACCCAAGAGGAGGAATGGATCCAGCTAGCTGCACCGGGAAAGTTCAGATTAGGAGCGGGGAGCCGTTAGTGGATTCGGCAGGCCTGATGCTGGGATCCTGCTTAGGTTCACAAAAGGGCTACGATTTCAAATACCCAGAGCTGTTTGAAGCTCCGAAGATAGTAGCAGGTAATGTTAAAACAAGCGGCCCAGGTATCATGTACGATCAAAAGAGGTCTTAGCTCAAGCTCCTGGCCAAGGTACTCTGGCGCGGGGAGAAGACTTAAGGGCAAAGGCTTAGAAATTGTCTCTCTTGTTGATGAACAACCAGTGCTAGATTGGTTGCGGATGCTCGAGAATTTTGGAAAGAGTTTTTGCAGCCTTCTTATGACCAGGCTTTAGGTCCTCGGGAGGCAATCGCACGATCTCGCATAGATAGAAGCGCATTATCCTTGACCCTGCTTAGAACAACCCCATATTAGCGAGCCCAGGCAAGACTAAAACAGCTTGGTCGAGACCTTTTTTCCTGTAAGGAGTAGGTCTCCATGGCCATCAAAGCCATGGCAGAGGGGAAGGCTGCGGGCCCTGATGGGATCCCTGCAGAAGCTTTATCATAAATTCTGAGTGACGAAGCTGATTCCCTATTTAATGTTGTATTTTGTGGAGTTGAAAAAGGAACGTCTGGCCGCTCCCGCCCAATTTTCAGAGGCCAACTGCTGTCGTGGTGTCTGGAGCAAACCTGGGAAAAACACCCCGGAAAATGTTCGGGAACTATCGACCTATCTGCCGGCTAACGTAGACTACAAAATATAGGCGAAGTATTTCTGGCCAATCGCCTCTGGCCCCTAGTAATGGCCAATTTAAGTGCATCCCTGGAATTCAGTGTGGCTGTATACAGGCAGCGTCCCACGTTGGATAATGGCCCCGGCTCCTGTGCACTTTGATAGACAGGGCGGCAGTAAGGACCACCGTCCCTTATGTAGCCCTCTCCCTGAAAAAAAAAAAAAAGAAAAAAAAAAAAAAAAAAAAAAAAGATGCTGAAAAAGGCATTCGTTAGACTGGAGTGGGCCCTTCCTCTTCTCTGTATTAACTTGGGTTCGGCCTTGGGGGAGGGTTTATAGGTAAGGTTTAAGCGACTGTATGCTAAGTAACCAGTATCGAAGGGTTTTTGCCAAACAGGCCGCCTGCATCTGTCCTTCTCTCCCGGCCACGCGGGGCACTGCGCCAGGGCTGTCCCTTTATCCCCGCTTTTACTTTTCGTACTGGCCCTCGAACCCCCTTTAGGCCTTTGACTGTGCGGGAATGTTGGAAGCGTAGTCAGGGTTTCCATATTGCTGTGGTGATAAGTGAAGTATATCCGCTTATTCGGAGTGACCTATTGGTTATTCACCGCAAACCTGTAGGAGACCCTACAGATCCTGACTTTAATTACTAAACTATTCCAGTAGCTCCGAGTATACGATAACTTGAGGACAAGTCCGTGTGCCTTCCCCCTAAATAGGGCATGCTGCCACTGCCAGTCCGAAATGAATGGCCCCCTTCTTCCGTTTCGGTGTGAGACCGACCGGCATTAAATTTTATCTGTGGGCCGTGGTATAGTGCTTCTGTAACTGATACTGTACGGTTGACCGTTCGAGGAGCTCACATTCGTATAGGTCCGTAGTAAAATACTAGCGGGTCCCCTTCATATCTTAATTGGTGGGCAGACTTTGAAGTTATCAAAAACTGGTACTGGCCGCCTAAGATTCAACTATTGTGCTGGGTATGCTCCCTTTCACAACTACCGGTAGGTGGTGTTTCTCTAAAACTTGAGAGAAAGTCTTTTGAGGTTCCTTTGGAAGGGATGTCCAGCCTCGTATTGCTCTCAAGAGAACTTAAAGCCCCTAAGGAAAAGGGGCAGGCGTGCACTTTTCCTCCTTCGATTTGTTCAATGAGCCATCACGGCCACTTCTCATCAAGCAGGGACTTGTGTGTTTAGATATAGTGGGGGAAACCCGTGGTCCATATGGCTTCGCGAAGTGAGGGAGGCCCAAATGGTGGGCCCCTACATTTGTTTTTTTGTTTGCAAAGTACAACATTTTATAGGGGAGTGTTGGCATCCTGAGGATGGGCCGCAGGCTAGGTAATCCCCTTCTTTAGTCGGGCCACTCAAGCTGCTTTCTTACAGTTGCTGCAATTGGCGTCAAAGATGGGCAGCCTTCCAGACGGACCACCGTAAATTTGTGGAACCCTTACTATCTTAATATCAGGGGGCGGAGGTTTGCCTGGCACAGCTGGCAACGATAGGGGAATTTGGACTGTTGGGGCAGTTAATTAAGGGGAACCTCTGGCTGGAAAGGAATTTCAACGTCCCTTAGGCGAGGAATTTTCCCTGTCCTCAGAATAGCTATTTTTCCGGGCAAGGCTACAAGTCCAAGCATCAATTGTGTTGCTCAAGCTCCAGATCCCAGTACCGCGATTGATAGTCTTGAGGAGGAACACATTACTTCAAAATCGGTTCAAAGCTTGTATGTATGGGGCAAATGGGTTATGATTCTTCAGGTCATATAATGCTTTGTTCCGGCCTATGCCTGCTACGGACCCGAAGGGGGCTATAATAAAGGTCTGGGAATCTGACATTGCCTTTGGCACGAGTACAAGGATCTGTGGACGCAGCTTGTGGAGCACTACAACCAGAGTCTCCCGCTCGGACACCCATTCACCTCCAAGTCCCTGTATTTCCTGTTGCATCAGGGCCTTAACATCTGTCACACCCTTGAAGGTGGCCTAAATGGGGGACCCACGGTCCATCTACAGTGGGTTGTATGGTCCTGCCAGACAGCAAAAGGCACATTCATACCTCAATTTTATGCGTGCCCTCATGCTCGCAGCTTTTTGTGGGCAGTAGATCGGGAGTAAAATTCAAAGTAAATAAACTTGACATTCGCTGGATAAGCCTTTCCAAAAAATGTTTGTCTTTTTTACGGATACTCGTGGGGTTAGCCCGGGTCTGGCTGCAAGGCCAATCACTTTCTTTGAATTTTTATGGTTGGGCTGTAGCTTTCAAGTTTATAGTGGTTCCATTGGAAGTCCTTGGTGGAGCCCAGCTGCGGCAGGGAGAATGGTGGAGCCTGGCTTTGTACAATATGACCAAGTATGAAAGGGTTATACATAAGCTACACCACCCTGATAGAAGGGGAAGCTTTGCCATGACCAATGGTCTCCTCTGGATCAATAGATTGCCCGCCTCAGTTTGTTTGTCCAATCACAGTAAACCCCTGCTTCTCCATGCTATGTTGGTAATTTGTGTAGGTGGCCAAGCCCTCATGGTCTCGACACTATTTCAGAACGAAGGTTCGACTGATGGGTGGTCTGACCTATTCCCTGGCTTGGCTGTGTATCTATTTTCTTTCC